>CM067851.1:12000100-13200100 GCA_034638295.1 Phortica okadai | reverse complement strand
CCATTACTTCGTGAAGGACACTACGAGTAGTGTCGTTCATTTTGTCGAATTCATCAATGCAGCAAACGCCATTATCAGCAAGTACCAAAGCTCCTCTGAAGGAAAGGTTTTATAGATAATTTTTACATTTATAGAATCTGCAGAGTATACTTACGACTGCAACACTAATTGTCTCGTTTCAGGATCCTTGGTCACGTAAGCCGTCAAGCCAACAGCAGACGATCCTCTGCCTGAAGTGTATTGTGAACGTGGCACCAAGTTATAAACATACTGAAGTAACTGAGATTTCGAAGTGCCTGGGTCGCCGCACAGCAATAAGTGTATTTCGGATCTAAAGTGCTGGCGTCCCAAAGTTATCTGTTTTTTCTTTGTTCCGCCGAATAATTGTAAAAGAATACCTTTTTTGATATCATCATTTTCATAGATAGAAGGTGCAATCGCTCTCGCAAGGCGGTCATATATATCAGGTTTTTTAGAGAGCATTTGCAGTAATTCAACACGTTCTGGTGGAAAAATGTGATCCTTACTTTAAAGATGAAATGAAGATTTAGACATTAAATATAAATATTCGATATCGATTTTACTTACCCCTCCTCCTCTTCGTATAAACGTTTGTTGTCGACCTTACGGAAGTGCACCACATCCACATGTGTTTGATAAACACTCTTAACTTGAATTCCTTTACCTTTAACTGGCGCGGCACGATAAATACCAGTAACTGTGACGCGATCACCAGGTTGCACCTTGTCAACTAAATCATTATGTGCGTAGAGAAGTACATTGTGTGGTGTCTGCCCAGCTGCCATGTCATCAGGTGACTCCTGAAGTTTGATAAGCTGTTTGTCGGAAAACTCTGAACGATTATGGATCAGCCGGAAACAGTGATTTGTATTACAGTTTGTGCAGAGCGTGGGCTGAGCGATTCGACCACGATCGACTTCAACGGTGGTAGAGAATGAGCAAATAATACATTTGAAGAATGCCTCTCGCATTTCTGGTATAATGTTAGAAGAACGTATAACCATGCCGCTTATGCTGATCAACTGATCCATATCTTCCGGGTTCAGGGAGCGCATGTTACGAGTTTTGTCAGCATTGAAAGGACGCACCTGTATTTGATGTTCTAAGATGGCAGCGGGATATCGTTCAAAGAACATTTCATTAATTGCCATATCAAATCCCGGAATAACCTCCTGGGGGTAGCAAATCAACTGTCTGTATAGATCTTGATCGAATGTCTTCAAATGCGCACAATTTAAATTTAAAAATGGCTCTTCTAGTGTGTGTATTTCCTCTAGTTTTTGCAAATACAATGGTTGATTTACATCAATGTTTTCTGAAATTTCATCCATTTCAGCACTGGGATCTATGAAACGCATAATGAACGATTTAAATTTGAACTTGCACTGGCTAACTACGACGTTGGTGCCCCAAACTACCATTTGGGGGGCTGATGAAGCTTCCGATACTGGATCTGTTCCCTCAGAAGGCTTTTCAGAAATGGATTCAAGCTGTGAAGTAAAAGATGCATATCAAAGATTCAGAATAGAAGAGTTAGCTTACTTACATTAGTACCGCCAATTGCAACCTGACGAATGCGTTTGTCTGGGCGAATGTCAGGTCGTAACGTAGTGCGCATTGGGGTACCACGAATGCCTGACCGTGGTGTTCGTATTGACCCCATTGAACTGGGAGTACCATAGTTCAGTGGCGAACTTAGATCAATCTCACTCATGACTCCCAGGCCCCGTGCCGGACTTGTAGCCGGCAAACTGATGTTTCCAGGAGAAGTTGGAGGCAAACTTATGTTGTCAGAAGCATTGCGTGGTTGTCCCATACGGAGAGGAGTGTCCACTTCATGGGTGGTAATGCCTAAGACGTTTATGTATATCATTTAATATTTTAATTACAGACAAATTTTAAACTTCATCCTACCACGGGTTGGAGTGCGGATTGGCTTTTTGGCCCCATTTGATGTTCGAGCTGGACTTGACATTCCAAATTCAAATTAGCAAAAATAATTTCCAAGTTAATTACGATCTCACAACTAGTTGTTTGCCAAATCGAAACTAGTGACAACTAACAAATTGATGCTGGACGCCAAACAAAAAATATCAGAGAATCAGTGAAAAGCGCGGGAAATATCCATTCCCTTTAGTGTTGATTAATACGATCAATATGTGGTGTTGAAAAATTCAGAGCATGATACAATTATACAAGGTAGTCTCGTTCGGGTTTTCGGGTGGGTGTTCGTTTTTTAATGGAAAAGGTTGTGTGCGGACGAATTTTTCAAAAATTAACACACTCTAATGGCGTTTCGCTCGCACTTACTTCTTTAGGGGCTTATCCTCCCTCTCACTCGCACTTATTTATAATTGTAGAGGTACCAAATTTTGCCGACGAGACTACCTTTTATAATTGTATCATGATTCAGAGGAAAAATGAAAGGAGCCGTGAGGTTTTTTCTTAGAATTTAAATCATCTCCTTTCTTGGTGAGATCAAGTGAGATTTTGAGGAACCTCTCCCTCTGTAACTTATATGAGATTCTGCTTAAGATTTTGAAAAAAATTGTTAATTAATGGACTAAAAAGTTCACATGAGATGTCCGATGAACCCCCCTCCCCCTAGGTTAGATTTGATGAGATTTCGCTGAACAAAAACAGGTAAAAATCGTATTGCGTAATTAATAAATGGCTCAATTCGCCTATATGATATAGTCCAGTTCGCTTAAATTTAAAAACGATGTAATATATTTGATATTTTTGTTTTAAAAAGAGTAATATATACTAAGTCATATATACTAAGTAGCTGTAGCAGTACAACAGTTTGGGGACGTCCATAAATTACGTGAGGTTTTTTTCTAGAAATACCCCTCCCCCCTCTTGATGAGATTTAATGAGATTATGACGAATCCCTCCCTCCTAATCTCACATTAGACTTTGCTACAAATTTGATAGAAAAATTAAATTTTATTTTTTTTGCTTAAATTTTTGAAAAAATAAGGTAGACAAGTGAACTAAAAAACTCACATGAGATGTCCGATGAACCCCCCTCCCCTTAGGTGAGATTTGATAAGATTTTCCTGAACCCCCCTCCCCTAATTTTATCTCGCGTAATTTATGGACGACCCCTTTTAAATTTAAAATTTTGCGCGCTTCCACATCTGGATAACTCTGGCAACACTTTTCATATTGAAATAATTTCAGAAAAATTGATCCGGCAGCTCAAAAGAATTCGTGTGGTCAAAATTTGTTGTGCATCATTTGAATGATTTAATTAAATAATTTATAATTTCACTGAAAATAAAAATAAAAAAAAAGTAAAAAATAAAAGGAAAAGAAATGAAACAAGGATTTTTTTAGGAGAATGCAGCTGACAATAAATTTTATGTGATATATTTGCGAAAAAAAGATACAAATGAGAGATCAATTTTGATGAAATGCATCTAACATAAATAATAAGAAGATTTTACATTTCGTCTAACGGGTTAATGTTTATATCAGCGTGAAGTGGAGTGTTGGAGTGAAACTGCAAGTAAAACAATGTCAACGGAGGAAAAACTTTACGTAAAGGTATGTATTTCTATGGATTCTCGCTACAAAGTGCATTGTTGGCATCGCGCTGATTGCGCGCCGTTTTTTTCCCCTCCCGTTTGGAGAGGTGAGCACAAGTTGTATTAGAACAGGTGTTCGTGGGAAATAAACAGTTTTTTTTAAAATCAATTTACATTGATTTTAATGTTCCCAAACTTTTCATATTTTCTATTCTTTATCTAAATTTATTTAAACTGTTGATGACAATAATTTCCAATTTCCAAATTCTTTTATCATCGATGATTCAAAGCTTAATCAGCAAGTCTGATAAGAATTGATTTGAAACCAATGCGTCAGTTGTCAACTAATTGTTGTATTTAAAGTGCAACCAATTAGTTTATTATAAGGTAGACTAGATTGTGTCTATCGTTAGCTACAATGATGTGTATGCAAATTATTGGTATGAATTATAATTAATTATGGATGAATTTAAATATGTATTTTAGATCACCTTAATAATTAAGTATACTTTCTAGGATGCCAAAATATGGATACCACACTCAGAGGATGTTTGGGAAGGTGCCTCATTGGAGGAGAATTATCGGAAAGGTGCCGGTTTCCTAAAGATTGTAACAGATTCTGGTCGGTTGCAAGAAATAAAACTGACATCTGATGGAACCAATTTGCCACCTCTACGAAACCCGCCTATATTGGTAGGTCAAAACGATTTAACGGCACTCTCGTATCTTCACGAGCCAGGAGTTTTACACAATCTGCGGGTGCGCTTCTGCGAGCGACAGATAATTTACACTTATTGCGGCATTATTTTGGTCGCTATAAATCCATATGCTGAGTTGCGATTATACAGTCCCAGCATTATTCGTGCCTATCGTGGACGATCCATGGGTGAATTAGAACCACATATCTTTGCACTGGCTGAGGAAGCTTATACGAAGCTAGAAAGAGAAAAATGTAACTTAAGTATAATTGTGAGTGGCGAGTCGGGGGCCGGAAAAACTGTTTCAGCAAAATATGCTATGCGTTATTTTGCCGCTGTTGGTGGTTCCGAGTCTGAGACTCATGTAGAGCGAAAAGTGCTGGCATCTTCGCCTATCATGGAAGCATTTGGAAACGCCAAAACAACTAGGAATGACAACAGTTCCCGATTTGGTAAATTTACAAAGTTACTCTTTCAAAACAATATGGGAGTAATGCATCTAATGGGAGCTACAATGCACACTTATTTACTGGAGAAATCACGCGTTGTGTATCAAGCCCTTGGCGAGAGAAATTACCATATTTTCTATCAATTATGTGCTGCAAGAGCCAAGTATCCTGAGTTAGTGCTCGGTATGTAATTATTAATTTAATATTTGAGTGCCCATAATGAGTCATTTCACTTTTTGCAGATCATCAAGACAAGTTTGAGTATCTTAACATGGGTTGTTCACCAAATATAGATAGGATTTCAGATGACGAACAATTTTCTGAAACATTTGCCGCTATGACTATTTTGGGTTTCTCACCGCAACAGGTCTGTTTAAAAACATGTTTCACTATACGTCTATACCGATATAATTATACTTATTAGATATATGTATATAACTACTATCAACAATAAAAAAAAACTTGTCAATTGTTTTTATAGCTTGCCGAAATTTTAAAGATTCTTGCTGGAATCTTGCACTTAGGTAACATTTTATTTTCGAAAAAATACCGAGAAGGCACTGATGAAGTCGACGCCGATTCTTGTGAAATATTTGTAAGTATTTAATATTAATATTAACTAAATTTATCCAAAGATTAATGAGATTATTTTGAAAATTTTCAGCAAAATGATTTGCATTTGCAAGCAACTGGCGACTTACTTAAAATTAATCCAAACGATTTGCGTAGATGGCTGATCACAAGAAAAATTGAATCAGTGAATGAGTATGTTTTGATACCGAATAATGTCGAAATGGCTAAAGCTGCCCGAGATGCATTGGCCAAACACATATATGCAAAACTGTTTCAATACATTGTCGGTATTACTAACAAGAGTCTCAGTAATGGAAACAAGCAGAATTGTTTTATCGGTGTGCTCGACATTTACGGCTTCGAAACTTTTGATGTGAACTCATTTGAGCAGTTCTGCATTAACTATGCTAACGAAAAACTACAGCAACAATTCAACCAACACGTATTTAAATTGGAACAGGAAGAGTATTTAAAAGAAGGCATTACATGGACTATGATAGATTTCTATGATAATCAGCCGTGTATTGATTTAATTGAATCCAAATTGGGAGTACTAGATTTGTTGGATGAAGAATGCAGGGTATTCCACTTATTTATTTTAAAGAAAAGAAAAATACCAATGATTATTATTTGTAGATGCCCAAAGGTTCAGATGAAAGCTGGGCTTGCAAGCTTTTTGAAAAATGCAACAAGTTTCAACATTTTGAGAAGCCCCGTTTTGGCACCACAAGTATTTTCATTTACTGACAGCAATATCAATGATTTCCAATTTGTATCTTTTGCAGCATTCCTTATAAAACATTTTTCTGACACGGTTGAATACGATGTTAACGGTTTTTTGGAAAAAAATCGGGACACCGTTTCAAAAGAACTTGTCAATGTTGTGCGACTTTCAGAACTAACTCTGTGTAAACAACTGATTGAACTTGAGGAGGTTGACACTTTAAGCACAGATTCCGCAAAAACTACGACTCTAGGCGGTCGAGTCGTGATAAGCGCTAACAGAAAACAGGTGAGTAATACATTTTGTTTTAGATTAAATTGCTGAGTGTATATGTAAAATTTGCTTTGTATTTTTGCTAATTTGTATTTGCTCATTTTTGTTGTTCCTCGCATATCTCGTTTTGAATGATGTCGTTTGTCTATTTACCGAACGGGAACCATCGCCAGGCCAATGAAACACGTATAAGAGTTAGTTGTATTTTTGATTGTGTAAAAATTACTAACCACAAAAAAAATCAATTTGAAAATCTTCTATTAAATTTTTATTTAACATAGTATACTCATTTTTAATTTCATCATCAATAATATTTTATAATTAATATTTTTTTTTTGGTATCTATCTGCAGGTGATTCCGTCCAAGCAACACAAAAAAACTGTTGGTTCACAATTTCGGGATAGTCTGTCATCGTTAATATCAACGTTGCACGCAACTACGCCGCATTATGTGCGTTGTATTAAAGTGAGTTTTCTTTTTCATAAATAACACATCATTTGTCCTTATATGAAGAAGTTCTTTGTATTATACGATTCTGAAACTCTTGACCTATGGTTACGGCCGTAATAAACTTTTTGCTCGTAATTATTTACTAACTTGTAGCCGAATGATGAAAAAATTGCATTCAAGTGGGAAACGGCAAAGATTATTCAGCAACTACGCGCTTGTGGAGTGCTGGAAACAGTTAGGATCTCAGCAGCAGGTTTTCCATCTCGCTGGCTTTACCATGACTTCTATATGCGTTATCAATTGCTTTGCTATCGGTCGCAAATCAACAAAAATGATATAAAGCAGACTTGTCGCAACATAGTTATGAAGTGGATCACAGAGGAGGAAAAGTATCGTTTTGGCAATACGCAAATTTTTTTCAGAGCCGGTCAAGTGGCTTATCTAGAGCAGGTGAGAGCTAACCTGCGTAAAAAATATATTACGATCATCCAGTCTGTGGCACGCCGTTTTGTCTACCGGCGACGTTATCTTCGATTGCAACGTATTGCATTAGGCTTACAGTGCCGTTCACGAGGCTACTTGGCTCGCTGTCGGACACAGCAGTTACGAGAGACACGTGCCGCTCTTATACTGTCCAAATATGCTCGTGGTTGGCTATGTCGCAGACGGTATTTGCGTTTGAGACATTCGGTAAGTGGCATTCAGCAATATGCCCGTGGAATGTTGGCACGGCGCCGATTTCAGGTGGCTTTGGATCATCATCGAGCCGTACAAATACAGAGATTTGTTCGTGGCTATATAGCACGACGTATGTATCAAAAACGTCGACGACAAATTATAATTTGTCAGTCTGCCGTTCGCCGATTTCTGGCTCGGCGTCAGTTTAAACGCCTAAAAGCAAATGCGAAGACCATTTCACATATGGAAAATATGTACAAAGGCCTTGAAAATAAGATTTTCTCCATGCAACAAAAAATCGACGAACTGAATCGTGACAACAGTAATTTAAAAATTAAAACGAGCGAAATATCTGTGCTTAAGTAAGTAAAACAAAAAAAAATTATTTTAAGTTAGTTTAACAACAAATTTTATTGGTTTGCAGAATGAAACTAGAAATGAAAAAAACAGTGGAAAGTGAGTTTAAAAATGTGAAAGCAGCTTGTGCCGATAAGGACAAATTAATTGCTGCATTAAATAAGCAGTTAGAAGCTGAGCGAGATGAGAAAATGCAGTTGCTTGAAGAGAGTGGTCATGCGCAAGAAGAATGGCAAGATCAAAAGCAAGTTTGGCGCATCGAGAATGAAGACCTAAGAAAACAGATCTATGATATGGTTGAAATGGCAAAAAACGTTGAAACAAACCAAAAGCAGCAAGAAGAACGTTTGCTGGCTGAGATTGATAATCGGGAGTTGAATGAAGCTTACCAACGAGCAATAAAAGACAAAGAAATTATAGAAAGTGAAAATTATCTACTAAAAGAAGAACTTAGCCAGTATCAAAAGCACAACGGCGTCATGGACTTTAGTCTTCAACTAAGATCGATTAGTAACGCCTCAAGCCATATGGACGACGATGTCGGTTATGCATCGGCAAGGAATACTCTTGAACTCAATCGCAATACTCAGCCAGACTTAGCTAGTAAAACATATGGAATAGAATCATTTGTGGATCAAACTGGCATTATTGTAAAATTACGTTCAATACTCGCCGAAGAAAAAAAGAGAAATAAGTATTTACAAGAGCAATACGATAAATTAACAAGTAGAAACAAGCCCACTGAGGATTCTTATCGGTAAGTTTTCTTTAAAAAAAAAAACAGCCTTAAATATGTACAACAATTGATTTGAAAAATTGAATTAGCGTATCCGAGCTTGAGGTAGAGAACGAGAAACTTCGTAGTGACTACGATCAACTGCGCACTAGCATTAAACATGGTGTTGAGATCAACGAGCTCAATGGTAACATAAGATCTAGGGGTCAGTTTCTGTTGACTTTGACTATCTCTCTTTGTGTTTTAATTCTACTTGCAGCGCAACATGCCGCTCTTCAGGAAGAAGTTAGGCGACGCCGCGAAGAATGCATTCAATTAAAAGCGGTGCTCCAGCAACAAAGTCAAACGTTGCGCTCCTTTGAACCCGAAAGCTTACAATCGCGCAGTAATGATAACAGCATAACTCAAGAGAGTGAGTTAGTAGAAGCCTTTCACGCTCAAAAACTTGTCAACAGGTAATCTATTTTAAATGTGTATTTAACTAGATAATCAGTTATTACTAATTACCTCAGACAATTGGAATCGGAGCTTAAGGCTATTACCGAGGAGAATAATACAAAACTTGCTGATTTGACGCAACAAATCGATCAGTTGCGAAGTGAAAAGGCAGAGTTCCAAGAGCTTTTACAGGCGAGCTTGGAAGATAACGAAAATGCAAATGTTGAAAACATTAAGCAAAATGAGCGTTACTTAAGGCATGAGCTAAAGAAATCAGTTTTACAATACCTTAATCTTCAGGTGAGGAACAATAAGAAAAACGTAAAGTTTTTGTTTCTTATACTTTTTAAAATTGTATTTGTCAGGAGGAAATGAATTTACTCAAGAAACAATTTAAATCATTTAAAGAAGGAAATGATAAATTGGAACATAAATTAGTGGAGCAGGTCAACAAAAATATTGAGGATATGCCATCCGAAGGACGCAATAAAGTTTTGGCCAATGTGGGCAAACAGAAATCTCAAAATCCTCAAGGTATGTTGTTTTAAAAGTTTAAATAAGCTGGGTCTTATTAATTAAATTAAAATATTTCTAAACAGGATTAATGAAGTTTCATAGTGTTGATCTGGATAAAATTCTCCATCGTCTTGTGGTCAATATGAATCCTCGTACTGCAATTGGGTTGCTTCCAGGATTTCCAGCTTACATTATTTTTATGTGTATTCGGTAACAGCTCCTTTAAAATTGTTTAACTTATAAAATGTTTATTTAATCAGTCCTATTTAATTGATAA
Source organism: Phortica okadai (assembly GCA_034638295.1). Lineage (NCBI taxonomy): Eukaryota > Metazoa > Arthropoda > Insecta > Diptera > Drosophilidae > Phortica > Phortica okadai. The sequence continues at coordinate 13,190,376 of CM067851.1, read as the reverse complement.
AGTTATACTGATTTGACCAATGCTGATGACGATGTGCGAGAATTATTAAGTAAGTTTGTGATGCAGATCCGGAAAATGCATCGCCAGCCACATCCAACTGAGTCTAGGACTATTTGGCTAGTAAATTCGATTACGTAAGTATTATTGAATGAGGTTTTGAAGATAACATATAGTATATTCTTAAAAATTACAGGCTACTGAATTTACTGAAACAATACGGTGACGTTGAAGAATATGTAAAATTCAATACTGAGAAACAAAATCAGCAGCAATTGAAAAATTTTAATTTGTTTGAATATCGCCGTGTGATTCTTGACATAATTGTTAATCTATATCAGTCGTTGGTTATGCAAATGCAGGATATTTTAGACGCGCATATTGTGCCTGCAATTCTGAATAACGATGAAATTCAGCGCGGACGACAAGCACAAGGCATTGGTAGTCGAACAATGTCGATGGATTCAACTTCACCCGAACATAGCAAAGTACCAGCTTGGAAACAGCTCATTGGCAAACTAGAACACTTCTACAAGCAATTACATCAATTCGGTCTCGATGCCTGCTACTCGGAGCAGATATTTCATCAACTATTGTATTTTATTTGCTCTGTAGCCATAAACTGTCTCATGCTACGTGGAGAAATTTGCATGTGGGAGACGGGCATGATTATACGATATAATTTGGGTTGCATTGAGGACTGGGTCCGCAGCAAAAAAATGGTACTTAGTCATTTATTCAATTTGTTTTTAAATCATGGTTCTAATAAAATGAATTTATTTTTTATTTCAGTCCAACGATGTACTTACCCCTTTAGCTCCTCTTAATCAAGTATCCCAGCTTCTTCAGTCTCGCAAAAGCGAGCAAGATGTACAAACCATTTGCGACTTATGCACTTCTTTGAACACTTCCCAAGTGTTGAAGGTAAATTTAATTTTGAGTAGAAATTTAAACTTGTTTGTAACGCTTTTATAATTTTATTAAGGTAATGAAATCTTACAAACTCGACGACTACGAAACTGAAATCACCCCTACATTCCTTGAAAAGTTAACAAAGAAACTCGACGAACGGAAATTGGTAAGATTAAGAAAACTAAATATGGTTTTATTGTAACAAATTTTCTTTTGTAGAAAAAGAGTGAAGATTTTACAATGGATCAGAAGTTTGTACATCCATTTAAAGTGGTTTTCAAATACAGCGAAATCAAGCTCGAGGATATTGAGTTACCTTCGAATTTAAACCTTGACGAGTTTCTTACGAAAATTTAGAAAATCGCACGTCTGAATAATTATTTATTCGTGCCATTTGTACGCCAAGCATTTGTTAATCTGTATGAATATTGATAGCAATATATCTTTGCTTATAGTTCCTGTTGGTTAATTATATGAAAAAAAATTTATCCGACGTCCAACCTATTCCGTAATTTAGTTAAATTAGTATTGCAAATCAAAGTTATCGTCTCTAAGACATGCTTATCATTAAATGCAAGTATTTAATTTGTGATTCGAAGCTATGCTTGGAATTTAAAACCATTGTACACATAAATGCGATGCAATTATTTCTATATTATCCTTTATTTGTATTATTATGAACCTAAGATTTAAATAAACTGTATCTAGATACTAGATACTTCATAATTTGTCGAGCAAAATGAGCTCGTGTGCCAAGTGGTTGCCTTATATTTGCAATAAAGAGACTACAGAGAAGCTAGCTTATCCTTTTGTGATATCGGAAAATACTGTTTCTGTCTTTATTTTTGACCATTTTTGTACTTAATTTTTAAATTAAACAGCAAAAATTTATTCACATTAATAATGTATTATCTATATATGTATTGGCACTGTACCAACAAACTGAACCGCATACCTGAAGTTTATACAGCAATATGATTTATGAATTATTTCAAGAAATATAAATAAAATGTAGAACAAAAAAATATATTTATTATACACCAATATTAAGATGTACTTTTATTTGTTTATTATTACTTTGGACAGTTTATTTTTGGGTATTTCCAACGAAGGTTTTCTGGCGGTAATGATGCCTGTTGCGACCGTGGCACCATTCTCTCGTATTGTAAACGGTTGAGCAAGAGTCATGACCATTTTACGTAACAATGTTATGCGTACCTTGCCGTGTTCACCGGGCATTAACATTCCATTCTCTGGAACTGTTGAAAAAATATTAATTGGTGCATTCTTAAGTATAAAATTAACTAACCAATATCGACACGGGCTGGTACATTCCAAGTCATACTAAAAAGTTGTTGTATGTAGTTGGAAAGCATAGGTTTTGTACGACCACCTTCAGCTCGCGAAAGTAAGTATATGGAACCTTCAAAATGATTTGATATGTCCTCGCTACCACTAGCGCAAAGAAGCATGCCGCGCTCCACGTTTGAAATTTTTATGCCGCGTAGTAAAGCGCCAATATTTTCCCCAGCTACTCCCTAATTGTTGATGAAATATTATTTTTGTAAACCTATCGCATTTTGTTGAACTTATACTCACTTTTGGAACACTTTTTCGAAAAATCTGTATGTCACTAACACTTGTCCTAAGATTCTGATTAAAGCCTAACAAATCAGCCTCAGCGTTTTTCAATATAGTACCACGTTTTATAGTGCCAACTACCACTGTTCCGCGTCCTGGCACTGTGAATGCATTATCAATGGGTAGAATAAATGGAGAGTTGATGTCTCTTTGTGGAGTTGGTACATATGCATCAATATGCTTGAGAAGTTCATTAATAGCCGGAACACCTAGTTCGGATTGATCATCTTGCAGTGCAAGAAGGGATGACCCATAAATAACTGGACTACAAACTCCATCAAAACCAAAATCAGTCAACATTTCACGCATTTCGATTTCGACCAATTCTAGAACTTCTTTGTCGACAAGATCTGCTTTGTTGATGAACACAATGATATGCTTGATACCAACTTGTTTTGCTAGTAGCAAATGTTCTCGAGTTTGTGGCATTTGCCCATCTGTAGCTGCAACAACTAATACAGCACCATCCATTTGAGATGCGCCTGAAATCATATTCTAAAAAATAAATATTTTCAGTCATATTGCATTGAAATCGAATTTAGGAGAAAAAATACTTTTATGTAATCTGCGTGTCCTGGGCAGTCCGTGTGAGCATACGTTCGATTGTTTGTTGAATAACCAATATGACATGCGTTAATGGTGATTCCTCGAGCCTTCTCTTCCGGCGCACGATCAATTTGATCGTAAGACACATACTTCGCTAGTCCTTTCTGTGATTGTACCCTTGTTATAGCAGCGGTCAGAGTAGTCTTCCCGTGATCCACATGACCAATTGTGCCAATGTTGCAATGGGGCCTCTCATCGTTGCTACCCGCTGTTGAATACCGTGCAGTGTTTTTGATTTGAAGCCAACATTTAGCAGATTTTAAATCAACAGTTTTCCATTCCAAAGCCTTTTTAAATGCACAACTCCGCCCGGCGAATGACCACAAAAAAACTCCCATGTTTGCAGCCAGACAGTGTCGCCAAAGCAGCCTTTTCTTGGCTCTTTCTGACAGTTTTTCAGACTCGATCGCCTACATCCGGAATTCTGGTCATTTATAAAAATGGGCTAATTCATAGGCAGTTTGCGCAAACTTTTCAGTTCTGTATTGAAGCTTTTTTGTTTGCTTTTATGAACAATACCGATATTGAGCAATGGTGACCTCCACCCAAATAGTAAATATAAAATGGAGTGGAAGCTAGAGTACAAATCGATTATTATTTTATTTTTGTTAACAATTAGTGAAAATTTACGTAAAAACGAGGCATTGCACAGTGGTCCGGCTTGTATGGGGAGAGCGGCCAAAAATACTTCTAGTTGAGGTAGGGACTTGAAACTTGGCACAAAATTTTTTTATATTTATCCTAAAATAATATGTAAAAATCAGCCAGATCGGACAACTATATCATATAGCTGCCATATGAACAATCGGTCTGATATTCAGTTTTTATATGAAAAACTTTTGTTTTTCATTTTATCTGGATACTATAGGTTATAGCTGCGAGTTATTGCCGGAAAACCCCTTGAAATTTTCCGCGTTTGGCTTAGCCTAAATAATTTAATGTCTTTATTTTTTGCCTCTGTAACTTCCTCAGAAAGCTCTCCAATTGAGACGAAACTATTTTTTATAATGGCAGGACCATGCAATAACACTTTATGGACCGATGCAGGAAGGTAGTACCACGGATATTTAATGATAAGAAGTTTTGCATGTGCTTTCTTTTAAAATTGAGGTTAGGTTACGTTTTCGTATATTGCAAGCCGCACGGCACCTTACGGCACTTGAATTAAACTTTCTTATATTCTTAAAATGCTTAAGAATATTACACAAAAAGATTTGTTCAACCCCAAGAACCCCTTCACAACTAAAACTCTAACCAAACACAGAAAAGACAAACTAAGAACGTTCACAATTATGTACTAAATACTATAATGATTTACACAAAACACAACACATACAACATATACTTTTTGTTGTAAAAAGAAAGTTAATACCTTTTTTTAAAATATTAATCACTTACATTGCACAAAAACTTGTTTTAAATAAGTTTAACAAATTTTTGAATGAATATCATGCTCTCTCTTTCGATGCTATTCTTGAAGAGGACAGATAGAGTAAAACAAAAAGATGAATAAATTCAAATAGCTAGACCAATTATAAATAAGAATTGGTACATTTAAAGTCAAAATTTTGACTTTGGTTTTTTTATTTTTGGCCTACGGGCGGGACCACTGTGCATTGAATGGTTGGGTAGGGGCTATTTTGCTTTTTAAAACGGCCAATTTTACTTATGAGTTGGCTTAATTCTGCCATTTTGCTTCTGAAAAATTGGCAGCCTTACCGGTTGTAGCCAGTGCTGGTTAGTTTTTTTCTTCAATAAAGTATTAAAATGGCTCTGGTGAGCACTCAAACTATTTTCTCAAAAATGAAATAGCCCACCGCCCATATTATTGCAAGAGAACATACGTGCCAGCCAGCACCATCCACTTTTCGTTCATCATTAGCTATTGGAAAAACCAAAACAACCGCGCTTGTGCTTGAAATACTACTATCTATTTAGGAGCAGGTAGAGCCAAGTTAAAATGCAAAAATATGAGAAATTAGAAAAAATTGGCGAAGGTACATATGGCACTGTTTTCAAAGGACGCAACCGGGAGTCGGGATGCATTGTGGCACTGAAAAGAGTGAGGCTGGATGAAGACGACGAAGGCGTACCCTCATCGGCATTGCGCGAAATTTGTCTACTTAAGGTGAACCCATGTTCTTATTCAACTTGCTGACAAAGTAGCATATAAGTATATTTTATTATTTCTTTAGGAATTGAAGCACAAAAACATTGTGCGACTTTGTGATGTCCTACATTCAGATAAAAAACTTACTTTAGTGTTCGAGCACTGCGACCAGGACCTTAAAAAGTATTTTGATAGTCTCAATGGCGAAATTGATATGGCGGTTTGTCGCAGTTTCATGTTGCAATTATTGCGTGGCTTGGCTTTTTGTCACAGCCACAATGTACTTCACAGAGATCTGAAGCCGCAAAATTTATTGATAAATAAAAACGGCGAATTGAAACTAGCCGACTTTGGTAAGCAAGAAAGAAAAGGAAAATGGGTCTACGAATAAAAAACTTTTGTTTAAGGTTTGGCGCGTGCTTTTGGAATACCCGTCAAATGCTATTCTGCTGAAGTTGTGACGTTGTGGTACAGGCCACCGGATGTTCTTTTTGGCGCTAAACTATACACAACGAGTATTGATATGTGGTCGGCTGGTTGCATTTTTGCAGAGTTGGCAGATGCTGGACGACCTTTATTTCCAGGCTCTGATGTGTTGGATCAATTAATGAAAATATTTCGTGTTCTTGGCACTCCAACGGAAGACTCATGGCCAGGAGTTTCACATCTATCCGATTATGTCGCTCTTCCATGTAAGTTATCTGGAGTAATTTTATTATGAAAACCATCGTATTAATTTTAATAACCAATATAGCATTCCCTGCAATAACTTCGTGGAGCCAAATAGTTCCACGGCTTAATACGAAAGGAAGGGATCTTTTGCAAAAATTACTCGTCTGCCGGCCAAATCAGCGCATCAGTGCCGAACAAGCGATGCAGCATCCTTACTTTACTGAGACATCCAACCATTAGAGCAAACTAGTCAGCTTAATGAAATTTAGGAAAATAGTTTCAAGCAGCTACGTTAAAAGAGTACTGCTCTATTCTATGGCTGTTTTTTCTATAAATACTGCGAGAACAATGTATTTTTAATATTGACAGTATAATTTAAAAATTTGAAAATTAACTTTATACTATTCGTAGGTAATTTTGAAACAAATTTAGTTTTATATTATGTCGTAAGAGGAATTTGCCATGTCTATTCATTCTATATGTATGTGTATTTAATAAAATAATAACTTAAAAATTATTCTCGTTAAAATCTTAATCCAAGGGTTGGTTATAAAAGAATTAGTGATAAGCGATGTTCGGTCTTGTGGAAAGATTCAAAATTTTCCGACTGCGTGCTTAAATTGACTTTTTCAGCTAATTTGGCCTCACATGAGATTTTGCTTCATATTTTGAAAAAAAATCAACTAAATTTTCTGCGTGCTGCTATATTAGTTTTGTGCACGTCGACAATGTATGTAACACCTTAAAGGAGACATCTCCGACTATACAAAGTATATATATTCTTGATCAGTATCAAAAGAGAGGTCGATTTAGCCATGTCCGTCTGTCCGTCCGTCCGTCTGTCTGTATGAACGCGTCGATCTCGGAAACTATAATAGATAGGACCAAAAGCTCTTCGCAGTTCGATTCTGTGAATAATTACGCAGATCAAGTTTATTTTGTTGTTCCCCTTTTTGACTTAGTTTAGGGGTGAGGGGCAAATAACTGAAGCTACCTCGGGAAAAAACTTACAAAAGTCGTATTTTCTGCGTTGTCTTTTGTGATAGGCACACCAAATTTGATGTGTATATAGCTGACTCAAACCTCAAGAAGAAAAAATAAAAAATGGGCGTGACCACGCCCCTATATAGTAAAAATTTCAAACGCTCATATCTCAAGAACCATGCAACCTACAAGAATAAAACTTTGCATTTATGCTATTGGGATGGAGTATAGTAAGATTCAAATATAAAATGGGCGTAACCACGCCCACATATAGCTAAAATAGAAAACCGTTATATGTCTGTAACGAATTGGTCTAGAAGAGCAAAAATTAGCATGTATGATATTGAATGGAAAGGAAATCTGTTTCGATTAAAAATTGGGCGGGGCAACGCCCTACAACAGACGTTACTAATTGAAGGTACAGGGTATGTCGAAGTCGAGTACAGTCGACTCTAATCCTTACTGGTTAAATTCTAGTTTAGAGGGAGCTTTTAGTGTGATGAACATTGTCAAAACGAAGAGGAGGAGCAAATTAACAAATGGCACTTTGAACTCAATAATGCACATTAAGTAAGTAAGAAATGCTTAAAATTACATATTTACACATTTGAATTACCTTTTCTTGCAGATATGGTTTAAAACGAAATAATGATAGCTGCATTACTAGTAAATAATAGAAACACAATCTAGCTGACGTTGTTGTTGTAAGTAATGGCGTCGTAAACGGGAGTCAACCGCCAAAATCTCGGACTCAAACAAGTACTAATGAATTAAAGAGTAAAATGGACATACAATGGATTACATAGTAAGTTGGTCAACTTGAGTAGTGTAGAACATGTTAGAGCTATAATCGCGAAAATTTCGACGTGAGCGCCGCAGAACTTTGCATGGCAATCACATATGCACATACTTCAATCTACAAATCTGCATTTACACTTTACCGATTTTTATTTTGGTTTGGAAGCTACAGGCATTCAAATGCCAAAAAAAGTTAAAAAAATAGGTGGTTCTTTTAAGATGGGAGCCACTGTACATAGAAATACAAGCTACGAGCCCCGACCACTATTAATTCGTACGGCATGCTTTTTTGTGTGCAATGTTTAACATACTCTATTTTCAATGCTAATGCCGATATCACACTCAAATATATATTTTTTTCTGAGATATAATTTTATTCTCTTTACATTAAGGGGTTACGCCACACTGGCACTTGAAAAAATAGTCACATAAGTAATATATTTTTTTTTGACACAAATATTAATTTTTTTAATATGTTTAAATGTGCATATCGCACATGTTTAACTAAAGTGTCACAACTCAAAAAACATGAATTTTCAGGAAACGCAAAAAACTGCTTTAGTTCCAATGACAACCTTATGGAAATGCAATATTGAAAAGAGGCATAACTCTGTTTCTAAGTCAGATAATTACACCACCTCTTTTGTGGTGATAGATATGCATACGATAAACAGTTTTTACATGAAAACTCGAAAATGACAAATTTTGAGTTGTGACAGTTTAGTTAAACATGTGCGATATGTACACGTTAAAAAAAACCGTATACAACAAAACTAAATAGAACTGAAGTTATTAGCCAACAAGTAGAGTCCTTTTTTAAAAATCCATTTTGTTGGTGTACACGATATCTCGATCTGCAATCATCTTAAAAATGTGGAATAAATTTTATTTCATTAAGAAATTAAATATCTAGGGCGATACAAAAGGAAAAAAAACTAACAATTTTTTTGTAAGAATTACAGGTGTTTAAAAAAATATATATATATTTTTGTGATATTTTTTTATAATCTATATAATAACTTTTGAACAAAGTCCTGAATTGAAAAAAACCCTCGTATCACCTTAGGTATTGTCCCTAAGAATATCTCCTCCAAATTTCAGCAAGATCGGTCAAGTAGTTTTTGAGATATGATGTACCAGTTTGAAAAAAGTAGTTTCGAGAAAAATGCAAAAGAAGAATCAATACGCCGTATGGGCCCTACTGTGTGTTGGGCTTATGATTGCAAAAAATTCGAATTTTAAAACTGGTAAATTTCACGAAGCCAGAAAATGAATGCTTTGATGAAACAGAAGCTGAATCTTAAAACGATTTGTGTTAAAGAAGTATTGTAAGCATGGCAGTCGCTATAACTCCAGTTATCTGCCTCATAGGCCTCAGCACGCAAAGCCTCCACATTGTGCATTAGTCGTTTATAGCCAATTGCATTAAACAGTTGCCAAACAGTTGAAATCCGGATGAACCTGGACTTGATTCGCTTGGCTAATGAAATTGTGCGTTGTGCAAACAGCACTAGTTCCAATTCGTTGGCAAGCTTTACATTCTACTCAACTACATGCGGTCAGACCATTAGATTATATTACCAAAGGCAGGTTTTCGTTTGTTGAGCTTTCCTTTAGTTGCTCGTTGACACAGCCACACTAATATTGTTTATTGAATTAATAATATTACACACAATTACAGAATTGGCAGTGGCGTCGTCAAAAATTTAAAAATTGTCGCGGCCTAACGGCTGAGAAACGCAAGCGAGCCAAGCGAGTATCGCAAAAGTAGAAGAAAAAAATGGATGAACAAGACAAATTCACAGCGAATGTAGCGCGGCATACACTAAACCAATACTGCAGTGTCGTTTCACAATAGAGTCATAACAGAGTCAGCCCAACAACAGTTGTTTTTGCGATCGAGCAACAGGGTGACATTGGAAGTTTTTGTTTGTTTGACGAGAAAGGTTGCGCAGAAAGTTGCATCTAATTATTTTTTTTTAGTTAATACAACTATCAGTTTGCCATATTAAAAGCTGCCACTATTTACGCGGATCTCGTTATTTAATTGTGGGTGTCGCAGGGTAAGCATGCTGTTCTTTGAAGCAATGAGTTAATTTTATAAATTGATAGAAAATAAAAGACCAAAGTCCAACGTTGCAGCTTCGTTGTCATTTGGTTTACGCAAAAATTGAATTAAAATACCTTAAACGAGATAAAAACAAAAGATCTTTCTAAGATTAAAATATATATAAGAATATATACAAAAGTCTAAAGTGCAAAATATTATATGCAATACATTAGGATGTGTGAGTGCAATATCATTCAACCAACATACTTTTTATTTCAGATTACTTGCTCTAAATATGTACACGTTGATTAAATTAGCCAGAGGTACGTATCAAATAGTTGTTACCATAAACGTTATTGATTTATTATGCAATCTTTTAGAGGTTTTTATTCCATATCTGTCTGCTTGAAAGCACTGTCTTTCAGTTCAAATCTAGAAATAAGCGAGATAAGTTGATTACAGAAAGACTATTTGAACATGATAAAATAATTTAGTATGTTGAAAGTACCGGAATTAACGATTGCTGAACAAAAGATTTTTTAATCTTTCTTTTAATTAATTAATTAAAAAACTATAGAAATGTCTTTGATGGGCATGTATATAAAAAGTTCCTTTATGAATTTCTATTTAATATAGAACCAATTCGACAAGTAAATTTATAAGAAAGTTGTTCTTACATATATTATTACTTAAATTTTTTCGTTAAAATTTTGTTTCATTCACTGATAATTAAAGTTCAAAAACTCTTCACGTCCCAAATAATAACGCGGAGCATTTCGGATACGGCGAAGTATCCAAAAATTACAACACACTACACTTTGTTCCCACGTGAAAAAGACCAAAGATGGAAGGATGTTGACATGGAACGATGTGTTGAAGAGGTGGACATTGTTATAGTCGGTGGAGGTCCTGCTGGTATGTCGGCAGCTATACGTGCTAAGCAAATAGCCATAGAACAGGATAAAGTAAGCTGCTTGATCACTTCACAAGTATAGAAGATAAAAAAAAACAATTTTTTTTTTGTTTCTAGGAGCTACGAGTTTGCGTTGTGGAAAAGGCAGCTGAAGTTGGTGGTCACATACTATCAGGCGCTGTAATTGATCCCATCTCGCTAAATGAACTCATACCCGATTGGAAGGAATTGGGCGCACCCCTTACTACGCCTGTCACAAAGGATACCTTCTCATATCTGACTACAAATGGAAGGATTCCAATTCCGATTTTCAAGGGGTGGCCAATGGATAATCATGGCAATTATGTTGTTCGACTTGGACATTTAGTCAAATGGCTTGGTGACCAGGCGGAAGCACTAGGTGTCGAAATATATCCTGGATGTGCAGCATCTGAGATTCTTTATCACAGAGACGGAAGTGTTAAGGGCATCGCTACAAACGACGTTGGTATCGCAAAGGATGGTTCACCGAAAGAGACGTTTGCACGCGGAATGGAACTTCATGCCAAAACAACACTTTTTGCAGAAGGTTGTCGTGGTCACCTCACCAAGCAAATAATGCAACGGTTTGGTTTAAACGAAGGCAGCTCGCCACAGACATATGGCATTGGACTGAAAGAAATTTGGGAGATACAACCCGAAAACCATGTGTATGTATGTCAATGAACTTTGAAGAATAACTACTGAAGTATAAACTTCTTCTAGACCCGGTTTGGTAGAACATTCAATTGGATGGCCGCTTAACCGCTTTACATATGGCGGATCCTTTCTATATCATTTAAATGAACCAACACCGACAGTGGCCGTCGGTTTTGTGATTGGCTTAGACTATAAGAATCCATGGATAAGTCCTTTTCAAGAGTTTCAACGTTTCAAAACTCATCCAAAAGTTCGAGATGTCTTTAAAGGCGCCACACGTATTGCGTATGGGGCTCGAGCTATCAATGAGGGTGGCTTGCAAAGTTTACCAAGTAAACTTTCTTTCCCCGGTGGTTGTCTGATTGGTTGTAGCGCAGGATTTCTAAACGTACCTCGCATCAAGGGCTCTCACTATGCCATGAAGAGTGGTATGCTTGCGGCAGAGAGCATAATCGAAGCCATTAGTGGCGATGCCCAAGAGACTGTTGGCTACGAACCAAAGAGCTACGGCGATAAGTATGTACATTTATTTTTTTCATTTTTATACTCTTGCAAGGGTGTATTAACACACAAAGTTTGCAACGCAGAACCCTTAGTGACGTTTCCTACTATATAAAGTATATACATATATACATGATCACCACGACGAGTTGAGTTGATATAGCCATGATCGTCTGTCTGTCTTTTGCAATATCAATTGCTCGCTCAGTTTAAACGATAGCCGAGAAATTTAAACGCAAACATTTTTTCTTATACTAGCTGCCTGCAAATTTGTACTTAAAAATTAGATTAGATTAGATAGTAGATGAAGATTGGTGAAGATCGAACGACTAGAGAATATAGCTCCCATAGGAACGATCTGTCGAAAATAAGGTTTTTGTTAGAAAAAATATATGGCAGTTTTATAAGAATCGGATATAAGGGCATGGCATAGCCCATACAAAGTAAATCTTTCTGTTTAAAACGTAAATGTTTTTCGTAATAGTAATGCGGGCTAATATGGATAATACAAGTTCAGATTTTTATCGGTAGATGGCCTTGTGATTATTGGTTTGTGTCAAGGGTCATTTTATACACAGGTTGGTGTCATTATATGACTTGCCACTGCAAATGAATCTCATTGTTTGTTTACTAAGTTTCCAGCATTGACGAGTTCAATGCCGAGGTTGGGTGTTTTTATTTTTGATTCGCGGCAAGCCCCACCGCAAGTATTTATATTTGTATGTATTATGTTTTTTATTAGTAAAATGTTAAAAAGGAATTTCCAAAAAGAATGTAAACTTACAGTGGGGAGCAAAACTGAGTACATGTTGCTCACTTTCTTACATTTGGCTCAGTTGTACAAAAACCAATGGGTGAAAAAATCTGAAATAATTATCCAAGATTCCTGGTATCTTAAGCTCCAAATTTGCCAAAACAAGCATAGCGATAAATTAAATAGGAGACTTATAAAAAATCAAAAGATAAGACAACCTACATGTACTCAATTTTGCACCAATTGATTATTTTACGAAAAACAACCTATTTTCATATTTAATCAAAAAAACATTTTTATTTGTAATGCGTTTTGAAATCTTGGACATTCTTTCAACCATATTCAGTGAACAATAAAGCGAAATATTGGCCCACTCAAGCTGTACTCCCTCCAAAAGTTCCTTTTCCGTAAAGGGAGCTATTTTATCTTTGCCCAGCCTTATTTCAAAAATTGATCAACGATTTTTTATCGAATTTAGGTCTAGGGTCTATGCTGACCACTCCGTGGCTTAAAACTCCTGCTCCCTAAATCAGTTTTTGAAAATAGAGGCAGATTTCTTAAGTCCCCCTCTTGTGAAAAAATTATTTTCTCGTTGGAGAATTCAAATGCGTGGATGAAACTTGTAAGTAGTGAGTGGCGAATACGAAGATATGGGCTCTTTTTTATGCCAATTAGTGAATTATTATAAAAAGTTGGTTTTGAGTCCGCAATCAGACAATTAAAATCTGTGTTATCGGACAATAACATGAAATCTTACCTAAAGTTCCTCAAAACACTCCTAAACTGAAATGTGGGTGACTGAAAACATGTAGTTAGTCTGATGAACCATACTATTAAAGATTTTTTTTTACAGTTCAGGCGAGTTTTGTAAAACTTTAGGTAAGATTACATGTTATTGTCCGATAACACAGATTTTAATTGTCTGATTGCGGACTCAAAACCAACTTTTTATAATAATTCACTAATTGGCATAAAAAAGAGCCCATATCTTCGTATTCGCCAGTCACTACTTACAAGTTTCATCCACGCATTTGAATTCTCCAACGAGAAAATAATTTTTTCACAAGAGGGGGACTTAAGAAATCTGCCTCTATTTTCAAAAACTGATTTAGGGAGCAGGAGTTTTAAGCCACGGAGTGGTCAGCATAGACCCCAGACCTAAATTCGATAAAAAATCGTTGATAAATTTTTGAAATAAGGCTGGGCAAAGATAAAATAGCTCCCTTTACGGAAAAGGAACTTTTGGAGGGAGTACAGCTTGAGTGGGCCAATATTTCGTTTTATTGTTCACTGAATATGGTTGAAAGAATGTCCAAGATTTCAAAACGCATTACAAATAAAAATGTTTTTTTGATTAAATATGAAAATAGGTTGTTTTTCGTAAAATAATCAATTGGTGCAAAATTGAGTACATGTAGGTTGTCTTATCTTTTGATTTTTTATAAGTCTCCTATTTAATTTATCGCTATGCTTGTTTTGGCAAATTTGGAGCTTAAGATACCAGGAATCTTGGATAATTATTTCAGATTTTTTCACCCATTGGTTTTTGTACAACTGAGCCAAATGTAAGAAAGTGAGCAACATGTACTCAGTTTTGCTCCCCACTGTATATAAGTTTCGGTTTCCTGATTTTTTTTAATTATATTATAATAATGAACTTTTCTAATATTACAGAATAAAAAGTTCTTTTGTTTGGAATGATTTGCACAAAGTCCGGAATGTCCGTCCTTCGTTTCACAATCCCCTCGGACTCTATGGTGGCTTAGCACTGAGTGGTATTTCTATTTTAATGGGTGGACGTGAACCCTGGACGCTTAAGCATGGACCACCAGATCACGAATCACTTCAACCCGCTGCAAACGCAGAGAAAATTGTATATCCAAAACCGGATGGACAAATATCATTTGATTTGCTCTCTTCAGTAGCACTTACAGGCACTAATCACGAGGGCGATCAGCCAGCTCATCTTACACTCAAAGACGACCGTATACCAATAGATCATAATCTTGCTGTATATGAAGGTCCTGAACAAAGATTTTGTCCTGCTGGTGTTTATGAGTACGTGCCAAACGAAGATGGTGGTAACATGAAGCTTCAAATTAATGCTCAAAACTGCATTCATTGCAAAACCTGTGATATCAAAGATCCTAAACAAAATATAAACTGGGTAGTGCCAGAAGGCGGTGGTGGTCCAGCATACAACGGCATGTAAATTCTCTTGCAACAATGTGTTGTACATTTTGTACCTCTGCATGAGACGGACGTTTGAGTCTTGCATTTCCTTAGATTTTAATTGAATTGAATATAATTTAGAAAAATAATTTACATATTTCTTTAAGACTCTAAAATTTGTAAATTTGCTGGAAATTGAATTGTAATATGTCTAAGCTTAAAGTTGGTCTTAATAAAAATGTAACACAAATTTTGTAACCAATGTTTGGTCCCTCTTGTTCCACTTTAAATAAATTTGACGACTTCCAATTTTCCACTGTGAGTTTATGATGCATATCTCATCCTTGTATAGTAGCAAAACGATAGCTTTTAAATGTAAATATAAAAAATATTTTAAAAGTTGTTTTAAGACATGTATAAGACAAAAAAATGATATAACTTTTAAATAATCATGAGATTGTGTTGAGTTTTCCAAAATGTTTATTTAAAACTTTATTTTTTTCAATATATTTGGTTTTTATTTTTGTTTAAAACATCGACCTATTATTTAGAAGTTCATTCAATTAATTTTTCAGTGCGCAGTTAAAACTTTTGTTTCAATAATTTAAACCAACAATTAACATATCTATTTACTATTCTTTATAAACCATTTGTTTGACTTTCAAGTGCAACACACATTTATTAAATTTGCAGTTAATTTGTTCAATCACTTAAAAACTTTAATCTGTTTATTTAACATATAAAATCATATACATGTGTAATAGTATGCGTAAGTGCAACTACATGTATGTAAGTATCTGTGATGCTTTGTCATTAATCGATAAGTCTTTTTGTTTTTAACAATTAATCTACATTGACTAAACATGATTTTAGTTATGGCTTCAATTGTATTGTATTTATTTTACACATATATATTTGATGTGCTCTTCACTCAATAACTGATCTGCATGCATTTCAAGCTCGTTTGAACAAATAGTGAACTTTGAGCTCGATATAACAGGGAGAGAGAATAGAATGTTTAATTTAATTTCTTTGGATCGGACAACAGTACTTTTCAGGCTATACAATATTTATAGTTTTTGAAAAAACAAACATACAAATATATGTAATTGAATTTGAACGATATTTAATGGCTTCAAGGGAAGAGTAAATTCTTCGGCACAGCCAGAAGCTTTTTGTCTTGTGCAAGATTTACATATGTATGTTTTGTGTATATAGATTATATACCACTCACCAAATTTGTGCATTTATTCACAACAACTTTCAGACATTCAAACAGATCGTTACTAATGTGCCCCCATGCTGCTATATCCTTTATATAATATAATATATTCGTAGTTGACTACAAATTTGCTAAGTTCATTGAACTTTCTACAATATGCACAATTATTTTACCTCTGATGGTCCCAATGACCATTGCATTCATTTTTTTTTTTACATAAATGTGTTGAACTTTAATTAGTTACATTCTATTAATTTATTTATTTTCTTATGTTATTTAATTAATGTTAATGTTTTTTATTTTTTTTTTTTAATGTAAGGACATTAAAAAATGCTGCAATTACATATTGGTATGTACATATGTACATACTTACGTCTGTTTGTATTTAAATACAAAACAGCTTTTGTACCTTTTTTGTATCGGAGTGTGGGTGCTGAGCCGATCCAAAAAAAAACTTTTTGTACGTACCGTGCTTGCCTAGTAGTTTTTTACCTTAATACTTTCATTCGTTTCGACTAAAAAGTAAAGCCACAATATTACTTCGCTTTCAGTTACATTTTACATTTAAAGGAGTACGAGTACTTTTTACCTGTATTTGAATTCACAATTTCGTTTTTAATTCTGTTTGGTTTCCCTTTTTCATTATTTTTTTTACAAATTCGGTCCTCGTCAGTACACAAAAGTGACCAACAGTTTTTCATATCAAGTTATATACATACATATTTTTTGGTTTAAAGAGGCACTCATTTTAAGGCTTCACTACAAAGTGGAGATATTTTTGTATATAAAAATGCTATGTACAAAACAAATAAATTGGGTTATTGAGAAATTTCTGCTAGAAATGTGTCACATATATCATTTGTATTTTCATATTTGAACAAGTCTGCTGTTTTGGCGTTTTTTGTTGTGCTTATATGCATCAACTATTTTCAAAACTATATTTTCGACATCGAATGCTGACAAACGAAGATTTTGGAAATAAAGACTTGTTTTTGTCTGACGCAATGTTTTCAGGTACGCAGTCTGCAGCAAATCTGTTTCATGCCGTATGAATGGCATATTTTAAGATAATTATATTTACTTTTTATTATTTTGTGTCACTTAAAGGACAACAGTTAAATTTCTCAAATAAACAAAATATAGAAATGGGAAAGTTAATGCAAATCAAATCGAAACATGGGACAATTAAATAAAACAACAGTTGGCTCACAACAAATAGTGCATTATGTGTATCTGCTCGCAACATTTCAATATATTCTCTGTATTCTTTGCTTTAAAATACAATGCAACTTCCTTATTGCTGCTTGCAGAACGTTCGCTTCACTATGAGTAATAACGTACTTAGTATATAACATTAAAATTTCATATATATAACTTATATATTATTTCACGTGTATACATATATTTATAATATATTTGTTTGAAACCTGTCAACGTTCTTTTTTATTGTTTATGTTAAATAAGGGTAGCATGTTTGCTTTATATAAGTATGCACAGCTGGTTTCTTATTTGCAAAAGTACTCCTTTACCTAAATACATTCGCTTTAAAGTTGTGTAAACTGCCGCCATTGAGTTCAACAGGTTATGCTTGATTTCTACAATCTCCCATTTCGAAAGCTCATTGACCCATCAGCTTTTACTTGATGAATTGACATTTAAACATCGATTCACTTGTTTGATTACCTTATTTGTTTTTGTTTAAAATTGTTCAAAAAACAAAACCAAAAACACAAACAAAAAAAAATAACAAAATATAAATATAAAACCGAAAATAAAATACACTTTCTATAATTTCACATCATTTTCATATTTTCTTTATTAATATTAAGTTACGTTTGTTTTTTGCACTGCATTTTCCTCTACATACAAAGTTCTAATTAAACCAAAAAGTCTAAGGACAATCGAACTAACTCAAATGAACAAACTAAAAATATTGAAATTCTAATCATTTTAATGTCATTTTAATTAAAACGGTTTCATCATTGTTTTTAAATTAATTATAATAATTTAAAATTATGACTTCTATTGCTTAAAAACAATAGCTTACATGATAAAAAGGTTTAAGAGATGGTAAAAGGAGAGCAGTACAAGAATATTTCTTGACAAGGGAAAAAGGAAAGGCTAAAAGTTAATCTTGAATGCATTGTCATTCCGAAATCGAAACACATGCAAATAACTAATAATAATAAAAAGACTCAATTGAAATCGAAGTAAAGTACATAATCAAACAATAATTTCAAATGACTTGTGTGTTTTACGTATTTTTAAATTTTTTTTCTTTGTTTCTTTGTAAAATTATTATTTTTGTATTTTGTTTTTTTAAGAAGTTCGACTTTTAACTTACAACGAATATTTACAAATGTTTGTTTTTAATTTCTGTAATTTTGAACTTAAGTTAACTAAATTAAACTTAATTTTTAATAATAGATTTTTTAACAAACTAACACTTTTAGTTTTTTTAAGGGGAATACATATGTAAATATATGCATATTTTTTGTGATTTATGGGATTTCATTATAAACTATATTTTTTATAATCTTTTTTGTTTTCTTTTTTATGTTCTTCACTTAGTACTAACACTTATCACTAGTTTAATCTTTTATTTTTTTTTGTTTATCTCATTAATAACGATATGACACTGACACTTATTTCACATACTTAGTACTGATTTTTTGCCATTGTGAAATGTGACTTGGGTTGACGTAAGATTAACAGCAATTCTTATTTCAAAATTATTGCACTAGGTTGCGAATTATTATTGCCGATATTGTTGCCGCAGTTGGTACTGGGGTTAATGTTGCTGTTATTGTTGGCGCGGTTATTATTGTTGGTAGCGTTGCTCAAGTTGCTGGCAAGTGTGTTGTTGCAGCTGGGATTGCTGCTGTTCCCACTTAAATGGTATCTATTTGTTGATGGCACTATTAATTGCTATTGTTGGTGTGCATATTTTTGACATTGTTCTCGAACTGTTGCAGCAACATGTTGCTCATAGAAATCATAGTGACGCACATAATCAACACATGCGTTGTTGTTGTCGTTGTTACGACTGCCATTGTAAGCATTTTGTTTGCATACTAGCATTGGAAACATTTGTTGCTGCTCATCGCACTGGCTGTTGTTGTAGTTGCTGTTGTTATTGGTGGCGGCACGTGATGCTATTGTTGGCTTTTTTAAACTATTGTTAAAGTTGTTGTTGTCGCTGTTGTGATGCTGTTGCTTGTTAAAGTTTATGACTGTTGTGGTATTATAACGTGCCGGCTATGTGTCCCAACCACCGGATATTCTTGGACGCTTGTGGTTTGGTGGATCGAATTCATTTAATTGTTGATGCTGCTGCTGCTGCTGTTGCTGGTGTTGTGCTGCATTATTCAACCGCATATCAGGCGGCCCATCATTTGTGGGTGTCACGGAACCTGTATTAAAAATAATAAAATCTGTTTAACTGTTAGTTCATTCTGATTGAAAGTCAACAGAGTGGGACATTTTGGACAGGTGGATTAGAAGTAGGCGCGACACAATTTCGTTCGTCCTTTACGCAGGAATATCACACAAGTAGAGTACAAAACAAACTCAATCTGTATGTTATATTAACAACTATTAGTTGCAATATGTTTTGTAAAAGCGCCAGTTTGTTAGTTTGAGAACAAAATAATTACGGGCAACATACGTACATAGCACAAAGTTTTAATTAGAGGCATTGGAGTTGTGTATATGTTAGTCTTGGGTAAAAAAGCGCTGTAGTTTCCATTATTTTTATTAGTTTAATTAAAGAGCAAGCTAATATATTTGAGTACGAATGTGAGTCGGTAATTTTGAGGTCCGAATTTTACAGACTCAATGGTAATGTTCTACATTTTAAATTTAAATCGCTTTCAAAATTACCGGCTCATAAGTATGTCCAAAACAAAAGCAACAAGAAAGCATGTTCTGAATGCATTGTGAGCGGTGTGTTGGTAACTGGAAAAGTAAGCTGGTATAGCAACATGCAAAAATAAAAAAATAAAGAAACAAACACGCTGAAAGAAGTAAGAATTTTTCTACACTATAGATCGCTAATCGGAACTTAAACTGTTTTAATTTTTTGTTCAGTAACATGTTAAACTAAAATCTCTATCCTTTCGACTCAAAAGAATTTTCAATGACTTCTTCGTAACAACCGACTAACAGATTAAAATTATGAACAGAATATGTGAAAAATATAGGTTTGTGAATGGTTTGCAGGATCAAGTAGACGATAAAGATAAACTGAAAAAGGACATTTAAAAAAGCTGCCATTAGCTAATATGTATTCTGAATTATTTCCCTCATAATGATGTTTTGAGTAGCAAATTATAAGACTAAGATTCATTTGTTTTCATTTTCGTAATCTGATTTTAAATTTTAATGTTTTTCAGAACTAATTTAGTTCCCAATAAATTTTGGTATTTTTTGGTAGTAGGTTTAATGTTATAAGGTTTTGTGTTGTGGATTAAGATTTGGGGGGAAATGTGAAAAATCAAAGTTATCTACTGGATTGCATAATATGGCTACATATATGATTTTGAATTAGTCTTGTGAGTTTGTATGTGTATATATATTTTACATATCAGCAAAGTCACCAATGGGGTAAAAATGTGTTTTAAAAGTGGTTTTCAGACTTCTAGAAGGAATTTCTCTACACACAAGAGTGAAAAAGAGAAAGAGTGTGTGAGAATAAAAGGAACAGAAATGTGAGCGGCCTTAGACCGGATCACAAAAGTTATACAATGTACGTTTCATAATGTGGTATGTAACATATATGTATGTATATGTATGTACACTTCATAATGTATGTTACAATGTTTTTGACTTTATCATATGCAATTAAAAATGAAAGAATATGCTTGATTTTTCGTATACAATAACAATGTACATATGTTTGTGAATTATGTTTTATGTATTGGCCAATTTACCGGCAAAATTCCATGTTCTTGGATTCGAACCCAGTAGAGCGCGGTATGGATATCCTTCATATTTATCATGCCCTAAAAATTTTTTGTTGTTGTAAGAAAAAAAATATCATACATAAATATAGAAAAAAAGTTTAATATACCATTTTAAATTGCATTTTAAAATAATCTTTCCCAAAACACGTCCTGCAGAAAATTTAATTGGTTTTTTTCAGCGAAAAATTTCACTTTCAAAGTTTTAACAATGACAGAACAAAATATATGTATATGTATACTTGGAATTTGTTTTGAATTAAATTGCTGCCAAAATTTTCAAATTATTTGTGTAATTTGTTGGTTTCGTTTAAGCGTTAAAAATGTCGTTTTAGTTATTAAAGTAATTTAAATAAATTCAACTCGTCATGCCCTCTGTGTGTGAAATATTATTAGAATATTAATTTAAAAAAAAATATATCTATTAGGATTTAATGTTAAGACAAAAAAAAAATGTAATTTATTAACGAACAAACAACTAATAAAAACAGACTACGCTCAATTTGAAGTAAAATTAATGCAATTCAAATACAACGTTCAACGTACCTGGTGTTGGTGTAATGTGACCCGTGGAGGATGGCCGTGAGCCTGGCATACCAAGATTATGTTGCGGATGGCTGAGCATGCTCAAATTTGCAGCTTGCTCTAGTCCTCCCCCACCGCCTCCGACACCCGAGGCGTTGCTTAGATGTGTGATGACGTTGCTTACTGCGGCAGCACTGACGCCAGTTATGCTGCTGTTGCTACTGCTATTGCTACCAGCGGAACCGTTACTGTTCTGCTGTTGACCGCTGGCAGAGAGATCACGCGGTGGCGACTGTGGTTCTGCTTTTACTTTGATTGAAGCGGGTGAGGTAGCGGGCGGAGGCGTGCTATTCGAGACGGCCAAGTGAGACAGGCTGTATGGAAACACATAAAAAATACGATGAAGAAATGCATTGAAATGGCAATGAGGTGTACAACCAACAAATAAATAATCTCTTTTTGAGTTTGACTTACCTTGTGTGTTGCACGAGACTCTGATGGCTTGGCCACGTTGGCAGACTCATGATATCAGAAGAGTTCATCGAGGAAGATGAAAAGTCTTGAGGACCAAATGAGTAGCCCGGTAACGCCGGAATTGGCGTTTGTAATGTAACAACGGGCGTGTTGAGTGATGTCTGATTTTGTCGTTGCTAAAAAAAGGGCACGAGGAAATCTCTTTTAGCGTCCACGCATGCATCAGGCATAAGGCACTAGTAAATTGAAAACTTACGTCTGGGTATGCAATGTCTTCTGTTGTCGCCATATTTTGGGCGATAGTCGGTGTAGGTATGACAACTCGAAGATTGGAAGCACGTCCGTTTTGAGTCCCCGGTGATTTAATTGGTAAATGATGTGCTGTGAAATTAAAAAAAATCCATTTACAACATTTTATATAACAATTGGAAACACGCGTGACTATAAAAACTATGATCGGATTCATAATTTTGTAAGAGAAATTAAAATTTAACAGAGGTTGGTTATATAAATTAATTGGAACTTTTCCTTGGTTGCTTCAAGCATTTGGATATGTGTAAAAGTTTAAAAACATTGTTAGTGCATGCTTACATTTGTTAACAAGACTGTTATGATGATTATTATGTGTATGGTGATTGTTGTTGTGGTTATTGTTGTTATTAGCAGTATGACTGTTGATATGCCCACCTATGCCAGGACTTGGACCTGGACTCGGTGATCCACCAAGCGGCGAGTGAGAATGTGGATAACCATTTGACATCTCCAGCATTGAACCCGATGGATAAACTGATGATTGATTTTTCATAACGCGTTTAAAGGAAAGAAAAAGAAATTATGTAATTTTTCATTGTACTTAAACATGTGATATTTTGACCAAAACAAAACAAAAACGAAAATATCGTGCATTAGAAAAGTTAAGTCAGTTATTAAATCAATCAATAAAAAAATCATATTTGAACCAAAAAAAAAATAAATAAGGTAATAGTTAGGAACATTTTCATTAAAAGCTTTTTAGTTTAAAAAAATAATTGTTAAGCCAAATGCTGAACAATTATGTAAAGTCTTTTTAAATTTTGCTTTTGAAAACTTTATTAGTTTTCCGGGCAGTTTCTAATAATATGAAGATAATGATCTATAAGACATCCGTAATGAAATCCACAATGGTATTAGTAAAAATATTGATTTAAGTAACAAATTTTAATTCGATTAAAATATTTTTTTTTTATATGGTGTCGGATCTTGAATCTCTTTGGATATGGAACGTGATAATAACACTATTTATGACAATAGTGGACAAAAAGGCAATAACTTACAAGAAAAATTGTGTTTCTTTTCAAAATTATCAATAATAATATAATATTATTGCACTAAATAGGTGTGAATATGGGTTAATAGAAACAAAAATATGTAATTACATGCAGTAAATCGCTTAGAAAAAAACGGGGCAAACTTTGAAAAAAAAAACAACAAAAAAATTATGAATGTGTGGTGCACCATCACTAGGTACTAACTTATCAGTGACATCCCACCTGAATCCGTTTCCGAACTCGATGGTCGTGGGCTGATGTTTGTGTGGGACATTTGTGGGCTAGCCTGCAGCATATTCTCACCGTAGGAACCAGGCACAGGCACCGATACGGGTAGTGTGTAACTGGTGCTTGGTAACTGACGCGGTGCTACGGGGCCTCCGGTGCCCCCCGCTCCACTGGCAGCCAATTGAGTACGTTGCATCATCATCTGAAAGTCTTCGTCGATTTTGTTGTATTTGGCCTCGGTTCGTGGCGTAAGTGTATAGTCGGTCTCTTGCTCAGGTGAATCGGGCGACATAACGCCATTCTTGTTCTCTTTCTGCGGAAGACATGTGAAAAATTAAACGACGAAAAACAGAAATGCAAATGTGTCTGCAGTCAAAAGTATGCGACTACCTTATACCCTAATATAAATTACCCTAATACAAATTGACAGTTCTGAACGTTAGTCCTATCCTATGGCATCGCCCCTTTTAAGAATAGCACACCTTATATGTATGTATGTACGTATATGAACATATAAAAACTACAAATAATATTTTCTTAATACATATATCAAGAAACGAAAAAGTTCATTCAGTTTGAGGGACTGATTGAGATGCTTTCATCCAACAATTATGTACACTTCTTCAAACCTAATATTCCCTGTGTTTATTTTGGCTTACTGTAAAAACAAGAAATTACAAATATTTTGTTTTCTTTTTCCATGTTGAAAAGAATTAAGCAGAACAAGAAAAGCGAAATGTGTCGTCACCGATTTGACAGGGTGAAAAGTTCAAGTGTCGCAATAGATATTTGTATTGTTAAGCTCTCCCGGGTGTAAAATTATGTAAATCGCTTAGAATTAACATTATAAAACAGTTTTTAGCGACAGTGCGTTGCGCTGTGTTTATACGATATCACATCAAAAATGCAAAATATGTACGAGAATATTCAAAGCAAAATACTGCAGTGGCTTGTTTTGCATGCAAAGCTTTTAAACGGACAATTCAACTCTTGTATGCCTTTTTCTCATTGTTGTTGTTTATATAATTTTTTTTTTTGCCATTTTTACTGCCCTCACATTCGCATTTATCCACAAATACATAATGCATATAAATATTTAAATGTTGTTTTTTTAGCAATGTCAACAAAAGGTTCCGCATAGAAAGCACATCGCCAACTTTCATTGATTTGGTGGTAGGAACTTATTCAAAACATTTTCCAAATTTACCGACGGCTTCCACTTACCTCAATAATATTTTTGTTTGTGAGCGATTCATGTGGTTCATTGTATTCGGTATATTTGAGTAGCACCTTGTCCATATCGGTGCTTGCATATTGGTATAACTTGTTGCTGGATGAAAATATAATAAGCGCTATTTCGCAATCACATAGCACGGACAGTTCATACGCCTTTTTCATTACACCGAATTTGCGTTTATTAAAGGTCACCTGTGGAACACAAAAAAAACTGTCATTTTAAGAACAACCTGACTATTGGCATAAGGATGCATTTCTATAATTCGATTCTCAGTTAACTTAATCAATTCAATTCAATTTAAGAAGTCCATAAATTACGTGAGGTTTTTCTTCAAAAGTAACGTTTCTGAATTTTTGCTGAACCACCCAACTTAATTTTATTTCAAGAAAATTGTGGATATCCTCTATTCAATTGTTAATGACTATTATTGAACATTTTAGTAGTTCAAAAAGTGTCAAGTCCCATTTCTTACACAAGATGATATTCTGAACTCACCTGACGGTTTCTTTCGTCGGTAATGCGTGATATCTGAATTTTTTTTCTACCCATATTAGCAATATTGACTTAGACGTTGTTGTTCCCAGAAACTGTTGTTGGCTGAAGAAGTCTTATTAAAAAGTTATTTTTGTGCTGTTTTTTATTTCTCCTTAAGTTGTTTTATTTTTAAAATATGTTAGATGACAAGTTCCTTTAGTTTGACGACTGGATTCTTCATTTGCTGCCACGCTGTGTGATGTTAACTGATCCAGAATTCTTTGTACCGAAATATTCTTTTTTAATCAAAGCAAAATGTGAGCATACATTTGTATTTAACAACACGTCTCTTATTGTTTGTATAATTAATATATAAAGATGTTTGTGGACGGCAAAAATGTGTTTTTATTGTACGTTGGTTGTATATTCCAAAAATATTGAATCTTTCAGGTAACTGCAACAAAAAAAATATATATTTATTAAACATAATCGAAAAAATTGACAATTAATTTGATATAAACGCTGCGTATGAGATTTGCGGCGTTAAGTATACGACATCCAAGACCAATCAAACGTTTTATACGACTGTCTAAAAACTAATAAACTTTTTTGTGTAAGACAATGATACGAGTGGTCGGAAAAAGGAATACATATTACTAAAACTGTTTAATTTTCACCTAGAATTATAATGTTATAAAAATGTGCTGATGATCCTCAAATTTCTTTATGGAAATTACATTTAAGAGATAGATTATGTTTGTCAACTGTTCAACCATTTTTTTTATATGTATGTAAGTACACGTCGGACATGTAAACGGCTTTTAATTAGAGCTCAAGAAACAATATTTGTTGCATGTAATAATTTAAAATCAATAAACCTGTGCACGCTTTTGCCACTGCGTAGCATTCTTTTCGATAAAAAAAATATGTATATATAATATTGAAGGGAAAAATCGACCAAACTTTTTCGGAACTTACGATAAACTTTTGCGCGGTCATGAAATTGAAGCAAACACATTTAAAAAGAAAAAAAAAATATGCAAAGCGGAAATAGAAGAAAGTTATAAGGAAGGCACTCCAAACATAAAAACGGAATGGAAAACAAGCATAAACGGCAAAATACTAAATATCAAATGCATGCAAATTATTGCCAGTGGGTGGCAGCACGTGTAGCTTCTTGGGGAGACCGACAACCGCATTCCTGGCCAAGTCGAATAACATTTCATTTAGTGTTCTTCCGCATACATTGCCTCTGCATTTGTTATCGTTGTCGTTGTCGATTATTGTCCTTTGAGGAAGCGCAGATTTCCGCTATTCAAACGCTCAACGAAAAACACATTGTGCGTGGCGGATATGAAGCGGATGTATTTCATTTCAAATACCAAGGAAGCAAACGGCAGTGGAGTGAGAGCATGAGCGCCGAAAAATGTGTATACGCTAAGAGGTAGTTAGGGGTGAATGTGGAATTTTACTTGGTTTTTCTTTCTCCAAAAAAGTACAACGTTTCGTTGCCAACTTGGCTTCGGTTGCTTTTCTTTCTTGACAGTGTTTTTCCGTTTTCTTTTCTTGCTTTTCAATAGCGACCTACGCAATAAGTTTTGCTTTCAGACCCGGGCGAGCTGCCTTGTGTTGTTATTCCACACAACTTTGTTGCCTTTGACGCACATAATGTGACGTAAAGTGACGGCTTTGGCTTCAGATACGGCTACAGCTACTGGCGGCCTCCCTCAGGAAACTAGTCACAATGCTGTTCCTTTTCCTTTTATTTTAAGTTTACTTTGCGCGTTTTTGGTACATCTTTATGATATGCTGCGACATTAATTAAAAGTATACCTTATACGGTAACGGAAACACAAATATAAATCAATAAAATTTATGACGTTTGAATATTGACGTACTATTGACCCCTAGTCACAGTATTTACGAGTTTAACAACTTTTTACACCAAGGCTAAGCTATGTTACACTCACACGACCACAATAACGTATGCACATACACTCCGTAACGTGCGGTCAAAGGGGGCAGGACACGCGTCCTTCACCTTCGAAATTATAGTATGACGCGCGTGCACAATGTTCAATGGCGACAAAACTTTGTTGAGGAGAAATGAATAACATTATAGATTTAAACTGCCGTTAACATTCAGCATAAGTACATTGTCCACAATGATTGCATTTATAACGTGCGATTCAAATCTATTAAATCTATTATTTATTTTGGTTTGGATTTATAAAAATATAAAATTTTTTTAACAAGAGTGTTGAGATATACTTTGAAAGTCTTTTTTCTTATAATGCGAAAATGTTAACCTTATTTTTTTTTTGTTATTCTATAAACTTTCACAATTTAAATATGACACAATATTTTATTAAACGTTCTTACTTTTTTTTTAATTTTTTTATTTATACATCCATATTGGTTGTTTGAGTTTCTTTAAATAAAATAAAAATTTAATCTCGGATATACCGGCGAAACACACAAATGATTTTTATAGAATGAATATCGCGGTAGAATTGAAAACAGTTTTATTCTCAACTTTCAATTACAGATCAATTCACGAAGAAGGCCTACGTGGTTTGGCGCACATGAAGCTGTGGGTTATAACTTTGTAATGAATCGATAGCATTGTTAGGGAAAGGCGATTGCCTACGCACGGCCAAGCAGCGCCATACGTAAAATCTCCTTATCGCCATTAAAACATTGCTAACTAAGAACAATGAATAATTCTATAAATCGTAAACATATGAGTTTAAACTGCTTACGATAATTACTGATATTGTGACAGACAATGACGTCACATGGTCGGCATGAGCATCATGAATAATTATTTCTTAAGTCCGAGCAGCACATACATGTATATAACAACTAACCGCATTTCAACGCTCCGCAATTCAAATGAATAATGCTACTTGTCTTCGAAGAATAATGGCGTGATTTTATGGAAAAACGAAATAAAAAAAACATCATCTATATTATAAATAAAGTAGTAAAACATGTGATCGTTAAAAATAACTTTTTTAGAAGAAGTTCGAAAATTTCTTTAAAGTTATGTTTGTTCTACGGTTTGTTGAAGTCATAATAAATTGTAACATACTTCTAGGGTATGTTAGTGATAGATTTAAGCCATGTAAGTATTTTGTAAGTATCAGTAAAATTTGCAATTGTTTGTGCAGCATTTAGGTTTTTTTTTTTTTTTTTAAACACTTATATTCGGAAAATATTTGGAGGTGGTATAATCTAATCGTGTATATTATTTTGCATGATCGAAATCGATAAAATCCAGTATCAAGAATATTGTGTATACAAAGAAATTTGTATTGAAAAGGTTTGCAAGTGTTTGTACATTGCTTGTGTATGTTTGTTAACAAATCAAATGAAACTGACAAATTAAAATTTTTTTATTCTTTTTTCTCTAACACAGAGGTGGTAGATTAGATTGTATACATAAGTCTATGTTCGCATTAGAAGTGGGAGTCATAAATCAAATGGATATCTCAAGTGTATGCTGTCCGTAATGAATACACTGAGTGTAACTGCCACAATAAATGTGTGAGTAACTAGTTAGTGGCCGATTCTTTGTAATACTAATTATACGAGAACAGTATACAAACACTTTCCAGTATTTCCTTTGTGCGGAGGACATCTTTTTCATATAAAAACCCGGCCTAGGGTCAAAACTTAACACGGTTTGTATTTCATCTACAATTGCGTTGCTAATAATGAAAAAAATATAAAAAAAAATGTTGGCACACTGGGCAATGTAACGTTCTTTTACTTGGCCACTTGAGCACACACGCCACAACTCATTGAGTCAGCGGTGACGGCAAAAACGGAAGCAAAGAAATCCGAGTTGTTTAGATTTGTGTGTCAAGACAATTGTTATCTAACAACAAAAACATTGCAACTAAGGTAGTAAGAAAAGCGACAATTGCAGCAACTGATTTTAGCGCCCTCTGACGCAACGTGTCATATCTTGTGTGAGGAGAGCCATTTTTGTTTTTTTATAGTACATGTGTGCATGAACATTTATTTACTTATTGTTGTTGATCTTAAAGAATCTCATAGGAAAACCATATACATACACACAAATACAAATCACACTGCACTTACAACATCATTAGGCAGTCTGCCAATCTTGCTAATCATTAAAGACCGATTGGCAGTTCATTTTTTTATGAATTTTTAAATTTCTTATATTGCTCGAGTTGAACACACGTGTTTTGAAAATGCTCATCCGATTAGCGTGTGCGTACTCATGAGTGACTAAAATCAGGAAGCTGTATTTGCGGTTTTTTGTTCCTCAATTAGCGATACTTCTTAGTCACTTACCTTTTCATTTAACTTGTATAAAATCCGGATTTTGTTGCGTGTTACTTAACTTTGTGCTGCAATTTAAATAAAAAAAAACAGAAAGTTGCATTAAACGCCAAATTTAATTTCGTACTTTTAATTCTGATTCATGTAGCAAGCATATAAAAATGTATTTTTCTTCAAATAAATACAATTAGCATTTTTTTATATATATTTATTTACTTTTTGTAAATTTATGCAAATTTTAAACTTTTCCGTATCATTTATGGATGAATGAACTTCAAATTAAGATTGTCAACGAAAAATAATAAAAAAACCTGTTTAGAAAGATTCTCAAATGAAGATTTGCAACATTGTCATTTAAAATTAATACGTACAATCGATTGTTTGTTACAAAAAAGGTAGAAATATTATAGTAAATAATTCCAACTGCAATAGCTTATATACAGATAGTCCTTAACTTATAGGATATGGAATAGACATCTATTCAACAATTCCGTCCTTTCCTTTGATAATAAAATGCTCATTTCGCTTTGAAATAATATAAACATACATCAAAACTAAAACGTTTGAGAACATTGATTAAGAAGATGCATTGGTTTGAATTTGACGTAAAAAAAAAACACACACATAAACTATTTGAACTTTATAAACAAGTATACTTTTATAATTAAAAAGAATTAAGCCATTGTATGAAGGTAAGAACAATACCGTCACATAACCAAAAATACTGAAAGAGACCGATAGTAATTTGACAAAGCCAAGGTTAGTCACAGTTGGGTATGTTCGACTGTTTGTACAAATAATTTGTAGTGTATTGTTATCTTATCTATGAGATGAAATATATAAAAAAACGAAAGTATGCGACAGCTTATAACGCTATAAGATTCTTATTGATTGCATTGGTTGATGCGTCAGCAGTTTCAGTAGAATTATTGTTAACAAGTCAATAGTGAACAAGAAAAAAGGAAGGTGGGTGTGCTTGAAGTACGTCATATCTTGAATTAAATAGTTAAATATTTCAGGACTTTCAAAACTGACTTTGAGTTTCGATTGGGCACAAAAAATCACTGATTTAGAAATTGGGAGAGTGATTCGCATATCATTATCAAAATAAAAACACTGCAAAACTGCATTTTTTTTAATTAAACTGATATAAAGCTACGCCAATTCATGTGTTGCTTAAAAACTCTTCTTTTCATTTATTATCTTACAAAAAATAAAAAACAATCTTATCATGAAACATTTGCAAATTCAAAATTATCACAGGCATGATAGAAAAAAGTGCCAATTTTGGCTTTGGCAAATAAATAAAATATACTGTTGTGTACTTTGCGATAAGCATAGGTATTTTTCGCCAACCCTTTATATTTTGATTTTAGAGATCTATAAAAAAGAGAGAAGAATGGGCGAGTGTTTCGTTCGTATGCTTCGTCTAGGCGTCCATGTTTATTCCAATATAAAGCATAAATTTTATGATTAACAGCTAATCAAAGTTATGCCAAAATACAAACTCGATATTTGTGCGCGGAATACAAAATGGCAAGTAAATTAAGGCAATTTATCAAGAAATTAAAAATAATATTTTTAATGATGGTGGTGCCTTTTGACATTTACTGCAAGCCTACCGGCCTCGACAAGTGGCAGGGAACTTTAAAAGTGAAAGCTTCTCCAGTGTACGCACGAAATGACGGAATACAACGCACATACACGACGACGCGACGCCTCTGTTTGTGAGTATGTGTGTAACATTGATAAGGGGTTTATTGCAAAAAGAAAAATTTGTCGGAGAAGTCAGTATGATTTCGTTTATCAACCGACGCAGGCAGTCGCAATTACAAGAACTGATAAGCGTCACTTTTGGATTTGAACTTAGCTGTTGGAAAACAAAATAAGAAGTCAAGAAATCAAGGCACATTATATGTACGAACGGTTAGAACACATTAGTTAACGGGCGGCAAGTAAACAATAATTGACTAAGCGAACTCGTCTCCTCCTTCTGCATCGAAGTGAACGAGCTCTAACAAATGTTTTTTTTTCTTTTTCTCCACTGCCTTTCTTTCATTTGTTTATTTCTTTCTTTTTTGCGCTTATCAACTCCATAGACGTAAGCAAGTGTGTGTAGATATTGCCGCGTACGAATGTAATACAAAAATAATAATAAAATAATTGTTTTAGTGAATCGCCTTTTCGCGGTAAAAGTTCAGTTTTTAAGAAATTAAGGATCTTTTTAGAACAGAAAATTATTATTTTCCATAATTTTTCTTGAATATTACTTACATGATTTTACATATATTTCTATTTAAACAAGTTAGTAGTTATTCATTGACTTGGAGATTTCAAAGTTAAAAAAATCTCAAACTTCAGTCGGCACTTATTCTTCTATATAAGCACAGATCCATATATATTTATGTTTATAGATTGTTTTTTTGTTAAATTGGTCGTATTATTTTTTATTTGTTCCATACACATATACAAGTACATATACTTATGTATTTTCAATTTGGTTTCAACAAAACTATCGATCACCCACATTTGAAGAGTTTCATTTGTTATTGTTTAAGTTTAATAGATTTAAAAACTGCACATTTTTTAATTCAAACAAGAATTAGACGCGTGCACATTTTTTTTTAAGTATTTATATTTTTGAATTTTATTTTTAAACCTTTTACAACTTTTTGTTTTTATGTTTTGAATTAAAATTAAACTGGTAAACAATAACAGAAATGTTAAAAATAACTAAGTATGTTGTTTGTTTGCTTGAAATGTTTGCCGCTTCGTTGCGGTTTTTGTAAATTTATTTTTGGAAATGGGCGTTGCGGATTTGTTTATATTGGAATATAAATAAATTCAAGTGTAGAAGATTTGTTATTTTTTTTTAAGTGTACACAATTGCAAGTCTTTTTTTTTTTGGCGATGTATTCCGATAGTTTTTTATTTATTTTATTTTTGTTTAATAATGCAAAAGATTGATAAGCGATAACGTCGCGGCCACCGTAAGACAAGACAAAATACTTTTGAACACGGACGCGTTTGACTCGCGAATGTTCAATAAGCGCTCCGGAAAAGTGAGGACAAATGATACTTGTTGTGTTTTGTGTTTAAAAACGATTTTTGAAACAACACACAAAACAAAAAAACAACAACAACAGCACACTGCTGCTGCTCCGGTCGAAAACAACGAACAAAAAGAAATGAGCGAGCGACCGTGCGAGAATTAAAGTAAAGAACGGCGGTCAGCAGAGAGTAAATGAGAAAGTTAAAAGAAGGAGAAGAAGCAGCAGTCACAACAAAAGCAGCGGTAAGCAAACGCACACAATTACACGTGTTACACACACAAACAATTCTTTGTGTGACGTGTAGTCGTATGAGCTTGCAGTATTCGTATCCGGCGACGGTACCGCACTTTTGAGCGTGTCACATGAGCGCAGACTCTCAAAATTTTTTTTCTCTCTCTCTCTCTCCTTCTCTCTCTTTCTATATGACTGTGTTTGTATTAGTAATTTTTGTAACAGAATATCATATATTTCTCACACAGATACACCCACTCACAATCGTCCGCACAATGACACGGAGGATTTTAAGCGTTCCACAGTACGCTTGCGTTCAACAGAACGAAATTACTCACTCATTTATGTGTATTTTGAGTAAACTGAAATGAAAGCAAAAGTCTGAAGTGGAAAATTTATACTCATATGAGTTGGTGTATACTAAAACATCAGCTGGCTGATTTCAATAGCATCGATGGCTGAGTTTTCACTCATTTGTTTACTCTGCATAAGAAAGTCAGATTTGAGCAGAAATAAGCAACTTAGGGGAAATCGTTGAATATAATTGGACAAAAAGTTTGTCTGTATCTATGTTGCTCCTATATGTATCTCTTTGTTGTCCTGGCAGCAACAGTTATTATAATCGTTTTACCCTTTGGCAGAAAAATGTGTTCATCTTACTAGCTAGAAACATGAATTTTTCTTTTTTAATCTGTTAGAAAGCTATGGAGTTTCCACAGATACTTTTGCAAACTAGAAAAACTCGATACTTAATTCTCAGTATATAACCTATAAACGGAAGCCCTCCCAATAAAATGGCATACAAACAATGTCGTGAAGTTCAAATATTGACACATTAATAGGCAAGGGATAGGAAAAGATTGTCTATTAGAAGAATATTGACCCAATCAGACTACTAGTACATACATTAGCTATACGAATTTTACGAAAAAATAAACATTTACGAGTTGCCCAACTCAACTATCATAATTTAGGGTCTCCTCAAACTGAAAGAAATCCTAAACAAACATTAATCCTACACTACATGTCCTCGGAATGCATAACGCCACCGTTTATTTTACACTGATGCCGGCGACACCAAAACAGCAGCATGCCTACAAAAAGAAATAAACTCGATAGCACACATGTGCAACATGCGGTTGTGGCCCTCCAGACTGTTCTCAGACTGGATTCGGCTACTGGCGACAGTAGAGTCGCTAGCAATGAACATTTAAAATATTGGTCGTCAACACATGCTTGCATATGCGCACCCATGCCGCGACGATGCCAACACGTACGGCTGCTTGAGGTAGTTGCCACATACGTACATACATGCATATGCCTAAATGTAAACTAAAAAAAAAAAAATTAATTACAATATACGTACATACATATATATGTACATACAAACATTTGTACATACTTATGTATGTATATATTAAGCAGACTAAAGAAAAAATGTAAAGTGTTGATTCAAATACGACACGAGTCTCGGTGTAAACTAAGAGATCGAAAATATCGTACACATATGTTCGTAAATAACTGCGTTTCTTAAGATACATTTCATCAGATACATCTTTATTCATTTTCCTTTTTTTTTTTTGTCATCCGGAACGATTGCAACCAAAGGTCATGCAACAGACATCAGCATTGCATGGGGCCAGCATCACTAGGCACCCAAACCAAGAAAAACGTTGAGTTTTTGGTCCCTCTAGGAGCAGCTTCTCAAAAACGCCGAGGTGGTCATTTCAATAAATTTCCATAAAATGTTTACGATTTATGCGTTTTTAGCCTAAATCCTGAGTTTTTACCCGCGCATTCGAAACGACTTATTCGTTTTGTATTTATGTGTACATGTGTATTTATATAAGGTAAAATTGAAAAGAAAGCTTTCCATCACTTTTTACTTTACCTATCGCATAAAATTTGTCTGCTTCTATTTCAAAAATATGTGCGAGGCAAAAAATCAATTAAGATTTCTTGTAATTAAATACAATTCAAGTCGAAGTGACGAAAGCAACCAAACAAAGCGTGCCACTGCCACAGAAATCGCATTAGCTACGCCTAATTACATTTCAATCGCTTGTCTTAAAAGCGCTTAAACTCTCAATTACTTGTAACTTGTAAAAATAAATATGTATTCATAAAATTAAGAAATTGTTTGGTCGAAAACTTCCGTTTATATAAATTGCTGTACTAGTTAAGCCTTTGTATACAAGTTCCAAGAAGAAGCAAATTTTTGTGTCCAGCTAAAGAAAAGTAATATTAAGAAAATGAAATTGTTTGTTATATATCTTAGCTCCGTTGCCGTTGTTTCCCAAAGTTAGACAACATATATAATATCTCTCTCAATCTAAAACAATAAAATAACCAACCATGTATAAACGAAATAACTGAAATCAATACTCAAGTCTTATTTCACACTGAAGACGAAACCTTCTGTGTAATTCAAATAAGATACAATTTAGGTTTCTCAACATAGCCATAATAATTAAACAAAAAACAGAGAAAACCAACAAATTTAATATCGGCCATACCAATGATAAGATGCTCTTCACGCATTAATTTTAAAACATACTTTGTTACTAATACAGTAAGGAAGTCGTAAAAAAAAGGGTTACCTGGAAAGTTTAGCGGGAGTTTTGAAAATTGGCATCCATATGGATTTTGGGCTGCTCTTTCCGAATTTTCACTTTGCGACGTTCTATGACCGCCGCTCAAGCCGCCATTTTGAAAAAATTGCGTCCAAAATATTTTTTTTCACCATATCTCCATTTTGGCTCATTTTACGACAAAAACATCCCTATACTAAATTAAACAAGAGAAAATTTCCTACAAATTATGTTCTAAGCTTTTTTCGTAAGACTAATAGTGTAGGCGTTCGAGTGCCGCAAAATGTACAACTTTGGTACTATAGTTTTCATAGATTGTGTATGGAATTTGGTATTGTTTTGAATGATAATCATACTCTGAGTCCAAGTGCTTTAGATTTCACTAACTTTTATTGTGTTTGGTGTTGAGATTTAATGTTATATTAATCGTCTATTATAACAAAAACGTTCCAAATTCAAGTGTAAATTTACAAGTCCAAACCAACCGTTTTTTCATCAAAAATTGCCGATTTCTTATAAAAGAGGCAAGTAACACTTGCATGATTCTGGGCCTGTAAGTCTGTGGATGGGTTGGGAACGTTGTTTTTACTCGAATATAAGACAAGTACAATATTAAATATTGGCATGAAACACAACAAATTAGAACTACTTCCTTCCTGTATTTTACGTCTTTTAATAAAATATCTAAATATGTAATGTTTCTATACAACATTCCCTTTACGGACCGTGCCTAAGTGTGTGACTAATTCAAATTGGTTTAGACATACAGATACGCATTTATCTATATTGAGTCATCTTGTCGAGCTGAACAAGAACACATAAATGATCTACAGCTTGATGAAAAAGTTGCAATAATATTCACTGAAGAGAATTACAAGTGTACTGAGTATGAAATAAATACTTATTAGATTTTGTATTGTGGGTACGTGTGAAAATGTCACCTGAAGTAGCAATCGAAGAGAGCAGGGAGCCTACCAAAAGGAAACAGCAAGAAGCAGGTTGAAATTTGTTGCCAAACAACAGTTAGAATACAATACAAGAACGACAAAATGGCGCTCATTACTTATATGTTTGCACATACAAATTCATCCATCATCCTCGTCTTCACCGTTTTTGCCATTAAGTTAGACTTCTTTGGTACTTTGAGTTGTCTAATCTAATCAATTTTGCACAATGCTGTGTCCCACGCAGATTGTTCGATACCATGGGCGTACACAGTATTTGCTCAGTAAGGGAAGTTGTTGGATTTCTGAGAACTTTTGAAAACAAGTGGCAGAGGAAGCAAAGCCGACCCCCGCCATAACCAACAAACGCCCATGTTCAATGGCTGTCAACCTTAATAATGCTACCTGAACAGCGATTCAAGTGTGTGTGAGTGTGAGAGCATGTATGTATAAAGTGCTGGGCAACTAGAAAAGGGGGCTTAAATGATAACAACATGTACAGAAAGCATTATAAGTGATGGTAAGGACACTCTGATAGCTACACAGAACGTCGACTTTGAATATGTCATTTAAAAAAAAGGACAACCGCACAATTCTCGGATTCAAAGCTTTATTTCATATCCATTATTTTGTATATCCCGAATAGGAATGTACTTTTGGTAGAAGATGGTACTGGACTGACTTTATAAGTTCACGATTCAATATTCAATCAATATTCAATATTCGAACAGCGAAAACTTGCACTTTCAAAAGATACGTTACATGCACGTCTGTATGTAATAAAATGCATCTGTATGTAATAAAATGCATGTAACTCTTAATTAAAAAAAAATAAAATAGTTGTACACAACCCAAATAAACAATAACAGCTCAAACATGTACGTCATGCTTAGACTATCGCACATTATGAGTATGCAATCAGAGACTTGCGAGAAAAATGTACAGTTTTGTGGCATATGGTTTGCTAAAGTACATCAAATGTCGCTTAACTAACTAAGTAGCCAGCCTCAATAGGCTCAGTGTGGAGTCCAATGTGCGTTTCTAAAACAGTCTCGGCTTTGCATGAGTTCAACTTTGCGTTGGTATAGAATGCCCGCACAGGGCGTTAGCATAAAGCCTTCAATTGGAAGCTGGACAAACATCGTAAGTAGAATTCGACACAAACATATTTGTTTAGTTAAAATATGTAACATTTTTCCTTATTTGACGTCAGTTTTGAAGAATATTGAAGCATAATGAAATGTTTACATAACTATTTTCAAAATTATGAGAAATAAAACAATTCAATTCCATTCAAGTACGATAGTAGAAGCAGATCCTTTGATCTATCCGACATGTGTAACCTATGGAGACTGTTCCGAAAATTACTGAGGATTCCAACATTTATCAAATCAATAAATCATGAACTTTGTCGAATTGTATAACGAAATGAAATAAGTTTCTTCATTAGTTAACATTAAGACAGCTTCAACCAGTGATTATGAGTTGCACGTCATTTTAATTCGCTTTATTTCACCGATGCGATTACAAAAAGTCAACATTACACGTAACATTACAAAGATCCTCATTCGCATTTTTTACATACATACATATTTATGTATAAAATATACAGATACTGCATGGAAGCAAATCATTTAACACAGTAATACGAAATAATTAAAGTGTATCCGTTTACTTCACATTTTTTTTCATGCGGCTCAGCATGTAAAATATGTAAGCAAAAAAATTTTAGTGCGTGTGTATTTAATGTAATTTACAGTTTACAGAAGCAAGGAAAGGAAAGGCTCAAGTGGCTTTTGCCGGAACAAATGCAACCAGGCATGTACAGTATGGTATATTATATAAAAATGGACGTTCGTTTGTTGAACTGCCGAGTACGTTCGATTGTTCAGCTACAACAATGTTGCCCGAGATGAAATACGCATTCAACGAAGAGCAGACATCAAACGAAACACCAAATGAGAACTGCTGGCGTAAGATTTCAAAATGTAAGGCTGCGGAGTTTTTCTTGTCTTTTCACAATGCAGAAGTGTATGTGTGTGTGTGCGTGTGGGGGTCTGCATTAGGTAGACATCTATGTACAACGCATGTAGCAAAGAAGCGGCAGAACTGATACTAGTGTTGTGTTAGCTTTAATGAAGAGGCAGACAAAAAAAACCATGGACTACAGTAGAGAGTGCTCGACTCCGAGATACGCTGTATTATCATTATTGGTCGGACATATAGCATATAAAACAGCTAGAAAAGTTTAATATTTCTATTAATCCTGGCTTCTGATGGTTTTTAAGAAAAGAAGGCTTTACTACAAACTACAGAATGCCATATGAACAGTGTCAGAGCAGAAAATCTTATTGAGCTGATCAGGAATGGAAGTAGTTTATATGTTTATTTAGTGGAGTATTCTTTATTCTGTGCGTTACATATTTCATGACAAAGTTACAAATACCCCTTTCCGAGAAAATATCAAATATCTCGTGCATGACGAGCGGAAGCAATAGTTACATACATATACATACATACACTTATATTGAGACGACTTTAAACATGAACCAAAGTAAATCTTGACGTTGCACGCGTGCCCTGCTCTCAAGTATTCATTGCTCCCCCAAGGGTCTGTTGTGTCACTCCGAAATTGAAAAGAACAAAAAACATTTTATTGCCTCAATGTAACATGTATGTTTGCTTTTGTTATTGAAAAAAGCATATTTGAAAACTTGTTTCAATTTATGAAATATTCGAAACTTCAAAACTCTGAACTAAAAGACTTAATAGGGGATGTTTCTATTTAACATCATTTATATAAATATTATATTTATATTTATTTATACCCTTCAGTCAAGTCGAAAATATAATAAAACAAGTAATTAATGCAAACATTTCATATTATTGATAAATAAAAATGCAAAAACTGAAATGTAAAAAAATTGTTGATGCAACGAACGAAAAGAACAATTTGCCCAGCGTTTCAAAATGGCGGCAACGGTGGCTCATCCGCCCCTCCGATACGTCTCTAATTCCATGCAGATCAATGCATAGCATGCGAGAGAAATCATGGGACAGGTTTTATAGTCGTTTTTTTTTTTTCTTTTTTTTTTTTTTTGATGTTGATGAACACAGTGCGCAAACGCGAAAAGCACACACACGCAAACAATTTTCAGATACCAGCGATCCAATACAGGCGAATGCGACGCCATTTGCATTTCGGTCTAAATATAGCATTTTCTGTCTAGCCGTGCTCGTGTCTATACGCATAGGGATCCGAAATGTGGATACATAACAAGACGATCGTACGCAGACACGGCACTTACACTCATGCAAACGGAAACGCAGGCGCACTCATTGATAGATACACTATTGAAAAATGATGTCATATAAGTGCGGCGCGGTGTGTTGAGGTGCTGCTAGATGCTGAGGTGTGTGCGCGTCACTCATTGCTCATTTGTTGTTCTCTATGCTTTTCTCTCTCTCTTCTGAACTCTCTGCTCGTTTCCTACATGCATGCATGTATGTGTATTTTGTTTTTTTTTCTTATAGCTTCGTGTGTGCTAACTGTGTTCGCGTATTCGTGTCGCTCCCCAGAGTTTGCTTTAATTTTTAATTTGATCTTTTCGAATGTCTTTGAGTGTGTGTTTGTCTTCATGCACATTCTTGGCAGGCATGCCATGAGTCGCGATTATATATGTGGTGATTAAATTACAGATTTTTTTTTGTTTTTTTAACAAACAAAAAAAAAAAAAAAAAGAACAATTCGTATTTTATGTATCTTTAAAAATTTTCGGTACGGCCCTTAACCAATACAAGTATTTTGCAATCGTAGGCAGTAACATAAAAGACGAAAAACATCAAGACAAAAATTATAACGCATGCAACACGTTGCCCGCATTCTCGCAAATTCATGAATATCAACAATTTATTGCGAAAACTCGTCTGACATCTGCCTTTTTGCTAGCATATTTTGCTTCAAAACAAAAAAAGTCTTGCAATTAGCAAAAGAAATAACTTTTTTAATTCGGAATATCACCAACCGATTTGAATTTGCCGATAATCTCTATGTCGCAATCAACCACTGATGAAAAGACGGCGGATAAGCGAACCTAGTACATTTGGGTCGATGATGTAGTGACAGGTGCTTATGATATGCGCTACAAAAAGTGAAACATAAGTGACAATTTAGATAGCCGAAGCATTCAAAGTACGCGTTAATCTTGTTTTGTACCAAATTGGACTGCAAACAGATTGACTTATGCTGCATAATAAAGATTTATGTACTTCACAAATGAATATTACTTACTCAAAAAATACACTGAAAAGAGGTAAATTTGTATAATCTATACCCAGAAGAGTAAAAATAGTTTCTGAGATCAACATCTTTGCACCTCTCACAGTATCTTTGGATTGATATTTTTCTTGCTTCTTTAAAGAACTTCATTTATATAGTAGTATAAAGACGAGGTTTATCTGAAACTATTTACCATAGCATAAGACTTGAAACTGGGAAAGGAGCAAATTTGTAATATATATATTAAAAACCTATTCAAATTTGCAGTAACCACAAGAGTCCATATGTACATACATCGTTAAGTCAGGTAGACTGGCTAGCAGTCACAGGTACGGATGACTATGTCTCAATCGGTTTCTCTGGCTCGTTTATATGTATAGTCTTAATACAAATTTCTGGGGTGTTACATACATGGTATCTTTGTCGAATCTTTTCCACATTGTAAGTAGAAGAAAGTGGTAAACTTTTGCGATATATTCATTTTTGTTTTTTTTTTTCTGTAAAGCGGCTATAATGTCTGATGTTTCCACGCTTAATCAAAAAGTGTCTAACGGGATGTTGACTAAAGTGAATTAAATAAAAGAAATAGAAAAACACAAAAATGTTCTGGCTCAATGCCAAAATATATTACACTGCGAATGAGCAGACAGAAACTCAAACGACTGAACGAAAATGTCAAATCAGAACGAAAAGGAACGTACAAAAATGTTCTTTCATTTAAAGAAAGACAAGTACAGCAGCTAAGAAAGAAAAACATGTAAAACAAAAATGTTTCTTCTTCGTTTTTTTACACTCTTGTATAACTTAAGCATTATAGTGACGCATTAAAAGTTTTAATTCTCTGGAACCAAACAAAATATATGAATACTAATACTATTCAAGTATAATCATTCTTGTGACTTTCATATTACATAAGTATGCAATAGTTGTCGTCTATGGTTTTCAGTGGATTCACCCATGGTCGGAATTTAAGAGCTGTAGTACTCAACTGTCTATAATTTCATATTAATAATCTTATCAGAAATATTGCTGAGCCATGCTTGTTTTTATCCAAAGGGTTTTCACGGCTCACTAGCAACCGAAGTATTTCATACAAGGATTTAAGAATGGTAAAGACCCTTCTATGGGAAATACCTTTTGTGATGGTCCGACCTTAAATATTACTAGTTGATGATATGTGTGTAAGAAGATTACCATTCGAATTTCAGCGTGGACCAGTTCTTATTATTGTTATAGTAATGCGGGCTAATGTGGTCGATTTGATTTAAATTATAGTCAAATTTGTTTTTGACAACAAACATTATCACCAGAACTGGCTCTCTATTTAGTTGTTTTTTATAATTTTTTTCTTCTGACTACTTTTTTAGTGGTTCAATTATGTCGGTTGCAACAAATAAGTTAATGGCTGAAAATTTCATATCAATAAATTCAAAACTACATATATACAGATTGACGAAAATGACTACAACAAGAATAATTATTAAGTTTGCCGACGGAATATCAACATAATGGGTAAAAAATACTGTACTTTACAGACCAGGTTTAAGTTGTATGTAAAGAACCGAATATGAAATACGTCAGAATGAAGAACGCAGGCTACGTAAAACTTGTATAATTATTTTAAATACAGGGAGAATAAATGCAATTACTTTCTGAAACAACAAGTGACATAATTTCCAATACATCGCTGCATTAAAGGTGCCAAAAATGGCGACTAACAGGTTACGCACTGCATTACTTACAGGCAAAAGAAAACTTTGTTCTGTTCTTTATTATTTTTATACTTGAGGAAATGTGACAATTTATGGTTGAAGGCTGCAGGGTCAGATTGGTTCATTGGAGCGCACATTTGTACATGTGTAGCAAGTAAGAACACGCATGTATTATGAATTTTTGATGATTTTACTCGCATGCGTACGCAAGTATAAATATTTAATTGGTACTTTCGTGTTCAAACTACATTGAAATGATTGTAGTGACGTGCAGTCAAAATTATGACGCACACAGTTTCCTGATTTTTTTATATAGAAAAGGTGTATTATAAATCGGAGTTCACACAAGTTCGGATGTTGTTTAAAAGAAGGATATCCCAAAAAATTGGAGACGTTTTTATGTTTTTTTTTTTTAATTTAAAAAATGAAAAAAGAAAATGTGTAACCCCAATATAATTTGAAAATATAAAGATATATTAATTTTAAGACCTTTGCAAAATTATTGACTTATTTATCTAGCACACAACCTTGTGTGAATATTATTTTATCATAATTTTCGCTTGAATAAAAATCTTCACAATAAAAGTCTGTTCACATAATTATTATATGTCTGATTTAGTGGTCAATTCGTTTAACTATGGGTTTTCGTACATATGTACATACATAATATTATATATACTATTATAAAGTAGTGCTGCAGTTTGATTGAATACATTGGCCATTGGCGCCATCAAGCTTAAATGTATCATGACTTACCTTGTTAGTTCTAATGAGTAAAGATGCTATAGTGCAATTACAGTTACACGTACGACCTTTTAATAATGCTCTTTAGTTAATTATAACAATAAAATTCAATTGACTTTTCTTCGGCGACGTGATTTCCACGTGAGGTTATTACGTTCCAATAGAAAGCTAAAACGACAAAAAAAAGAACAAAAAAAATGAAACTCATCATTAATTTGGTCATTTTAAATATTGTTAACTATAATATTTGATTTCATTCCAATAAGAAGCATTCGACATTTGCCCGAAAATAAAGTCCCGGCTCTGAACACATACATATGTATATTGAATATTTCGTCACGTTTTTTCGCATTTGGATGACAAATTACCAACTTTATAATAAAAGTCAATACACATCTTGTACATGCTTTTCTCATAAGCTCTGTGGTTGTGTGTTTGTGTGTAAAAGTTGCCATGGAAATAAGATGAAAGTGTGTTGATTATTGTAGCTCAATTTGATGTACAAAGAAAATGTTCGCAA
Organism: Phortica okadai; assembly: GCA_034638295.1. Taxonomy (NCBI): domain Eukaryota; kingdom Metazoa; phylum Arthropoda; class Insecta; order Diptera; family Drosophilidae; genus Phortica; species Phortica okadai. The sequence goes on along the minus strand of CM067851.1, from coordinate 13,146,769 downwards.
TTGACTACCCAATACAAAATACGGATTGCTTTCGTAATTGGCATCACGTTCATTTTTGCTCATTAATACATTAAAGAACGCAAAACCACCTACGCATATCATAAATAAAATTCGTTTTTTTAAATATTTAATAAAAGTGATATTTACTAAAGGCGACATAACAAAATTTCATAACTAAATTTCCTTTTTTTTTAAACTGCACTAAATATGTACGTAATCAATAAACAAAGACTTGAGCAAAATGAGAAACCGAACCCATGATCTGTGTGTAGACTTCTCTGATGATGACATAAATATATGTAAGCTATATATAGCTATATATAACAGATATATTGGTGTGGATAATACTAAATTGATTACCCGTTTTAAATACAATTTTGAAGCTCTTTCTTTCCTTTAAAATTCGAAAAGGATGGTAAAAAAAAATAAACACATTTTTTCCATGTTTTTACAACAGACAAGCCAAAAAAAAAAAAAAAATAACAATTAAACAGGTCAAGCCTCTTCTAAATATTTCCAAATCATCAATTTCATGTCAATAATTAAAAAAAAAAAAACGATTTTCTTTCATAAATTGATTTTTCTTTAAATTTCATCTTAAACTATTTATGCGTATATATTTTATGGGAGCTAATTTGCCAAAATTTAATATGTTTTCGTATTCAGTGACACCCACAAGAGTATAAAAGTACTCGATAAACCGGACCTCGATTATACGGATCTTCGATTATCCAGACTCATTCCCTGCACGAATTTTCACAGCGGTTTTTACATGTATAAACTAGAAATTCTGGGCAAATTTGTTGGAATTTTGTATCTTTTGTTGGCAATTACGTAAAACTTGGCATTTGCGAGGATGGACGACCTTTTCCAGCCGCAGTTCGCGCTCGACTCAAATTGAAATTTCTAGTGGGGTGCCCGGGGCATTTTTCTTGATTTTTCTGTGTTTTATTTGGAGCAGAGAGTAAAAAGCAGAAAAAGAGTGATTTAGATCAAAAAAGAGTGATTTAGATAAATTTCTTCTCTAAGAGATCCGTATTTCCTAATTTTTGTGTGTTTTATTTGGAAATGAGAGTAAAAAGCAAGAAGAGACAATTATAATTCTCTTAAATGAAATCGAACAAATTATGTTAAATGCCCTGTTAAAAAGAGAGTCTGTGGTTCGTTAACATACACCAACAGAGTTTAAACAGCGAGTTTACATAATTCTGTAACCTGACTGAATTCTATAAAAGGCGTGGCAGCACTGCTATTCACGGGACCTCAACTCCAAAAAGTGCAGCCATGTGCCGATCGAAATTTTGACCTGGTTTTTTTTATAATTTATTTCGGCAGAAGCATAAATATTTTGTATTGAAGTAAAGATTTTAAAACAGAAATAAATGACATGAAATGATAAATGAAAAAGACACAATACCGTAGAAATTTGAGGTTTAGGTGCAAGGTGTTCGGAAAAGGACACAAATCTGACCAAAACGAAATTTCGGTGCATGACTGGCACGCTCATTTGAAAATGACTGGATGAAAGTGACTTATGTGCTGTGTTGAGCTGCGTAATATAGGTGATCTTGCGCCGACCAATAAACGCAAGGCGTAGGAATTCACCGTTTTGCATAAGCGATTCCCAAACGTCGAAATTTGCTACATTTACATAATAAATTTTTCATTCACTTCGCAAATTCGTTTAGGAATCTTTAATATAACATATGCGATCTTAGCAATTAAAACGCAGTCCAATAACGAGCTGGTGGTGGTTTTCGCACAAGGATCAGAAGCATTCGTGCTTCGGTGGTGAAAAGTTGTGTCTGCGAATTAAGTTAGTTCGATGTCACTAACTCGACGACACGCTTTCACTTTTCTTCTTTGTTTTCGGATTTTCGATTATACGGAATACCCCTAGTTTTAATTGATCCGGATAATCGAGTTTAAAAATATAGAATTTAATTAAAAGGCATTCAAAAAGTCTCATTTTGTAGACCTGTGTTATTTAGAACTTCTAGTAAGAAAATTCAAATTGCCAACTCACTTTATTTCCGTTGAGTGTGCCATCTTACGGCGGCAGCGCGAAACGCAAACACGAAAAGCCAAACTAACCTAGACACGAACCGGTAATCAAGCATACGATCGCGGACTTATGATTTCTAACAAATGTCGTATTTCGTTTGTGTTTTGTCATTTGACCACTTTTCACTTTTAATTTTGCATTGTTGATTTCCATTAATATATTATTTAAAATTTTGTATATCAATTTCATATATAATTAAATCATTGTATAGCAATTAAGGCAACAGTTTTACTAAGATATAATTTTTGGGCGTTACTTTAAAATAGCTTTCGTTGGCACAAACGTTGTTCACAAGTAACACAAAAGAAAGAAAATTTTCACTTAATAAACCTTTAACTTCCATTTAATTTAATACAAATATTCGTTAAACATTTGTGAATAGAAGAGATCGGGTTAAATGATGTGCACGGAACACAGCTCGAAATTGTAATTGAATTGAAAAACAATTTTGAATAATATACCTAGAACGAAAACGAAAAGACTTTTTTTCCTACACTTCACTTTACTACTGGCACAGAAAATCGCGTATACATCAACAAGTATAATTATAAATAAATGTTCTATAAAAAAGTTTTTGGTTTGGTTTGCGTATATTGTAGTTGTTGTCGTTGTTTTACTGAGCCATTTTAATTTTAGAGGTAACCGAAAATAAATAACCAATTAACGTCTCAACTTTTGTTTTTAATTCTGTGCAACTGCTTTCGACTGCTATTAAAAGTTAGTTGAATTTATTTGGACTTTCGATTTTACAAAATCAATTGACATTAACTTTTTACTCTATAATATATAAAGATATAATATATAAGATATTAAACATTTTGCACCGCTGCCCACAGCAGAAAGTCGAATGCTCAATTAGCAAAAGAGTTGTGTACATTTTTATTAGTTAAGTGGAACACTTAAATAATATTCTACTGAAATCATTATATTGCCAAGTCCAAGGTAACATGAGAAAAAGATACACAACTTTACTCGGATATTCACGATCAGTTAGAAAAAAGATATTTTCAGATCAAAAAAAATGTAAATGAGTTCTAACAGAACACTTCTCACACACTATGTGTTTCCTAGACACAGTTATTTACGGAGTAATACGCAAATCAGAATGAGTCTAACGCGAACTTATCAAAGCGTCTCATTCAACAGAACTAAATGAATAAACGAGCCAAATATTCGCGTTCATAGAATTCCATACGCTCTCGCACAAGTGAACATTTTGCAGCGCTCATACTGATTGCGATATTTTAAAATAAATCTGAATATAAAAAGAAAAAAAAACAATTTGTTTTTGGCGTTCTTTCTTTATAGAGTCAAGCATCTGTTCCACTGTTTATACGAATTTGAGAGTAGACATACAGGAATGGTTAATAATTTACTAAGTATATATCCTATACATTTTGGAACAAGAACACTTAAGTTCTGTGCGTTAAACTTTTCCAAATCGATATGTTTTTTGAGTCAACTTCTCTGAGTTCCTCAACATGAAAGTAACGAAATAATCAATAAGGTAATGCCGTAGATGGAAAATATAAACTTACATACTTGCTTTACTTATGACATATTATGTAGAAACAGACATGTCACATTCATGTCAAACACAACAGGTCAACATTGTCTCAAATTCTTAACGTCACGCACAATACTGCGGATATGAATAGCAATATTGAAATACATGGAACAACGATTGCCAAAAAGAGCACCAGATGCACACGTTTTCGCAGCACGTGACCTGGCCCCTGTATAAAGTTTGTATCTATCAACGTTACGATAAGGATGTATTAGTTTATTATTTTTTTTTTAATTCTTACTAGAAGCGCTGACCCATAAACGCATTCAATTTAAAAAAAAGAACATGAAGCAAATTTTAACGCATACTTAAAGTTAACAAATTAAAGCAAATTCAATGAATATCATAATATTAAACCTACGCACATACATACATACATATGTTATCTATGTGGAAATATGTGTTAAAACATTACGCTTGAAGCAGATTTATTGTAAGTGCACACGCTCAATTAAAGCGAAAGGTGCTTTGAGCACACAAAATCACATCCTCACAACAATACTTCAGACTTTTGAGCACACGTTTTGCTGTGTGAATCTATACATCCGCTTACCATACATTCACATCTGTTCATCTGGACAATGCCGTAGAATAGTAAAGTAACTAGAGTGGTTAACTTTACAGGACACGATGTGACAAATTACATTTTAAAAACATGAGTATAACGTAGAGCTGCACGCATACATGCCCGTAAGCACAGTTTGTGTACAGTCTAAAGGAGCGTTAAATTTCATTAAGAGTGATGAATTAATGAAGCGTTAAATCGACTCATGTTTATTTTGTTTCGCACTATTGAACCGGAAGTTGTCTTTGTTGTTGCTTTTTTCACAAGGTGTGATAAGCCACAATTATTACATTATATCCCTAATGATTTAGTGGCAAACATAACGATTTTGATTACTAACAAACAACAAACAAAGGAAATCCTTCCTTTAATATCACCCAAATAATCGTTTGTTCTGTTCTCAAAAATATGCATTCAATAATTTAAATCTTTAATAATAAATCTTTAACAGATGAATATACTTATGTAATAAGGCAATAGGAAAATCAAGATATGAAGAAATTTTGATTCACCTATGATAGCTTCCGAAATCTATGCCTTTATGCTAACCAAATATATACAAAAATACTTTCTAGATTCTGCCACGCCTTCGTTTAGTTGGGTCATGCGATTTCGGTGCGTACATAATTTGTATAAGAAGAAAAACAGAAACAAACTGCATATTATATGCAACACCCAAATCCTTAAAAACCAGAAGCGACGACGGCAAATCAAAAAGCGGTCGGGTAGAGTTACCAAGTTTGCTAAATATGCGGCCTAGACTTAAAGGTCATCGTGGTGAAGGCAGACTTACACCTTCTTTTGGCACAAATGTCAACAATTGTTTACTACTATGTACTTTGATAGTTTGTATGGGAGTTATTTGCCATTCAAAATGGTTGCCCTTGAAAATCAAAACTAGCACCACCAAGTAGTTTGACTTGTGCTGCCGCATTACTTTAACTTCTTTACCACCTCACAACTCTTTGCACATTGTTACATATTAAGCATTGCACCATGCCTTAAATGCATTATAAACAGGTGTTGTTGCTGGTGTCGATTCGCTTACAATAGCTTCGAAATGGTATATTCACATTGCAATCAAGTAAGTTATACATTGAAGAAGACATCACAACGTATGTACACGTACATATGCATAAGTATATTATTTGATCAAAGTGAGAACGAGAATTTTTATGTTGATGATATAACAAACTATTTGCTTTAAAATGAACTTCACTCTAAGTTTTTAAGCAAACTATAAAAATTAAACAGTTTTTCTCGTCAAATGTTTGGCACATTTGACGAATATTAAAGTGCTGTGCTAAAGTGATATTAAGAATTTATTTGTGTATTTGTTCATATGTATATATGTTTGTATATAAGAAAATATAAATATTATAATATTCAAGGAACTTTTAATGATACAGATAACTGTCTCGAAAACTGAGCAAAGACTACGCTTAGAATGATTCAATGCAATATACATGCTTAAGAAAACTACTACCCTTTGTAACAAATAAGTTTTTACTTCACAAAGATTATTGAGCCATCTTGACTATGGCCAAGATATACATATGTAAATTAAAATCAAAGCAAAGCAAAACAAATTTTAATTGAAATAAAGAGCACAACGACATAACAAATTTTACAAACAGAATTATCAATGAAACGTACAGTAGAAATTCAATTAACCGGACCTCGATTATACGGAATACACCTGGTTTTAAATGATCCGGATAAGCGAGTTTCTTCTGTACTTCAGTCAACAGAACCAAAATTAATGCAATGAATGGCATCAAACAGATTGAAATGAGAGGCACTCCATACTCTCGCATGAGAAGCCAAATAAACACGAGAATGACATCAGCATGTGCGACCGACCGCGTGACGATTTCATATTAACAGTTAATCATATGACTACTAAAATGAACTTTATACAAATCCCAAGAAGAGTTCACTTCAGCCATGCCAATTAGGGTACACTACACCAAACTGTTCTTAAAATTCTTAAGTATAGTTCGTATATCCAATATTTTTATGTGTCGCTAAAATTGAAATTGAAATTCATATTTTACTTGTTACTTTTTTATATGTGCTATGTGCTGATAGATTAGACAAATGTTCGGCCTAGCTGGGTAAGAATTTCTCTATTTTCGTTATTAATTACCGGTGCATTAACGACATAACGGTCCATAAATATATTTTTCCTATTTTTTTATACCCTGTATACACTGTGTACCAGGGTATTTTGTGTTTGTTTGAATTTTAAATTTTAAATTTTTATATTATATTGTCGAGTATACTATAGCGTCCTTACTGGTTTATAAATATTTTAGTTTTAAATAAATTTATATCTAAATAAATCATTAAGTCTGCATCCTGAAAATAACAAAGGTCGAAGTTTATAGCTTATTCATAGTGTTATTGCTTATGTTTATTCGTTAACATTTATTTAAGAAAATAAACTAATATTTCCAAATGTATTTTATTGTTTCAGATAAACACTTATAATTTTGTACAAATACAATTTTTTTTATTCCTATTTATTTATTTTGTTCATGTCCAATATTCAAAATGGAAATACAGGTTTTGAAAGGTTTAGATTTTTTATGTACTTATTTTTATATGGTAATGAGGCACTTGTCCCCACTTAATAGTCAAAAATTGCACTTCAGAGCCACAATACGTTGAAAACACAAATTATTGTTTGATAAATTTTTCGCCAAAACAAGATACAAGAAGAACATATTGAAAATAAAACCAGTAAGGGCGGTATAGTTGAGTATTCTCAACTATATAATACCCTGTACACACACCTATGTTGATAACACGTTAAACATTCGCCGACAGCAAGAGCAGTGTAGCACGATATGGTTTGTGTATTTGCTAAGGTAAGGCAGGGCTCACAGTACAATGTTGCCATTAGATGGCGCTTTAGTACGGATTTTGTTACAAAGCATTGCTGCAAAATTTTAGTGTGTTGGGCTTTGCGGGGAAAGTTGTAGTTTGTTGTATGCAGTTTTAAAAAGGTATGTTAACTGAGTTTGCATACGAAATTTCAGCATTGTATTCTTTATACTTTAGGAGATACAGCAATTTTAAGAAAAAATGACCTTTGGTTGTGCTCGATGGGCGGGAAGGAGTGGGCGTGGCAAAAATTCCTTTAAACTTGATCTAGCGTTTGACCTCACGAGTCTATCCTCCAAATTTCAAGTCTCTAGCTCTTATAGTTTTCGAGAACCATTGGTGAGGACGGACGGACGGACAGACAGGGCTATATCAATTCGTCTCGTCATCCTGATCAAGAATATATATACTTTATAGGGTCCCCCTCCCCTCCTTCTATGCGTTACATACAAACCGTCTCAAACAAACTTAATATACCCTGATACACAGTGTGTGTACAGGGTATAAAAACATACAAGAGTGATTATTATTTTGATGTCTATTTGTAACTTTGTTATAGCTCGAACCGAAGGTATGAACCTGTTAACTAGAAAACCAGATAAGGTATGGTCACTCTATCCTCTCCCTTCAAACACCTGCTCAAAGTATGCTAAACATTAGCATATTAAATTTGATTGATTTTACGAAGACACAAACTTGGTAATTTATTTTTAATGACACTCAATATACGTATGCTCCTTCTTAAAAGTATCCAAATTTAGATTACAAAAAGGTAAAAATAAAAGTGAAAAAAAGAAGAAAGATAATACATAGTACACTTGGCCCTCGCTTAACACGGACTCTTTTCGCACGAACTCGGTCTTACACGGTTACAAATTTGCTCCCTTTCCCCTTTTAACACGCTGAAAACCTCGTTCTTACGATTTTGACTAATTTTTTTGATAAGGAGCTACCAAAAAAGAAAACATATTGAATCAAAACGGCTTAAACTATAAATGCCACCAATATGCATTTCAAATTTAATATAAATATAAACATATGATCTTCTTACTTTTTAACATTTCAGAGTTTTTAAAAAGTTTAACATGTTAATTAATTATATGAAGTAACTTTTTTAATTTAATGCAAGCTTTTAATTTTTAAAATATGAATGTTATACATATATTTAAGGCATATACATAGTAAATTTTGGTTAGTTTTGAACAAATGTATGAAACTTTAATGATGACACCCTAAATTTCAACATTAAAAAAAATGTTTTTGTTCCCAATTTTGAATTTCAGGAACGTGACCCCTTATTTTGTACTGAATCCATGTCTCGCTTAACACGATTTTGCTTAACACGATGTTTTCTAGGAATGTAACCCCCGTGTTAAGCGAGGGATTCAGTCATAGTCAAATCGATTTCTTTTTGGGTATTGGTCATGAATTTATGAAAATACGTTGTGGATTCTCTAGGTAGTTCCTTTTGACATGAACAATCTTCCTGACAAACCTATAAAACTATTTACTTTATTCTTTTGAAGAGTATAAAAGGGAATATGAAGCGTAATCAACACTGGACTTAACTTTTAACTCATTTTTTTATATTTTTCCAAACATTTTTTTTTTTTTTTGTTTCTTGAACAAAAGTGACCAAACAAGTAACTGCATTGATGGAGTACTGTCAACTTTTTTGTTGTTTTTTCCGTAATTTCAGATTAAAAATAGCAACCACTTATTAGAAAAGTCTAAAAATAGCTCCATAGTAGAGACCTTCGCAAAAGCTACAGCAAAACCAACAGCGGTGAAAAAGTAATAACAAAAAATGGTAGTAAACTGGCGAATCAAGTGTCAAAGGAGAAGTAGCGAAAAAAATAATACAAAAAACTCGAAGAATATTTTATTAGGCTTTATCGAAGTTTTTATACCCTGTGTAAATGACGGTATGTAAAACATCAACATTACATAAGAAAAAACATCACGTTATTTACGGACGTCCCCTTATCTATAAATTCTTAATTCTAAAATCCAATTTTCAAAACTTTAAATCAAATTTTAGTTTTGTTTGTTTTGTTTATATTTAATGAGTACCAGTTCCGATTTCACAGGACCTAGAGCAAGCAGAACGTAAAAATTTCAACTCCAATTTTCATTTGACTAACTCTTATAGTTTCATATAAAGAAGACTCGCTGTAAGGAAAAGATTTTGCAATTCCAATCATGACATTTATTTCTTATTTATCAAATAAAACCCCAAAGTTTGTTTGTTTGGCACTAAGGATTTACATTGTCATTATCAATTTTGGGATTTTATAAAACATAGTAAAATAATCTAAAAAACTTTTTTTATTGATTATATTTGAAGGTTTTTATTTCAAAATGAGTTTATTTAAACAAATTTTAGACAAAAGGAAAAAATTAAAATGTTTTTTTTTTTGTTTCTTATTTCGATATACTCATATAATATCTAATATAATAACTCATATAATAACTAATTAAGAACATTTTGTAGCAATACAAAACAAAGGAGTGCAGATTGAAGTGGTAACAAAAGTTCAATGAAAGTAGAAGTAGAAGGACGAAAGAGAGAAAAGCAAAACGCTTTCAACAGTGACGAACATGAGAAAAACACTACACAGAAATAAAAAGGAACGACGCCAAGCAACGACCTTGATAAGTACAATTGCAAGTATGAGACAGGCGTTGGAAAAAACGCACATACAGAGAGCAACAGCGATTGAAGGGCACTAAAAAAAAACTATAAAAAAGGATGTTGGTAAACGAACAAGGCATGTTGGAACTTTCATGAAATATTTATATGTACAAGAAGCACATTGTTTCTAACTTACAACACTTAATTCCGGGGGGGTGCGTGGCGTTTAATATACTATACACCATATTTCTGAGACGGTGTGCCCGGCATGAATAGGCGGCAACGAACAACGATTTGTGAGTGTGAGTAGCGCAAACTGGTTATATCCACCACAATCGATGCTAATTGAGCGAGTATTTTTGTGGAGAATTTCTTATAGCGAGAGCTGCAAAACACAAACCGAAACGCAAGCAAACAACATCAACAAGTGTCTGTATATTTTGTTTGTGTATAAGTCAATTATATACATACATATAGCAGAATATATTGTCTCTCTCTCCCACCAGAACGCTCATCACGCTCTTTTTGTTGCAAGAGCGCACAATGATTTGGGTAAATAGGGATTAAACGCACGCTCCGCTTTAGTATTGGAATTAACAAGCTTTTACCTCCACAAGTAAATAAGAATATTTTTCTTGTTGATAAATCAAAATACTTTAGTTCCTCGTGTCGTTTTCGTTTTTAGTTTCGTTATTCTAAACATAAAAAAATATATGTATATTATATGTAATATCTGCGACTCACGCTCGTCTTGACTTTCTTTATTTTATTCTTCTTTTTGCTCTTAGTGGGTACTTGTCCACACTTAATAGTTTCTTTAATATCAATCAATTGATTTTTTCACCTTTTATTTGTAAATTTATACCGTCAAAAAGCATCTATACATCCATAAAAAATTAAGTATGCGTGAAAAAAAACCTTTGTCCGTTTAACACGCGCGTCTCAAAAATAAGCTGTCTGCACAAATAAGTAGTTATTATAACATAAGTTTGATTTTATAAATTTCAACTTCTATTATTTTATTTACTGCGTTTTAAATATTTTTTGTATGGAGACCATAAACCAATGTATGCCAAAGACATAGTCTGTGGGAGTGTCTTTTAACTTTAGACATAACAAGATTAGACCATCGAAGAAATTGAGTCGGGAAAATCTATAAACTAAGTTACTATTAGAAGTAGGGTTGAGAAAGAAAAACATAGTAATAAAAAAAAAGCATCAGATAGGATGTAAATTCAAAAATTAAGTATACGAATATTGTTTGTTGCAGCGCGAAAGTTCGTTGTAGACGTTACAAATTTGTTGCAATGAAATTGTACATCTTTTACACCCTTTGTGTATCGTTTGATGAAACTAGAATCTAGTCGGGTAGTCTAGCGAATGATCTTGTCTAAATGGGGAAACAATTGTAAACAGCGTAACTACAAATAAAAGCACGCCAGTTTTTTTTTACAATTGAATCCAAACAAAAAAGTTATTTGCTGCAAGAGCAAAAAGCGGTTTGGTCTGGTAAGTTACTCTTCTGGAGTAGTTCTGTAACTATTATTTTGGAAAAAACTAGTATGCAAGAAATTTAGTGTGGCCAGTAAATATTCCACTGAAAGAATATAATCGTAAAAGTTCGTAAACTCTATTGTACAAAGCATAAAAAACTCACCTGCACTTCGCTTCTCTTTTGACAAGTTCAAGGCCAACTAGCATTGGCATGGAAAACTTTCGTTTTCTCTGTACAAGTTTTTAATCGTTTTCATATTTTTAGAGACATACAAAAGGCAGAATGTGGATATTCGTTGTACGTTGTTAATTTTTAATATATAAACAAACTGCACTACAATATTAAACTCGCAATTACATTGCAATACAGCAATTTAAAACAAGTCCTGAATTTGTTCACTTTGTTTTTGTATTTCTTAATGTTCTAATTGGGTGGGAGCAAGTTTAAATGTGGTGAATTTCATTGTGGTGCCGTTTTTTTCTCATTAACTAAAGTAAAGTCTGAGAGCGAGCAAATTGTTATTTGCAGAACAACTATTTAACACTATTTGTAATTGCTAACGACATGAACAAAGCAACGGTAAAGATGATCAACAAAATTTTCCGCTTTTCACTGTACTATTTAACATTTATTTGATATAATTCTTAGGTAGTACTTGATTCATTGCAAATTGCGCACACCATACATTTTTTTATATATATATATACACACACACACACATAAATATGTGGTCATAATCAGCCAAAAGCAGCGATAAGCGAATAACTTTTTATATATTACTTTTTTGTGTTTAAAATTGCGTAGAGTAATAATATTCACCACACAAGAAAGACGTAAGCGCACGTTTCCGTGTATTCAATTTATTAATGTCTTTCTTATAGTCAACAATTTTGTTTTCATTTATAACGATAGTGACTGAAAACGTTTAATAATATTGTTTGTTATTCTAATGCCTAAAATTTAACAAAATCGATCCAAAAAAATCAGCACAGATCGACGTAACCGCAACGAAGCACAACAACAAAATGTAAAAAAGCTTTTTATGCGCTGAATGAGTTGTCAGCTTGATGTCGGACACGAATTTCGTATAGAGTTGTAGCAACGTTTTCATTGCAAAAAATATAAGCGCGCGAAAAGCTTTCAAGTCGGAAAAAAAATTCGTTTAGCACCGATTCGGATGCAGATACTATCAGTGGCGTAACAATAGGGTGGCAGAGTGCGCAAAATGCCACAGGCCACCGTATCAAAGGGGCCCCCATTTCATAATTATGACACGGGCCATAGATAGTAAAGTTACGCCACTGCATACATATTTTGGTTATTGATACGTATTGTATTTTTCCTAGCCTCTCACTTGGAGCTGCTACGTTTTGTGGGCACGATTTTTGTTTCATGGGCGCCAAGATTTGAATGTTAATTTGATGATTTGATGTTAATTTGCCAAAAAAAAAATCACTTGTTAGCGAATAAAAAAAATTGATATCTCGCACCCACACCCATTGACACACATATCTTCAACGCTTGATATCTCGTACACGGTGCGATATCGATTTTTTGTATTCTCATTAAGAGTTTTTATTTTTGGCCAATTAACATAAAAATGGCCTCAAATCTTGGAGCCCCAGGAATTAAAATCTTCCCTTTTGTGTAAGAGGCGATCAAGAGGCACCAGATAATCTGGAACTCGATATCTCGAAATTAGCTAATGACACCTATTATAATAGGCATTAGCAATTGTCTTCCATTTAAAACTTAGACGCCTTAAGGGTTAAGTAGACGCGAGAAGGAGGGCTAAAGCCAAAAGAATGTAAAATTACATCGAAACCATTTTCTATTTTTAAATTTAATTATTAATAATGCTTAATGCATATCACGGCGACATTAAAGGTAAGTTTGCCTTGAGTGCTGAAATTTCCTTGTGATCAAGAGCTTTTAAATAAGTCCCGGAAAAAGGCGCACGTAATTCCAAGTCTCGATGCTTATTGACAAGTACACGTTGATCGGAGTTGATTACTTCTATTTGCATACTAATTTGCCGCAGATCTGCAATACAATCGAAACATACTTCTGATAAAGCAAAATATGTAATATTTTAATTAACTGTTTACCATTTTTTAGCAATTCCAGCGCCTTGTCTTTTTTCATTTTCACAAGAATGCTGCCCACCGTGATCCATACCTGAGCACAAAAATACAAATATGCCTATTATACTAAATCTGTAATTCCCATATTTCTATGAACTCCTTGATTACATAGCATTTTGTAAACAAACCTTCGGATCTGCCGATTTTTCGACAAAACGAATCGCTTCACGGGTACTTTGACGCCGTTTATCTAAATCAATCAACTCTTGTTTGTTTACAAGCACCTTGTCGGCAACTTCTTCAGTTTTCTGTATTAACTCAATGCTCTTTTCAACGTCCGACTTTGACATGTTTTTGAAAAATATGAAACAAACCAAACAACCTCGCCGTATCCAGCTGGTAGGACTGTCAAACACCAGTGATGCTGCTTTAGTCTTTTTACAGATCTCATTTCTTGACGAAAAAAAAACAACAAAATTTCACAGTGAGACATAGCGGAATGGGCTCAACAAAATATATCTATGGACGTCCCCTATTTTAATAGTGCTGTTGAAGATGTGAGTGAAAAAGTGAAAAATCTGATTTTTGTGTGTGTTGCTTGTAACATAAAAGTATTGATACAGTATGGAGAGAAATTGGCAATGCAATGTTGAGTAAGGTGACCGAATAATGAACGACATTTTAATAATAAAAGTATAGCCTTTTTTTTACATAAAATAACTAAAAATTGTCATTTCCTTCTTTTAAACAAGTTGCCCCGAGATTACCTAATTAAGACGTTAACCAACAACATGCCTTGGAGTCTATGAAACTTGTTAAAATTTGCCCCATTTTAACCGGTCGGGCATGAAACCCCTCATTTAAGCCATTTTCAAAAAATCCAAGGAACTCATTAAGCCATTGAATTACACGAATCATTTTTATGAAAGATATCGTTCATAAATTAACAAAAAAGAGGTTTTAAGGAGCAATAAAAGAATACGTAAATCTGAATACGTGTCAAATTGTTAAGTGCTGTCACTTATTTATTTCCTAAATAATATAGTCGTTCGTAAACATTTCTTAAAGAATAGATAGAAAATTTGGCAACCAACAACAGGCATTCAAATTTTACTTTTTCAAAAGATTTTCGTTTGAGTAAGAAATGAAAACATTTTTTGTTCTGTCATTCATTGCTCAAAAAGAACAGAGCTATCGGATAAAATACTAAGGTCGCATCACTGCTACATAGTAGATTTACTAAAAAAGCAGTGTGTGATTTTTGTAGTTTGTTTCCTTCCTTCACTTGAAATGTAAAATTTTTGCGTCTTTATTATTTAGTAAACTGGATGTGTAAATAAAAAAGTCACGAAAATGTTTAAGTGTTCCATGTTATGTCTAACGGGCATGACCACATGCCTGTCTTTACTCACCTTGCTAAATTCCATGCAAAGTGTATCGACTGAGGTAAACAGAGCCTTTGTTTCTTAAACATACGTTGACAACTTGTTGTGAAATATTTTCGTCTATCGACAAATACCATAATAAATCCAGGTTATCTTAACAATATTGCTCAATCAACATTGAATTTATGATCTTCAGGAACAGAATCAAAGGTCTCAGCGTTTCTTGACGAATGCTGGTAACGAAAGATTGCAGCAGATAATGAAGGGCATTGGACCGGGCGAGATAAGTTGGCCACAGCAATCAAAACCGGCAGAAATCGACGTTAAAATGGAAATTGATAAATTAAATTCAAGTAATGGACATATTCATTTTCAAGGGTCTTAAAACTATATTTTTACTTCTACATAAATAGGCTATACCTACCAGAGTGATTGGCCTAATATTAATGAGAAGTTAGGTTCCGTGACTGCCGTCAGCTTTGACAAAGCTGGTAACGTAGTCATATTCCACAGGGTTGATCGTATTTGGGATCAACACACATTTAACATTTCAAATCACTTCCAAGAGACATACAAGGGTGCGATTAAAGAAAGCACTATTCTCGGACTGGATCGTTTGACAGGAAAATTACTGTATGATTGGGGTAAAAACATGTAGGTTATATAAAATAATTAAACTGAAACAAATATCATTCAATCTTAACTTATCCATCAGGTTTTACATGCCACATGGCTTAACAGTCGACCCAGAGGACAATGTATGGGTTACAGATGTGGCTTTGCATCAGGTGTTTAAGTTTGCACCTCGTGGTGTTGGAAAACCACTTATCACGTTGGGTACTAAATTTTCGCCTGGTGCAGGCAAACAAAAGTTCTGCAAACCAACTTCAGTTGCAGTACTAGAGAACGGGGACTTTTTTGTAGCTGATGGTTACTGTAATGCGCGAATTTTAAAGTATACAAAAGCTGGCGAACTTGTATTGAGTTGGGGCCAGAACTCATTTTCAGGCCTTTCGTATGAAGTGGCACCGCATAATTTCTTTGCCATTCCCCATGCTTTGACCTTGGTGCCCAATGAAGAACTACTCTGTGTAGCTGACCGAGAAAATGGACGTGTTCAGTGCTTCTTTGCCAATAATGGTACATTTCACTCACAATATCATAGCCAGATAATCGGTGATCGTATTTTTAGTTTGGCTTATACACCTGCAGAGGGTAAGTTAAAAGAAAATCAGAACATGATACTAAATAACAAATATTGATCTCTACATTAGGAGGCGCGCTGGTTATTGTTAATGGCCCCACAGCTGAGTTAGGCATAAAACCGGAGCACTACAACGAAGTTCAAGGATACGTGATGACCATGCGAAACAAACGAGTCATTTCCAAGTTTGGTCCAAACAATATGCAATTTGCAAACCCACATGACGTAGCTGTAACCATGGATGGAAAAGAGATATATGTTGCTGAACTTAATCCAACACGTATACATAAATTTCTGCACAAATCACTAGCAAAACCCATGTCTCTATCGGCCGCTAAACCAACAACATTAAGCAATGATGCCAGTGACATCAATAGTGTTGTCAATGCTGCTAATTTAATAAACAAGCCAAATGTGGAAACCGAATCACATCAACATCCAGGTGGAACCGCCATACTGGTTGCCACTCTGATGTTGCTTTTTGCATTTCTTACATTCTTTTTATCACTCGTCGTTGCAAGACGCAAAAAACGAGGTAAACTAGGAGTTACTGAACCCTCCGACCTGATTTATCGCAAACTAGCTGTGTCCAATACAAGTTTGTGTTGAGTCCAAAATCATCATTCCGCACATAATGCATAGATAACCCATAAACTTGAAGCAATGTCTTTTTATTTCAATGAGCTATGTGAATTTCCTGTGATTGTTTTCTTACACATTTTTATACAATCTTTAAATCTACTCGCTTTTTCTTGAAGCTTTTTTTACTTTGTGTGATCACTGTCAATATTTTTATACTTATTTCCTTTAATTTTGTTTTCTTGGGAATCTCAGTTTTGTATGCATAAATAAATGTACGTATATCGATTAAAATACAAAATTTTTATTTTTATTTTTTTTTTTGTTTGAGACTTCTTCATATTTCATTTATAGATTCTATGCCTTGCCAATTCACAAATTTATTATTTGCTAAAGTATTCCCATTATTATCAGGTTGTATGCCTTTTGGATCTCAAAATCGATGTCACGCTTGGGACAAGCCAGAAGGTTTTAAACTTGGTGGTTTATTACTTGACCGCAGCACACGGACTGGTTTCGAAAAACTTGATCAAGATGCCAGCGATGAGGAATCACAGACGATACCAAACGCTCTCATAAGCGGACAATTTGCTTAAATTTATTGTATAATAATGACTGTATGTATTTTAATATAGCTCTTAACGGACCAACATGTTCCCGACAAGTTTTTTCGTTCCTTTTAGTGCAGATTTAATTTATTATTTTCATCACAAAACTATTTGTTTATAATATGTTATTTAGCAATATATACATTAGCGTGATTCAAAAACAAAAAAAAAAAAAAATTCTTTTTGGTACTAACACTTTTAATAGCTATGTTTTGATGTAAAAATACGCCAGTTAAAATTTGATCTCTTATTATTAAGATATTATATAGCGTTCAATTTTCAATAAGCAGATTTTCTATTTGCTAGCTCTAAAAATTAGTAGACACAGATCCAAATTTCCCCATACAAATCGTTTGGAAAATATAAAAACCTAATGAACGCTATCTATGTAAATGTTATTATAAAGAGATCATATTTTAACTGACTTATTTTTACAGAAAATCAACTTTAAAACCAATCAACATATGTACATACTATACTACATGTATGCATTTAAAAAGTATTCACCTTAATTCAATACATACATATTTATGTGAAAGTTAAAATTCTTATTTTGTTAGTTAATATCATATTTTAAATGAGTAATAAAATTGTGTAGTAAGGCATAATAATGGTATGATTATCAACGTAACTTAAGTACAATATTTAACCAAGCAAGACTTTAATGCTTAAAGTTTAAGCTTTTATTAGAAAATTTAATACAAACACCGAAATTAAGATATTCATTTCAATATGAATATTTTGATAATTTGAAATGTTTTACAAATGTGCCTTCATAAATGGTTTTAAATATTTATGGAATGAAGCATTAACAGGCTCCTTATTTAATGGATTCTTCTTAGCAGAATCAAAAATGTGCTCATAAACATTACCGTCATAAGCGCCAAGTGCCGAATCTAAGATGCGATCATGAATATCGAAACTGTCGACTAAGGCGACGGCGTTCGGGCGCAAATTTTTAAGACATTGTTCAAACCGCAGTTCTAATTTGCTAACAGTCTCTTCGCTCAGATCAATAAACTAAAGGTGTAAAAAAGAGATTAACACAAAAATTGTGAAGATGATCTATTAAAGTTACCCTCAAAAAGTCGCCAATACGATTTAGACAAGCATCAATTAGGTACAATTCTAAAACCAACTTCAATACACGACCTAATGCTGGCGACACTTCTCGGGCGACTTTTGAAATTTCAATGAACGCTGAATGTGCAAGGAAAGCTCGGCCGTGAAGCTACTTAAAAAAATAATCGTTGATATAGAGTTCTTTTACATGAATGCCACGACTTCAACTCACATCTGCTGCCTGTACTAGCTCAATGCCGCATAGATTAGCGGTAACTTCGGGACCATGTCCCTTGTTCCGGTGTTGCTCCATACGTTCATATGCAATACGTATTTTGCTGTAATTAAAGAGCGTTCGTAATCGATGGTTTTATAAAGACTACAAAAATATGTACATACTTTGCTGCTACAAATTGGAAGGCCTTTACAATAGATTCCAAGGAACAGTCAAAGTTAACAAACTTCTTCAACGCGATCGCTTCTTGTATATATGCTACAGTGGGAACAAGTCTTTGCCTTTTCAAAGCGTGACCGTAAACCTTAACTAAATAACGAGCTGTTTGGAGCAACATCACAGTATTTTCACCTTCATACGTGCATACTGCAGTTGTCATCCCGTAAATGGTAGGGAAATTTGAACAATCCATATAACCATGTCCGCCACATGACAAACGGCAAATTTCAACACCAGCCGACGCATCTGCACTACAAATAGCCTTAAGGCAACACGAAAGTGCATGCATCTCTGGTAAGCGATCCAAATCGCCTAGCTCGACTTCACCGGTAAGCACGTTGTACATATTCCAAACATTATCGCCGGTTGTTTTAAACACTATAGCCTTTGCGATTTGTGGAAATATTTTGGCCTGCTGCGTCGTGTGGTCCATAATCTGAGGCTCTGGTAAATTTGGATCGATTGGACTTTGACGACGAACGGCCGCATAACGGGTCGCTATAGTCGATGCCTTAGCCAAACTCTGAGCTGTGTCACGTATAAGTGCACAGCGTACAAACATCATGGTGCCGTAAGTGAGCACACTACTTTTGGCTGGTACATAAGTTCCGTCCGGTAGAACTTGTTGATTCTTCATCAGCATGTTTTTCAAAGGTACGCGTACATTTTTTAGACCTAAATATCCGTTATTGACACCTTTCATACCCAGTTTAGGCCCGATGTCACCAACATCAATGCCCTGCAACGGTTCGTGTGTCATGGAGTCACGCAGTGGCACTATAAAGGGCGCTAATCCACGAAAAACGCCCTTTGTGTATAGTTGAGCTACAACAATAGCATGATTGGCAGTATGACCCACTGAAAAAATAACTCAAAAAACATTTTTGTTGATAGTCTTTATGTGATACTTACATCCACCCGGCCACCATTTATATGCACTGATCGAAGGAGAATTGATAACGAACTCTTCCGTTGTTTCATCATAGTCCGCTCGAGTTTCTAATCCACGCAAAAATGTGCCGTGCCCCAACTCGGTTTGAGCATAAGTTCCAATAATGGAGCAATCCCAAGCCTTGCTAAGCCATTCCACCTGTTGTTCCATTGTTCCTTGGCCCATAATAGTGGGCACAAACATGACATAGTGCAGTGTCAGAGGATTCCCCTCTTTAAGAATAGCTGACCCCAATGAACCACCAAGTAAAGCACTATAAAAATAAACTCAAAAAAACGTTGTAATAATAACAACATAGTAATTATTAATTTACTTATAAGTATCCACACTATCCTCGCCATTAGCCCGCAATTCACGTATCTTTTCGCCAATAAGGCAAGCCTTTCGTACGCTGTCCTCATAAAGTTCTTTATTCGACATGTATGAAATCGGCAATTTATCCATCATATCATTATCTTCGAGAAACATTTTTTCTGCAATCAAAAAAAAAAAAAAAATAATACTGTTTCAGTATTACACAGTCTCTCTTATATAATGTATTGTTAAAAGAGGGAACACATTTCAATTCAAAAACCAGTAAGGAACATTTTCAGCTTTGCTGAAACTTAAATAATTTGCAAGCATTTTTTCAATCATTGGAAAATCAGAATCAATAAGTTTATAAAGATAAAGGGGCGTAACCCCGCCGATTTTCTAATTTTTTTTATAGAATATAATGCAATCATTCTACACTTCATTTTGCGATCTTCTATCTCGTCGGCACACAGAGAAATCGAATTTTTAAGTTTTTCTCTATATGGGCGGTGTCCGTTTCTTATAAAACTTCATAATATGGTCAAGGATTTATAAAAACGGGTAACTGCAAAGTTTCATCTGTTTCTATTTAAGAACAAAAAAGTTTTTCTAACGAAAACCCAATTTTTGACCGATTGTTCCTATGGGTGTTATATGCTATAGTTGTCCGATCTTCGCCAAATTTGCAGTGTGTCTTTACTGACGTCCAAAATGTTATTGTGCAAAAAATGTAAAATGAAAAAATCTGAAATAAAAGCGTTTTTTAAGCAAAAACCTCATTTTTAACCGATCGTTCCTATGGCAGCTATATGCTATAGTATTCCGATCAAGCTGGTTTCTACAAACAAGCTGCCTGCAAGGAGAAGAAAATTTTCTGAGTTTAAATTTTTTTTGCTAACTTCAAAACTCTGGGAGGAGTTCGCATTGAAACAGACAGACAGACGGACATGGCTATATGAACTCGTCTCGTCGTGCTGATCAAGAATATATAGACTTTATATAGTCCGAGATGTCTCCTGCTCTGCGTTGCAAACTTCATGACAAAGTTAATATACTCTTGCAAGAGTATAATGATGAACAGAGGTGCCGCTATTTATGTATATATAAAGGATATTTTGCAACAATATTGTTGTACTCAAAAAAAAAAATATAATTCTTTTTATAAAGACATGTTCATCTGTCTGTTGATACATGCATATGTATATGTATATATACCTAGATATTGTTTTCAAACTTTGCAGATCTTTCTGTAATCGAAATAAAAACGTAAGAAAGTTATAAGTAATTTCATGGTTTGTACAGGGAACTATTTATAATAGGAAAATGTTTTTGTTGAGTATGCAAATTTGCTACAGGTGTGTTTACTAAAAAGTAGTTTTTATCGGGTAACGGAAGGAAAGGAAAATTCTATCTAAAACTCAAACTATTCTGTTGCCTTTCAAGTAAGTGGGCGTAATTAGTCAGATGGAACCCAGTGGGCATGGCAAAAATACTACAAAAAACAATCTCTATTTTAAAAATAAGGCGAACATCGATTTATGAATAAACTTATCTACAAATGTGCGTACATATTCATATAAATGAAGTGGTTAGTATTTGATTATTTCAATTAAGCCATTCAAAGCTCTTTGTGAATAGTCTGATAAGCAATATATGTTGAAATGAATATATTAATAATAAATGTAGATACAGTGGTGTGTTTTAATAAGTGTTAATGACTTTTCATTGTAATACAACCCATTACGTACATACTGTATCAGTACAGTGTAGTGTGTATTTGTTATTATACTGAAAAAAGTAATATTAATATAAACACTGCAATTCCATTTTTTGTCTTATACTTCACAAAAAGTAATATAGTTAAATAAATTTGTTCTCACCCAAAACCTTTCTTTCCTCATATTTCTTTTCGCCACCAGCCCACCACTTGGAAAACTCTTTCGTATTGAAAGTGGCTGTGTTTCGTTCCTTTTGCAAGTCGGGATTCACTGAATGTGTACGCATCTTTGTTCAATACTATGTATTTTAAAGATCCAAATTTGATCGTAATTGCAGCCTATTGCCTCTTAAAGTTCGTTTCAACTGGTTTCACGAAAAGAAATCAAACGTTTAATGTCCGTTGACTTTAGCAATCACAAAATAATTAAAAGCACAGCAATTTACGCTGAGTCGGCTCTCTTGTTTTCATTGTTTTGTTTTGCTTTATCTCATTACCGTGTAGAGTAAGCTGAGATTAGTTATAAAAACAAGTATCTAATCATTCACTTATTCAGTACATACATACATACATATGTGTGTACTTTAGTACCACGATGAACTTTGGCCGCCCTATCAATGAACACCACTACCAAGACGGATCCAAAGTTTAGCCTGTATGCATAAATGTAAGCATGTATGATTTAATCAATTACTAATCTTCATACACAAAATACTACCAGATTAACTTGTAACTCGAGTGCAACATCATATATTTAACCATTTTGTGCAACTAAACTAGAGAGAGTAGATAGTAACTGAGAGCAGAGAGAGATAGTTCTTACACTCCCGTGACTCTGAAACGAGAGTACAGTATTGGTATGGCGTATGTCGCGCATTGTTCGCTCGGAACGTGTCCTTTTCCTTTATTTATAGGTTATTACAATGCTTCTTCTTCTTTGATTGCGGACACTTTTGCACCAAGAGTGCCACTTTTTGCCCACAACCAGGGACAGCAGTACGATTCAATTATTAAAAAAAAGGGTCACAGATCACATCAGATCAACAGACTCTATTTAAAAAAATTAAATGAAACAATTGGTATAAATTAGACTTATGTAGATATGTATATCATTTCAAGAAAGGTCGATTGGTTAGTAGGCAAGATTCTTCTGGGGCACCACATATGAACTTAATGCGCGAATGTCTCGAAAAGAGATATTCCCATTCTGGCCCAATTAATCTGGAAAAGTGATTAAATCGCGGCGAGTCGCATAATGGAAGTTCTGTTCATTTGCCAAGCAAGGCGATCAGGTTTCAAACATGAAATCCATTCGTATCCGCATGTGTCTAACGGTCATATTACAGAGATCTGGTGAAAAAAAAGAATCGTTACTCTTTATTTCTAATGAATATGTTTATCTACAATACCACTAAATTTTCAATATCTTGTAATGGGACAAAAAAATTAGTCTACTAATTGTTATTTTGTCGCCAATCGGGAGTATATGCTTTGGAAGTTTACAACCCATTGCGTTTAATTGAAATTTTAGGTAGCTCATTGACACTGTAAACAAGAACAAATCCCTTTAATGAACGACGAAAAAAGTACAAACCCAGTTTACCATATATTTTGTTTTTATTCATAAAAAGCTTGTCTTGCCCCAATCTTAAATATAAATCAATAGCTGCTTCGGGAAAGAAATAACAAAAACATTTTCACCCTAAAATGATAACGACTTATCAAAATACAGATGACCCATAAGACCAAAAAACACTCATGTTCAAGTAATTCAAAACATAAGGCTATGGCGGGCTGTATTAGTTTGATTTTCGAAATCAGACGATTAGGTTGCTGCTCTTCTCAAAGTTAAATTATTATGTGGCGTTTTAACACTAATATACTTAAGCTACTTAATGGGAAAAGCCCAATTTTTGGCATTCGATCAATAATCTCTGCTAAACCAACATCAACGGATGTTCCAGGGTCAGCGGATGTGGTTATAATTGGAGGAGGGTCAGCAGGTTGTCACACGCTTTATCATCTATCGAAACTTGGTGTTAAAGCCGTTCTCCTCGAACGCGCAAAGCTGACTGCTGGCACGACTTGGCATACAGCAGGACTAGTCTGGCGGCTAAGACCCAACGATGTTGATATAGAATTACTAAAAAGTTCACGTAACATGCTACGACAGCTTGAGGCAGAAACTGGCCTTGATCCAGGGTGGATACAAAACGGAGGTATATTCATTGCACACTCACAGGTTTGTACACAAATATATATGTAAAATAACTGAAACCAAATAAAGTTCATAATTTTCAGACAAGACTCGATGAATACCGACGTCTATCTACCATTGGGGACGCTATGGGGATAGAAAATTACATACTTAGTCCAAGTGAAACTCAAAAATTGTTTCCCTTACTCGATCCAGAATCTTTTATCGGTGCTCTTTATTCACCCGGTGATGGTGTCGTGGACCCGGCAATGCTATGCGCTGCACTTTCACGAGCTTCTGTTCGGAATGGGGGGCAAATTATTGAAAATTGTGGTGTAGATAATTTACTTGTAGAAGAGGGTTTAAATGGAAAGAAAATTGTTGGTGTGACAACACAATTTGGAAACATAAAAACAAGTCATGTTGTCAATGCAACTGGTGTATGGGGTCGAAATCTTGTCGAGCGGCATGGTTCATACTTACCACTGATTCCGATGAAACATGCCTATATCATATCTGAGTCTATACCAGGCGTGCGTGGTTTGCCGAACATTCGCGATCACGATTATTCAACGTACTTCCGCATACAAGGTGATGCCATTTGTATGGGAGGCTATGAAATGAATCCCATTTTATTAAATTCAGTGAAAGAAGATTTTCATTTTGGCCTATACGATCTTGATTGGTCAGTATTTGAAGCAAATTTAAAAGGTGCCGTGAAATTGTGTCCAAGTTATGCAAATTATGGCGTTAAAAGTACTATATGCGGTCCAGAATCATTTACGCCAGACCACAAGCCACTTTTAGGTCCCGATCCGATAATCGACGGTTTGTATCACAATTGTGGTTTTAATTCATCCGGCATGATGTTGGGAGGCGGGTGTGGCGAGCAGACAGCACTTTGGGTTATACATGGTCAACCCAAATTGCCAATGTTCAGTTATGATTTGCGACGTTTTACGGCTGAACAATGCCGTGCTACCGAATGGATTAAGGAAAAATCACATGAAAGTTACGTGAAAAACTACAGCATGGTCTTTAAACATGACCAGCCAATGGCTGGACGGAATCATCAGAGAGACCCACTCCACCACATTATGCTTGAACAAAAAGCATTTATGGAGGAAAAGCAAGGTTGGGAGCGTCCGGCTTTTTTTCTAAAAAATAATTCCGTCAATGTGGGTACCTATGATTGGTACGGTAATTATGGTTATGATATCCAAAAAGATAATAAGGCATACGAGCATGTGTTGGAGGGAGATCTGAAGTACAAAAATTTTTCGGACTATCACGACTTGGTATAAATTAAAATTTTTTAATTTGTTTTACATATTTTTAAGTGATCATTGTTTACAGATTGGTGAGGAAGCAATTGCTTGTAGGAACAACGCAGTTGTGTTCAATATGAGCTATTTTTGTAAATTATATCTGGAAGGTCCACAGGCCAGGCAAGCAGCAGATTGGATTTTCTCGGCAAACACAAATCGAGAAGTAGGAAAGTAAGTGTATCTTTCCAACACATAACAACAAAATCATTTTTAAAATTTGTTTTAAATACACTTTTCAGGACCGTTTACACTTGTGTACTAAATAGCTTTGGCGGCGTTGAGGCTGACGTAACAGTTTCGCAACTAGCATATGGCTCGGGCGCTATTCACGATCCGAAGTTTAATGGTCAGGGCTATTATATTGTTGCGGGTGGTGCATCCGCCTATTACACTTACTCAATCATAAATAATGAAATACGAAGCAAAGGTTTTGACGCCACAGTTCGCGATGTGACGTCTGAAATGGGCGTTATTTCTATACAAGGACCTAAAAGCCGAACTATACTTCAGAAAATTATTGATATTGAATTGACTGACGAACAGATACCACCCAATGGAACAGTTATAACAAATTGTGCTGATGTTGGTGTACGGCTGCTACGTGTAAGTTTTGTCGGTGAATTAGGGTATGAGCTCCATGTACCAAAACCTTATTGTGAACATGTTTATAAAACGGTAATGGCTGCTGGAGCTGAGGATAAACTTCGTAATGCGGGTTATCGAGCGCTCTACTCATTAAGCAACGAAAAAGGTTATCATTTGTGGGGTTCTGATCTTCGTTCTGATGACAGTCCTGTGGAGGCAGGATTGGGGTTCACCTGTCGCAAAGAAGGCGAGTACAAAGGGAAATCTGTGATAACACAACAACGTGCTGACGGGATCAAAAAACGATTGGTTTATTTAACACTTGATGATAAAGTTCCAATTTGGGGTCTGGAAGGTGTGTACAGAAATGGTATTCCAGTTGGATTTCTACGACGCGCGGAATATGCATATGCTTTAGGAAAACCACTTGGTAAGGCTTTTATTTCACGACCCGATGGTCAAATCATTGACAATGAGTTTATTAACTCCGGGAAATATGAAGTTGTTATTCTGGGCAAGAGTTACAAAGCTCGGTGTTATTTACGAAGTCCCTTTGATCCAGAGAGCAAACGAGTATTGGGTATTTACTGAACAATTTTAAATTTGTATTGCGACCAATTATTTCTTGACACGTTATATCAAATAAAGAAAAGGCAATATATGCTACTTATTTGTGACCATCTAAAAAGTGTCTTTTACTCATTTGTATCGGAATTGCACTCAGAAGTCAATAAAACTGGGTTGTTGCTCTCTACGGGTTCATCGTCTAAGGGTTCTTTCAATTTTGGCTCTGGTACATAAGTAGTATTAAGATTAAGATCTGCTGCTTGTTTCGATATAGAATCAGAGTCCAATTGTTCTTTTCGCGAAGGTTTTAATAAAAATCGCTTATTTGGATGTTGTTTTGTTTCTAACTCTAATCGGTCAATTAACCAGCCATTTTCATTATTATGTGTTGCCCAAAAATACACAGTGCCTGAAAGTAGCAATAATGACATCTGTAATTGTTATATACAATTAAAATAAATGGAAACCACTTACCCTTGTCTTTTGAACCTAGAAAGAATAAATGATGTGATAACAGTAGTACTTCAAACCTTTAAAAAAAACTCACCGCGGACGTTTACTTCAAAATTGGCATAGCTGGCATCACATGAATTATTCGTGTTAGACAAATCAAAACCACTATCCTTAATTGGTTCTCCAAGAAGATTAACGGCACCTTCGTTCAAAAATTATGTGTTTTCAATTACTCTTTCAATATTGTATACATACCTTTGTGTTGCCGTAATGTTTTAAGTGCTAGCCTGTAATATTCAGCTTCACGGACCCGATCTCGTATTTTCCACTGCATATACATCACTGCAGATATAGAAGCGATTGCCCCATACACACATATATTCCCAAGGGTCTTATTAGAGGGAAATCGCAAACGTAATGTCGGCATTGTAGCGACCTTTCTAAAAATTTACTAATTTTTCATTTTAGAATTCCGTTTGTTTTGACAGTTTTTACTTATACTTATTAAAGTTTGCAAAAAAAGAAGAATAACAAAACAAAAATTGTTACAAAATAGCAGTGTTGTCAACATACACAGAACACGTGGGCATGTCAATACTGCAGACTCTATTATGAAACGACACGGCAGTATAGGTTTAGCGTAAGTCACGCTACTTTCGCTGGCAATTTGTGCGCAGCCATCATTTTTAGGTCATTTTTTCTCCCGCTTTGACGACACTTTTGCGTCAATTGGCTCGCTTGCGTTTCTTGCCAATTTTGCGCTTGAAGTTTGCGTTTTTATATTTTGACATTACGTGCAACATTGTTTGTTAACTTATAACTTAAAACATATACGAAATGAATACGATGGGTTCGTTGTTTGTAGTATACAATGTAATAAGACAAAATCTTCATCTTCCGGCACAATTGGTTCGCTACTATGCAAAACCTGCAGCAGCAGTCGGTGGTAAGTTGTATTATCTGTGTTTATATGTGATATAACACAAAATTGAGTATCTTTGAATTATTTATTATGTAGCGCAAAGTAAGAAAAAGAAACTCGGCAAACTTGGTCCCCTAATGGAAAAGAAGGTGATACCAGTGGAAACAGATGCAAATAAATTGGTGAACTACGTTTGCGGTAGTAACTACCTTAAAACGGGTGAGGACATTAAGGTATGTAGAAGATATGCATATTTCTTTGCTTTCGTCCTTTAAAAGTTTCCTATATAACAGATAAAGAGCGACTCTGAGTACCCTGACTGGCTTTGGGAACTAAACACAGAACGCATTGTGCCATTGGATGAGCTGGATCCCAATACGAAGCAATACTGGCGTCGACTGCGGAAAATGGCACTTCGTCGCAATAATCAGTTATCAAAACTGAAAAAATTTTAAATTACATATATTCTTAAGCATAGTACAAATATGTATAAAATTACTGTTATCACAATAATA
Source organism: Phortica okadai (assembly GCA_034638295.1). Classification (NCBI taxonomy): domain Eukaryota; kingdom Metazoa; phylum Arthropoda; class Insecta; order Diptera; family Drosophilidae; genus Phortica; species Phortica okadai. The sequence goes on along the minus strand of CM067851.1, from coordinate 13,118,647 downwards.
GTATTTGTAATAAATCCGGATTATTGTCATTAACAAATACTCAATACGTTCGTTGAAGCGGTGCGACAGTTAAAACCTCTTGAACAGTTAACTGATTGATTGAATCTCAACATCTTAGCAAACATCTATTCTTATCAATTTAATTTCACTATTGCCAGTGAATCTTTGTTTACCATAAGTTGGTATAAATATAAACCGCTACGATGAATAAAGTAATTTTAGTCTAATCTTTTTATCGCTGTAATGATACGCGAAATAATATTTTTGCTAACAATATACTATGTGCAGGAAACTGTATGTGATACTACCAACCAAAGTAAGTAATATCCGATTTAAATTCATTTACATGCATAGCTATTTTAGTCAATGATGAAATTTCCACTTTCAAGAATATGTAGTTTGTTACCAAGGTACATGGTCAACTTATCGCGAATCTTTAGGTAAATTCAGCGTGACTGACATTGATCCTTTTCTCTGCACGCATCTTGTTTATGCGTTCTTTGGTATCCAGACGAGCGGTGAACTACGTATTATTGATCCATATCTCGACCTTGAAGAAAATGGCGGACGTGGGAATATTAAAAAGTTCAACGAATTAAAATTAAAAAATCCTACCTTAAAGACATTGGTTGCTGTCGGTGGTTGGAATGAGGGATCGAAAAACTTCTCAATTGTGGCGGCCGATGCAGAAAAAAGGGCAGTTTTTGTCAATTCCATTGTTAAGTTTTTGCAGAAAAATGGTTTCGACGGTCTAGATCTTGACTGGGAATATCCTCATCAACGACATAACCTTAATAATGATGATAAAGGCAACTACATAACGTTGCTAAGAGAACTAAAGGAAGGGTAAGCAAAAAGAGAAAGAATAACGCAACGTTTGAGTTATTTAAGAAAAAAACAAATTTCATTTGTAGTCTGGACCCTTATGGATATTCTTTAAGTGCCGCCGTCGGTTCTGCGCAATCCTCAGCAAACTCTTCATATGACATAAAACAAATTGTGCAACACCTTGACTTTATCAATATAATGGCATATGATTTACACGGTCCGTGGGACAAAGCCATTGGTTTCAATGCGCCACTTTATGCTCCTAACATGGATACTACTTCTCAAGAAAGTGAGTTGAATGTCGACGCCATAGTTAAATACTGGATGAGCAAAGGTGCGCCAAAACAAAAAATTGTACTGGGATTGCCATTCTATGGACGAACGTTTGTCTTGAAAGATGCAAGAAGGAATACACCAGGTTCACCTCACAGTGGGCGAGGATTAGCAGGTCAATACTCTGTGGAGCCCGGCGTTATGGGCTATAATGAGTTTTGTGAGAAACTGATTAAAGAGAAATGGACTGTTGTTTGGGATTGTGTACAACAAGTCCCATATGCGTACAAAGAGCGCGATTGGATTAGTTTTGAGTCGCCAAGCAGTATAGAGTCAAAAGCGCAGTACGTTGTAGACACGAACTTGGCAGGCATTATGGTTTGGTCATTGGAATCGGATGACTTTCGCGGAATCTGTGGTCCTAAAAATCCGTTATTAAATGAAATAAATCACGTTCTTTTTAAAACCAGTATTCAATAAACGAAACACTTCACTTCACTATTCAAGCCATAAAACGAATAACGATATGATGTGTGCTATACATATGTATATATTTTAAAAGGTTTTTAAAATGGAACTTTCAAATTTAAGGGTAGATTTCGAAAATTGAATTTTTTCATGCCCGGCATCCATACAGTAAAGTTTTGATCACAATTCACAAACTTAGCCAGATTACAATGACCTAATTTTGCGTCAAAAAGTAAGCCATGAAGACATTGATAATTTTCGCGGACCCCGCTTCGGCATTCAAAGAACCGTGTGCAGTCCATTGTATTCGGAAAGTATCCATCACTCAGACATATACCACCCATATTTATATTTTCTGTCGTAGTTTTGTGTGTTACCAACGCCAAACTGTTGCCAATTTGTAAATTTACACACTGAAGAAGCGGATAACGAACTCCACATATGCCTCCAAAGTCATCCATATCAAGCGACCAGATCGTAGCGCCACCCAAATTACGCGATCTCAAGAACTTCACTTTCTCAATTATACTTCGCTCATCATCATAGCTTAACCACTGGTTATCTCTAAAAGCATAAGGTACTTTGGACGAATTATCGAATTTGCGTTGCCATTTTACTGATTGCAGACAAAACTCATTGTAGGCCAGAACGCCAGGATGTCGCGTAAACGTTCCTTGCAATCCAACTCCTCGACTAGCCGTCCCAATTGTCGTATTAGTTGTATCAGCCAATGTGAATGAGTGCCCATAGAAAGGTAAACCAAGTAGAATTTTTGAAGACCTGTCGATCTTACTAATCCAAAAATCGACGACCGATTCGACTGTATTTTTCATTTTTCCACGTAAAGGTGCGTTGTACTCCAGTTCAGCGTTCGAAGAACCATTGAAATCGTATGCCATTAAATTTATCAAGTCTGCGTATTTTGAAATTTTGGCTATATCATAACTTCTGGTAGCACTTAGTAAATTACCGTTCATAGCTATAGTGAGGAGATATTGATTTCTTGACAGTCTGAAATACATTCATTAGTTATTGGTTAAAAATTAAAATAATGTAGTGTTTACTCATTTTTTAACTCCTTAAAAAGAAGATCTATACTCTCTTCATCCACACGTTCATTCGTACGTTGGGTCAGATATTCCCAGTCCAAATCGATGCCATCAAATTTGTACTTGGCAAGGAAAGTTAATGTCGTTGAAATAAACATTTTACGTATTCGTGTTGTCATAATTGAGAAACCAGCCTTTGATCCAAGCCACCAGCCACCGACAGAAGCAAGTACTTTGAGATTGGGATTAATAGATTTCTCGGCAATAGCTTGGCGTATCAATTCTTATGTTCAAGAAGAGAAACATTTTTATACGCAATCGATATATGTCCGTCTGAAATTTTATTTCAAACATACCCAAATCTAACGCTAAGTATTTGTCCAGGATTTTTATTTCACCTTGTTTGCCTATGCCAAAGAATGCATATGCTAAATGTGTGCATAATTTTGGTTCAATGTTCCAAGCTTGAAATTTTCCCGTACCTTCATTGTAATAAGACCAAGTTTTCCAATAACAAAATATGGAGTCTACAATTTCGTCAGTAACAATTAGAACAGTAAAAAATATTCTACAAAACCTCTTGTACTCACAATTAGTTGCAACAGTTTTGCTAAGTAATGTGGATATTGTAATAAAAGTCAACAAGTGAAACGTATTCATTTCGAGCTGCAAAATTTGTTTCCTTTGCCTCACTGTCCTAGTTAACAATTTTCTTGTTTCGAATTTTTACATTTCACTAAGTCGTAAGGATAAATGTATTCCTTATAAAACAAAATTCAAACTCTGAGAAATAAAAAAATTATTTTAAAGTGAGACGTTAAAATAAAAATAAATTGTATATCTGACAAGAAAAACTTAAAACCAGTAAGGTTTTAAGCTTTGCTGAAACATACACATGCTCAAGAATCATATAAGTTTATAAAGATAAAGGGGGCGTAGCCACACCCATTTTCTAATTAGCAATGCAATCATTATACACTTCGTTTTGCGATCTTCTATCTCGTCGGCTTTGAGAGAAATCGAATTGTTAAGTTTTTCTGTATATGGGCGGTACCACGCATTTTTGACCGATTCTTATGAAACATTGGAATATGGTCAAGAATATATAAAAACGCGTAATTGAGTTTCATCTGTTTATAGTTAAGAACAAAAAAGTTTTTCTAAAAAAAACCGAATTTTTGAAAGATTGTTCCTTTGGGAGCTATATGCTATATTTATCCAATCTTGACCAAAATTAAAATCAAAACGTTTTTTAAGCACAAAAACTCTTTTTTGATCGATCGTTCCTATTGCAGCTATAGTGATCCGATCATGGAAGGAAAAGAAAATTTTCTGCATTTCAATTTTTTTTCTAACTTTAAAACTCTAGAGGAAGTTTGCATCGCAACAGACAGACGGACATGTCTATATGAACTCGTGTCGTCGTACTAAACAAGAATATATATTCTTTATATAGTCGGAAATGTCTCCTTCTCTGCGTTGCAAACTTCACGACAAAGTTAATATACTCTTAAAAGAGTATAAAAACGTTGTATATAAAAAAAATTAGGTGCTACTTTGTGGTATGAAAGGGAGGGCTGTGTTTTGGTTCCAATTTCTTATTTAAATCCTGAGGCAATAAATCGTAAACCTAGGATAAAATGTCAATGTAAAAAACAATTTTTGTGTAATAAACATTTATGTGTATTTATATTAATCAATATTTCGGCACTTAGAATATATGGAGACTCTTGGCAGCCTAGACTTACATACACACTTAATTCAAATTTATACACAAAAGTGTAAACATCATCTTAATATCATACAAAAGTTATGTCATCTAAAAACTTTGGATTAAATGTATGATTACACAATAACATGTACAAACATTACGTTGATAAATAAAAGTACAAATTTACATATATACTCTCAAACTAAATTAGAAAATAGGACATGTATTAGAAAATACTACTCAATACGAATGCGTGCAGTTCGACGCAAACGTGAGAACTCCTTGAGAACCAATCGTGTTAGTAATAACATCGCAATAATATCAGCAACAATTAACATATAGAATACTTTCTGCCAACCGCCGATTGATAACAGACCTGCCAAGAGGGGACCAACGGCAGCACCTGTAAATAAAGCATTGTTTGAAATTTGAAATTGGTAATTATAAATTTAAAAAAATATAAAAATGCAGCACCTATAGAACCAGTTCCATCAATAATCGCAGTCACTGTTGCTAACGCATTAGCATTTCCTCCCTGGCCGAGCTCAGCACTGACAGAAGTCGTTATAAGTGCATATGGTCCTAAAAATCCGTTATTAAATGAAATAAATCACGTTCTTTTTAAAACCAGTATTCAATAAACGAAACACTTCACTTCACTATTCAAGCCATAAAACGAATAACGATATGATGTGTGCTATACATATGTATATATTTTAAAAGGTTTTTAAAATGGAACTTTCAAATTTAAGGGTAGATTTCGAAAATTGAATTTTTTCATGCCCGGCATCCATACAGTAAAGTTTTGATCACAATTTACAAACTTAGCCAGATTACAATGACCTAATTTTGCGTCAAAAAGTAAGCCATGAAGACATTGATAATTTTCGCGGACCCCGCTTCGGCATTCAAAGAACCGTGTGCAGTCCATTGTATTCGGAAAGTATCCATCACTCAGACATATACCACCCATATTTATATTTTCTGTCGTAGTTTTGTGTGTTACCAACGCCAAACTGTTGCCAATTTGTAAATTTACACACTGAAGAAGCGGATAACGAACTCCACATATGCCTCCAAAGTCATCCATATCAAGCGACCAGATCGTAGCGCCACCCAAATTACGCGATCTCAAGAACTTCACTTTCTCAATTATACTTCGCTCATCATCATAGCTTAACCACTGGTTATCTCTAAAAGCATAAGGTACTTTGGACGAATTATCGAATTTGCGTTGCCATTTTACTGATTGCAGACAAAACTCATTGTAGGCCAGAACGCCAGGATGTCGCGTAAACGTTCCTTGCAATCCAACTCCTCGACTAGCCGTCCCAATTGTCGTATTAGTTGTATCAGCCAATGTGAATGAGTGCCCATAGAAAGGTAAACCAAGTAGAATTTTTGAAGACCTGTCGATCTTACTAATCCAAAAATCGACGACCGATTCGACTGTATTTTTCATTTTTCCACGTAAAGGTGCGTTGTACTCCAGTTCAGCGTTCGAAGAACCATTGAAATCGTATGCCATTAAATTTATCAAGTCTGCGTATTTTGAAATTTTGGCTATATCATAACTTCTGGTAGCACTTAGTAAATTACCGTTCATAGCTATAGTGAGGAGATATTGATTTCTTGACAGTCTGAAATACATTCATTAGTTATTGGTTAAAAATTAAAATAATGTAGTGTTTACTCATTTTTTAACTCCTTAAAAAGAAGATCTATACTCTCTTCATCCACACGTTCATTCGTACGTTGGGTCAGATATTCCCAGTCCAAATCGATGCCATCAAATTTGTACTTGGCAAGGAAAGTTAATGTCGTTGAAATAAACATTTTACGTATTCGTGTTGTCATAATTGAGAAACCAGCCTTTGATCCAAGCCACCAGCCACCGACAGAAGCAAGTACTTTGAGATTGGGATTAATAGATTTCTCGGCAATAGCTTGGCGTATCAATTCTTATGTTCAAGAAGAGAAACATTTTTATACGCAATCGATATATGTCCGTCTGAAATTTTATTTCAAACATACCCAAATCTAACGCTAAGTATTTGTCCAGGATTTTTATTTCACCTTGTTTGCCTATGCCAAAGAATGCATATGCTAAATGTGTGCATAATTTTGGTTCAATGTTCCAAGCTTGAAATTTTCCCGTACCTTCATTGTAATAAGACCAAGTTTTCCAATAACAAAATATGGAGTCTACAATTTCGTCAGTAACAATTAGAACAGTAAAAAATATTCTACAAAACCTCTTGTACTCACAATTAGTTGCAACAGTTTTGCTAAGTAATGTGGATATTGTAATAAAAGTCAACAAGTGAAACGTATTCATTTCGAGCTGCAAAATTTGTTTCCTTTGCCTCACTGTCCTAGTTAACAATTTTCTTGTTTCGAATTTTTACATTTCACTAAGTCGTAAGGATAAATGTATTCCTTATAAAACAAAATTCAAACTCTGAGAAATAAAAAAATTATTTTAAAGTGAGACGTTAAAATAAAAATAAATTGTATATCTGACAAGAAAAACTTAAAACCAGTAAGGTTTTAAGCTTTGCTGAAACATACACATGCTCAAGAATCATATAAGTTTATAAAGATAAAGGGGGCGTAGCCACACCCATTTTCTAATTAGCAATGCAATCATTATACACTTCGTTTTGCGATCTTCTATCTCGTCGGCTTTGAGAGAAATCGAATTGTTAAGTTTTTCTGTATATGGGCGGTACCACGCATTTTTGACCGATTCTTATGAAACATTGGAATATGGTCAAGAATATATAAAAACGCGTAATTGAGTTTCATCTGTTTATAGTTAAGAACAAAAAAGTTTTTCTAAAAAAAACCGAATTTTTGAAAGATTGTTCCTTTGGGAGCTATATGCTATATTTATCCAATCTTGACCAAAATTAAAATCAAAACGTTTTTTAAGCACAAAAACTCTTTTTTGATCGATCGTTCCTATTGCAGCTATAGTGATCCGATCATGGAAGGAAAAGAAAATTTTCTGCATTTCAATTTTTTTTCTAACTTTAAAACTCTAGAGGAAGTTTGCATCGCAACAGACAGACGGACATGTCTATATGAACTCGTGTCGTCGTACTAAACAAGAATATATATTCTTTATATAGTCGGAAATGTCTCCTTCTCTGCGTTGCAAACTTCACGACAAAGTTAATATACTCTTAAAAGAGTATAAAAACGTTGTATATAAAAAAAATTAGGTGCTACTTTGTGGTATGAAAGGGAGGGCTGTGTTTTGGTTCCAATTTCTTATTTAAATCCTGAGGCAATAAATCGTAAACCTAGGATAAAATGTCAATGTAAAAAACAATTTTTGTGTAATAAACATTTATGTGTATTTATATTAATCAATATTTCGGCACTTAGAATATATGGAGACTCTTGGCAGCCTAGACTTACATACACACTTAATTCAAATTTATACACAAAAGTGTAAACATCATCTTAATATCATACAAAAGTTATGTCATCTAAAAACTTTGGATTAAATGTATGATTACACAATAACATGTACAAACATTACGTTGATAAATAAAAGTACAAATTTACATATATACTCTCAAACTAAATTAGAAAATAGGACATGTATTAGAAAATACTACTCAATACGAATGCGTGCAGTTCGACGCAAACGTGAGAACTCCTTGAGAACCAATCGTGTTAGTAATAACATCGCAATAATATCAGCAACAATTAACATATAGAATACTTTCTGCCAACCGCCGATTGATAACAGACCTGCCAAGAGGGGACCAACGGCAGCACCTGTAAATAAAGCATTGTTTGAAATTTGAAATTGGTAATTATAAATTTAAAAAAATATAAAAATGCAGCACCTATAGAACCAGTTCCATCAATAATCGCAGTCACTGTTGCTAACGCATTAGCATTTCCTCCCTGGCCGAGCTCAGCACTGACAGAAGTCGTTATAAGTGCATATGGGCCGTTTACAAATATGCCAACAATAATTAGTAGCAACATACTCACAAAAACAGATGTTGAACCATATAGTTGATACATAAGTAACTACCGAATATTTTATTATTTAGTTATTTATATTATAATATCTTTTACAGGTTCCTTACAACTGGCGATGCCACAAACAACATTCCTGTACAAATTGTGGCAGACATCCCTGTCAAATCCGATAAAAAGCCAGCAGCAATAGCACCAATTATACCACCCACGTCGAACAAAGTCGATATATCAGCAGACAGCCTGGGACCCAAGGTGCCTAAAAATATATTTTAATATATATGTAATTCTTATTAGAGTAGACAACTAAGATAATCACTTGAAGTTTGTATATATAGCGGCAGCCAGTACATGAAAGTATAGCTGACCAGCTTAGTAAAAAAGAGACAAAGTGAGAATTCCACTACACCAGGAATAAAGAGTGCATCAATAAGATTAATTGGTTCATGGCCATGTTCGCCATCTTGGCTTCGTGGACGCTCCAAGATCGGGGTTCTCTCATTGGGTATAGCTCTATAGTTAACTTCCTAAAATTTTACAATAAAGGCATATAAAATAAAAATAGGCAATAAAACTATGCACTAATTCATAGAAAATCAAAACATACACAGAGACAACACCAAAATAATAAGCAAACTTGCATGCACTTACATTAAAAAAACCAAAAATGCCAGATTTTGTAACCTGCTATATGCAGCCAAGCCATCAAGTTTCAACAAATATATTTTAATACACACGTAAAACAAGTTTTAAAGCATATAAAGTCAATCATGATTTGAAAAACTTACGGCGTCATAATTATGTACGGTTTGCGCACCATCCTCAGCATCAGAGTCAGTATGCCTTTCGATGGGTGGACGCTGTGGATGGCAACCAACTATTTCTGGTGTATCTACTAAGAAGAGGAACAGCAAAAAGCCCACAACGCCAATAATAATACCTGGTACTACAAACGATAGGGCCCAATCACTTTCTACGTAACGGGCGGCTATCAGAGTACCCATTATATTGCCAATGGAAGTGTGGCTATTCCATATACCAAAAATGAGACCACGTTTAGACTTGCCAAACCATCGTCCTACAAGAGTGACGACACCTGGCCAGCCGGTGGTCTGAAAAATTCCGGCGCCGATCTGTACAGCAATGAAGTACCAAATGCTGTGTATATTGTATGTCCGTGCAATACCAAACAAATATGTAAATACACCAGTCACTATCATGCCCAACGAAAGAAAATATCGAAGGGAAACTCGCTCTGCTATAAATCCTGACATAAACATTGCAATGGCATAACTAAATAAAAATGACGAGTCTAACATGCCAAACAATTTGGAAGCATCGTCACCATCTAGAATATAAAAATACATCATTGTTTAACATTTGAATAGATTCTATTGTAAAATTATGTGCGTATGTATGTTACCGAAGGGAGCATAGCCACAATTATCTGTTTTAGTTGTACAGTTTCCAATCAATTCTGATTTAACAACCGATATTGGCTTCCGCGACATGTGATAGCATGTGTAAGCAAGGAATGTTAGCACAAATATTGAGCTTTTATAACTGTGAAGTAATGATAACGAATTTATAAATGCAGATAGCGATAAGTATATTCCTTTCGTTTTAAACTACTTACAGTAATTCCTTTCGCACATGTATTCTTGGAAAGCATCGAAGTGCTAACTTTTGCACCGCAATTATACCAATAGGTATCTTGTTGTAATTGTTGCTCATCTTGTGTTCTGTGCCTTGTCCCATTTACTTTTCGACGGGCGTATAGACAGGACACTTAATTCGTTCTTTCTTCCGTTACATGAACTATGCGGAAATTTTCATAAAGTAAGATGAATGGAAACGCAACTTCTCTTATTTACAACATTCTTATCACATAATGTATACATGTGTTCGTAATACGTATAATTATTTACTTTGTCAAAGGCTTTTTTATTCATTTGATATCAAATGATTCATGCAAATGCATACAATATCCATATCAACATTTGTAATAACAAGAGAAGTCATGGTTATCAATAATGTTAAGATATATAAAATTGCAGTAGTCATCAATTTGTTGTTGTTTACACGTTAGCAGTTTTGCTTGTTGAATAACCGAAATATAATATTTGCAATATAATTTTAATTACTTTATTACCTTTGAAAATGAAACAATAAAACTATTTTACTCTACTTTTAAATAATGCAAATTTGGCAAAGTTAAATCAAAACTGCAAGATGTTGACATCAAAACTGCATAGTGCATAAGTTGTCACAACTTTTTGATTTATTTTAATTTCAGCGGAATTATCTTTCCGAGTTTGCAATTCGCTCTACACACGCGGGCGTCCGCACCAAACGAGATTTTTTTAAAAATAAAATTCACTTTTTTTAAAACAAAGTTATTAAACCATCATTTTAAGCTAATTAACTTGTTTGTTACAAGATGCTCAGAAACAGTAGGAAAGTGAGCCGCGCTGCACAATAATACAAAGCAGTGCGACGTCGACAGCAGTGCTACCAACTTTTAAAAACTGGTTCTCCCTAAACTCCTACAAAAAACCCCTAAATAAATATTATTGTAACAGAGTGAGCTTAAAAATATTTCCAAATAAAAATACAAGGAAAAGATCGTAAAAATACGTAAAATAATAAAGAAATTTTGCTGAACGGTGAGAATGCTAACTCTCCCGTGTCATTTTTTGTGACACGTCACAGGGGCATTGAATAAGCGTATGTCCCGTTGCTTTAGCTGTGATTTTTCCCGAACCTCCAATCCAGGGTAATTAAGAACAGTGCTTCTTCTTCCACTCCTGTCGACACTTTTGTGTCAATTTGGCCATTTTGAGTTTCTCGCCCAACGGTAATGTTAATTATACTCTTCACGTTTCGGTAATTTTTAGTTATTTTCTATGAAAAAGTGGCTGTAGTTTCGGAGGAATTTAATTATAAAATGACGTACGTTAATCTGTCACCTTACTCAACATATACCATTACATCGCCAATTTCACTTCATAAGTTATATGTAACCTTTGTAAAGAATACTCTTATGTTAAAAACAATCACACAACACATACAACTTTTGCATCAAAACACGGATTTTGGACCTTCGACTTCGTCAATAATGTCGTCCATAAATTCATCCAATTTTTACTCTATTTCTTCCTCAAGACCTACGGACAGAATAATTAATTCTTTATTTATCCATGTGTATATTATCATTTTTACTTCTCAAAACTCAATTTAAAGCATAACTTGATAAATTCTATATTCCATTATTTGATCTTTCACGTTATTTTGCGGCATTTTACTTTTATTAAGTTTTTTTCGTACAATTCAGCTGAATTTAGTTTTTCATTTGTTTATATAAGAAGAAGAGAACACACAACTTTAACGAGACGGATCAAAAAAAAGTGTTCACGCATTTGACTCGTTAACGTTCATATTTTCATACATTCACAGTTTAACGAGAAATGCGTGAATACCGCAATTATAAGTTTTTGATAAAGTTTGTAACACATAGAAATATTCACGTGCGACTATATAAAGAATATATATTCTTGATCAGGACGACAAGACGAGTTGATTTAGCCATGTCAGTCTGTCCGTCTGTCTGTATATATACGATCTCCTCCCACAGTTGTGGTGTTTACACTCAGACGGGACACGTGTCCTGCTGTGAAGTTTAATGGTTGTAGTATACCGCAAAAAAGTCAACATTGCTATCTAGGAATGAATCTAGATAAAAGATTGACATGGGCGCACCACATACTTCAAATCCATAGCAAATGTATGAACAAATAAAAAAAACTCTCCTGGCTGTTAAACGACAAAAGCAAACTAAGTCTGGAAAATAAGACCTCAACTTACGAAATTATCATTAATCCTACTTGGTCATATGGAATTTAACTATTGGGTACTGCTGCTGTTTCCCATGTCAGAAAAATTCAAGTTTTTCAAAACAAGATACTACGACTTATTACTGGTGCCCCTTGGTACGTCCGTAATAAAAATATTCATAACGACTTCAACACTCAATTCATCGGGGATCAAATCAACTCCTACAGCAGAAAATATAAGGACAGACTGTCTAATCATCCAAACACACTTGCAAATTCACTTGCATATCATAGGCCACGCAAGAGATTAAAAAGATTACACCCATGCGAACTTAAATGTCGTCGATTCTAATATTTTTGTAATTTTCATGTAAAAAATAATGTAATTTTCTGTAGTTTAGTCATAACTGTATACATTTAGTCATTGTATATAATTCATTATTTTCATTAATTATTATGTCTCGTTACACCATTAGTCATTGATAAGATAGCTGAATATTGTTATATCCTATAAAAAATTAATAAGTTGTTAAAAAAAAAAAAAACGAAAAAAAAAGTTGGGACAACTGCAATGTCGTAGCGTAGAACAACAGTCAAGCCAAAATGGAATTATCTTTTCCAAATTAATCTAAAAATCTCCGTTTATTATAACCAGAAAAATTGAAAACGGCAACAGCTAGCCCGGTACTAAAACCGTGGAACGCGCTTGCTAATGGTTTTTCAACAATTAACAAAAATGATTATAAATTCTTTTTAGAGAAAAGCCAGTCTTAATTGGTAGAAAAGAAGTGAATATAAAAAAATAAGGTGCAGCGCTTATTATTACCTAAATTTTGTATGCGAATTTTATGGGCGAAAATCTATACAGGCTCACAGAAGTGGTTCAACTTCTATTTTTCAACTTTGTGTGAATGTAAATTCTGAACCAAGAAAAACATCAACAAAGTAAGATTTGTAGATCAAAGTTTCAGCTTTAAAATGGTTTATAATTTTATTATAAAAAACTTATGTTAAGAAAGTTGTGGTCAAAAAACCAAAAAAAGTAAAAAAAAGGTCACAGCTTATTTGAGTAAATCTGAACGTTCAACTCCCAGCAGTCCTGGTGGGTTTTAAAATGTTTGCTAATTTCTGTTTAATGAGTGTCAGTTTTAAATTAATAAATCACATTTCAACATTAGTTTTCAGATTGAACAAATGATAATGAAAAACAGAATAATACTAATATAATATGGTTTAAATGAATGATGATGTCGGTAACTGAGTATGAAGCAAACTGGAAGAAACGGGAAATGAATTAATTTCCACTCTATATGATAGTATAGATTTAAAAAAAAAGCGAGCTATGAAGGTGCCGCACACATGCAAAATGCGTTTGTAAATTACCATAACAAATATACATATGAATGCTAAGAAAATGCAGTTGGTTTTAGGAAACATATTTCTGAAAATATTTTGTAATTACGTATTAAAAATAAATCACTTTAATATCGAACATTAAAACACATTTTATTGCTGTTTTTACAATATTTTTATGCACATTCTCATTCCTCTTGTCTGTCAAATATCCTGGCTTGCATTGGAATTCCATACCAATTATTTATTTAGCCAAGAAATTTTTGTTTCCTTACAAATGCCAATTTAATTAATTCCTTGATCCCGAGAGAAATACTGATATTAGCGACGTTTTATCATCGAATTTGACTATAATTCAGAGCTATCCATAAAAAGACTAGGTTGTTTGCAAAGCTGTCAGAACGATAGAAAATTGAAGTGTGTACGACATAATTTCCAAAGGGGTTACTTGAGTACCATCACTCCTCAAATCTGACGGTCCACCTCTTTTTTTTACACCAGGCAGCATAGACATGCACGACTGTAACTCACTTCGAGTGTCTCTACATTCAATTGAGTTACTCCAAAATTGTTTTGGACATTTTACAAATAGATGCATTTCAGCACATTTTACGTAAAACAACGGTAAAGATGAGCAAGCCGAATGTAAATTCATTAAATTAGATTCGATTATAGGAAAGTATTGTTCACCAATTGATTGACATTTATAGTACGACATGCGAAGCGCATTGATATACACTTCGTTTCGACCATGAAAGTAAAGTAACATATCGTACAAATTACGCATAACAAGCCGATGTCCGTCTAAGATTTTCCACGTATCAAAGACGCAATAAGAGAGGCACTATCATGTGGGCATTGAAATAAATTCAGTGTAAAGCAAAAAAACGAATCACTTACCGGATTCGGTTGATTTTTTATGAATGGCTCAATATTATCACAAGGAGAATCGAACATTGTTTTATTGGACTCCGGCTTTTGACAACAATTGTCCAATGTCTACAAAATAAAACAATCATTTTTACACTCACAAATAATTGTGGAAGCATAGAATTGTACATTCATCCTACTGTTAATGGTTAACATTCTAAATCCTTTCGATATTTATAATAAATATTTCAACATGTCTTTTAAGGTATCCAAAACTAATCTTATATACATATTACATTTAACAAATACCGTGTCATAGTTTCGGTAATCTTACATCCGTATTAATCAGTCGAGTACAATCTTGGCTTGGAAAACTTAAAGTATCAGCTCCGTAAAGTAGCACAACTAAAATTAGTAGTACTTCCATTTTGGTGAAATTTTCAACGGTCGAAAGATATAAAAAAAAATTTTTTTTTTAATTGATCCAAACTTAGATTTGAAATTATAATATTTGTTACTTGGTTAAAGAAAATAAAATATTTTTTTCATTTACAATCACGATCTCATTATTATTCTAAGAAAATGACAAGAAGTATATTCTTAGTTCTTAAAAGAGCAAAACTTTTTATTTACTAGGATCCACATAGGCATTGAAAGCAAGAAAGAGTGTGTTTGACCCGCAGAAAGCTGGTACTACAAATTTTATATTTACACAAGAATTTTTAAATTTTTAATTGGCTTAAAATTATTGCGATGTTGATCTCCTTTTTTAAAGAAAATTTCAATGGGAAGTTGGGGTATTTCAGTTATGCTACTGGCATTGCGACCAGATATATTTGAAGATAATTTAAGTTTGTTTTTTGTTGTGGAGGAAATGTTTCTAGGATTATTTTCAAAATGGCTTGCTATTGTCATTATAGCAGATTCCAAGGATATTTTCTTATTAGTTCTCGATATTTGAGTTGTTGTGGTTACCACTTTTTGTGTTTCAAATCTTTTCGTTTGATTGTCTTTCCTGTCATCGGTTGAGACATGACTTGTTTCAGTTCGTTTAAAAAGTCGCTTTGGTGTCTTTTGAGTAAGATTACGTTTATTCGAAATTAAAGTAATATTAACAATTGAAGTATCTGTCGATCTTGTAAAATATTTCTTTTTTGCGCTGGTAGGTCTAATTTGTCGATATTTAGATTGAATTATTCTATGATTACCGACCGTAGTAGTTTTCACAGAATTCGTTGTAGTGATATTTGTAAAAATATTGCTTGTTGGTTTTGTTGGAAACTGTTTTGTTCGAATAAAGTGTTCATTTTTAAAAATACGAACTTTCGCAACATTTGTATTTGCTAATGGTTTTTTACTTTGTATAGCAGAAAGCTTATTAATATTCGCACTTAATATTCCGTCGTTTGATTTTAATTTTTGTTTGATTCGGTTGTTTTCTATGTTCTCATTATTAACCAAAACTCTGGCAGATGTTTGCGGCACTATGTCAATTACTTTGTCTGACACCATTGAAGTTGACTTATTATATACGGTTGTAGTTGTTGCGTTGTTAATGACGGCAGCTCTTGTTAACGGTGTTGTATTAACATTTGGTAATGTTGTTGTCGGAAACATTTCTGTTAAGTAGGAATCAATATTTATTGGTGTGGTTTCCACGACCACGTTGACATTTGTTGTTTTTGAAGAAACTATAATGTCCTTTTCCACTGGTAATTTAGTATTCGAAACAAATTGATTTGTGGGTAAAGTAGATTTATATTTTTTCGAATATTCGGTAGGATGCAACGCTATATTGGTGTAATGATATTGTTGTTTAGTTTCCGTCGTTGAGGGAATAACCACATCATCTAAGGTAAAGAAACTTTGTCCGCTGTACGGAAAAGAGAAATTTGTTTTATTCGGTTTACTTTCCTTCCATTTAGGCTCTGTTCCATTTTGTCCTATTATTGTTGATATCATTGGTAAAAGATTTTGATTTGAGGCATAACTTATTGCCGCTTTTTTTTCTTGTATATTCGAATAAGTCGGACTTTTGGTGCTAGACATACATATTTCTCTACTTTCTAATGTATGTATAGCATTGTCTGCTTCTTTGCACATAATTAAATTCATATTCAAATTATTCATTCCTTTTGGAGATCGCACATGCTCAACAGAAGGTGTGAATTTATTCATTAATTTTGTACTGACAACTTTTGGGATACTTGATTGAGATGGATGGTTCATATATTCCAAAATATTCCTTAAAAAAATAATAATAATAATCAAAATGAATTAGCTATAAATTATCTTGAGCGTCTGCAAGCTTAAATTTTTTATTTTATTAATTTCAATTTCTTAGGCTTACATATATGCACATTATGACATATGTTAGCTATAAGCTGGCTATGCCCGTCTATTTAAGGTAACCTTTAAAAGTAGAAACAAACAAACGAATTTACCTTGTATTAGCTCCATAAAAAAACGTTGGTGCGTGAGTGTATCTCGATTTTTTCGGCGTAGATATTTTTTTATTAAAAAACACAAATGGAATTGAAGCACCACTTAAGAAAACTGGGGTCTTTGTTTTATAGATGAGTACGGTTTTGACTGTAGGTAGCTGGTGAAAGTTAATCGATCGGTTAATAGAAAATGTTCTGTAATCAATGGGACGAATCTAAAGTAAAAAAAAAAAATTATAGGTTAAGTTTAGGTTAGGTTGTCTATGAAATAGTCTATGGTAAGAAGTAAATGTATCAAAACAAGTGACATACAATAAAAGTTTCTTTAAAAGTTCACAGAATTAATCAATGACAACTTAGATTTAATATTAAGTCAGTTAACCACATACTTGTTTCAAACGGTCTATATAATGATTGCCTTTATGAAGAGTAAGTGTTTGAAGATTACCTGAAAAGATTTAAATAATTGATGAGATTAAAAAAAACAATAATAAAAGCATCGATTTTGCCGACGATAAAATATTTTGTACAATAAATTAAGGAAAATTGTGAATAGTAAAATTCCAAGTCATTTAATATCCTTCGTCCATATTTTCATAGCGACGCTAGTTACTACTTAGGCTCATTGATCAACTGCAGTGCTAGTCTTGTGCTCGTGCGAATGAAATATTTAGGGAAAACTAAACTTTCAAATATTGCTGCCACTTTTGACATGATTCAAACACTTATAACCATTACCGTGCATGTGAATACATAATTAGGTAAAAAAAAATTATAATTGAAAAAAGTAAAATTAATCCCTGATTTTACAACAAAAAAAAATATCAATTACCAGTTGCTACATAGAGAAAACACAAGCAACTAAACTTGCAAATGTTATCCATTATTGAAAGAGGGCTTCAGTTGTTTCGCAGTGCAACACTTTGAAGTTTATAACTAAGTGATAAATAAGTTTACTGCTTACGCGGTATGAATTTCTGTTTAAAAATTAGTAGACATACTTAACTCTCTTTCTAGCTGACAAGACTTATACACTATACTAAACAATTGCATTTGGATTCACCTTTTAAAGTCATTTAACCATACAAATATTTTTTTATATTAAATCTTTTTTACTATAGGTAATAATTAACTTCTCTTTTGTTCATCTACAACTTTTCAAGCAAACTATTTGTTAAGAGTATTTAGTTTTTAGCTTTACTGAAACATACAAAGAATAGAATTTTGCACACTTTTGATTTAAAAAGAACTCACATCTCTTCTGTAGTTATAACAAAACAATTTCATCTTTTGTTTCAAAATATAAGCGGAGGATGAACATGATTTTGTCGATATCGGATAGCGGGGATGGAATAGTCCCTTATGTGTTTTGTTTGAAAAACTTAGCAACAAATTAAATGACAACAATCTTAAAAAACTTTCCGAGTGCTACCTATGCTATGTTTGAACTTAATGACTGCACAACGTTATATTTTAATCGCGTTGTGAAGAGTATAAAGATGTTTCACACCACCATAGTCAATTTATTTTATTGTACCCGCTATTAAGCTAAACAAATTTTTCATACTACTTCAAAATAATAGGTTAAAAAGATTAGACAAAAATTTTCTGAATTTCAGTACTTCCCTCGTTTATATAAAAAAATATTGTAAAATGGTTATTTTATACTTACACACTCCTCTTTGTCATTTTATTATCATTTTATTTAATTATTTAAGGTCAAATAAATTTTGTGCAATAGTAGGCAAAAAAATACAACAATTCCATAATGTTGAGAAGAGATGCTCCTATAAATAAGCCTACGATTCCTCCAATTGAAACTGAAATAAAAAAAAAAACATTGACAACATTTGTTTTTGCTTAAAAATTAAGTATATATGCCAATGTATAGATCATAGCTGTACTTCATCGCTCTTATACAAATTTCACTGCAAAATTTTCATAGTGATAAGATTGAAAAATCTACACATGTAAAACACATTTCTGTATTTCGGTTCAACAAGTTAAAGTAAAGCTTAATTACACTACGAGAAAAACGTATTCACATTTTTCTTTTTAATTATGAAATATCTCCAAGTTACAATAATATTAACTACATGAAGAGTATAATCACTAATTTTTTATTCGTTAGGAACGTACCCAGTAAATCCAGTTTTGACTGTGTTATTTTACGATGGAATTGAAGAGTTGGAGGTCCATTCAATTCTATTCGAATAAATAGTAATCCCTTTAAACTTGATTGCATTTGTTCGCTTGTTCTAAAAAATAGAGTTAAAAAAGCGTTTATTACATTGAACGACTCGACACATATTATAGTAATAAAAATATATTAAAAACCAGTAAGAATTGGAGTCGACAAAACTCGACTCCGACATACCCTGTACCTTCAATTTGTAACGGCTGTTTGAATGCGTTGCCCCGCTATACTTGGGAGTGGCCACGCCCATTTCATAATTGATTTTTATTATACTCCATCCCAATAGCAAGGTTTCATTCTTGTAGGATTGATGGTTCTTGAGATATAGGCGTTTTCAATTTTTACTATATGTGGACGTGGCCAAGCTCATTTTTTAATCTTTCTTCGTGGGGTTCAAGTCAGCTATATACACTCGGTAAGTTCGGTGTTCCTATCACAAAAGACAACCGAGAAAATACGACTTTTATAAATTTTATACCCGAGGTTGCTCCAGTCATTGGCCCCTCACCCTTAAACTAACTAAAAAAGGGGAAAACAAAATAAACTTGATCTGCTTAAGAAATGACAGAATCGACCTGCGAAAAGATTTTGTTTCTATCTATTATAGATTCCGAGATCTAGGCGTTCATACAGACCGAGAGACGGACGGACATGGCTATATCAACTCGTCTTGTCGAGCTGATCAAGAATATATATACTTTGTAAAGATGTCTTCTTTTGGGTGTTACATACATTGTCGATGCTGACAAAACTAATATACCCTTGTGGGATAAGCACAGGGTATAAAAATTTATATTTTCGGTGTGCCCGAACTTTTTGTCATACTCTGTACACATAGTGAAAGTACTGCAATTTTATGCTTATACAGATTTGCAGTTGAATGGATTGAGCTTAAGTTGTTTGTTATGTATATTACTATACATTGTACTATATTAAGAGAATACAAAATATAATTTAAGCTATCATTACCCAACATAGGAAAGCTGTTGTTCAATACATGATGGAAAACATATCTCATTGGTCATAAGAAATTTTTTGAATTGCGTTTGTAGGTTTACTGAAAAATATAAAAAAACACAATTTATAAGTTAATTTATTAATTATTGAAACTACAAATTAATTAACAATATTACTTGAAGTCGGATAATTTCATGTAATACCTACTTAAATTACTAAAACAAATTAAAATTTTGAGCTTAAAAAGTTCTGCAAACAGACAATGTCGAAATGTTGAAGCAGGGATCCAAAACTTGTTTGTCAGTTTTTGAATCTCATTGTATTTCCGAGAAAAAAGTTTAATCTGATCAGGTTGATTTTTACCTTTTGATAAACATTGAATGCCTTTAATGTCGCAAAATGATTTCGAATCTGGAAAAAAGAAAATTTGAGTTTCAATTAGTTAAAAAATACTAAAAATTTTTCAATGTACTCACAACCTAATTATACTTTTCATCATGCCTACTTATAGCCAAAATCAACTTTTTGCACATCTCTGGAACCCAATGAGCTAATAAATGAATGAAATTGGTATATAGGCTACTAAGATAAAGAGAAATAAGATTCAATCGGAAAAAGGGCGTGAAGAGTATATAATCCAAATCTACACAAAGGTCGGAGATACCGTTCTTACTGACTTAATTTTTTATACTCTTCACGTATGTGAATAGTAATATAACTTTGTCGCTGAGTTTGTAACAGATCGAACTATTAATGTAAAGTATATACATATATTCTTGATCAGGACGACAAGACAAGTTGATTTAGCCATGTCCGTCTGTCTGTCGGTCTGTGTGTTTCCAAACTAGTCACTCAGTTCTGAAGCTATCGAGCTGAAATTTTGCACAGAGTCTTGAAATTTATTACGATGAATCATTCGTCGGAACCGGCAAAATCGAATCATTGGAACTGGTAGCTCCCATTCAAAAAGAAGAAGAAAACAAATATTGAATCGTTCTATGGAAAACTATGTTTTGGAATGTAGGAGGCTTAAATTTCCAACATAGTAGTTTTACATAGTCCGACTAAATGCCTGAAAGTTTCATTGAGATTGGACAACTGGAACTGGTACTTGCCATACAAAATGAAGAAGAGGAAGAGAAACAAGATTCAAGTCGTTGTATGGAAACCATATTCATACATATTTCGGAGAAAAAGCCTCTTAAAATATGTTTAACTAGATGCTTGAAACTCATATTTAATATTCACACCTAATGTATTTATTAAACACACTTACATTTTTTTGGAGATGTGAATAACGTACAGTTGCAAAGAGACAACTCCAGTTCGATTCGAATCTGCGCCATGCACGCTGAATAGCTATAAAATAAGGCAAGTGTAAAGTATTCACCAATGTATGTATGTTAAAATAATAATTATTTCTAAGTCTTAAAATTATTTGTATTCATGTTTATAATAAACTAGATTGTTATATGTGCATATGTATTTGCAATCGCACCTGTAATAATATGCAGAACCGTTCATTATTTCACTTAAAAATTTGCACTTTCGTTGGTAAAGATCTTCAGTTTTTAAGTCTTTATTACTGAAAATTTCTTCTATATTAAAACTGTATACTGTAGCATCTGAATGAAGGTCATACACCATTGAGTTAAAAAAAGGAATATCCTCTGGGCTGTGAATATATAGCTAAAAAATGTAAAAGATAAAAACCGAATTGAATATGAATTTAATCTAGTTTTTAAATATTTGGAAGTCGCCCAATTTGACTGCATCTTTTTATTTGTTCTTGTGCTGTCCACTTACTTGATAATTCCATAAAAAACCTTTTCTTAATACTATCTGCATGTTAATATCTCGATCTGATGCTAAGAACTTTAATGGGAGACGTTCTGAGTTGTGGCTGCAAAGAGTAGAAAAATAAACTGCTTTCAATTTTTCTTAAAGTTTTCTGATATTTTGCTTTTATTATCTTATCTAAAATATTTCAAAATAGTTACGTTATTTTTGTATATGGTACTTACAAATCAATCAAATTATTCGCCAAAAAACAAAATCCCATCTCTAACTCATGAAACATTAACAAATCTTCACATTTTTCATAAGTACTTCCCATAAATGAAATGTTTTTCACAAAAATGCTGCAAGAAGTCGGTAAAAGCTGAATAGAAAAAATAATTTAAATAAAATTGTAGATTCTCAAACACATGCCGACAGTAACCGTTAATATTTAGTATAAAAAAAAATAAAACTAAAGAAAAATTTATGCACTCTTGCAAGCAACTGCCGTCGAAACTGATCGACTTCGAAATACCCCGTACCTTCAATTATGTAGTAACCAGCGTACATTGTGTTTGTTTGAACGAAATGTATGTAACACATAGGAGGAGAGAGGGACCCCATAAAGTATATATGTATATTCTTGATCAGTACAACAAGAGAAATTGATTGAGCCATGCCCGTCCGTCTGTCCTATCAGAATCTATAAGAGCTACTAGACTTATGATGCTCGGCAGCAGATCAAGTTTGAAAGATTTTATACCACGCCCACTCCTTCCCGCCTAACCAGCACCGACCATTTTTTTTAAATAACTACATATAACTCGAAACCTAAAAACCTGAAAATTGGTTAGTAGACACACTAAGTATAGCCTTGCCACAATTTTTTTCCATCCCCCTCATTACCGTTTCTTAAAATTCCTTTATCTCCAATACTATAAATGAAATGCAGGTTTAGTAAAAATCCATCTCTAAAAATGTGTACTACAAAATAACCGTCTTCCTCATTGTAAATACATATATAGCCTTATGAACGTAACCATGCCCATTTTTTGATTGAATAGTATACACAATCAGTATTTGATCTTGTTTATTTTTAACTCATTTACTTGAGGTAGCTCGTTATTTGCAACTTCAATCCAGGAGAGGAAAAGGATCGAGTGTACAATCTTGGTGGTTGTTCTGTAATTTGAAAGGTTTTTCTAAAAAAAACTTTTTTCGAACGAATCGTTCCATGATTCATCGCTACATGATTTAGTAAGTCATTTTGTCAGAAAATATACCAAATGTGTTTTAACACTAGAATAAAACTGCGCAAGTAATTCGTGTTGCAACAGACGAAACAAGAAAACATGCATAATCTGGCTGATCTCGAATATGTAAATGAAGTCGGAGGTACTTCCTTCTGTGCTAATTCATGAGAATGACAATTTACTCTTGCAAGAGGTATATTCAAATCTTATCTCACGCAAAAAAGGTTTCCATATATTCTATGGAATTTATGCAATTCAACAAAAATTTTCTTACCTGTTTTCTTAAATGTAACACATCTACACCACAAGTTGAGTTCAATCCCTTACAAGGTTCTTCTTTTATAAATAGATTGTTCGGATTGGTAAACAAATAGTCATGAATGTTTTTAGAATAGGCTTTTTCCGGCACATGATGTTCGACATTTTGCATCCTAATCAATTTTGTAACTTCATTAAAATCCTTGCTTTTAGAAAGACAAATGCTGACTGCTGGAAAAGTGTTCTTCCAATGCAGGTAAGTCGTTTCTACTCCGATGCTTACACGATCATTAAAAAATCGTGTTAGAGTTAAAACAAATAAAAACAAGATTATACACCAAGCCGTTATTAGAGTACAAGTCCAAAATAATCTGTAGAACTAATTATGGTAGTATCTTTTCTATAAACATAAGTACATTTTCTTTACCTCCCATATACCGAACGTTTACCTACATTATTATATGATTCACTCATATTCAAAACTTTGTAGTTCGTCCAAACGCAAACTTATAAAAAAAAAACAAATAACGACTATTTTTTTTTAACTTTAAAGTATATTCGCGTCTATTTGGTAAAAATCGATCAAAATGTAACTAAGCTGTAACACTTAAGATATTTTCGTTGAAAAAAAAGCTTTCTATATAAACAAAATGTTGTTTATGTTTTCGAATCATTTAATATAAAAAATTCATTTTTTTTAATTAAAAGAAATGTTTATAGTTTCTATTCACGTTTGTAAAAACTGTAACAGAAAGTAGCAAAAAACAAAACAAACTCCTTTTTTAACTCTATGTATGTGAGTAGTTTAATTGCGGTTGCAACTGACAATAGTTGTATTTTAATTATCAACTTCGATTGAAAACGCATTTGGTTTGTTAGCACGGTACTAAGTTACCCGAACTCTTAGGGGAGTCACCCACATAAACATAGCCCAACTGTCCGTGCAACACAAAGCGAAATTGAGCGTAGATTTTTGCAAGCTGCTTTCATCTTCCTTTCGTTTCTAAAAGCAACTGCGCCTTTTTCGACAGAAATGCATTTTTTCTGACTCAAAAACATACTAAAGGGACGTCCATAAATTACGAGTTTTTTTTTTTAGAAATTTAACTCATATTTAAATCAAATTTTAATACATATTGTAAAGACCCAAAGAAAGCCGCGTCTTGTGTTGCAATTGATTTGTGAATAGTAACTGTAAAACCTTTAACGAATGTAAATAAAATAACAGTTAAATAATTTCACAAGTAACACACATCTTATGGTAATTAAAAAAAATTAATGTTTCATTATCAACTCCAACTTTAATATTTAAATTTTGAATTTAATTATCATTACTACATGCGTGATCTCATATCCCCTAACTTCTTGAAAAACTTTTTATAAGATATCATTCCTCAGAACATTATTTTTTTTTTTTAAGTATACACTTATTCAATTTTTATCTAAGGGGGTATACCACCCTTGAAGATGATTTTTTGTCTATTTTGAGGAATTTTTTTTAATGCAAAGAATGTTCTAGACTAAAAGTGGTTTTAAGTCATTCATTAATGCATGTCTCGACTTTAATATGCAATTTTTCTCGGCCAAAAAAGTTAAAAATAACCACTGATAGATGGCGCCAAAGTTAAGGGCATTTTACATAGAACATTAGTTGGCGTGTCAAATCATAGCCCGAACATGACTGGTAGCTCCAAACGGAAAAATACGTCTTCTTAAGGACAGTATTTTTTTAGGTCTGTACTTAGGGTTTTTTTGGGTTTTACGGAAATGGTGCCTATTTTTCCGAAATAATGTATTTTTTTGAGTAAAAATATGCATTTAAATGGGCGAAAAAACAAATCTAAAACAGATATCGAAAAACTCTTACGTACATACCTAGATTACATGTCTAGGAATATTCCTTTCAATTCTCAGGTCAATCCGATAAAAACTGGCAGAGCAATCTGACACTCCAATTTCAAAAATGCCGTTAGGAGAAAAACGCGTTTAAAGTTTTATATTCACATAAAATTGCACTAAGAGCGCTTTTTCAAATTTGTTTATAGCATACAAAAAATGTTTCAACTATCTATAAAATTGACCAATATAGATTCTGTCCTCAGAATACTTTAGGGAAAATAAATTATTTCACATTTTTTTGAATCGCAAAGTTGGTATACCCCCTTAAGCAAGTACTCCTTACCTTACATTAATACTTTATGATTGCAACGTGTTTACCAATGTTTCCCAATGTTTTCTCTACAAGCGTACTAGCACTGATTTTAGAAATTCCGCTTTGATTCTTAGTACCAATAATAGAATAGATGAATTTTTCTGAAGATAACGAATGAAGAAACTGTTGAAAATTGATAATTTTAATTGAAACTGGCACGTAAGACCATATTTCTTGTTTTAATTATAATCGTAAACAATATTGAAAGGGATGTTGGTAAAAAATGTTTATTGGCAAACATCTGTTCTTTCCTAGATGCTTCAAATTTCTGCTTTTCTATAATTACATTAAAATCATTAGAATCAGGTTAAAGAAGTTGTATCAACTATTCTATAACAGCATATTTGATTAGTATTACTTCAGATGTAAATGCAACAGAAATTTGCAGCAACGAGACGTAGTTGATTGAGTCTACTTGTCAAGAGCAGTGTTGGTTTTAATTGCAATTACGCATTCTTCGCCACAAGAAGTAAGAACCGTACACTGTAAGCAAAAATTTATAAATTGTGACTGTCAGGACGCACGAGAAAAAAATATATATTTACCAATAAATCTTTGCCATTATCAAACTCAGATCGCAAAGATGCTCCAAGATCTCCTTCTGGTATCTTCAAATCTTCGCGAATATCACCACTGTCGGACATTAATGTCAAATAACTATCATCGCTTATATCAGTTAGTTGGTAATCTTCTCTTTTGACATGAGGCACATCCATATTGTGAGTTGATGGGCAAATATCTTCATATCTGAAATATACCAAAATAAAAAAATTTATTATGTAAACATATTACTAGAACTTAACGCCAACAATTATAAATATAAGCATTGGCTCAGTTCGAACACTTAAAAAAACTGGGTTACTAATTTGAATAAGCTGATGTGGACGTGGATAGGTTAAGAATACATATCGCTTGCTTACTGCAAGACTGTCATAACTCGAAAAATGCGATTTTTGAGTTAATTATGCAGAAATGATCATTAACTTAAGCTTTATATTGTGTCAAAGTTTCATGTTTGTATTGTTAATAGTTTCTGAGTTATGCAATTTTTAGTTTTTCATTCCTTATGGAAGTAAGTGCAACTTGAAAACTTTAAACGCGTTTTTCTCGAAACGGCAAATTTTGAGTTATGCCAGTCTTGCAGTAAGCAAGCGATATATAAATACTTTGTAGACTATAGGTATGTACAAACTTTGTTGTAGTTTTGGTTCAAATTCAGAAATCATTAATTTCTTAATTTGAACACCTACAAAACCAAAGAATGGGTTAAAAGCACGGTTGTTTTTATTATAATTAATTCATTTTGTTGAAAATATAACAGAGTGCGTAAAGGAGGGCGCCTTAGTTATTATACATGAACACAACAAAAAATATAGATTTCTGTTTTAGCAAAAAATTTAAATCTGATATATACACTTATCAATCATTAAAAAATTTTCTTAAAATTTATTGTCATTTCATGCTGTCAAAATTTTTTAATTATTCCTTTATTTATTTATTTTCTAAGTGTGAAATTAAGTTACACATATTGATGTCATTGAAGCCAAATCTGAGTACATAAACATATAAACATTTTTTTTTACATCTGCCCTGCAGACTTTAAAATTTCAAAACAGTACTTACTTTTTGTTTGAAAAAATATCAATTCCAACCATATGTACTTTTGCATGACCGTGCTTTCCAGTTTTAGAGGTAGACATTTCAACAATTTTACAGGGCCTGCCCTTTAACATTACAAATCCATTTTTACGCAAAGCCGAACATTGCATTGGATATGTCTTGGAAGCGCCAGAATCTCCGGTCTCAAAATGATGTTCTTCAATTTCAGCCATTTCGTAGTAATTCGATTCTGAACTATACAAAAATATCTGAAATAAACAATGTATGTTACCATATTGTGTATATACATATTTAGGTGGTATACTAGACCAAATCGAAATGTATATTAACATTGTAAATGTAGGTGAAACTTTTATATTTTGACAATATAATATATAGAGCGACAAACTGTGAACTTCTTTGTGTCTCAAGAACAATTCAATCAAAAAGTGATATAACGTTTTTTTTATTAATTTAAGTTCATACAATACAACAACTACAATATTAAACACATTTACTTGATTTTCACACGTTCTTAAAACGAATTTAAAATAATTTGCAATACTCACATGCGGTCTAAATGGTTGTCGCAACCAAAGAGGTAAACGAAGAGAACCACGACATTTTCGAAAAACCTTACTTAATTCGCAT
Source organism: Phortica okadai (assembly GCA_034638295.1). NCBI lineage: Eukaryota > Metazoa > Arthropoda > Insecta > Diptera > Drosophilidae > Phortica > Phortica okadai. The sequence continues at coordinate 13,090,910 of CM067851.1, read as the reverse complement.
ATCCGCAAAACGTATATGGAACTTTGGCGATAACTTTTTAGTCGATGGATTCTAACACTCTGAAAAAAATATTGCTATAATTAAAACATGTAGTTTAAGACACATTGATATGATTAATATTGAATAACACTTATGTAAGGGAGAATGTATATAAAATGGTGTAAATAATATACGACATTAAGCAAATTTCGTTCTTGATGATTTTTACCCGTTTGAGGCCGTTCATTAATTACGTAAGGGGACATCCATAAATTACTTGAGGTATTTTTTTAGAAATTTAGACCCCTCCCCCCCTCTTGGTGAGATTTAGTGAGATTTTGACGAACCCCTCCCTCTGAATCTCACATGAGATTTTGCTAAAAATTTTATAAAAGAATTTAATTTTTTATTTATTTTGCTTAAATTTTTGAAAAAAAAATGGTAAACTAGTGAACTAAAAAACTCACATGAGATGTCCGATGAACCCCCTCCCCCTAAGTGAGATTTGGTGAGATTTTGCTGAACCCCCCCTCCCCTAACTATATCTCACGTAATTTATGGACGTCCCCTAATACGATTTTTGCCTGTCTTTCACATTCCCCTACATGCAAAATAAAATAAGATTATGGTGACCCCTAGAATTTAAAGGAAAAAATTAATATTGATGAATTAATTTTTATTTGTCAAAGGAATATTATTAGGAACTTCAATGTATACCTACAAAGATTGTTTTATAGTGATAATCCACTCTTACTTTATTTTAAAATTTTTCTTTGTCATAAGTCCAAGGGCGCGAAACCCACTCGGAAAGTGGATCTGCCAATGGCACATCTCTGATAATAGGTGTTGTTACTAAGTTGTTATTGACGATCAACCTCTACCCATTCAACATTAGCCCCGATGCCGCACAAGACTTCTTTGCCTCGTCTTAAAAATACAATATTCTTCCTAAGGGCGCATTTTTTGTGACCTTCACAAGATACCCACCTTCCCTTCCCCTCCCTCTAAAACACCTTTCGTAAGTAATATTAAATGCATGCGAAAGTACAGACACTTTTTCTTTAAAAAAAACACCAAAAATTGGCATTTGTTACTTTTAAACAAGTTAGCCCGAGATTGACAGATTGATACGCTAACCAACAATTTGGGTTTTGGCTGTTTAACAATACGTTATTACTTTAACCGGTCGAGCGTGAATACCTTAACTCAATTTTCAATGTTGGTGAATTTCTCTAGAGAAATTATTTTTGCTTAAAATTCTTGCGTCATCAATTGATATATATGGAAGAAAAAGAAAAGGTAGTCAAAAAGAATGGCTTAGTGTGGTTTATACTTCCAGTTATACAGTTAACTGATACTGAAAATGTCGAGAGGGACAGAGTTGCCATGTGGAGGAATTATTCTAATTATTGTAATACAAAATTATGATTTTAGAATTATTTTGAAAAACTCTTTAGAATACAAATACTTAATTTCAATATAAAAATAAAAACTTGTGATGGGTCTTGTCGCGAATCAAAAACAAAATATCTAAAACAAGTGTTCAACTTATCGATGCAAAAAAACACAAGGTTATCTGCCGATCAACATCTTAAAAATTGCATCATTGCTAATCTCTAATTGACGATTTCATGCAGTTTAGAAATCTCAGTCAATTTCGTTGGAGATTTTCTTAAATTAAGTCTTATTTTAAGTTGTCATAAATAATTATGTAGCAAATTAAACTTCAAAGTTTTCCATGATAATCTGCAATCAAATAATTCGATATTTCACATGTCTTTATTAATAAATTTCCATTTCAAAAATGCTTTATGAAATCAATTAAATTTGTCGGAGCAGTCAAAATAATACGAATATTAATTCTCAAAATAATTAAAAAATGATAGTAAATATGCAATTGTATTTGAAATTTAAAAAAAAACTCGTAAGAATAGTATAACGTAAAAAATCAATTAATAGAATATAAAATTAATCAAGTTAAACAAGAAATTGGGTTTCTGGAAGATAAACATATTTATGAATGCATGAACATACAAATAATTAACTAATCGTTTTACAATGGTGCACAGATATGGATCGGGATTGGGAAATTACGAAAGCATTGGACGACTTTGTGGACGTAATGTTTGACATATGTACATATGTAAGATCCCAAATCTGCATTTTGATGCATTAGTTGTATGTGTGGAGTTATTGCTTGTAACATACGAGTAGTCGTTGCATACGAGAAGATATGGAAATTAATTATCTGTTGTATTAACTTATGTTGAAAAAAGCTAACATACAACATATGCTGTTTTAATAATACAATCTTGTGAAAGTACAGTCACTTTTTTATTGAAAGTAACTAAAAATTCCCTTTGATTTATTAACGAGTTAACGCGTTACCGAACAACACGAATCGGGGTTGATAAAAACTCGGTAAAATCTGTCAATAAGGATTTTCACTCGGTAACGCGACAAAGTGATAATTGATGAAAGTCCAACAACAAAAAACATTGTCAAAGTTTCATCAGCTTTCATCAACCCCGACACATGACATTCGTTAACCCGACAAAGTTATAAAGTTAGGGCCAACTTGCTTCAAAAAACAAAAGGCTATTTTTAGTTATTTTCAAAGAAAAAGTGGCTGTACTTCAACCGAATTTTATTATTAAAATAGCATATGTTCTGTCTAAGTTTCTTTCAACATAAGCCAATACAATAGAAAATAAACTCCCATATTGTCCCATTTGCAGCGACTAGTTCTATGTTACAAGCAATAACACAACACATAAAACTATTGCATAAAAATGCATTCTTAGTCTTTGATTTCGTCCTCTCGCCAACCAATGTAAGCCAATAATGTCGTCAACAAAGTCATCAACTGCTTCCTCAATCTCAACATTCCGATCCATATCTGTGCACTATTTAAACACAAATAGTTAATTATTTGTAAATTCATGCATTAATAAACATATTTACCTTCCAGAAACTCAATTGCTAGCATAACTTTATTCATTTTATATTCCCTTAATTGATTTTTTACGCTATTTCTCGGAATATTAATTTTATTTGATTTATTTCGCACAATTGAAACAAATTTACTTTTTCGTTTGTTTATATAAGAAGAAGAAAAATTACCGAGTTTACGCAAACCTGCTTATTTGAGTGCTCACGTAGACTTTCATCAATTATTACTTTGTCGCGTTACCGAGTTTTACGTGAAAACCCTTAATGTATTTTGTTATTGGATTTTTATCAGTTACGACGTTTCCGCGTTACCGAGTTGGGCGTGAAGACCGCATCAGTAAACTTTGTCAATGTATTTTGTTATTAAATTTCCACCAATTATATTTTCAAAATTTGGATTCATCAAAAACAATAACGTTACCCATACAAAATGTATGAAAACGCATAATACCAAAGTTGCGGGGTTCGGACGCCTAAACTATTAGTCTTACGAAAAAAAAGGTCAGAACATAATTTGTAGGAAATTTCTTCTAGTTTGATTTAATATCTCTATAGTATGTTTTTGCCGTAAAATGAGCAAAAATATAGATATGGTGATTTTGGAAGCCATTTTTTTCAAAATGGCGGCTCGAGCGGCGGTGATAGAAGGTCGCAAAATCAAAATTCGGAAAGAGCAGCACAAAATCCATATATGTAGATGCCAATTTTCAAAACTCCTGCAAAAGTATTACGTACCCCGACTAAATGCCTGAAAGTGTCATTGAGATCGGACTACTGGAACTAGTGCCCGTCATACAAAATGCAAAATTGACATTGTTGTATGCAAAACTTTTTGGTTTCTTAATTAATTGACTTGAAACCAGGGACCGTAATCATTATAAGTTATATTGCAAAAAATTGCATGACAATGATTATGTTTTGATTTTTAACGTTTTCTTCATTATTAATGATTATTTTTATTTAATTTAATAAAAATTACACCATAATCATCATATTTGAGCAAAAAAAAATAATACTCAAAAATAATAATTACTTATGATTTTTATTTTTTTCGCTCAAAATAAAATTCAGTTATGAATGTTGAATTGTATTTTTTTTATTACTTATTATTATTTAATATTATAAAAAAACAATTTCGGCAATGACTCATCAACGGGGCTTAATTTTTATTTGTAAGCATCAGTTTGAGGACTGAAATCGATCGTTCAACAGTCACAACTGAGTTTTATTTTAAGCGAAATAAATAATAATCATAAATAATTGTTATTTTTAAGTTTAATTTTTTTTTTTGTAAAAGTAATCATTATCACTAAAGAAAAACATGTGAAATCATAAATTTAAAAATCATGGGGGAAACGGATAGTCCGTCCAAAAAGATTAATTTTGGTATAGTTCATTTCATTTTAAGTCTATTCTAAGTGTGTGATTTTTTTGCTTTAAAAAACAAAAATAATCATTATTTACTTGAAACTTGAGACTTATGTTCTAAGGGACGTATTAAAACTATCTTGACCAAAAAATGGGCATGTTTGTTACATCATATTTTGTTTGTTTAAATGATTATAAGAGATACAAAGAACATTTTTTTTAAATATTTCTCGGGATTTTAATTTACAAACCCGAAAATCTCGGGATTGGTAAATCTCAAGAGATTGACATCTCTAATTCGAATAAAGGTCGTGGAAGAGTTTTCTAAAAACCCAAGTAAATATTGGATCATTTAGCAATAGTTAGAACAGGTTCAAAGACAAAAATAAGAGTAGAAGTCTTGTATTGCCCAAAAATTGTAATTAGTTTGGCTTGTTATTTTCCATGAAGAAATATCGACACTTTTTCCGATCGTTTCATCTGGCCCCTTTGTGAAAATCTCGCTACGTCTTTGCCTATCATTCATTGTTTAAGGTATAAAAAAAATCGATCTCAACAGAAGTACACTCGCATTTAATTCCATTTAATTTTCGCATTACTGAGTATAAAAAAATTATATTTTTCTTAGCCTAATGTTTGAACTAAACACAGATCTGGAAAAATTTAAAAGGTAGATCTAATTCAGAAAATGCTATGTTATAAAAAACATAGTTATATGATTAATAACTGGCTTATTTAAAGAAAATTTGATTTTTCAGTAGAACTCTGAGAACCACCACCGTTGCTTTGATTCGACCATCCGGTGTTAGATGATGGGCAACCATTCTGTAGAGAAATCTTGTAAGTCTTATATAATTTTTATGTCGTTATTACTGACCTGTTGCGAATCGGTACATGACATTTCATTTTTTGCTCCGCTATTGTTGACGTTGTTGGCATTTTTTCTGCCTCCGGAACCATTGTTCATGTTTCCGGAATTAGAATGATTTCCACTTTGAGACATCCATGACAAATAATTTCCACCCTGTGTGAATAATAAGAGATAAATTGGGTTTGATGAAAATAGTAAGGGTTTTCATTAAAACGCGCAAATTTGCCATTTCGCAATCAGGCATTTATAAAACTTTCGTTTCATGAACGTCTAACAAACGAATTTGTGCAATACTGATAGTAGCTGCTAACCAATTAACTGTAGTCATTCGTGAGCGGTAACATCCACACATATAATCTAAAATTTACTTATTTATTTCCTATAGTTTCTCAACGTTTTAAATCCCTGATTAAATTAAATTTAAAGAAGGTATCTACATAAAATAGCTTACAACTTAAAAAAATATTCTATTTCTAAACTATGCCGAACTGTTTAGTTTCACATTTTTAAGAATTAACTCTAATACTTGCACAATTTGAACATTTGCGCGTTTTCATGAAGACCCTTGTATTTTAAAATGCTTATATACCCTGGGTTGTTGATCCTGATTTTGCAGTTGATTGCCTAGTAAGCTCCACTGATTAAGTGCAGCAGCGACAATTGCAGGATTCATAGGCAATGAGTTTAAATTAAGACCCACTCCTAATGGGTTGTTAATGTTCTGTCCTTGGTTAGAAGAGTTTGGTCCTTGTGGGTTAATACCAAGAGCTTGCAAATTAGGCATATCAATGTGACCCCTATTTTGATGATTTAACCAACTTCCATTACCAACATTGTTTGGTTGATGACTCATCATATGATAATTTCCATTACCGCGGTTGTATGGCGCAGGGCCGTCTTGACGATTCACTGAGTTGCTTACCATGCCAGCACCACTACTCCCTCCCCCACTACAGTTATTGTAACCGCCACCTGTTGGATTGCCACCAAAATTGTTTCCACTGCCTCCATACCCGCCGCCGCCTAAGTTACTATGATTGTTAGTCATACCACCTTTATCTCCAACATTCTGAATATTGTAAGAACTAGCATTTCTTTGATGATTGCCAGGACCACTACGGCCAGAATGTACGTGACTGTTTTGCTGATGGTACATATGTGCTCCATAGTTATTAGATCCAGATGGATTATTGAAGCTGTGATTTCCTTGATTATTTCGACTTTGCTCAGCCTTTGGAGCTGCGTTTGAGACATGCACAGACACTCCTACAAATAATTACAAACATGTTTGAAGTACAATTAAAAACTTATATGATTAATATATGTATACCTTTAATAATGTGGTCTTCACCACATAGGCCTTGAGCAACGTCAGGATCAAGAAAAGTAACAAAACTAAAAGCTCGGAAAGGTCTAGGAATGAAGACATCGGTGACCTCACCAAACTTGGAGAAGTAATCACGCAAATCATCCGCATTAATGTCTTCTGTACAACGTCCAACAAATACTTTACATGGTACTTGATGTCCCATTCCCTAAAAAAAAAAATATTTTTTTATAACTAGCTCACCAATTGGTATTGTAAGATATTTTACCTTTGAATTGGGTACTTTAACTTCACACCACCTTCCATCGATTAGATGTCGATTTGATAATACACGCATTTGCGCCTCATAGGACCCAAATCGCACGAAACCAAAACCCTTGGACTGACCAGACTTTATGTCTTTTTTTACCTGTGCCATTAGCACCTCTCCATAGCTTTCAAAGTATTCACGTAAGCTGTCTTCGGTAGTTTTCCAAGGTAGTCCTAAAACGATTAAATCAGTGCACCGAAGCCGAGTTTCTATTCTCTTTGTCTTAGCCGTCGAATTTTCTAAGTTATCATCACTTTTTCGTTTATTTTCTTAAATAAAAAAAATAAGTTATGCATATATATATTTTAATATAATGCGTCAAACATACATATATAAGAATTTAGCATAAAAAATTACCTTTTGGAAATACACAAAAAAATACAGCCGAGCCCCAACCATTTTCCACAGACGGTGGATATAATCTTCCTTCATTAGAGCGAACTCCACGAACGGCCCTTGTGTCCGAGTTCCTATATTTAAGTCCAGAACATCCCGGAAACTGAGCTTGAAGTGTAGATTGAAGTAAAGTGCCGTCTTCCTCAGTTGGCAATTCAATAGGTTCTTCACCCTCTTCCTCGGCAACTTGTACAAAATCCATTGTAGAATTCGAAGCTACACACAATTTATATATAAGTTAATAATATTCAGAAAAACACATAATCCCTACAATATAAACCAATTTCTTTCAACATTATTACACACATTGACAGTCTGATTTGTATGTTATTCGAACATGATAATGCACACATGCAATCATAAGTTCATAAAATTTCCTCATACATACGTTGAAAACTTTGAAAGTCTTACCGGACTGGGACTAGTTGGTGTTTGTTTAATTTTAGAATTTTAGTTTGTCAGTTATAGCATTTATTTTAATTAGTAGGAATTTCCACCGATGTTAGTTTTCAGAATTATTTGGGTTCTTTACTAACTTTCGCATAGTGCTATATAAGAATCAGTGTATTGTCATTTATTTATTTAGAATTATGCTAAAGAATAGAAGTGTATTATTCTAAAAAAATTATATTCTAACTTATATATATGTGAGTATAAGACTCACATTTCATGATGTCGAAATTAAAAAAAAATATATATTCTACGCAGATTTTCTTATATCTTTTGATGCAAAAGTGGTTGATGTTTCAAAAACAGCAGTGAGTTCAACCGGTATAAATCTTTGATAGAAATATTGATTCTTCGATAAGGAAGATGTATTGGAAGATTTTAATTATATAATGGTAATTACCTTATCAAATAATAAACTAAAAAAAGTATACATAGTCGAAAATAAATATGTACAGTAATTAATATAAGCAACTTATGTAAAAAAAATATAAAACATCCTCTTTCAGAAAATATATCTTACGCTCTTAAATAGGGATATTATAGATGGGAGACAACTATAATTTAATCAACGCACACGTTAACCAGCTTTTTAAGATGCCGATTATCTCACAAAATTCACACTCCACTCAGGCCAGGCAGTACCTCAAAATTGTTTTACTTTTTTCGTTCAACACAAGCGCGCAGCACACGGTCCTACTTATGTTGCGGATTCTGACTCAACACACTCAACTTGATAGCATTCACTTTTCTCGATCACTCTTTCAAATATACAAACTATATTTACAATTCGCTTTTCAATGACTTTAAATTCATCATTATTTCTCCAGTCCTAATTGCATATATTTTCCACTTATCCACCACTCTATCTGCCACTTGTCATCGATTTTTCTGACGGCCAATTCTGATGTGGTGCCACTTCTTCGCGCACAAATCAGGACAGATAAAAAAATATAGACAACAAACGGCCGATTTTGCAAAAATTGAAACGAAACGCAGCAAATGTGTCAGAAATTTCATGAAGAAGAGGACCGGACCAGTTTTGAAAAAGTTAGAAACTTGTACGTTCCCTTTAAATATACTATTGCATAAGATATTTGAACATTTGAAGTTTTTATTTTGTCAAAAATCGTGTCACAGTAGTCACATAACGTGTCTTTATGGAAGAAGAAGAACAATAAAACTCGAAAGTGCTGGATTAGTCTATGTTTGTTTGAAATATTAATATGCATAAGTGTGTTTCGAACTAAAAAACTGAAACTTTTTTTATGCCAAGTTAGCATATCAGTCTCTATACGGAAAATAAATGGAATTAACGAAACTTAGTTTGGATATTAATTCGTGGCTGTCCATTAAAAGCATGGTACAGACGACGAACATGCCGTTTTTGTTCAAAGTACATTTTTAAAAATCAATCGTGAAGCAGTTTTTTTAACAAACATATTGCTTAAATTCTGCGGTTAGACAAAAATCAATTTTACAAAATATTTTACTGTTGTAAATTTTTTACTGCATTTAACTCATTTCATTATTTTTCCGGAGATCTTTTTTTGGTTTAAAACCCCACATTCCTATTTTGACTTTGTAAATGCAAGATTTTACCGTTAAACATCGATGTTAGATTATTATGTTAGATGATGTTTAAATTAAAGATATGAGTTGTCAAATGCAAGTGATAGTTGATCCCCTGCACTAACACAGAATTTTTCTGCATTGAAGTGTAATATGTAGTTAAAACAATTTTATTAAAAAAATAATGTTGAAGTAATTGAAAAAATAGTCCAATGTTCTTATAATAGTAGAAAATCAATAAAAATATTCGACACAGAGGCTTATACCGTTTTTACACCGAAGCTGCAACTCTGCCGCAACAAAAATTGCGTCAGGCCTAGGCCGTATCCATTGAAAATCTGTCCGTTACGTATGAAATTTTGTTGGCTTGAGGCGCTTTGCGGCAAAAAAATGCCGTAAAAATTACATCAAGTTATCTTGTAAAAATTATGACATGTAAACAAAAACAAATAGTAAATAATTCTGAAATTCAAAAAATGTACAGGGATTCCGCGTAGTTCCGGAATTTATTCTCGGTAATCTGGCGATAAAGCGTAATACTTCGTTTCCCATCATCGTCATCAGCGCTCTACTCTTTGACAAAATTGCAAATACAATTACGTAATATCAAATTATTGATGGAGTTTCTAGTTGGTTGGAAGTGACGGCACTAGACAAATCTATATGAACCAATTTATATTTGATAAACAATAAACATTATTCATTTGCGGATCTAAAGCAAAACATATTTATGTAGGATCTTGTCCATTATTTAAAAGGGGTTTTTAGATCTAATACCAGCGATATTGACCACACTGGCTGTTGAGGCAGTAGTGGCAGGCACATCGACTTGAATGATAATATGAAGAGTAATGGATAGGGTTAGGTGTTTGGATTTCAAGGTTGATGAAAAAGGCGATCGGGCGGGTCCACAATGATTATATGTTTAGTGTGGTTGCATTGCATGAAAATTATGGAATGTACCGTATGGACCTTGGTAACAGGCGGTTCCAAGCGACAGCTTCCAAAATAACTTTGAAAGCATCGTATGCTTAGGCTTGAAACCCGAAATCTGATTCGGCCAAACCCATTGAATTAAATTATGTTTTGCTAGCAAATGAATTTGAATCGACAAAACCTAAATTTTTATTTTTGTCCAATTTCTAACGTTAGCTGTGAAGTAGCGGCATTCTTCGTTGCGACAATAAGTGTATATACATTTTTGAAGTAGTCAACGGCACTTGCCTTGCACCAGAGCAAAATAGGTATTAGATAGAGTTTTCACAGGCTACTGGTAAAGTGATAATTTTACCGTGTGTTGGCCGTGAGCACCTAAATTTTCAGTGCAGTTAAGATTGTGAGTTGTTCTTCTTCTCATAATAAATCAAATAAAATGAAAATGCCCAAAAAAACGTGAATAATCAATTAATTAATTGTGTAATTAATGGTGCACAGATGTGGGTCATGAGGGAAAAATTAGATGACTTTAAGGAAGACATTATTGTCATACATCGGTTGGCGAGGGGACGAAGTCAAAGAATCCAAATATCCATTTTGAAGCAAAAGTTGTATGTGCGAACGACAAAATTTGGGAGCTTATTTGCTCCCATTTGTCATTTGAATAATACAATTTTGTGAAAGGACAGCTATTTCTTTAATCAAAATAACTGAAATTATCTTTTGTTTTTTAAAATCCATTAACAGGTATCATATTAGGTTTATAAAAACCAATATATTGTAATTTTTAATGTATCCAAGATATATTTTCCGTTTCTGAGGTATGTACATACATATATCTGATAACATATCAGATATCAGATATATACATATCTGATAATCGTTGTAATCACATAAACATATGTACATATCGCATATATCGCACATGTTTAAATTTATGAAATATCAAGTGTTCCTATGTCACTTCCTGTGGCTCAGAGCTGAGTGTGTTGTTCTACAAAACGTAAGGTAAAGGGAAGTCCATAAATTCCATAAGAAGTTCAAATCCCCTGGGAGTCCAAACCCTTACTGTTTATTATATAAATAATTACCAATTACCATTTAATTATAATATTTAGATGTTGTTTATTAAATTAACTGTAACAATTACTTATATAAAATAAAATTAATCAAATTGAGATAATAACTGAAATAGTTTGCAAAACTACTGGGCCTTGATTCAAGTGATCGTGGTCTCTCAAAAATTTTTTGTAGTCCTAATTTAAGTTTAGTCGGTTCTTGATGCCAGTAAAATGTTCACTTGTTTTAAGATGAAAACGGTCTCGGTATAAGTTTTTTTTTGTTATAATTTAAGTTTGATTGGTTCTTGATTCAAGTAAAATGTAAACTTATTTCCAGAACAACATTGACTCGGATTAAGTTTTGTTGGTGTCATATTAAGCTTAAACTGTTCTTGAAAATGTAACAAAATTTACTTAATTCAAGATTTTTTGTAATTTAAAATAGTGCTTGAATTGAGAATATTTTACTTGATTAGAGAACAGTCGTTCTTGACGGACTTTCAACACCGAATTGTGTACAATGTACTTGAATTTTTTTTTCTGTGTATCAAGATTTTTTCATGAATAATAACAACAAGCCAAACTAATTAAAATTTTTAGGAAATGCACGTTTTGTATTCATATTTCTGTCTGCAACTGAATAGTACATTTTTTTTCTCGGGTTTGTAGAAAACTCTTCTACGACCTTTATTCGAACTAACCCTACAAGGAAAATCCAAATCAATTTTCATGATGTATTCTTTAATGTAAACATCTATAGTTTTTGCACTCACAGACTTTAGTTCTACAAAACTAATCGCCTTCGCGAATCAACACTTTGTTCAAAACAAAAAATTTAATACTTATGGAGTTTGATTGTGATTTTTTACATAAATTAGAACTAATTCAAGTATTGGAAGTATCGATGATGTAGGGTGGTTGGGGGTGCACACCCCTACACCCCAACTTCTCTCTTCACTTACTACGTACTGTTAAACAAGCAGTTTCATTCACTATGAAGACAGGAATTACTTTTAGGTCGCCATGAATATTTATTTTACCACAAAGACAGGCTCTATAAGAAAAGTATATTTTTTCATTTTAAATTAGTGTAATAGTAATAGTGCCCAGCACCTATTCGCACTTTTATGATTTAAGTATTAAAATAATTTGTAAGTAATTTACGTTATCGAAAATTGTTAGTCTTTAACTAAGGACGCCACAAAAGACTAATCAGATGATCGATAATCATCGATCTTCTCTATCCCACAAATCCCCTCAATCCCGTTTCTTTCCGTTTTTAGGAGCACTTTTTAGCACAAGTGGGTCTACGACGAACAAAGGCCTCTTTCATTGACACCGTGTCGACTCCTTTAGCGCTACGCTTTATAACTCATTTAGTCATGGCATGAACTTCATGCCGCAACACCCGGCTTGAGCGGTTGAATAATCCGATCAATCGACGAAGACGTTGATTCCGCTGATAAGTGACGTGCTTTTTGCGAGCATAGAATGTTTTCAGCATTATTGTGGATGTTGGTTCCAACCTTAAACACAAGTGCCACATTCTATTCGTTTAGCCTACATACTGAACGAATAACTTAACTTAAACTTTTAAAAAGAATCGAAATATTTACAGTTAAAATGCAGGGAGTCAACGGTACCCTTCCCTTGAGCCTTTGGCTCATACTATTTCTGTTTCGTTTTCAAATTTTGTATTGATACAAATGCAACCATATTAATGTTATGCTCTGCCTTAACGATAAATCTGTTACCTTACTATTAATACCTACTAGTTGTCTATCATAACATCGATAACAGGGAAGTAGGGCATGAGCTACATCTACAATTCACGGTATTAGGTATATAAAATCGTTATTCTTGTTTCTTTCCCAACTTTGATGCATTATGGTCTCAAAAATGTTTTTTCATGAAATTGCATTGGAAATAACACACAAATAATCTTAATGCACATGAGAATAAATTACAATTTGTTAAAAAAAAGATATCTATTTATGTGTTATTTTAAATTTATTTTTCATATCGGCATCTCAAAGGTACTTTACTAATTTCATTCGAAATCGTCAAATTCATGCGAAAATTAAATTATGAGCTTGTCTGATAAAGTGATACATAAATACCATATAATTTAAAAATTAATACACATTTATGTACATAGTAGTATATGAAAAATGATGTGTATTTTAGAAAGAAAACCAGTAAGGATTGGAGTCGACAGTAATCGACTTCGACATACCACGTACCTTCAATTTGTAACGACTGTTTGAAGGCGTTGCCCCTCCCATTTTTAATCAAAAAAGATTTCATTTCCATTTAATATCACACATACAATTTTTTACACTTTTAAACCAATTGGTTCCTTAGATAATACGTTATTCTGTTTTGTCTATATGTGGGCGTGTCCACGCCCATTTTGTAATTGAATCTTATTATATTCTATGCCAATAGCATACATGCAAAATTTCATTCTTGTAGGTTTTATGGCTCTACAGATATAAGCGTTTTAAAATTCTTCTTGGGATTCGTGTCAGCTACATATATACACTCCAAATTTGGTGTTCCTAAGACAAAAGACAACCGAGAAAATACGACTTTTGTAAATTTTTTACCCGAGGTTACTCCAGTCATTTTCCCCTCACCCCTAAACTAAGTCAAAAAAAAGAAAAACAAAATAAACTGGATCTGCTTAAGAAATGACAAAATCGACCTGCGAAAAGGTTTTGTTTCAATCTATTATAGTTTCCGAGATCTAGGCGTTCAAACAGACAGATGGACGAACATGGCTATATCAATTCGTCTTGTCGATCTGATCAAGAATATATACTTTGTATAGTCGGAGATGCCTCTTATTGGGTGTTTCATACATTGTAGATGCTGACAAAACTAATATACCCTTGTACCATAAGGTATAGGGTTTAAAAAAATAAAACTCTACCGCAAATCTTTGGCTATGCAACGACTTTATGTAGAATGTATTTGACAATGCGATTAGAGTATATACAAAACGAGTTTGAGTATCTCAAAAATATCTTCTTACCTTTAGTTTTTCAATCTGCAACAAAGGGACTTTCATTTATTTAGAAAGTGTTAATAGCTTTATAGAAAATACGTTGTTTGTTCGTTTCCAAACGGGCGGTGCTGTCCTATAATACAAAAAAAAATTAAGAACTTTCATAATCATTGGAGATAAACTAATGCACGTTTTGGGGAGAAAGTCAAGTGCACTGAAAAAATATACGATAACACAAACTCTTCTATTTTCATATTTGTAAATCTAGCTGGAGGCGTTTCGAAATCTTAAAATACACTTTTATGTAGGATTATGTATGACTTTGCTATTGCAAAATAGTAATGTTTTTATGTAGCAGGTTGAATGTACATATATATGTACATATGTTATATTTATGTAAGTGTAATGAAGGACGAATACAATTTATTTAGTTCTTTTCCGTGTACTGAATTTTATCATGAACAATTTCAACCCTCGCAGTTAATATATTTCGACTTTTGGCGCCGCCCCCAATTGTGAAGACAATTGTTGTCTTTTTCTTTAGTATTGGTAGAAGTAACAAGGGTTTTGTTGAAACAATTAAATAATTTGCAAGTTTTAGCGGTCGAATCACATTTATTGCAATGCGATTCAATCAACCGAACATTTATAATACGTATTCAACAATAATTGTGTGTGTTGATATTTAAAATTTTTGTAAATTAATCAAATCTAATTAAAAGAAATTTATCTAAAAAAATAAATTAAAACGATGGAATTTTCGTTTTTGAATAAGATGGGCTTAGAAAAAGAGAGTTTACACAACACTAATTCCCAGCCTTTTAACATCAACTATAGTGCGAATGTCGAAAATCAAACAATTCATTGTAACTTATTGATCAAACCTAATTACATGTTTTGTGGAAATGAAGCAACTCCAGGAACTTCATTGAATCATTTCCCAAACCCAATGACTTCTAAAGACGGTCATGCTGAATCACATCTTTCCACAAAGTACATTTCCGGTAAATATAAATTAAAGTTTAATTTAAATTCTTATTCAACAAACATTTGTATATTAATTTTATTTGTTTATGTTTGAAAACAAGCTTCAAGTGTTACATAAAATGAGGTATATCTAGTGTATTGCAGTATTTAAATCCCAATTACAGAAATTCAAGAAAATTGGCACGAGAAATATTTTAACACTTTAACAGTTACCTTATTTTAATATAAAGTTTGTCTTTTTAAATTTTATGTACGATCGATCTTCTCCATCTTTCATGATCTTTGATCTGCCAATCATTTCAGTCCATAAATATCATAGAGTGCGGTTTGTTTTCTGATATAAAAAAAAACAGTAAGAATGCTATCTTCGGCCTTGCCAAAGTTTCAATACTCTTCACGCCTCTTATTTTGTGTCACGTCCATTTGTTCTTTGGAATCTTATTTCTCTTTATCTTAATAGTCTACACACTAATTTTCATTGTTATACCTCATTGGATTCCAGACTAAATCGGATAGAACTTTTATTGATCCTTAAATCGTGGCTGTGAAGCAGATTTATTTCTACTGGTGTCCTGCGAGGTAGTGAGCTTAGTCCAACCCGTTATAATATATTCACTGGCGATTTGCCTGAGGATGATGATCTTGCTTGGTCACTTATGCTAACGACGATGCTATTCTTTGCAGTGATACTGATCCCGTTATTGCCTCTTGAAAATATCAAATTTTTGTTGATCATTTCGTGACCTCGACTCAACGGTTGAACATTATGATTTCGAAAGAAAAATCGCCAAAATTAAACGTCGTGGAAGATGTCTTGAAATCATAGTTAAGACAATCCAATTTCACGTTTAACTTCCTTTAATATGTCGGTGTTGTGGTAAACAAATCACTTACTTGGAACCATCATTTTTCTAAAGTTATAGGTGCCTCTCGCTCCAAAATTTAACTGGATAATAATAAACTGCTTCTTTTTAAGCCCGTAATTGTCCTAGCTGAACTACACGGTATAAACGTTGGGTAAAATATCTCTAAGTCGAAGATGAAAAGGCTTCAAACCAAAATTAGGATTTAAGAAAAATTTTTCAAGCCTCCTTGGTGTGTGAGGATGTCCATAATTCGTCAAGATGTTGGAGTACCTACTATTTTACAGCAAATTTACCGAAATAGTTTCAGCTATAATGATCGGCTCAAGCGCCACCCATACAGTTTGGCAGGTGTTAGCTGTCAGTCCATCTTGTCTAATTTTAAGAAGACTGAAGAGGATATTATCTGAAAACATTTCGTTACGGCGACTGCCAAATTATCATTATTTATCTTTAACATTTTTTAAAACTCTTTCATTTTAAATATTCTTACAAGTTCTTGTTGCAGCACAATGAAGGAGACATCTCCGGCCATATAAAATAATTTATCATTGATCAGCACGAGGAGACGAGTTTATATAGTATATATAGTATCCATCTGTGTGTTTCAATACGAACTCCTCCCTCAGTTTTAAACTTATTTAAAGGCAGAAAGTTTTGTAATGCATGCGGGTATTTATATATATAATCCAAGTGAATGGGAATGATCGATCAAAAGTGAGGTTTTTGCTTAAAAAACGCATTGATTTTAAAGCTATAACCAAAATTTTTTATACACGAATATTTGGACGTCAATAATTCGAAATTGGTGAAGATCTATAGCTACTAAAGCATACAACTCCCATAGGCACAATCTGTCAAAAATAAGGTTTTTTGTGAGAAAAAACTTTTTTTTTTCTTAAATATAAACAATAACGTATTTTTATTAATCCTTGACTATATACCAAACTTTTATAAAAATCGGATATAAGGGCGTGGTACCAATAAGAATAATTGGGAAAATACTCTTGCAACCATTTTATTCGGCAAAGCCGAAAATAGCTCCCTTTCTGTTTTTTTTTTCCTTTTTGTATTTTTCACACCACTATTTTTTTTTTTTTTAATAATGATTTCATCCGTTATGTACATAAAATTTTCTGTAAAGTGTCGCACTTTTTCTATTTCTCATAAAAAAACACAACTAAAATAATTTGTTTAAATTTACATACATCTTTTTCTATTTTCTAATTGATCATGCTCTTTCCTCTTTATCATCTTTAATGACTCTTTCTCTCTATACCTTTTTACAACATCATGTATTGTGAACATAGGAATATTACTTATAGTTGCCGAAATCTACAGATCCATTTAGCAAAACCTACCTGGCTATCATAGCAACAAAACCTCTTTCAGAAAATATCTTTTCCTGCTTTTATAAAATTTTCTTAATTATGTCAAACAGTCTATATTGTTGACTATTGATTAATTATTAAATTTGACTACTAAATGTTTTTAATAAGATTGTCTTTAACTTCTATAACCATTGCAGATATGAATTATACGGCTTTTGGTTATGATGACAGTTTAACCGAGAAATCGAGACAACGAAGGATTAGAACTACTTTTTCTTCAAATCAGTTGAATGAACTTGAAAAAATTTTTTTGGAAACTCACTATCCAGATATTTATACACGTGAGGAAATCGCTTCAAAATTACATCTCACAGAAGCACGTGTGCAGGTATTACAAATATCCATCTCGAAAATTATGTTAGTTAGAAGGTTTACACCAAAACTTTACGCATATAGTGAACCCACTCTATCTATTTGAAGTACATGCGATCCTTTTATACATATGTATGTATTTGTGAGTGTTCAATAGAAAAACCAAGGGAAGTAATTGAAGGACATTAATTTCAGTTACTTATTACGCTACTAAGCTTTTACTACTTATATAATGCAATTATATATAATTACACTATAATAGTGTAAATTGGTATAAAAGTATGTTTCTCGCCATTGTCTCATGAAAATATTTGTTTGGAATCAAATTTTTTTGTTATAGAATTGAAAACTGTTTTTATAGTTATTATTATTTATATATATTAGGGTGTCCCTTATATGGTACATTTTTTTTTTTTTTTTTAAGTTTTGCGTTTTATTACCAAAAAGATAAACTTCATATAATACTAATCAGGATACTTCCTTTTCAAGGTTTCTATTTTACAATTTGATTTGAGCTTTACCTCATTTAATTTCACTTCGCGGATATTAAAAAATAAAACTGGGAGAACTTGGCCGATATATGGTATCTTAACACCCGTTATTTGGTGATTGATCTCACTAATCAAAAATATAGTTTTTGTATTGCTTTTAAGTTCCACAGATATTGTGCGTATTGTTTGTCCAACAAATTCGAAACGAAATGACAACAAAATGAAGTACTCGTATGTTACACCATAGGTGCCGGTGTAACTTGCTTAAGAAAGTGTTCCAATGTTAAATTAAAGACGCAGGTGTAACTTGCATGTTTTGAACGCAAGTCGGCACGTGTTTCTGTTCTCAAAAAAAAAAAAAAATAAATCATGGGAGTGTTTTAGAGTAGACTGAACAAAACTATCCCATATTCGTTAAAAAATAAGAACCTTGCAAAATAAGGGACACTCTAATATATGTACATATATTTACTTATTTGTTTTCTTTGTGATTAATTTAAAAATTTATAATTATGTAATCTTTAATTGTTATTATGAAAAAAGATTACATTTCATTTTTTTAAAAGAATATTTTATAAACTTTCACTTTTCTATTTTTTTTAGGTATGGTTTCAGAATCGAAGAGCGAAATTTCGAAAACAAGAAAGACGTGCCATATTTGTTATAAAAGATGAACATTTGATATCCGATGACTGCAAGAACTCTTCTATTGTAAAACTTCACACATCATCTTTTCAAAAAAAGTGTCACCTTAACTAAAATGTTTCATAAACGAATTAACTTTATACAATTCACTTTAAAATAGTGAATCAATAAAATAAATATCAGATTTACGTCGACTTTGCAGATTTGTAAATACAATTTATTTTTATAATTATATCAGAATATCGCGATTACAACTTTGACATATTGTTTGTAATGCATAGAGGAACTTATTTAGCTATACATACTAATTAATAACGGATAGTTTTATTTTTAATAAAAAAATTAATTTCTTCATACAAAAAAATTTCTTAGGCTAAGCTTTTCATAAACAAAATCTTTAACTAATAAGATGCCAGCCAGTAATGAATTACATATAAAGGTATAAAGTTAAGGGTTGCGGATATCGTATTACAGTATTATTAAAAAATCTATTTATTGTATTACAAGACCTATTTATTTTCATTTCAAGAAAACCATTAATTAAACTATAGTGTGATTTCTGTATGGAAACTATTGAAAACATATTTGCGGTGTTCACGCATGTCTCGTTAACTTATGAATGTATAAAAATATGAACGTTAATGACTCAAATGAGTGAACACTTTTTTTTGACCGTCTCGTTAGAGTTGTGAGTTCTCTTCTTCTTATATAAGCATACGAAAAACTAAATTCAGTTGAATTGTGCGAAAAAAACTAAATATAATTATAATGCCGGAAAATAACATGAAAGATGAATGATTGGAATATAGGATTAATCAAGTTATTCATGAAATTGAGTTTTTGGGAGGTAAAAATGTTAATATATGCATGGATAAAGAAAGAATTGGTTATTGTGATGACATTATGCATAAATGTAGGTCTTGAGAAAGAAATTGAGTAAAAATTCGATGAATTTATGGACGACATTATTGACATACAATTGTACCATCTGCAGTTGTATGTGTTGTGTGATTGTTTTTAACATACGAGAAATTGATACAAAGGTATTCATATGGAGTGAAATTGGCAATGCAATGGTTTATGTTAAGTAAGGTGACAGAATAACGTACTTCATTTTAATATCAAATTTTTGCGAAAGTACAGCCACTTTTTCATAGAAAAAAACCAAAAAAAGGCCATTTTCATATTTTCATACTTCCACACGACCTAACAACATGCCTCGGGGTCTATGAATCTCGTTAAAATTTGGCCTGTGCATTTTGTTGTTGGCAATTTAACTTTTCATACGTTAACGAGAAATGCGTGAACACCGCAATTAACTAGATGAAATTACGGTTAATAGAAACCAATCGACAGTTGAAAATTTTTAAAAATAAACCATTTGGCAGTCCTAAAAATGATAAGTTTACGTTCCCGGTTGAAAGAAGTTCAACTGTAATATAAACAAGCACATTTAGTTTCATGACCAATTCGATAACGTGATATTTTTACCGAGTGTTGGCCATGAGCACTCAAATTCACAATGCAGTTAAAGTTGTGAGTTTATCTTTTTCTTATATAAACAAACGAAAAAGTGAATTTAGCTGAATTGTGCGAAATAAATCAAATAAAATTAAAATAACACGAACAGGTGTAAGAAATCAATTAATGGAATATGGAAATCGCATAACTTGCGAAAATCAGTTTCTGGAAGGTAAATATGTTTATTTATGTGTGAATAAGCATATAATTAACTATTTGTAATAAAATTTTGCACAGATGCGGGTCGGGATGGAAACATTGAAGAAGCATTGAACGACATTATAGTCATACATCAATTGGCGAGAGGACGTAGGCTACGTAGCCGCTTAAACGATGACCGAACTCCAACCGAGAGGAACTCAGTAATACGGTATGAAGCAAACAGGAAGAAACGGAAAAACGAACAAATTTGGTACTTATATCTGTAAGTGACCAAGTAACTCGTTTGCTATTTAAAAAGGATTCGAGAGGGAGTGCTCTGCCATTTATGCATCAAAAGCCAGCAATCTGCTTTCAAAATCCTATCGACTTTCTCTATTAATGACAGAATTTTTCTTGGGACCTGAAAAGTTGTATGTATAAAAATGTGAGCTGGCAGCACTGTACTTCATTAACTCATTTGAGATTTGGTTTCAATCGCTTCAGAAGATTTCTGCTGAACGTTAGTTTAATAGTTTGAGGTTGCAGTGCAATTTGAGTAATCTTTAATTCCAATTTATATTTGCAAGATATCATGCAGTGTCCATTTTTGAACCGTTTTAGTGCTAGTTACTTACGTAGTTATGCTGACACATTATACCAACATTATGGAACCTACTGCCCAATTATTAGCAAAACTTTTCAACACAATGCAAAACTTTCACTTACGTCACCTAATTCGACAAGGTCGAACTCTGAGATTTCAACTTTAAAAAATAATTGCGTTGAAAAGCAGACTTCATCAAACTTGGAGACATTTCACTATGAAAAGTTCTTTAAAGAGCAAATAATAAAAAAGAAAAAGGATCATTCTTATCGAGTGTTTAAAAGAGTGAATCGTTTAGCAGGTACAGGATTATTTCCACATGCCTTGGAGTATTCTTCATCCACGGAACGACCTGTTACCGTTTGGTGTTCAAATGATTATTTGGGAATGTCAGCGCATCCAGGTGTCAAGATGGCCGTTCAAGAAGCTTTGAATATGCATGGTTCAGGGGCTGGAGGCACTCGAAATATATCGGGGAATTCATTACATCATGAACGTTTAGAAGAGACCCTCGCCGAATTACATCAAAAGGAATCAGCGTTGCTCTTTACTTCATGTTTTGTTGCAAATGACTCAACTTTGTTTACGTTAGCCAAACTTCTACCTGGTTGTCATATATTTTCGGATGCTGGAAATCACGCTTCTATGATCCATGGTATTCGGAACAGTGGAGTGCCCAAACACATATATCGTCATAACGATGTAGATCACTTGCATGCAATGTTAAAACAATTTGACAAGAGGACTCCAAAAATTGTTGCTTTTGAAACAGTTCATTCAATGAGTGGCGCAATAAGTCCACTCGAAAAACTTCTAGATTTAGCACACGACTATGGTGCCATAACCTTTATAGATGAAGTTCACGCTGTGGGTTTATATGGACAGCATGGAGCTGGTATTGGTGAACAGCTTGGTTTGCTAGATAAAATGGATATTGTATCGGGGACACTGGGAAAAGCGTTTGGAAACATCGGTGGATATATTGCTAGTTCTGCAAACTTAGTTGATATGATTCGCTCCTACGCTGCTGGTTTTATTTTCACAACTTCTTTACCACCTACTGTACTGTGCGGCGCCTTAGAAGCCGTAAAGATATTGTCATCTGATGAAGGCCGGGAGCTTCGAGCATTACATCAGAGAAATGTGGAATATTTAAAGTGTTTACTAAAAAGAGAAGGTAAGGACTACTATCTGAATAAAATAATTATTACAAAACGCTTGTGCGTCATAGGGTGTTCGAGACTCAGTTTTTCTACGACACTGATTATAAGAGTTTAGATATTCCAATTTTCGAAGTGTAAGGGATACTACTTGTATTATCAAACATATAAATTGTATTAGCAATATCCCCTAGTTATTTTCGATAAATTTGCTGCTCTTAGAAACCAAATTTTTGATCACGTGAAAGTAATTACTAATAATGAAAGACACTGATATTCACCAACAATTTTTTATTTGAAAATTCAATTTAAAAACAAATTTCTCGACGGCGTTATTTAACTTTCGAGAATGAAATAACCCCGGTGGGTGTTATTACACTTTTGAGTGTTGGCGTTATTGCCTGTACCCTATTCATTGATTACGCACAACTTTACGACAACTTTACGGAAATTTAATTTTCAGAATAGTTTTAGAAATAAATTATCATACCGCGATGTTCGAAATAAAATTAGAAATTTGTAAGGATTTAATATTTTTCAAGACCCTATTAGGGAAAGTACATCTTCCAGAAGTTGGACTATGATGTTACTAATTACCGATATCGATGCCGATGAGTTTATGTACATGAGTACACAGAATAAAAAGAGTTTAAAATTGCTTCAAAACAGTAGGACTGTATGTCCGTTGTCGGATATTTCTCTTTCTGAGTATTACAATCTTCAAGACAAAGTTATATCTAATCGAATTCACTGCATGAAGAGTAACAATAAAGTACAGAAAAATTAAGCATGACTGTTAAAAGTTTTTTCCAAATTATTGTAAGTGTTATTGATGTCTTATCATGCCAATTATAAATATGAATAGGTATACAATTTTCAATGCTTGAGTTTATTGAATTACTTGCTGTAGAAAATATGTATGTAATGTATATTTTTCATATTCTATTTTTAGGATTTCCTGTTGAAAATACGCCTAGCCATATAATTCCGATTAAAATTGGAGATCCTTTGAAGTGCACACAAATTTCTAACATATTAATGGATCAGTTTGGACATTACATTCAGTCAATAAACTATCCAACGGTGGCTCGTGGAGACGAAAAATTACGGTTAGCACCAACTCCTTTTCACACATTTGATATGATGAATACTTTAGTTGCTGATTTGAAGAAAGTATGGCAGCTTGTAAATCTTTCAACCAACATGCCAGTTAGCCCCAAACACTGCGGATTCTGCAATGGAGACAATGGTTTAAATCAACCTAAATGGATGGGCTTAGAATGCGCTGTTCCAAACTGCCCTAAAGTAGCAATGTCCGTTGCAGCATAATTTTTTTTTTTGTAAATAATTCTTACAAGAGTTAATGTAATTTTTTGAGCAAAAGATTTTACAATATTTAAAAATGGTTTGTTGAAAATAATTTGTTATGTTATATTATTTTGTGGTGCAGGAAAATACAATAAATTAGATGTGGTCTCATTTTATCGATTTATATATTTTTTTATCATATGTTGAGATTTTTTCGCTATTTGAAATCCAGTTTTTGTTCAGGACATCTGTGACTCTTGACATCGTAACCAACGTGGAAACACTGCTTAGGTAATCTACTGTGATTCTTTCGTCTGTGTCTCTTCAATTTATACGTTTAAACGGCAAATACATACATACATATGTGTTAGAATTATTCGTTATTTGCTTGTTACGGAAATTCAACATTGTGTTATGAATTCTTATCTTTTCACTTAGAATATTAAAATTTCTTCTATTTATTTTGAAAAATAAAGGATGTAATTGCTCAACAATGTTGTATTCTTAAATTTAATTTATTTTAACAAATGTGTCATTGTCAATTATACGAAAGTTATCTTCTCTGAAATGCATTAAATTTCTATTAAAGTCTTGGCTGCTTTCGTTGTGTAGCCAAGTCATGACTGGCTTTAAGTTTTCTATTTCTGCTGTTTCCGAAAGATCTTGGTAATAATAGAACTAAAAGTTTAAAAACATGTCACAGTATTAAAGTTCAAAACTGTAAAGACTTTCAAAAGAAAGCTTACCTGGTCTGGACCCATCATATGAGCTTGTCGCCGTTTGTAGCCTTTTTTCCAACGGACTTCCATTTCTAACTTAGTATCAGCAATCAATTTGTCTATTGGCGGTAAGCTTTTTTGACCACGGAAAATTTTTAAAACGAATCTTGACTGTAAATCCATCATTTGAGCTGCACAAACATAAAAGGGGATGCCAACAAATGCCATTGTCACATTTCTTGCATTTATACAGTGCTTATATAAGATTTGTACAAAATTGTTTTCAACATATATACCACAATCAAGACTCAAAAAAGGGAAGGAATAACTATACCCAGTGCAAAATAAAATGTTATCATATTCTTTGTACGACCCATCTATAAAATATGCACCTTTCGTATCTAGCTTTTGTATATCTGGCTTATGATCAACATTTGAAAAAAATGTGGATTTCCGAATTTCGTTTGAATGATGGCTAAGGGTAACGTTGTCCGCTGATCTGGAGATAATATTCGACAAGTCCATACCACTTGGTCCAGCACCAACGATCAGCACGGATTCGCCTATAATAGTTTTTGTAATAATTATTTGTAGATATACACATATGTAGGTACACATGTATTTTTTTATATTTATTTGTATATAGTAAGTCACCTTTGAAATTTTGTGGGCACCGAAAGTCATGACTATGTAAAACTTTCCCTTTAAACTGCTCCATATTCGGTATGTTTGGGAACATGGGAGTATGATAATGTCCACTTCCAACCAAAACATACTCAAAATAGTTAATGTAACACTCATTGCTTATTAAATCTTTGAAGATAACCTATAACAATACGCAAACAATACATACATATTTATTAATACTTGCGATGGAACAGATCTCTTCAAATAATTATAACAGTTATTATAACCTTATTAATAAGCTGGTAGCTTTGTGAGTAGAATATTAAAAAAAAACCAGTAAGGATTGGAGTCGACAGTATTCGACTCCGACATACCCTGTACCTTCAATTTGTATCAACTGTTTGAAGGCGTTGCCTCGCCCACTTTAGAATCGAAACAGATTTCATTTACCTTCAATTTCATACATACCAATTTTCACTCTTTTAGACCAATTCGTACCAGAGATATAACGGCTTATTACCATGGTTATATGTGGGCGTGGTTACGCCCATTTCAGTATTGAATCTTGTTATACTCCATTCCAATATCATACATGCAAAGTTTCATTCTTGTAGGTAGTATGGTTCTTGAGATATAAGCGTTTCAAATTATTACTATATAGGGGCGTGGCCACGCCCATTCTTTTTTTTTTTTTTTTTGAGGTTTGAGTTAGCTATATACACTCCAAATTTGGTGTTCCTATCTCAAAATACAACCGAGATAAAACGAATTTTGTAAGTTTTTTCTCGAGGTTGCTTCAGTCATTTGCCCCTCACCACTAAACTAAGTCCAAAGGGGGGAATACAAAATAAACTTGATCTGCGTAAAAAAACAGAATCGAACTGCGAAAAGATTTTGGTTCTATCTATTATAGTTTCCGAGATCGACGCGTTCATACAGACGGACGGACAGACGGACATGGCTAAATCGACTTCTCTTTCGATACTGATCAAGAATATATATACTTTGTGTAGTCGGAAATGTCTCCTTTAAGGTGTTACATACATTGTCGATGCGCACAAAACTAATATACCCTTGTACCATAAGGTACAGGGTATAAACAGTAAGGACGCTAACTGAATCTATTTTCTATTCATCTTATTAGCCTATAACCCAATTTTCATTATTTTTGCTCATTGGGTACCGGAGATATGCAAATTATTGATTTTTGCTAGAAGTGGGCGTAACCCATTTTTGTCAAAATAGTTTTGATGCCTCCCTAAAAACATAAGTGTGAATTTTCAAGTCAATTGATTAAAGTTATAGTTTTCCATACAACGGCGTGAATCTTGGTTCTCTTCCTCTTCTTCATTTTGTACGGCAGGTACCAGTTTCAGTTGCCCGATCTCAATGAAACTTTCAGGCATTTAGTGGGACTACTTAAAACTACTATGTTTAAAATTTCAGCCCTCTATCTCCCAGAAGGAAACTGTATCGCTTCACAAGGCGTTCTGTAAGACCTTTGGAATGTTTCAGACCTTGCTCCTGTCTAATTTCCTTTTACACAGTGGTGGCCGCTTTTTGAAGGCCTTAAGCATGCTAGCTTCGTTTCCCGAAAATGTTGTCGGGAAGGTCTTTTTGTATCAAGAAGTGCGAACGAACATTTTAATTTTTTCATACATGGTGTACTGTTCGAAATCTGTAATGTTCTTTAAATAAAATTCTGTTAATATGTCAACTAACAGCGTGCTTTGTTATCAGCCAGACGTCGTGGGTTCAAATCCCACTCAAGGAAGAACACAAAAATAACCAGTAAGGACGCTATAGTCGAGTATACTCGACAATATAATACCCTGCACATACAGTAGGTGGTGCAACACCCTCAATCAACAAAAATATGTTGATTTGACATCGCCCGATCAAATAGTTTTCAAAATATCAAGTAAATTGGTCAAAAAAAGTGGAAAAATTTGAGTTTGTTGGGCATTGAGGGGTAACTTTCGAACAAAGGGGAATTTTGTGGTATGCAGTTTTAAAGATATATATTTACTGAGCTTGTATACAAAATTTCATATTCATAACTTTGTTAGTTTTGGAGATATTGCTTTTCATGGTATGCAGTTTTGTAGAGCTCTTCATGCTGAGTCTACATACCGACTTTCATGTTTCCATCTCTTCGGCTGGTTGGGCAGGAAGGAGTGGGCGTGGCACAAAACCGTTCAAACTTGATGTAGTGCCAAGCATCACAAGTCTACCCTCCAAATTTCAAGTCTCTAGCTTTTACAGTTTCCGAGAACCATTGGTGAATACAGACGGACGGAAAGACGGACAGGGCTCAATCGATTTCTCTTGTCATCCTGATCAAGAATATATATACTTTATAGGATCCCCCTCCCCTCCTTCTATGCGTTACATACATTTCCTTCAAACAAACTTAATATACCCTGACACACTGTATGTGCAGGGTATAAAAACTAGTGCGGATATGCGGAGGGAGAACCAGTGGAATATTCTTGAGTCATTTTCAGTATCATAGCAATATTAATTCTATTCTGTCTTCATCTAACACTTCGTTATTTTACTATTTAATTTAAAACTACAAATTTATTTTATGAGACATACACCGGCCTTAGTGTGATTCGAACCTAGCGTCGTTGGCTTGAAAGCCGGCACTCAACCAAATTGACTATAGATATCATTGAAGCTTTGTAAATTCAATATATGTATATAAACTATAATTTTTTTATTTTACTAGAAAATAACATTTTAGTTTCCTAAAAACTTAAGCCGAATAACAAAGTTCCTTTGTGTTTTACATCACCGGCTACTCCTTCCCATATCGCTTCTCAAAACTTCCAAAATTAGATGGTCCTACCCTTCTCGCTTCTAAATGAAGGGTTCTGGAATGATCTGGTTGTAAGTAAAAACTCCGAATACCGAGGTAACTTCGGGTCTTTCAGTAATCGGTTACACCTTCCCATCCCCTTCTCAATCCTTCCAAAATCAGGTCGTCCTTCCCTTATAGCTTCTAAAAAAGCCGTAGGGAATTAACTGGTTTTGAACAATATTTTCCAAAGACCGAGTATAACTTTGTGTTTTTCAGTAATCGGCTACTCCTTCTCATTTCGCTTCTCAAACCTTCTAAAATCAGGTTGCCTTTCCCTTCTCGCTTCTAAAAAAGCTGAAGGACAGATGCTGAAAGTTCGTTATTAAAATATGTGTTTTAGTAGGGTTTGGTTCAATTTAGGTCAAATTCGAAGACGGAAAAGAACTTCAATGCATGTTTCAAGCCACCTTCTATGGTAAACGGTTCACCTATGCTTTAAAACAAGTCGTTGTAGAAAGCCTTATTCGTCAAGGTATTCCAATTTTCACTTTTGGAAGGCACTATGGAATGCCTTTTTCGTCAAGGAGTTTAAAAATTTTCTTCTGGGCTTACAAAACAATTCGGATTACAACGAATCAAATTTTCTTAATCTCTCTATATGGGAGCTACCAGTTGTCCAATCTCAATGAAACTTTCAGGCATTTAGTTGGACTATGTAGAACTACTATGTTCCAGCAATTTCAGCACTCTATCATACAAAACAAAAAAGTTCTCCATACAACGATTCAAGTTTTGTTCATTTTTCTTCTTCTTTTCGTATGTGGGCTAACAGTTCCAGTGGTCCGATATGGCTGGACCCGACAAATGAGTAGATCCTACAAATAAAAAGCTCTGTGCAAAATTTCATCTCGATATATTCAAAACTGTGGGAGGAGATCGTATATATGTATACAGACGGACATGGCTCAATCAAATCGTGTTGTCGTCCTGATCAAGAATATATATATTTTATATAGTCGCATGCGAATATTTCTTTGAGTTACAAACTTCAGCACAAACTTATAATACTATTCACTAACGTGAAGAGTATAATAATAATAACTGCCCGTTATCAACAGCGTAGTAATTCATCATTCAAAACATTTTAAATTATCAGGCATGCTCCGATTTTCACTTTTGAATAAATTTAACGATTTCAACTTCAATTTATAAAGGCATAAATTAAATGTTGTATAAACTTTGTTAATAACGCAAATCATTAAAAAAATTTAAATAGGGCCTCTTCATGTAATTTTACATGCATATGTATGTACATATGTGCACATTTACACTGTGACTCTTATTAATAAATTGTTACTTTAAAAACAGAATGTACATATATATGTATATATTTCAGTACAACTTACTTGCCACTTAAGTGCCTTTCGAGCAATTCGAATTACGTATGTGTTGAACCGTATAAATCTGGTTAAGTTGAAGTGTTTTGCATACTCTTCCAAATAACCGCATATTTTATGAGAAGGTACATAAGATTCTTCGCATCCTTTGATTGGATAGTCTGGATATCCCATTACTTCTTTTGGCAAATTGGTTCTAAAATGCATACATATATGTACATAGTCATTAATGATTGGTTTTAAGGACATTTTTGGTTACACAAAAAGTGGCGATTAAACAAAGAGAAATTCGTGCAATTACAACGAATATCTTAAAAAAATTTGACCTATCTGAATTAATTATAGGAGTCTTTTAAATTTGTGCTTATCTTTGGATTAATTGTTTAAAACCAAAAACTGCATAGTTTTAATATTTTTATGAATCAATTCATGATATTTACCTTAAGTTTTTATACATACTGCTATGAATGTCAATACAGTTAACAGTTCCGACATTTTCGTTGTACACCCAAGTGCCGCCAATACATTCAGACTGCTCTAAAACTATAGGTTCAAAGTTGTGTTCCAAAGCATGGCGGGCTGAGACAAGCCCTGCCGTGCCTGCTCCAATAATACAAATCTTCATTGATTTTTTTTTTAATTAATAAAAATACATCAATCTGATAATAATAGCGCTAATTGAACGGTTTTTATTCTCCTCACTACTACACATAACTAAAATATAAAATCTTTAAAAGCTTATATTTATACAATTAATCTGAGTAATCTTAATCCATACCCTACATAATGTTTTCGGCTAATTTACTTTTTAAGCAATATTTGAAAATTGCTATATTTAAATCAAAGCTTAAAGTAGTCAACTTACAACTCGCTTAGAAACAAGTTTGAATTTCCAATCTTATTACCAATCATCATAAAATTTGAAGTGTCTAAATTTAAAAAACGTTACGTATGTAATTTATGGAAGTCTTCTTATATTGGCTCAATTGTAGTGTATACACTAAGTCGAATGAATAACATATTTGTGCTTCTATACCCTCTCAGTCATTAAAGAAATTTGAGAGATTACTTATGTATGTTGAAATGTTTTTAAGCTAGGCTCATAGCAACAAAACCAGATACTCTATATAATATACAATCAATAACCTTATTCTTAAATATGTTTCTATTATAATCTCAACACTTTGACGGTACTTAAGTTTGTTAAGGCACTATGTAACACATCAAAAAGGTCATTAACACTTATATGTACTTAATACTCCCATTTTCGATTAAGTCTACGTAAGAAGGCGTGCCTGAAATATACCACTATATGGGGTATACGTCTTCTAGGCGTAACTTGCCACTAGAATGAGCGATATTTTTATGATTATTTTGAATAATCAAGAAAATAATGTAAAAAATATGAAATATTTGTAATTTAATGTATTATTTATTTTTGTGCCAGCTCTTTCTCGGGTGGTAGGTCTCTGTTGCCAGTTTCAGGGCTGCTTTATTTTCTTTAAAAGATTGTGAACTATTATTTTACATCCGTAAAACTGATTACTCACTTCTCAATATTCCATAAGGGGACGTCCAAAAATTACGTGAGATAAAATTAGGGGATGGAGGTTCAGGAAAATCTCATCAAATCTCACCTATGGGGAGGGGGGTTCATCGGACATCTCATGTGAGTCGAGATTGAGTTTCTGGAAGGTAAATATGTTTATTAACGTATGAATATTGAAATAATTAAATAATTGTGTTAAAATTGTGCACAAGGAAGGGTCGGGATGGAGAAATTGATAATTAATTGTAAAACTTTATGGACGACATTATTGGCACACAATTATCCCATCAAGGGGACGATGGCAACAAAATGCTTCGAGGTCTATAAAATTCATTAAAATTCAGCCCATGCATTTCGCTGTGGACTGATAAGCATCAAGCGTTAAAAATTTAGGTCACGGCCAACCCCCGTTAAAATTATTACATTAATAATACAGTAAGGAAGTCGTAAAAAAAGGGGTTACCTGGAAATTTTTGCGGAAGTTTTGAAAATTGGCACCTATATGGATTTTGGGCTGCTCTTTCCGAATTTTCACTTTTCGACCTTCTACGACCGCCGCTCGAGCAGCCATTTTGAAAAATCACTTTTTTGACCATATCTAAGTTTTGGCTCACTTAACGGCAAAATCACCTCTATACTAAATTAAACTAGAGAAAATTTCCTACAAATTATGTTCTAACCTTTTTTTTCGTAGGATTAATAGTTTAGGCGTACGAGCGCCACAAAGTGTACAACTTTGGTACTAAGGTTTTCATACATTTTGTATTTGTATTTCAAAATGGCGGTCGTAGAAGGTCTGAAAGTGGAAATTCGGAAAGAGCAGCCCAAAATCCATATAGATACCAATTTTCAAATCTCCCGCAAAACTTTCCAGGTAGCCCCTTTCTTTACGACCAAATGACTGGACTATCTAGTATATTCCACAAATTTTTTTCTCATCTAGGTGCAGCTCATCAAACAAATGATGAAATTCGCCAATGCTTTCTTCCCAAATTTATAGGGTAATTTTTTTTATTTAATTTGTTACGTTTAATTTAGAAAATAAACTTTGCTCAATTAAGCAGACCATCCACTGTCGAATTTGTTTGGTTTGACGAAATATTCGTCGTTGGTGGTAGTGTTTGTCCCAAAGTTTGTGTTTGACGTTTTGTTCGAGAAAAATATAAATTATTCTATCTTGGCTGTGTTTGATACGAATATATTCATCGTTAGTGGCAAAATGTATTTTTGTTCGACGAACAGTTTGTAAAACAAATTCGACAATGGATGGCCTGCTTCAGCAGCTCATCAGCAAGCAATTTTTCTCCAGCTTCGTCTCCATCTTCGTCTCAGCGGCCATTATGTTTGTAGCCTTACTGTATTATAACGACTATCTGGCGAAACCACAACCAAGTAAAGGGGAGGGGGAAACCCCAAACCGATCTTGGGTAATCGTGGTTAAGTCGTCTATGTTCACCTCCACGATCGGTGCTAGATGGGCAATGCATAACCTCGGTTATGTAGCTAACGAACAAGGCGCATTTGAAGTCTAGTTAACTAGGCTTAGGTCACCAACCTAGTCAGTCGCTTCGGGACTACAGATTGGTAGTAGTTTCGACTACGAAACCTCACCCAAGGTATAAGGGTAGTACGGGGATGGTTGATGCCCAGACTGGCTTGCAGAGCCAGTCCAACCATCAATGGGATGGCCCCTTGATGGGAGCGTCATACTGTCTGTGGTTTAACACCCAAATGCGGGTAAAGTTTATTAACTTGGCGGGTTAGCTGCGTTTGCTCAGTTATCTGAGCTCAGCTAGGATGCTGTTATCCAGAAAACAGAATGTGTGTTTAGATGCATGCCGGACCTCACCCGGACGAAGTTTGTGACCCTAGCTCAACACAACTTCAAAAGGTACTTGCTAGCAATATGCTATGCAAGGATGCTGATTTGGCATAAAATCCAAATCCGGTGATGTATGCTTCGGCATTAGACATCCGTGGGTTTAAACCACACAGTGGTACATCCCACGTTAAATAATAATCGGAGAGATCCGAGCACATGTGTGTATTATAACGACTGCCCGTCAAAATGCTTAATGAAAATGCCAGGAATGATCAAATTGAAGGAGTAGTCCCAGGGTTTCTCAACACTACACATTGACAAATTAACCAACACTAAGCAGGCCGCCGATTATGTCTAACATGTTGTCTACGAGTAACTCGGCCGCGACTAGCCTAAAAATGATAGTTTATAAATGTTGTCGAGTAGAACAATTTCAATTTGTTAGGAGTTACACTTCTCTGCTGTCTAATAGTTTCAAAAATGTGATGAACAATTATGATCAGACTTCGTCTAATGCTGGTTCAAATGACATAAATCAAAAACTTTCAATTGTGTTAGAACAAAATAATCGACAACATGATATTTTGCAACAACTTGCGACCCTAAGGTGATGTATTGACGAACTATTCTCGAGAAATTAAATACAATCAAATTTTAAATTACGTTCTCACAGGAAGCAAAAAAGGTGTACAACCGTTCCTCTTCTTAGCAGTCCTATTGTAAAACAAATTTTGTATACAGCAAACCCTCAAGACTTATTATTTGTTTTACGTAATCGTTTGAAGTATGGCCTATTCTTGGACCCATATGTTAGTTGCTGGTTGTTAGACCACTTGATGAGCAATGAAAACTACAAAGAGGCTGCTTCTCTAGTTGTGGAATTGGTTGACCAAAACATTGACAACGGACTGGTAACATCTCTGTCATTAAAGTGTTCCTATGAGTATTTGAAAAAGCATTTTAGCGCCGAAGCTGAGGAAAAAAACTCTGATGTAAAGAAACCGGATGTAGTAAGTATTTTACATTGATGTTTTAAATTATTATTTAAAATTATTGAATTTAAAGGTTAAAGTTCGAGTAAAATTTTTACCTAATTCTTTGGACCAACCGGATAACAAATTCCAATTTCAATTTGGCAAAGCACTTTTAAAATTGGTTCATGGACAAAATGAAAGCATAATGCAAGGCTTTAGCTTAATTGGAAATTTATTGTGCGAAAATACAAATAATGTACAGCTCCTTCTAAAGAAAAACGAATTCCAACCAGAGCTGATCGATTTATGTTTATCTCTACTATCCCACACATCCAGCGAGACACAAACGGCATTGCAAAAGGAGATTGAAATGAAAAAAGAAAGAAACGAATTTTCTTCTGAACCCATCGAAAAACAACTTGATACTCTAATCAAAATAAATACGGAAAATGAAGAAGTATTCTTGATCGATAGTCAAAATAAAAAATATGAAGTTTGTATGGATTCTTATAACAATTGCATGACGCAACAAATGAAACTTACCAGCCATGAATTGCGGATAAAAAACTATCAAGCTATTTTAGATGACCTAAAACAAAAGAAACAAAGTCTTTGGTTCTTTGAGAACAAGGATAATATTGATATCGAAATATTCAGAAAAAAAGTTTACTATCCAAAGAAATGGTTCGGAAAGAAGAAAAATGTTAAAGCTCTTGATAATTATTATGTGCCACCAGAAATATCAAGCAAACGTACAACAGAAATTAAATATACTGCATAAAAATTTAATATAAAAGTATGTATATTATTACGAAGAAATTGAACGTAAAAATGGTCGATAATAAAGATTGTTATAAGCAGTATTTTGTCTTTCTAGCCAATTCAGTTACATACGTATGGTAAGAATTCTATGCAGATGAATCAGTGGACAAAAATGATGTAGGAAGCCATGCTATTATATTGTTTTAAGCACACGACACTACTTAGGATCTTCTAATAAAACCAACCAAAGCACATGTTTATTAGAATAGCTAATACGGTCTCCAGCATAGTTACAGATTTCATGGGTGACCTTCAGAGAAAAATTGTCCCCTATCACACCAATTGTAGATCAAATGTTGAGATTAAGTTTTAACTTGACAGACAATAGCGGTCTTCACGCCCAACTTGTTAACGTTGTAATTTTAACGAGTGTTGGGCCTGAATACCGATATATGCAGGTTTGCGTTAATTTTTCTTCCTATATAAACAAACGAAAATGTGCATTTAGCTGAATTGTGAGTAATAAATGAAATAAAATTAAAATGCCGCAAAATAACGTGAAAATAAATTAATGGAACATAAAGTGAATCAAATTGTGATCGAGATTGAGTTTCTGGAAGGTAATATGTTTGTTAACGTATGAATATTGAAATAATTAAATAATTGTGTTAAAATTGTGCACAGGGAAGGATCGGGATGGAGAAATAGAGGAAGCATTGGATGTCTTTGTGGACGACATTATTCGCAGACATCGGTTGGCGATAAGACGAAATCAAAAATCCAAAATCTGCATTTTGATGCATTAGTTGTATGTGTTGTGGTATTACTTGTAACATACGAGTAGTTCTTGCATACGGGAAAATATGGGAGTTAATTTTCCTTTGCATTGGCTTATGTTGAAAAAGACTAGCATATAACATAAACTGTTTTAATAATAAAATGATGTAAAAGCACAGCCACTTCTTTATTGAATGTAACTAAAAATTCCCTTTGATTTTTAACGAGTTAACGCGTTACCGAACAACACGAGTCGGGGTTGATGAAAACTCGGTAAAATTTGTCAATGTATTTTGTTTTTGGATTTACATCAGTCACGACGTTTACGCGTTACCGAGTTGGGCGTGAAGACCTCTTATGTTTTCTAGAAACACTGTACGAAATTTGTACGAGGCATAGTCATGAAATGGTTTAATTTTCGGTGTCCACGCATATCTCTTCAACGGATAAAGTTAAATTGCCAACAACAAAATGCACAGGCCAAATTTTAACGAGATTCATAAGACTCTGAGGCATGTTGTTGGTTAATGTATGAATCTCTTAATCTCGGGCCAACTACTTGAAAAGGGCAATTTTTAATTATTTTCTATGAAAAAGTGGCTGTACTTTCGGAAGAATTTAACATTAAACTGACGTATGTTATTGAGTCACTTTGCTCAACATAGACAATTTTATTGCCAACTTATCTCTATATTACCACCTTTGTAACGATTACGCGTATGTTAGAAGCAACTTTAACAACAATTTTTAGATCGTGAACTCTATTTGCGCATCGCTGACAATATCACATGACCCTTGTTGTAGTTGAAAGTGAGGCAAAACTTGAGACAAATTGAATTTCAGTCCAGTCTTCAAGTACTGCCACAACATGTTGTTAACGATGAATTTCATGGCAAAATTACTCCTTTTTCCAGAAACTCAGTTGCTTTTGTGTAGGCTATTTTTCAAAGTTTATATTAATCTGATTAATAATATTACCGTCCAAGTTAACCTTTGTGGAAGTGTGGGAAGTTTGAGGCGAAGGGGAATCTATTCCGAACAATATTTTGTTTTTGCAATTGTTTTATTTTAAAAACAATTTGTCAAAAAAATCGAGACAGTCTATTTGTTTTGCGAGTCTTTTGTTCATTTTGCTTACGTTATATTTTGACCCAGGCCGGCACAATCGCGAAGTCGTATGACACCAGTTTATTTGAAACATCTCAATAACCGGAACTGTCACGCTCCTTACCACCTTCCTTTTCACCAAGACAAAAGAAGAACAGTGCAATTACCACGCTCATCACACTATCCACTATTCCTATACAGTAAGTGTCTGCCATTAAAAACTCATCGCCCAAGAGAGTGTGAAGCCGTGTAAGCAGAGGCTTAAGCATTTTTGTTGAATTTATCAACTTACTTTTATGAAAGTATTTAAAAAATAGCAGATACCAGATATGGAGTCGGAACTGAAAAATGGACAAAGAACCGAAAATTCATCGATCTCCATAATAAATGATACCATTGATAATGTAAAAGTTAACAAAAAGACAGCCAAAAAAGATGGAAAACGGCCTTCAATGAAGGTAATACAATTTTGTTGACTTTAGTGTTATTTGTATGCTTACAAATTATTTTTTTTTTTTTAAAGATTGTTATTAGAAATCTGCCACCCACGATGACAGAGGAGGAGTTTTTGCTCCAAACGTATCCGCTTCCCGAACACGATAATTACTACTTCTGTAAAGCAGATTGGTCTTTGGGTATGGAGGCAACTTGCCGCGCTTACCTAACATTAAAACATCTGGATGATGTTTTCACTCTTCGAGATCAATTTGATGGTTATGTTTTTGTCGATTCAAAAGGAACTGAATATGTAGCTATCGTTGAATATTCACCGTTTCAGGGATTGCAAAAAAAGAAATCTAGAAGCAATGATAATAAAGAAAACACTATTGAAATGGATGCTCATTTTAAGCAGTATTTAGAAAAACTTGAAAATAATTGTGGGGAACCGAACCGTTTAGATCTAAAAATTGATTTTTCACTGGACAGGAAACCTGGTAATAGCATAAAATCTACACCGCTTCTTCAGTACTTAGCAAATAAAAAAGAGAAACGCCGTGAAGATGCTAAAAAGAGGAATGAGGAAAAGCGTAAGTTGAGAGAAGAAAAGCAAAAGAATTTACAGCAAAATACACAAATGAAGCAAACTCAAGTTGTTGAAAACAAACTCAATGTTCAAAGTAATACAGATACAACTGCAAATGTAGTAAAAACTTCGCGTTCAAAGCGACGTTTTGATCGCGATCAGAGACGTCGAGAAGAACACGAGCAAAAAAAAAAGAGCAAAGCTCAATTCCGTCGGGAACAGCATGATAAAAAGGAGTTGTCTGCCCAACAAGAGAAGAAGTCTCAACAAAATAAAAACAATGAAAAAGATTTGACGATACTCCAAAACACAAAGGAAAATTCTAACTTGGATAAAAAGCAGACCATTAAAAAGCGTGCTCAGAAAAAGGAATCATTAACTGAGTCAAATCTTATTGCACTCACACCATCCGAAGAAGCGGTGTCTGAAATCGTAAAAAGCACAACCACTACACTTAGCAACACAAGTACGAAACATAATTTAAATCTGAAGAATACAAACGTAATCGAAGAAGACGTCGATGATCAGACAAATCAACCATTGACGGAGGAACGACGCATTAGAAATAAGGTTAACTTGTTGCTGATTACAAACAAAGTTTTATTGTAATTTATTTTTTTTTTATAGGATCGCCCTTCAATTGCTATATATGAACCCAAAGCTCGAATGCGCGCTCCAGAGAAAGAGACTAAAAAAAGCCAATCGAAGTTAAATGTTAACAATTCCGATTGCGAAGGTTCCTGCAAACCTGAGTCCGATAAAAATGAAAAATGTTACTTAGGAAAGCGTTCAGAACGTAAATTTAGACGAAAAACAAGTGAAGAAGGAATTTCCCAAAAAAACAATGTTTCGGAGGATGGCAATCATGAAAAACCTCAACCGAATTTATTTTAACTATATAATCATGAAATCTAATAAATTCATTCTTAAATTAGTAGAATTCACTCTCAACATCTATGGGAGTTGCTTTATTATTTTTAATTTGATCCTGAGAAGAATACATTTCAGCAACCTGTTGGGCGTCTGTAGCGTTTTCTGGTGACTTATCCTCTCGAATACGTATAAAGCGTGGAAATCTAAGTGAAATGCCACGTTCATTATCAACAATTCCAATTGCTGCTTTATGTATTGGACTAAGGGAAAGATCTGCGCATTTGATCTCCCAAACCTGAACAGGCTCAAACCAATCATCGGGCACCAATGTATTATCGAATCGAAAATATGATTTAGGTGTTTTTATAACGTGATTTTTTAAGAACTCATAATGATCTCGCAAGTTTTCATCAGTGAAACCTTAAATATCAATAAATTTCAATAATATTTCAGAAAATGTTAAGTTTTTCACTAACCTGTGCCAATTTTACAGATACTTTGATACTCCTCGTTTTCAACATCATAACAGGCTAGTAAAAATCCACCATACGTGCCGGTTCGTTTTCCTTTCCCTCGATAGCCACCAATTACAACTAAATCAAGAGAATCTCCAACGTTATTCAAATAATCTTTTTTAAGTTTGAGCCAGTTCCGCGAACGTCTTGCTATTTCATAAGTTGCATCTTTGTACAGAGATTTTACCATTAGGCCCTCGCAGTTACCTTAAATAGAAAGTATGTTTTAACCAAATTCAATAACCTTGCTTTAAGTATTATAACTCAAATTAAAGGTTTTTGTATCGAGATATCTTAAATTTTTTAATTAAACTTGATAAGAGTAATTAAAATTTAATTACCTTTAATTGATTCTTCTAAAAATTGTTGAACTTCTTCCATATCATTTGTGTCTAGTGAAGTAGCAAAATGCCACTCTCCTTCTATTTGATTAAAATGCTCAAGTAACAGTTTACGCCTTTCCGAAAGAGGTTCTGATACCAAAGCAGTTCCATTTAAATAAAGAAGGTCAAATACATAAACACAAACTTGCACCTTTATTTCATTTAAATCGACATTTTTACGTTTTCGTGTTGCTAAAACTTGAAAAGGCAGAATTTGTTTTCGGTCTACGTCCCAAGCAACAATCTCACTATCAATTATGTAAGACGAAACGGAACCATTGATGAACTTGGCACTCCTTCCAATTATATCAGGATATTTTGGAGTGTTATTTTCTTGATTACGAGAGAATATAGAAATCTCGCCTTTTTCACTACAGTGTATTTGTGCACGTTCTCCGTCATATTTCCACTCTGAGGTAATTTGCATACCAGAAAACCGTTCAAGAACTTCATAAACTCCTTTTGTAGGTTGTGCCAACATTGGTCTTAGAGGCATACCGGGATGCATTGGGCATCGTTCTATCAACTCTGCAATCTCATACTTCAAAAAAGTTGGTAGTAAGATGTCATAATTGGGGCACTGGCTGTAAATTGCAAATATTTTTTAATCAGAAATTTCAGAAAATATATGCATACTTAAAAAAAAAAAAAAAATGTCAATCAATTGTAAAACTTGAAATGACAAACTGTTTAAATTTTAGAGATTTCAATCATGTTGCACAAATCCACCATTGTCGAATGCTAAAGGGACAAATGATCCAATGATTACAATAGATGTTCATCAGAATAACTGAACAAATTACATGTATGTATGTACTATGTCGAATTTAATCCACCTCACTTCCAAATGAAAGTGAAAAGGATCAGTCTAAGCCTTTTCAATAAAAACTTATGGAAATAATTATCGAGTTTCACTTACCAAAAGGTCGTTCTAAGGATCAAAGTCGTATTTTCAATCTCTTCCTTATGGACGTCAATTATTTTCATTGCTTCGGTATCATGTAAATGATTCCTTTTCACAAGCGCTAAGGCCAAGGCGTTTAGCATACTTTGTTCAGCAATTCCTATACGTAGTTTTCCAAGTAAAGACCTAATAAAAAAACGTGCCTCGGAATACCGACAAGCTACAAAAACATCGTAAACTTTATTCATTTTTGTAGGTCCAGTTGTTTTTGAAATCTCTTTTAGCTTGTTGTAAACGCCAAATACAGTAAGTGGCGCCGGCAGACACATCATCCGTTGTGAAACTCGCGATTGCTCCGCGACAATCCCCAAATCTCCTATTTCATGTGTTTGATTCCTTATTTGGCTTAAATTCCGACCAGTAGCTTTGCAAATTGCTTTCATAAGCGTTGTCTCCGCTACACCAAGTTCCAAGCCTTCATAGGCTGGTGCAAGCTGATTAATACTTAGGTAAACACAGGGTACTAAATCGTCGGGTGTAATAAGCATTACAGAGCAAAAAAAGTTACTTAGTGCATTTATCATTTTCAATCTCCCCTTAGTTTCTTCAATGACTTGAAAAGTGCGTGCGAGTGCTAAATATGGAGTTCTAAAAACATTACTTCTTGATTATACTATGTTAACTTCGCTTACAAACTAAAATCTTACTTTGTCTTGTTTCGCCAGTAGGCATCATTCAAAGGATGGTAATTTTCTTTGGAAGGATCATAATTAACTTCATTTATATTAGTTTCTGAGTCCATAGAAATTTTATTGTCATGTATCGCCGTATCCATAAAATTTGTAACCAAGTTATTGCTAGAACAATTGTTGGGTTCTGTTCTTTCAGAAGCCTTACTGCCTTTCGACTTTGCTATATTTTCACTCAGCAAGGATTCCTTGATTTCACTAAAATTTTGTGATGAAAATTAATTGAAATACTTAATTTCTCAAAGAAAAAATTAAATTATTTTACTTTTCGTTGTTTTCAGCTGTTGGTACGGGTTTGAAAAACGATCTGAAATTAAATTTATATTTTAAATGGATAAACATAGTGAGACTTACTAAACTTACGTTATAGATTTTTGCGACATTATTATCACGAAGCGGAGCTTAACAAAGCTGCGGCATAAAAAACAGGAATGTGAGTAAATGTATAATTTGCCCACAAGAATGTAATATCTGTTGTTTTCAAGAATTAGTTTGAAAAAAATGGTAACGCTAGAACTCTTACTAAATTATCTGCTAGAAAGCTTTAAACCCACATTATTGTACATATACAGTGTATTTAAAAAGATACCGCTTCAAGCTTATTTAATAAAGAGCAAGATCAACCGCAAACTCTTCACAATTCTTTTTTATACAGTGCTGCCACTGTTTCAAAATTCGAACAGGACAATTTGTTTTTTTTTTATGAAGCTGCTCCTTTTTGTTAATGCCGCCACGTGATCGTTTTGATAATTCTTTGAAAATTTAGTTACAAAATGCGATATAAAGTCGAAGGATTGACATTATCTCAAAAATAAGCCTACCGATGGTCCCTTTTTTTTTTGAGTAATTATTTAGAGTATATTCATTCCATCTTTTTCAAAACACTAAAACAGTTCGGAAACGTTTTCTCGAAAGTGCAAGATTCATAGTTTGTTTTGAAACCATAAAAAGTACCACAAAGTTTCGTTGTTAATAAAGATTATTATTACTTGTAATTCTTTACGGATTGGATGTTTTCTGTTGCGAACGGATCGTACGAGCATGCAGTTTGAATAGAAAAAATCACATCAAAAGTGTTTTTTACCCATCAAAAATGTTTCGATCGATAATCTCCTTACTTGCAGTCCTTAAATGTTATATACATACACATACAAGTTACATTCAGTTAAATTTCAAAACTATGGTTGTTCCATTTATGCTGAGATGTATGTATGTATGGATATTTGTTGTATACGCAATCTTACAATATACCTGTCGAACAGTATACACACGATATAAAAGTAATTAAAGTACTCTTTGGTGGATGTTCTAGAACGTTTTTTGAATTGGTTACATTATTACCACACTCATACAATTTTCGGCTTAAGATTAGCGCAAGCATACAGGGCCGATTTTAACACAGTGGAAATGGTTATCTGTAAATAAATAGTTTCTCTCAAAAGATCAAGAGGGATTTTTTTCAATACTTTATTTAAAACTTTACATAATGATTATTATTTTATTTAGTTTGATATAATAGAATAAGTATTATAGACTTTTTACTAAATTAATGGCATCCACATGATTTGACAATCATATTTCTATACTTTTTTAAGTTTACATTCTCGTCGTTAAGATGATATAGCACTGGTAATGCCCCGAGTCTAGTTGGAGCGCAGCATGGCTTGGGAACTTTTTTGGGTTCTAACAAATGAACCAATGTTTGGACGATTGCATGGTTTGTAGCATTCATGTGAGCGTTTAATGGGAAATTACATTCACCACTACAATAAAAGGCACCATAGCCATCTGGTGCTATAATCCAATCGTGCCAGCCTAGGTCCTTGAAATCTATGTATAATGTTTGCATTTGGCAGCTCCGGATGTTTTCTACAGGACCCTCGAAAAATGGATTCGTTAGATCTGTCTTCTTCTTCTTGCGGGCTGGTGTCACACTACGCTTATTACGGCTGTGATTGTTTGTTTTTAACAACTCAGGTCCTTTAAAAAAGCCAATCATGAATGGCTGATATTCATCATTTGCCTTTGGATGTACAAGTCCTATATCGTCCAATTTTATTTCATGGTCCGATTTATTTACTGGATGTGCTCCAATGTAAAGGCCTAAGTTCTCTCTTGGATTTTGCAACCAATTACTTAACCCCTCCGTAATGTTCAGTTCAAGCCATCCGGTAAAGTCACTAGTAGTATTAATTGATGACAATTTTTTCATTTTATTTTTTTGCTTATCAGGAAGAATAATAGACACAGTAACTGTAAAACTCCTGTTCGTACTCAGCCACTTGCCTTCTTTTGCGTTTTGATATATGCGCAATTCGGCCATCATTAAATAGTTTTCATCAACAATTTCCGATACATTAAACCACAGTCGGCGTCCATGCTCATGACGTATCTCATCTACATAGTTATTCCTTTTACTCAAGAATGACATTATAATATCACTTTCTTGTATTGCGCGTTTATCGAGATCGGTAATAAAATTGTCATAATTTTCCAATCCACGTTTTGAACGTTTTCTTAAACCGCTTACTTCGAGATTTTCTTCCTCAGATATTCGGTGATAGACATCAAGTAAAAATTGAGGTGCAGATTTTCGCAAAGATAATCTATGACGTTTATGAAATAACTCCGGCCTTTCTGCAATTCCTAAAAACTCCAAAATTTCGTAGGAAATATGTAATTTATCAGTATCGTCTAAAACTCGATGCATTATAGTTTGATCAACACCATTGTCAACATAAATTCCAGACTGTGTTGTTTTTATTGTGGGAAAATTAAACAAGATCATTGAAATAGCGAATACCAATTTGGGAATGAAACCGTACTTCATTTTATACATCTTCGTTAAATACTTTGGCACAAAATAAACAAGATGAATATATAATTATTTACATTAACACTACGCCTTACATGTGTATATTGTTAATTATATAGATACACATACACAAAATCTGTATCTCTTAAAATAATGCAAGCGTGAAGTGATTTAAGACATCACACATCCAAACTGAAGAATGTTGCCGGAGGATCTTCAAATTGATATATGTTCACATACAACTGGGATAACAATTTTTACTTAACAATTGTTTTTCCAGCAGCAGCAAGATAAAGTTTTACCAACACCGACTTCAATATTACAATTGAAACTTGCTTAAACATTTGCCAAGCCAGACAATTCCTAATGTTTGGTGGTGAACGGACAAGTTTAATTTCACTCTTCATAAGAATGAATTGAATAAATTACTTTATTTGTTTCAATGAACACATAAATGTTTTTCGACATTTGTTATAACAATCAAACAAACTAAATCAAACGATCGTAAACACCAAAACTACAAAGAGGCTTTCAAAAATGCTTGAAAATTTAAGAACTCTCGTTGATCGAGCTGCCACCTTATTTTTTTTTCGTTCAAAACTGATATTTTGTAAAGTACAAATCTGAGTCTTTCTTTTTTAAATTTTGTTTGCCATACATAATGTTACATATAGAGCTATAGACTTTGAAAGAAGTGATCGGAACAGGGGTGGTCGGAATGTTTGAATCGTGAAGATCACTCATCTGTCTTTCCAGCTTTTCTGATTATCGAGAACTTTTGGTGAAAACCGACATCGCCGTTATTATTAAATTCATTACAAATTCTATGCATTTTTTAAACATATTAAATAATAAATTTTACGATTTTCTTAATTCTATTTAAACCTACTTTTCAGTTTTTAAAAATAAGTTGGTCTTGAATGGTTGTTTTGGCTAATTGGGTGGATTTGCTTCAATTTATAAGAGGCTTTGGTAAAATACAAATTTATTAACAAAAG
The DNA here is from genome assembly GCA_034638295.1 of Phortica okadai. Taxonomy (NCBI): domain Eukaryota; kingdom Metazoa; phylum Arthropoda; class Insecta; order Diptera; family Drosophilidae; genus Phortica; species Phortica okadai. The sequence goes on along the minus strand of CM067851.1, from coordinate 13,046,457 downwards.
CATATGAGAAATCGAATTATTTAAATGTAGATTGTTAAGGAAGACACTGATTTGGTACAGTTTAAACGATATCGTCTCTCAAATTATGGGCGATTTAAAAAACCACCTAAAACAGTTATTCATGGTGAATTGGAATTATTGAACAAGAGTATACATAAAAACCACAGTTATGCCTTCGTTGTTGAATTTTTCTATAAAGCCGGAAAATATATAACTACTCGATCCATATAGCTATTTGATTGGTATTAATCAGAAAATGAACAATAAAAATGTGCAATGACCGTAATGAAACCCTTTTTTGTATGTACTATCTGAATGTCATATAATTTCTGGCGTTTTTTATACCTTCTTCATTAGTTTGATATTTTAATTCGAGAACACTGAAACAGGTGTTTTTGACAGATTCCGGCAAGTTTGCAAAATTAATCCACCACATAATTACACATTTTTAAAGTCAGATGTGACTCAAGAAGATCGATACTGCATTAAATAATTTAGTTTTGTGTGCAATAACATAATTGCAGAAAGCATAGTAACGTAAAATGTCCTTAAAAATAATGCAGTCTATTCAGATGTCAGTCGCATGGAGATACAGACTTCTCTTTAGTTATATGATGCGGATTTCGACCCATAGTGCAAATTTAATAACATGTAACGTGCACAATAAGTTGTTCCAAAATTACTCACATCAACAATGTAGAAGAAGTATCCATACAAATATATTGGATGCTAGTGATAACAACCAAAAACAAAATCGCGCTAATGATCTTGATCGGGCTTATAATGTGTTGAAGTCAACATTACCTAAACTGTTTGTGGAGCCTTTGGATTATTCCATTTATAGTCCAAATCTAATATTCCAAAATAATATCACCGGCAAACACACGGTTGGATTATACTACTATGTTAAACAGATTGCCATTTTGCGAACAGTTGGCCATTTAAAATACGCTTACGTAAAATTTGAGATTTTGAAGATAACTAAACATCCTGAGGATCTAACAGTACGCATTAGGTGGCGTGTGAGAGGTATATCTGGTTTAAAAGTTATGTTTCAGTTTTGGAAGTACAGACTTTGGGAGATAAAGGAAATTTTTAACGACCAAGAATCTTGGTATGATGGCTATTCTGTTTGCTACTTAGGACCTGAAGGACTTATTACTAAGCATGTTGTTGACAAAGTAATGTCTGATGAAAATCGTGAAACAGTTGATACGGATTCATCTACAGCTCTTCCAACAGGATCTGTTGCAGCTACAGCATCTCAAAAAACTTAATTTTAATAATGAGTTTATTGTTGTTAATACAGATTTAAAATAATTAGCAATAAATTTATACTGCGCACATTTCATCTCGGTGCTAAACACAAAAAATAACTTTGATTTACTGCTTGAACGCAAAAACGGTTCCTTTTTTAATAAATTTATAGGGTCGTAGTCGAATCCGCTTTGCAAATGCTCGGATGTATGGTTTTTCTTTAACGTATTCGACTGAAGACTGCAGCGATCCTTCCGTTTCCAAAAATATATCAAAACTGTACATTGTACGGAATAGTTGAGCATAGAGTAATCCAGAAGTTGATGCTGATTTAGTTATTGCTAGTACGTTGGTCCAATATTCCATCATCTGTTAGAGTTTAATGACACAATTACAAAATAAATTAAACATTTTTAAAACATGTTTTGGAGGTTAATATTTTTAAAACTTGGTCAGGTCAATGTTAATTAATTTCTACCTGTTGGTTTTCAATTGATTAAAGTTGTGCTGATTTGTCATCGCCCGATCAAATACTGAATTTACGAAAAAATTGAGTTTGTTAGTCGTTGAGGGGTAATTATAGAAAAGAGGGGAATTTTGTGGTATGCAGTTTTAAAGATACATATTTACTGAGCTTGGCTTGAGCTTACTATATATATTCTTCATCAGGACGACAAGACGAGTTGATTTAGCCATGTCCGTCTGTCTGTCTGAATAAATGCAAACTAGTCCCTCAGTTTTGAAGCTATCGAGCTAAAATTTTGCACAGAGTCTTAGAATTTATTACGATGAATCATTGGTCGGATCCAGCCATATCGGATTACTGGAACTGGTAGCTCCCATACGAAACGAAGAAGAAAAACAAATTTAAGTCGTTGAATGGAAAACTTGTTTGTTCTGCAAGATAGACGGCTCAATTTGCAAACATAGCAGTTTTACATGGTCCGACTAAATGCTTGAAAGTTTCATTGAGATCGGGCAACTGAAACTGGTACCTGCTATACAAAATGAAGAAGTGTAAGAGAACCAAGGTTTAAGGTCGTTATATGGATAACTTTTTTGTTTCTTAATCAATTGACTTGAAGCTTCACATTTATATTCTTGGGGAGGCATTAAAACTGTTTAGATAAAAATGGGCATGGTTACTCCCACTTTTAGCCCAAATCAATAATTTGCATATCCCCGGTACCCAATGAGCAAAAACAATGAAAATTGATATATAGGCTAATAAGATGAAGAGACAATATATTCAGTCAAAAAAATGGGCCTGGCACAAGAAAGTGCGTTAAAAGTATATAAGCTTCAGCCTTGCTGAAGATGGCGTCCATACTGGTTTTATATTGGACTTAATATGGTTCAAATAATTATTGATATTACACTTACCTTAATTGAAGTACTGGTAAAAGAAGTATGTTGACCATTCCAATGAACACATATTATCCATAGGGGTGTATCGAGGGGATAACTACTAGATATTCTAATGAAACACTCCATTTTAGCAGAGCCTCGAACAATAACAGCACGAAAAAAGCTGTATATTTCATCTGAATTATTTTTTAAAAATCCACCTGAATCCGGCTTATGATTATCAAATTCATCTGACGAAATACTTGCCCATTGAACAAGGCTGCATGACAATTCACATGGGTAGATGTTTTCTTTAATTCCATATGTGTCAATGTCTTTATAGGACAGACCACGTATTTGTTGAATTAATTGTAGCCATGAAAGCCAACGACGTCTGATTTTTATTAACAGTTTATGAGCACGTTGCAGTAAATACGTGTCTGATTTTTTAGTCTTAAAATTCCATAATGTTGAATTCGGACAAAGTTTCTGAAGCCAACAATACGGTTTACCATATTTTTTAAAATCTATATGTTTATCAATGTGTTCAACAGAAACTGTTCTGTTTTGCAGCTGCAATGAAATAATAATTTATTAATGTATAACATCTCGCCTTTACCAAATCACAGTCTCTATCAAATAAAGCTTTGATTGATTCAACAAAAATATGTGTATAAATACCTTAAAAATATTAGTAATAGGTATTTCATTTCCAAGGTCATTGTTGTAAAGATGTGCCAATATATTTTGTGTTGATGGAAATTCTCTTCAAAAATAAAACTTATTTATAGACGATGTAGGAAATAGGGATTATCACTTACAATTCAATATCCGATGTTTCCTTGCTACTTAAAACGGCTTGAGCAGTTGCAAATCTGAGAGACTCAAAAAAGAACACATTTATAGTAATATTATCCAACGACGACTCCATTTCAATCTGAAAAAGTGCAAAATAAAAAAACTCAATCCAAAATTTCACTCAGGTGTTATACAGTATTTAAATGCTTACAGTAAATCGAATAGATAGAGGATGTGGTTCGATTGACAAGCCAGCAGTCGAATTACTTATTTGATTTGGTTTACTGACCATTTTCTCCACCAAAGAATTTTCATTTTCAATTTGTTTTCTCATTACTTCACTCTCAGATCCCACTATTTCTACTGTAAAGTTAAAATTTTCTACATTTTTTATTGTTTTTAAATTCATATAGAATAAATATAGAGGTTGTGGTAGAAATTCTACAACTGTTAAAAGTTTCCATTCATCATTTAATTTCATTTGCAATGCATCATGGAGGGGTTTTGTGGCTTGCTGAAGTGTTTGTAAAGCAGGACTAAATGATGTGTATCGTTCATTTTTAAACAAAATTTCTTGTAGCAGTTGCTGTTTAGATGATAATAAAGTCTTGTAGTTGAACGATAATTCTTTTCTAAGGTTAAGTTCATATTTTAAATGAAGTAAACGTTTTCCATGCGGCGTAATGGTATCGTAATTTGAGAGTGCAACTCCAAGATTTGCGTATTCTTCCTCCGTCAAAATATTTATGTTACAATCTCTACTTTTAAATTTGTGGCATCCAATTATTTCTCTTTTTAAATGATTGATTTCGTACAAAAGATTTTGAAGATGTAATCTGTTGACATCGGCTTTTGATTTTTCCAAATAGAGGTGCTCTCTGCCATCCCTTATTTTATACTTTACAGTGCGATTCGAGTTTTTGAGCGCCACAAACATTAATGTGATCTTCGATTTTTTCACCTCTTCTTGGGAAGCCTAAAATTTATATTTTTTATTAACAAAAGAAACTAGGTGATAACATTTTTCTACTAACATGGTTTTTCTTTATTTCCAACACATCACTAAACAGTTCCTTAATTCGATTTAAATTGTGATGCAAAAGTTCCACCATGACGATTTCAGGACCTTGCTTTATTGCTTTTTTTTGTTTTTTGAGTCTACGGGTGTAAGCCGTGAATTTGGTAATGAAATATTTGATGAAGTAATGTAATATTATAACAAAGTAATAGCGGCTAGTGTGAGTTAAGCACGTGACAATCGAACTCCCTTTCTTTCAATCCTTTTTTATTCAATTTGTTTTGTTTAAATTTATTTTTTTTTCGGACGACGATAAAATTGCACGAATTGAAAGAAAAGAGAGAGAAGAGAAGAGCTAAATTAGCATAAAAGTGTCAAATTGGCGCAAAAGCGTCCTCGATCTGAACAAGAAGATAGACGGAAAATTTACGTGAAATAGGGGAACAAGACACGTCACAAAGAAATGTAGTGCGACATATGCCATACCAATACTGCACTTGTGGTTCATAATAAATTTTAAAATGACTCATTTAAAGCGATATTATCGCACAACTCAAAAAATTAAATAAATTAAATTAATTAGGAAAACTGGGGTGAATAATGAAGACAGATATTTTTTTTGTGACAATTTCACACAAGAAAATTGAAGAAAAAATTTAAAATTTTGAGTAGGAGTATGTTCGCTTGAAATAGTACGGACATTGAGTCATTCAATATTCGCAAAAATAAAAAAACGTTTCGAATTTGGGAGAAACGAAAACGAGTAATTTTTTTTGTTTTTTCGCCCGGATGCAGATTTTTCGGAAAATACAGAGCTGTCTTTATTAGAGGTGGGGTTGACAAATACTCAACAGTGTTGCCAAACAAGCTATTCTTTGACTGGTTTTGCAATTTTTCAGATTAAACAGCCAATAAAAATGTCTCACGCCGACAGCCACAATTTTCGTCATTTTAAGAATATTTTCAGCATTTTTTTTTAAAATAACGTCCATAAATTACGTGAGGTTTTTTTTCTAGAAATTTAGACTCCTTCCCCCCTCTTGATGAGATTTTGTCGAACCCCTCTCTCTGAATCTTACATGAGATTTTGCTAAAAATTTGATAAAAAAATTTAATTTTTTTTTTTGCTTCAATTTTTGAAAAATATGATAGACTAGTGAACTAAAAAAATCACATGCGATGTCCGATGAACCCCCCTCCCCATAGGTGAGATTTTGCTGAAGACAGCTCTGCGTCGTGAGATTTTTACGTAAAAAAAGAACTATCTGCGGGAGCCACGGAACGACACACGAGCAGTCAAACCAACGGTAAAAATCTTTTTAAATTTTTTGTCAGTTAGGGACGTCCATAAATTACGTGAGAATTAGGGGAGGCGGGGTTCAGGGAAATCTCACCAAATCTAACCTAGGGGGAGGGGGTTCATCGGACATCATGTTTTTTTTGTTAAATTTAAGCAAAAAAATATATATATATTTTTTAATCAAATTTGTAGCAAAATCTAATGTGAGATTCAGAGGCAGGGGTTCGTCAAAATCTCACTAAATCTCACCAAGAGGGGGGAAGGGGTCTAAATTTATAGAAAAAAAACGTAATCACGTAATTTATGGACGTCCCCTTAAGTAAAATAAGGTGACAACCATAAATTACGTGTGATAAAATTAGGGGTTGTGGGTTCAGCAAAATCTTACGACGAATAGCCGCATACCGCCAAAGTCACCGACCCATATAATGGAGGCGATCCGCCCCAGCAACTTTCTACATTTTCATCTCGCTTTTCTACAAATTCTGTAAAAGCTAAAAATAACAATTTTACTTATGGTTTGGCTGAATATAGTCAAACACATTTCAAACTTGAGCTAGTTTAATTTAGTCCATGTTTCGTTTCATGTTTTTGCCGTAAAATGAGCCAAAATTGAGATATGGTGTTTTTCAAAATGGCGGCTCGAACGGCAGCGTAAGATATAAGAATGCCAATTTTCAAAACGCCCGCAAAGCTTTCCAGTTAACTCCATTTTTACGACCAAATAACTGAACTATTTTTAAAATTACCAATTTTTACTTTTGGTCTGCCAAACATATTTGATTTGAAATGAACATTTCAAACTGAGCTGTTCTATTATTAATAAATTAATTCGATTTTTTTATAAAAGAATAGTAAATGGTTCGACTTTATTTATATTATATATCATTATTAATGTAAACATTTTTTGCAATAAACTATTTTTAGAATTTACTTGAATTATATAACTGTATTTAATTTATAAACTTAATAAAATGGTAAAATAAAAATATATGATATACATTTACATTTTCAAAATTACAGAAAATGTGTTTGTAATCTACTTTCTTATTATAATTGTTTGATGCGCTGTTTGTTGCGTTACAACAATCTATTGAAAATTGCAACACTTTTGGATAGTAATCATTCCAAAATGCAAGTCTATAGTTGTACGATAAAATATCCATTTGAAAGTTTTCGTTAATTGCTAAATATAGTAGATTTGCTTCTTTAACTGCGGTCCACTTCACATATACATTTGATTTAGTTGGATTGGATGATTTTGCAAAATTAGCCCACAACGTCATGACAACGTCCGAAATTTTCTTATCTGTAGAGTTCCATTCTGAAACTATATCCGATTTGCTCATATAAGGTATACCCCATACGAATATTTGATCAAATAATTTGGGAACAGTTACCCAAGATGGTAAATTACAAAATTTTGTGTTCGGGCGGACATTGAACATGTACAGAAAGACATTTTCATATTTGCTCAGCATATTGGCCATTGAATACAATGAAGCTAGGTACGTTTTCTCATTGTGAACAGAGATTATTTTTTTGTTAATAGCTCTTTGATCAATCGAGACGTTACCTGTTTCTGAATAGACGTACTGCAAGGCTTCCGAAGCAATCTCATAATTTGTACATAACTCGCGCTCCCCAGCCAACTGTCGAATATCATTAACTGCAATGTCGTTTAAATAATTTTTGAAATCGTCCGACGTTACGTCTTCGTCCAAATCATCGCTAAAAATTGTAAGCACGTCTTCCATATCTGTTATGCCAATTATAACTGGAACTTTGTGAAAGTTTCCATTTTGTAATAAAACTGATGGATGGTTTTCAATAAACGGGTAAGAAGCATTACTTAATCCAAAATCTATTATGGGTCCCCAATTAACTATAGGAAGATTTTGTGAAATAATCTTTGCATCAATTCGTTTAAGGCAATGAATTAACATTGAAGATGGTCTTCTCACACATCCAAATGTGTTTGATATCATATCTAAGACTATATCATGATCTTTTTGAGTTCGTATAGAGTTTTGCATTAATGGATTACCAGACATAATGATGGCTTTATGAAATGCACCTTTAGACCATTCGCCTGACGTAAGATGTAATCCAACGCTTACCGCCCCAGCTGAATGACCCATGAGAGTTATTCGTTTATCGTCCCCTCCGAAAAAATTTATATTTTTTTTAGTCCAGTACAGAGCAGCAGATTGATCCATTAAGCCAAAATTGCCTTGAGCTTCTCCATCGTCCGTCGAAAAAAATCCAAAGAAATTGAGTCGATATGAAAATGTTACAACAATAACTTTTTGTTTGAAAACTAATTGAAAAGGCTCCATATCATTTGCATTGCCATACGAAAAATCTCCAGAATGTATCCAAACAATAACAGCATACCCATTGCTTCCAGGGGGGCCTATGTAAATAAAATGATGTTTAAATTATTTAATAAATACATAATAATAAATGTTATATATTGAAGGAAATCGGGATTACAATACCCGAGTCTTAATAAGGAGATTTAAGTCTAAAGAGAAATCCTTGCACACATGGTAGGCCGTGCCACACCCCAAGTCTACAAAAACATATTGATCTGACATCGGTCGTTCAAATATTGTTCAAAATATCGAGAAAACCGGTAAAAAAATGTGGATTTTGAGTTTGTAGGTCTCTGAGGGTTAACCATCAAAAAGGGGGAAAATTTGTGGTATGCAGTTTTAAAGATGTATACTTATTGAGTTTGTAAACTTCTGGGTTGTACCTTCAATAGTTTTGGAGATATAGCGATTTTAAGAAAACCACTGGGTGAGGGGAAATGAAAGGATGGGGGAAAAATGTGGTGTGCTATTTTGTAGATCTATACATACTGGGTCTACATACTAGATCTGGACTTTCATTTTTCTATCTTTTCGGGTGTTCGAGTTAGAGCACTTTAAAAAAGAGGGAGGTGCTCGATGGGCGTGACAAGAACTGCTTCAAACCTGAAGTTGCGCATGACCACACGAGTCTATCTTCCAAATTTTATAGTTTCCGAGAACCATTGGTGAGAACAGACGGACGGACATGGCTATATCAATATGCATACTTTGTAGGGTCCCCCTCCCCTCCTTCTTGGTGTAACATACATTTGGTCTGATATGTGAACAGGGTATAATAAATTCGGCAGGTTGAATAAAAAATTATTTTGTTGTGCTCGAAATCAGCATTCCTCATGTAATATGCTTTACCTGGCATTTCTTTAGTAATCAGTATAAAGTTTCCTGGACCGATGCGTTCATACAGACAGACATGCGCTAAATCGCCTTCCCTTTCGATGCTAAACAAGAATTTACCCTTGTACAGCTACAGAGTATAAAACAATTTTTTAATACTTACCATCAGGAACATATATGTTCAGATATAAGCAGTTTTCGTCATAGTTTTGTTCACTATCCTTTAAATGTTTTTTGACAGATAAAAGGCCTAAAACTGTTTCCGTCTGTTTATTCCAAGTTTTAATTGGCTGCTGCCAACAGTCAGGGCCATATGAAGTAGCATTGAAAACCCCCGACCAGGATGGAACATCAACATTAGGAGGAGAGAAACGTGATGCATCAGCATAACGGATACCAAGGTATGCCTTAATATTCTGCGTCCGAAACATTTTCATATAAATTCCGTGTATAACACCATTGCCTGGTATAAAAATTGAAGGAGCTTCGACACAACTAACACTCACAAAATATATGTTAATTGCGAAGAAAATAAAATATTTTATTAACTCCATTTTAGAATAATACTTTATTAAAACTACAAACTTTTGCATCATATTATGGATCATTTCAATACATTATTCATAGTTTTAGCTCGTTGCTAAGTTATAGAACCAGTGTGTTATTAGCTGAAGCACAAGTCCGTTACCATGACGTCGGTTGAATTTTCATTGCAGGAGGGTCAAGCGAATAAGGTGTTTTTGTTTTTGTATAAGGTAGAACAAACACAGAAACACCCTTCAATTTACGTTTACTACGTTTTTCAAGTAATAATAAATCAAAACAGAAAACAGAATATGTTTATTGAATAGAAATGTTAAGTGAGAGTATCAAATATTCTACAAAAAACCAATAAGGACGCTATCTTCAGCAAGGCTGAAGCTTATATACTTTTCACGCACTTTCTTGTGCCACGCCCGCTTTTTTGACTGAATATACTTTCTATTCATGTTATTAGCCTATTTACCAATTTTCATTGTTTTTGCTCATTGGGTACCGGAGATATGCAAATTATTGATTTGGGCTAAAAGTGGGGGTAACCATGCCCATTTTTGTCAAAATAGTTTTCATGCCTTCCCAAGAACATAAGTGCGAAGTTTCAAGTCAATTGATTAAGAAACAAAAAAGTTTTCCATACAACGACGTGAATCTTGTTTCTCTTCCTCTTCTTCATTTTGTATGGCAGGTACCAGTTCCAGTTTCCCGATCTCAATAAAACTTTCAGGCATTTAGTCGGACTATGTAAAACTACTATGTTTAAGATCTCAGCACTCTATCTTTCCAAACCATACAACGATTCAAGTTTTGTTCACTTTTCTTCGTCTTTTCGTATGGGAGCTACCTGTTCCAATAATCCGATCATGCTGGTTCCGACGAATGATTCATCGTAAGAAATTCTAAGACTCTGTGCAAAGTTTCAACTCGATAGCTTCAAAACTGAGGGACTAGTTTGCATACATACAGACAGACAGATCGACATGGCTAAATCAACTCGTCTTGTCGTCCTGATCAAGAAAATATATACTTTATATAGTCGGAAATTATTATTTCGATCTGTTACAAACTCCGTGACAAAGTTAATATACCATTTCACATACGTGAAAAGTATAAAAATATTTTTGTTAAAGTGTTTATTTTTTTCTCTTTGCACAGGACTTAGCCATTGGCCAAATATACTTACCTTTTGATACCGATCTGTCACACATTTTTCTAGATGTTACAATTGTTGTCCGTAGCTCAATTTTCCCTTACACCGTCAAGCACAGTGTTCAAAATGGATTTTCTGGAAATACTCTATAAAACTAAAATTAACATTCTGCATTCTATTAGATGTAGAAATAAAAAGACTTAGTAGCCCCCAGTAATTTAATCAGATTCGTTTCTCTTCTAATATATACACGTATCATACATAAGTATATAAAATTAAAATATAATTATTTTATACAAGTATGTAAAGTTATAATAGAAATACGCGAATGACAAAAAAAATTATATCTCGATCAAATAATTACTTTAAAATAATTATATTAATCATGTAATACTTGTTTACTTTATAGGATAATAAAATGTTTGTTATTCCAATTCTTCGAACTCAACGTTGCATAAAATGCGCTTCTCTATTACGGCTGTGCTCCATATCGAATAAGGTAATATCAGACCGTTAAATCCAATCGAATCCATGTGTCTATAACATATTTCTATCTACTTCAGGAATCCTACATTGAAAAACTTCGTAAAGGGTTTGAACAAGACGAAAAGAAAAATCTCCTCGTTCCAGTTTTTAAAAGAGCTATGCTTTTCCCTGACCAAATTGCGATCAAAGATATAGCTGGCGAATATTCGTACTTTCAATTATATATGAGCGCCAAAAAGCTATCGTTCCAGATATCAAATATATGCGGTATGTATAAACATTTTTGTAAATATATTATGTGCTGAAAATACATACATATGTACACATGTATGACTATGAATTGTAAATGCACAACTACATATACATATGTTCTCAAAGGCCAACAAATCAATAAAGAATTGTGGGTTCGAGCGTCCGTACTAATGTTTTCCAGAAACCCTATTTACTGGCTCTAAAATCTGGATCTATGTAGATCGGTGTGTTCCTCTGTTCCTTTGATTTGGTGGCAAAAAGCTAGCCGAACCCGCACTCATGCGTTGTTTTTTTTTAGCTCATGCTTACGCGCCGAAATACTGCTTTTACTAACGAGTTATACTACTTACATACATATGTATATACCGTCACACATCAATTTTATTAAAGTTTTTAGTTTTAAGCGACTATTTTAAAAAAATGTAAGCGAACAGTGGTACGAAATCAGACCTTTTTTCGAACGATGTATGGTATACATATGTATGTATGAATATACAAAAAAAAACACAAAATACATTAGACGCATGAACTATTTGATGAAAATAAAAAAAAATAGTTGGTTTGTCTTTGTAGGTGGTGCATCTCTGTCGCACGTAACTTATTTATGTCCAAACAATGTATTATGGATTATAATTCAATGGGCGTGTTGGATATCAGGTCAAGTTGCAGTTCCTCTACAACCAATTAACTCTATTGAATATTTTAAAAGAATCGTTAAAGATTGCAAGTCGAAACTTATTATTACAACACCAGAATATGAATCAACAGCACAGAATTTATCAACCGACTGTAACAATGCATTTCTAATAGTGGACTATAGTTTTGTACCTTCCGTCGATAGCATTTCGTCAACTTTTTCTAAACAGATTATATCGACAGATGGGTCTATTCTAACCGAAAGTACTTTGCCTAACAACTTTTACGCTAAGGAAAAAGCGATGGTTGTCTACACGGCTGGATCTATTGGGACACAGAAAGCTGTTATATTAACCTACAGAAATATTGAAGCCCAAATGAAGTGTCTGATAAACTCTTGGAAATTAAATTCTTTGGACAGTTTGATGCACTTAATACCATTGAATCGAATTCAGACTGTCGTCAATAGCTTGCTAAGTGTTGGCGGTCATGTCGTACTTCATCAACATTTTGATTGCCATAACGCTTGGAGTGCAATATTAGGAATCAACAATCCATCTAAGCAGCGTATTAATATTTTTCTTGCTACGCCCATTACATACAAGCGTCTTATTACAGAGTACGACAAAATATTTGCCAAAGATTCACGTATGGTAGAATATATTGTAAATCATTGCAAAAGTCAATTTAGATTGATGGCTTCCACATTTGCCCCATTACCCGATTCCGTATTTAACAGATGGCGAAACATAACAGGTCAAAACCTATTGGAGTACTATGGAATGGTAGAGACTGGTTTTGTGCTAGGGAATCCACCACTAGAAAATCGTGATAATGCTGATTACTGTCCTGGAACAGTAGGTTCTCCACTTGTAGGCGTAAACGCTCGGCTTGTTAGCAACGAGAACAGCGAAGTTATAAACTTCAACCCAAATGTGAACTTTGTGACAGTTGAAAATAACAAATCATCAAAGCAACCGACGAATGATAACAGCTCACCAGTATCAAAAAACATAGTAGGTGAACTACAACTGGCCGGAGATTACGTTTTTTACGACTACTTAAATCAAGATAAAGGAGATTCATGTAAAAATAAATTTTTCAAGACGAGCGACATATTTGCTTATCAAAACTCTAGTTTTAAATTCCTGGGAAAATATAAAGACATCATTACTGTTGGTGGTTACAAGATTTACAGTTCTGAAATCAAAAAGGTTCTCCTTACCCACCCCACAGTCAAGGATGTAGCTGTTCTTGGTATTCCAAATAAGATTTGGGGCCAACGCTTAGGAGTTATTTGTATTTTGGGAACAGACGTTGAACTTGATTTAAAATCAATTCAAAGTTTTTGCAATTCTCAGCTTCCCACTTACAAGCAACCAACAATTTTGAAAATCATTGCCAAATAGTAACATTTCCAAACAATCCCTATAATTTCAATAAACATTATTTTAGAATTTTGTTTTTTTTTTTATTTTATTGTTGATATTTTTTTTCATTGTTAAGACAATAACCAAAGATAAAAAATTACGAATTAATAAAAAATTTAAATTCTTGGTACAAAAATGTGGAATGATTTGATCCCTAAACGCTAGAGACTTGGTTTATTATGAACGTTTCGGTTCAAAGTTACTCAAAATTATTGCGAATTAAAACTTCGAGTTTCACGGTGTCTTCAGCAAATTTTCGAATACCTTCTGAAAGTTTAGAAGTGGCCATGGCATCTTCATTGAGTTCCCATCTAAAAATTTGTTCGTTCATTTCAATTTTCTGAATGTTCTGTTGTTTTGCATTTTCTTCTGTAAGATAGATTTTGAGCTTTTCTGTATCTTTATCCAATTCATTTAGTAATGCAGGGCTTATAGTTAGTAAATCGCAGCCCGACAATGCTTTGATTTCCCCAACATTTCTAAAAGAGGCACCCATTACAGATGTTTTATACCCAAACTTTTTGTAGTAATTGTATATTTTAGTGACTGATATTACGCCTGGATCCTTTAACGGGTCAAATTTTTTCGTATCCGTGTTGGCAACGTACCAGTCCAAAATTCGGCCAACAAATGGTGAAATTAATGTGACTCCAGCTTCGGCACATGCCACTGCTTGCCCAAACGAGAAAAGAAGTGTAAGATTGCAACTAACATTATGTTGTTGTTCTAAAATTTTAGCAGCTTGAATTCCCTCCCATGTGGATGCAAGTTTAATTAATATACGTTCTTTTTCTATCCCCATCTGCTTATACAAATCTATCAATTTTAGGGCTTTATCTACACTTCCTTTTGTATCGAACGACAATCGTGCATCTATCTCCGTTGAAACCCTACCCGGAATGACCTTTAATATTTCAGTTCCAAACAAGACACACAAATAATCCATGGCATCTATAATCTTGTCGTCTAAAGATCTAAAAGGTATGGTATGTTGTATTAAATCATTTACAATTATGATTTTCATTAAAAATTTACCCCTTTCGGCTTTGGCCATATTCTACAGCACTTTTCACCAGGTGGGAGTAGCGATCCATTTTAGATGCCGACAGAATCAACGATGGGTTAGTGGTAGCATCGGTAGGCGTAAAAAGCTTTATAGCTAAAAAGTTATAACAGAAATGGAATATACATGACAGTACAATATTAAAGCGGCTTTAGATTTATTTCATAAATGCACTTCAAAAAAAGGTCACAGTAAAGTCATATGAAAGACGAAATACTGAATTCTGAAGTTCACCTTGATCTTGGTATGTTTAATATTTTATAGATCAGTCTTTACCATCGAAATCTCCTGTGTCCGCTACAACAGTTGTAACCTTTTTCAATTGTTCGAGAACCGACATTATTTGTTTTTTAGCAACACAAGCGCTCATCACTTAAATGGACCAACTATTAAAATGAATTTGAAAGATTTCACATAAATCCCATGACAGGCAAAACTCGCTGAACAGTGATTAGACAGCTCTGCGTCGTGAAATTTTTACGTAAAAGAACGTAAAAAACGGGAGCCACGGAACGACACACGGTAAAATTTATATAAAAAAATGGTTTAAAATGATTTAAATCGCATAATCGTTCAAGTGACGGGGTTCTATATGAAAACATAAGTCAAACATCGCGGTCAAAATCAGATTGAGAGCAAGAGATGATGTTGGCTCAATTGAGAGCGAGAGAGGATTTGAGTCACTGTTGTGTGAACGTCATATTTTTCTATTGACAAAGCGCATGTTGCGCTACCACCGCTGGCGATTTTAGCCACATGGGAGGTTTTTCGACCCCGGTCTCATTTTTCTTGTTCTTCCACTTCTGCCGACACTCTGCCGACGTCGGCGACACTTTTGTGTCAAATGGCCTCATGCTACCTAAAATTTCAAGCAAACATGCGGCACTTGATTTCCATTATCGGTTTAACAGCGCTGTTACCCATCTCTTACTACACTGTAAATCATCAAGGTCATTCAATTCCACTCTTTAGCCCTGTTAAAATTCTGTTGCTCTCGAGTGAACTTTGTAACATTGCCGACTATTGAAATGAATTTAAAAGATTTCACATATGTAAATCGCATGTTCCAGAAGCCGCGCTGCATACACTGTACGTAACATTGAGTATTACTGTTGTTAGCAGATGCGAGAAAGAGGCGGGACTTGAAAGAGCGAAAGAAAACATAGAAAACGCCGCTTAAAATGTTGCCCAAAACGGGCACTAACAGAGCTGTTAAGTTTTACAGTCACGAAATCACTTGACGAATGTTCGCTTAAAATATCAAGTGACATCAGTTACTCGTAGACATAATCGCCGAGTTTTCTGATTTCAAGTGTTCAAAAACGTTTCACTTGTCAAACGAAACTTGTCACTGATTGATCAAACTCAATCAGCGTTGCCAGACGTTCCGATTTTAGCGGGACGTCCCGATATTTGAATCAGTCCCACTTTTTTGAGATAGCTCCATAATAATAAATTCCACATGATCATGAAAACTCAATAATTGCTTTTGAGTTTCATTTAAGTTTTATGTTTTTCAAACCAGAACCACGAAATGCAATTGTTAACATGAATGAACATTTTGCGCTCGCTTATCGCTTGCAGTGTCAACTATGTCAGTGAACCACTGTTGAATGTGGCGCACTTGCGTCTCGTAAAGGAAGAAATAAACGAGGCAACTGAAAAGGGAAGTCATGTCAATATTCCATATCAAATTTTGGACTCTGATTTCTCAAAACCAACTTAGCAGTAAAGCCGAGCTGTCATTTTAAGACATTGCTGCCTAAAAACCAAAAATCGTTGATTTTTTTGAGAGAAAAAGGAAACTTTGGAAGAAGTTAAGTTTTCACAGTAATATTAAAACACATTTTTCATGATTTTTTTTTTTTGCTTTCTTTGGTCACATAAATGTAATTTAAATTCAAATAAAAAGGTAAATATTTAAAAACTTCTGATTATATACGTTGTTTGATTATGTCCCGCTTTTTTCACTCAAAAAGTTTCAAAATCCCGACTTGGTAAAAAAAATATATGGCAACGCTGAACTCAATGACAATAAAATACGGCGTTTATGCGAGAACCTTGAATCGCTTTAACTCAAAACGTTTTTTAAAAGCGGCTTTACAAAGTTAAGGGACGTCCATAAATTGCCTGAGGTTTTTATTTCTTGATATTTAGACCACCCCTCTCTTGATGAGATTTAGTGAAATTTTAACAAACTCTTACCACTGGATAATACTTGAGTGTTTGCAATTAAAAAAAAAAAAAAATAGTAAACTAATTAACTAAAAAGTTCACATGAGATGTTCGATGAACCGCCCTCCCCCTAAGTGAGATTTGGCTAAACCCACACTCCCTAATTTTAAGAGACGTCCATAAATTATGTGAGATAAAATTAGGGGAAGGGGGTTCAGCAAAATCTCACCAAATCTTACGTAAGGGGAGGGGGCTTCATAGGGCTTCTTTTGTGAAGTTTTTAATCCACCAATTAACAATTTTTTTTTTTTTAATTTTTGTCAAAATCTCATGTGAGATACAGAGGGAGGGGTTCGTCAAAATCTCACCAATAGGGGGGAAGAGCCTAAATTTCGAGAAAAAACATCACGTATCTTATGGACGTCCACCTTAACCAAGTTGAAATTCTCGCATAAAAGCTTCACTCACAATTCGTATTGAAAATCAGCTGACACCGAATATGGGCAAATAGCAAGTGATGGCATATGAAATAATTATTCTGATTATTTGCGGTGTTTACGTATTTCTCGTTAACGGAATAACGTATGAAAATATAACGTTAACGACGCAAATGCGTGAACACTTTTTATGATCGTCTCGGTTAAGTTGCTGGACAAAATTTAAATGTGCCAAATGAGCAAAATAATGGAAATAAATTTAAAATTACATGAAAAAATGTTTAAAATCATTTAATTGAATATTAAATAAATCAATTTATGCGCGTAATTTAGTTTCTAGTGGGGAAATATGTTCATTTATGCATGAATATAAAAATAATTAACTAATTGTAGTAAAATTGTACACAGATGTAGGTCTTGAGGGAGAAATTTTGTAAAAATTTGATGAATTTATGGACGACATTATCGTCAGTCAATTGTGTCATCGAGTGCCGATGTCGAAGGCCCAAAATCTACGTTTTGATGCAAAAGTTGTATGTGTTGTGTAATTGTTTTTAACATTCGAGTAATCGATACAAAGGTAGTAATATAGAGTAAAATTGGCAATGTAATGGTTTATGTTAATAAAGGTGACCGAATAACGTACGTCACTTTAATTTTAAATTCTTTGGAAGTACAGCCACTTTTCCATAGAAAATAACTAAAACTTACCTTTTTCTACTTTTCATACTTCCATACGTTAACCAACAATATGCCTCAGGGTCTATGAATCTCGTTAAATTGTGGCCTGTGCAATTTGTTGTTGGCAATTAGACTTTTCGTACGTTAACGAGAAATGCGTGAACACCGCAATTTTAATCTTTTATTATTTTTTTAAATCTTTTATTTGCGATATTCACTGTGTATAAAGCGTTATGAGTTAAAGCGCTTCAAGCTGTCGCATAATTCAATTTAATAATGAAAATATATGAAATGACGAATTGTTTTAAATGGAGATTATTGAGGAAAATAAAAAAGTTTATCTCTTGGTAGATAATTATTAATAACATTATTATCTTTGAAGAAATTGTCAGAGATTTTTCAACGGTATAATTTCTCTAATTAGAGATTTCTGTGACACCTAAGTTTTTATTTTGAAACATTTTATATAATAGGATTATTGGTGGATTTAGATAGGTACTTTATTCTTGGCACGTTAAAGTTCATCACAACATAAGGAATTTCAATTCACAACTGAGTTTTATTTTAAGCGAAAAAAATAAAAATCATAAATAATTATTATTTTTGAGTATTATTTTTTTTGATCAAATATGATGATTATGGTGTAATTTTTATTAAATTACATAAAAATGATCATTAATAATGAAGAAAACTTTAAAAATCAAAACATAATCATTGTCATGCAATTTATTGCAATATAACTTATAATGATTACGGTCCCTGATATATTGACGTTCAATAAAAAAATGCAAAACTATCGAAAGTTATGATAACCGATTGTTTCGACGAAATTTTTGCGCCAAGGCTCAAATAGGTTACCTCGCGCTACCAACTTTTCCGAAACTTTTTGGGGTAGTGATTTTTTAATTTATCTACCCCCAATGGACCAACAAATTCTGATAATTCGTTAAAAATAAAAAAAAAAAAAACAAATTTTTAAACGTAGTCCGGAAATAATCTAGACAGATATCGTTTTGTAAAGAAAGCTTATATATACAAACTTGCAAAATAAGGGACATCCTAACATACATACATAGAAAATGGTGATGAAGACGCTTAAAAATTCTAATAAATAAAAAAAAAACACATAGTTATTAATCAAAGAAGACAAAATTGTCCATTAGACATCTTCAACGATTTAAGTCTAAGTGTATGTCCCTGCGGTTTTATGTAAAAAAAGCCTTGTGGTGTTTCACATTTATTTTGTCTCTTTGCGAAATCTAGACTTTTATGTTCATGATGGGGACAGCAAGACGAACAGACTGAGAGTAAATCTGACCCGCCCAAAGCGGTGCATATTCTTTGAAAGTATCACATTTCGGGGGGTAGGTCATGTACATAGGTCAAAAAACTCTCAACCAAACTAATAATTAAAACAGAAGAAATTCTAAGCCATACAAACATACATTTAGTAAAGAAAAATCAGATATCTCTGATGTCTTTTTAGAGCGCACAGAATGCAGATAAGCCTACCCAGGCAATTGTCGATTTATAAAAAATGGAGTTCGGCAACCAACAGATTGTTGGTACGATATCGTTAACGATCATGGTTGGTGTGCAGCAAGGCAAATTTTGAAAACAAATAAAATTAACTACACAATACAATTTTCCTTATTTGTCAGAAGTGAACATTTTTCACCTATCATCTAGTACAAAAAATCAAATTTAGTAATTTGCATATGTATTGGCTTAAAGTTTATTTAAAAATCGATCACGATATACGCTACGGTATATTTTCAAAAGTACAACATTGTAATATTTATAAAGAGCGGTAAACCTCACTTCTAAATTTCAAAGGATTTTGGACGTCGCTTAAATATTAAAATCACATAAGTACATAATGTATGTTGCGGAAATCCGACATCGTGTACTAAAAGATTTATTTTTAAATAAAACAAAGAATTATGCTAAATCATGGCTTATTATCACGGAAGTCACCTTCACACTATTACAGACACGGAAAGATGAAGAATATGAAAATTAGGAAACCAAAATAATACTGTACTGTAATACTGAAAATATTTGAAAGTCTATTTTAAATTGAATTATTAAATAATGCAGACATTCATAAGTTTCAGAAACCGATATGACACATAAAACATGCAATTATGCCTTTGCTGAAGATTTTCCTTTGTTATTTTATTATTAAACTAATTGATACTAAAACAAAAATAAAAACAAAACGATATTAAATTATTAGATGAGTTCCAACAACCATTATATTACATAATGAGTGAAATTAAGAAAACAGAAACGTAAAAGTTATAAACCTTATTATTAAGAGCCAATGATAAACTCATTTAGCTAAAAGGTAGGGTATAAGATAAGAGTTCTTAATCATTATTTTCGTGGGTAGATTGGTCAATTCGTACCAATATAAGTATACTAATTGTTATAATAGTAGAAGTATATATATATATGTATATTACGCTGAAGAGTGACATTTACTAGTAAAAATGGATGTAATTTACAATAAAGACCGATGTGAGGTGGCAAACAAATAACTAGTAGCCGTTGTAGTGACGAGTATAGTTGAGTTCGAGCATGCTAAAAGTGTTTTCCCGGGTAACAGAGAGTGTATGTAGTTCTGGGAATTTTGCCAAAATCGACAAGCACAAAATTTGTAAATTTGAATAGACACTCTCATGAAGAATGCTTCTCCTTGTGTTCAGTTGCCGTCGATCGTTTTAATAGCGCGATCTTTGTGCTAGCTCTTGATCTTTAACTCTACCGAAAAATCTTATATAACTAATATTTCTTTTCTTAACACAAAATTTTGTAAGTTGTTAAAGAAAATTTAAAGTCTTTAAAACGTTATTTTTTATTTAATTAAAACAATGTGGAATATTCTTTATAAGAGACAAAAAAAATAAATAAAACAAAAATCGTATAAAATCCGTTATTGTGCATACAAAGAGTTTGTCAGTGTAATGACAATTAAAAAAATGAAAAGTATAGTTTAAAGTATAAAACTATACTAAAGTTATAGTGACAGTGAAAAACGTGTCATGGCTTGTGTATATATTCAAGAAGGCTTGAAAAATTTATCTTCAGATTTACCTTCAAACCACACAGACTTTCACAACAATGAGAAAACCCATATATATTAACACTTCAAAAGAATATAATAAATATCCAAGATAAATAGAAAACAAACAGAAAGTGCAGTAGATACATAAACGTCTGTTCGATCAATACATAATTATGTACATTTATGTATGTGCATTTATTTAAAAACACATACAAATTTAAAATCTTCGCAAACTGAACCAAACTACTTTTATTAAATTTGTTAGGTCAAACACAAAAGAAAGCACCACAATTTTCGACTCAAAAGAAGAAGCAACTATTTTTAGACTCGTTTTTCTATTAAACGTTATACACTAGACAAAGATAGGTGGTATTCAAAGGCGCATATTTAAATTTGTACAACCATTTCATCGTATTGAGTTTACTTAGCAAATTAGAGTATTTAGAAGATTTTATTTGCTTAGAGTAAATCTTAAATAGTTCCAATTATATTATGGTTACAAAATATTTTGTTGGATCTGATTAATTAATTTTTAATCTTATTTGTTAAAAAAGGGATATTTGTTTAACATAACCATGTACATAGCTTTATAAGTGTGGAAATTCGTACATACATACTCTGAATGTATACATACATATGTATATTGCCGCAGGTTCATATTAACACGTGTTAATATACACGATTAACAAGGTCATTCTATTAGGTTTAAAAAAAAATTCTACAATATGTATGTGTTATATGTACCAAAATACATATTTATATATACAATTTTATAATAATATACATGTATTAACATACTTAAAACATATACATATGTGTTATACACATGTATATATAAATACATACAGTCACCAGTTTCTTTAGCCAATTTTTTAGACGTAGATGAGCCAAGAGCTTCATGTCTATTTTCAGCAACACTCGCCCAGATTCACGATTATTTTTTTTTTTCGTTTTCCATTTCTAAAGCTTTTTTTATGCACATTCGTCAAATTTGTATATATCTGCTCCTAAAAATAATAATAATTTGCTCCGGGTTTTTACCTTTTTCTAAGTTCTGCGAATTTTTACAAATTGCATTGGCCTTCTGCTATATACATAGCTATGTATGTAAGTTGACAAGGATGATCAGGATTATAATGTTTGGTCTGTTATTAAAATACATAATTGATGAATAATAATTATATTTATTTGGCGCCAAGAAACTTAATTATTTAAACTCAGCTGACTAATTGAGTTGTTATCGTTACATTGTTCTACAGAAGAGTTCCAGATTTTACTAAATAATAATCGTATTTATATAATAATATATTGATGAGAAATTTTTAATATTGTGGACAAAAATCTATCACCATTCATTTCCAAAGGCAACTTGAAGGTATATTAACATTGTGAAAAGTTATCAGAAGCAACTAAAAACAGCGGAGATTTCGGAAGCTTTCTGAACCGTTTTCATACCCTCCACTTAAAATGTCTTCAAAATATAATTCAAAATAAATTGACAATGACAGACGCAAACCGACGTGCTCCGATTTTCAAAAACATAGCCCCGATTCTTCACAATTTAAATTGGTTCGAAGTGAGGCAAAGCGTTTGTTAGGATGCTATAGATCAGGGCTGTCCAATCTAGATGGATTCCAGGGCCAATAAAAATGACTAAATACAATAGGTGGCCGCAAAATATTAATAGAAATAAAATACAGGTATGATAGGTATCATTAAATAATATTTATAAAAATAATTTGCTCATTAATGTATTTAAACAAAGAAGATAAAAAAGATTCTGAGGCCCGCGGGCCATGACAGGACAGCCCAGCTATAGATGATAGATTTATTTTTGTGACTGCAATTAAAAATAATAAGTAGCAAATATTGACAACAGCTGATTGTTTTGTTGGATTTTTTTTTAAAGATTTTTCTAATATTATTATATAATTGATTTACACTTTATCGTTAACAACTTGACTGGCCGCTCTATATGTACTTCCATTTGAAGTCTACAGTTAAAAATAATTGAGAATTTTATCTTGTTTTCACTTGATGGGACCATTTTAAGTAAACTGAACTTTCACAAGTTGTGATGTTCTTTGGAATTAATGTTTTATATAAAATAATATATGTAGTATAGTATAATTTTCACAATAAAAAAAAAAAAAATAATGAACCGTCAACTGGATAGACATTGGTTTTAGGTTAATTGGCAAAAAATAATACGTAGCAATTATAGAGTTTTGGCATAGTTGTAGACATAACGTAAAATCCTCGATATCGGGATCTTCACGTTTCACAAATATACATGCATATACATATTTTTGCAGTGCAAGAACGGCGATAGCGTCGTCATTCGATATTTAAACCTTCAAACGTTAAACGATATCTTTAACCATAGAAAGTATGTACATACAATTACCAACAGTCCCCCCTTGTAATAATTCAAAATGTACACATGCATGTATGTATGATGTTTAAAAATCAGCAAGGCATGATTTGAGTATTAAAAACACTCAAAAGTTCTAAAATAATTGGAAAGTGTACTGCACGTCTGTGGCAACACAAGTTTTACCGCTCAATGTATTCAAAGGAAATATAAATAAACTGCATTGTAAAAACATCAATGTTGACCAAAATATTATTCCATCAATAGTTGTCAGTTGCAGTACAACTCTGCGTACATACTGCAGTTTACCTTTGGGAAATATAAAATTTATATAAAAAAAGAATTGTTTAATTATAGTATATGTATATATTTTTCGAGACTTGAAATATTTAAAGATGTCATTTGTAAATATCAAAAGGTTTGTTTTTCTCACTTTGTGGGTATTACTACACTTGCTGTACATGTACGCATTTTAGGCCAAATAATACGTTAGTTACAGTAATATGAACAGTCTTGAAATTCTTATTTATTAAATATTAAACAAAGGGGATGGTGACGCCATGATCTTTTTTATTTTTTACATAGTGTGGGGAGGGGGTCAAAAACGGTCAAAAATCGTCTTACGTAAATGGCCCCAGTATCTGGTACAGATACGCAGGGTTGCATTTTTATAAAGAGATACGTGGTCTTTTTTTCCTCGTTTTCTTGCACATACACATATTCGTTTGCGAGATGTGCGTTGTAGATTGTGTTTCGGTTAAAGATTAGTTCCAATAACAAAATATGTCAACTTGCAAGTGAATAATATTAAAAGAAATTGCGTTGCAGTTAACCATTTTAAGCCAATATTTGCATACCTATGTACATATGCATGTAAATGAAATTGACACGTGTATGAATCACATAAAGTCAACGACAAAGACGGCAAACGAGCTTCATTGAACAAACGACAGGCGACGCCTGTAGCATATAATACATATATTGTTAAAAACAGATTTAAAGTAATTGGTTTAAAATATTTTTTTTATTAAAAAACATCAAACTTAAAGTATTGCCCTGATAATTATATAATAATTTTCTTTTAGGATCCCTGTTACTAGAAAAGAAAAAAAAACAAAATGGAAGACGGTCACTCAAAAACCGTCGAACAATCTCTTAACTTCTTTGGTACAGATGCAGAACGTGGTCTGACCCTTGAACAAGTCAAGACAAATCAACTAAAATACGGCCCAAATGGTATGTGCCTACTAATTAAATTGTGTGTTTTAAAGTTTAATGCAATGTATTTTTTGCAATTTTTAAATTGTCTATTTCAGAATTGCCAACTGAAGAAGGTATGCGAAGACAAATATTTGTTTGATAAAGTATGACCAACTATGTGTACTTGTTACTGAAACAATTTTTTACTTTACAGGAAAGAGTATTTGGCAACTAGTTTTAGAACAATTCGATGATCTTCTTGTAAAGATTTTGCTCTTGGCCGCAATTATTTCATTTGTGAGTACCATTTCCACTTCATTTTCCGTCTTTTTTTTTGTATGAAAAACTAATTTTAAATAATTTGATGGTATCAAAATTTTTTTTTTATCTAATTTCAGGTTTTAGCTCTTTTTGAAGAACATGAAGACACTTTTACTGCATTTGTAGAACCTTTAGTTATATTACTTATTTTGATAGCAAATGCTGTTGTTGGAGTCTGGCAAGAGCGTAATGCAGAATCCGCTATTGAAGCTTTGAAGGAATACGAACCTGAAATGGGTAAAGTAGTCCGTCAAGACAAATCTGGCATCCAGAAAGTCAGAGCGAAAGAAATTGTACCTGGAGATCTGGTTGAAGTTTCAGTCGGTGACAAGATTCCTGCTGATATACGTATAACTCATATATATTCGACCACTCTTCGCATCGATCAGTCTATTCTCACTGGCGAGTCTGTCTCAGTGATAAAGCATACAGATGCTATTCCCGATCCACGTGCAGTTAACCAAGATAAAAAGAATATTTTGTTTTCCGGTACAAATGTGGCTGCTGGCAAAGCGCGCGGCGTCGTTATGGGTACTGGTTTAAACACTGCTATTGGTAAAATTCGTACTGAAATGTCGGAGACTGAGGAAATTAAGACTCCATTGCAACAGAAATTGGACGAGTTCGGAGAGCAACTTTCTAAAGTAATCTCAATTATTTGTGTAGCTGTCTGGGCAATTAACATTGGTCACTTTAACGATCCCGCTCATGGAGGCTCATGGATTAAGGGTGCAATTTATTATTTCAAAATTGCTGTAGCATTGGCAGTTGCAGCCATTCCGGAAGGTTTGCCTGCTGTTATCACTACATGCTTGGCGCTTGGTACTCGTCGCATGGCTAAAAAAAATGCTATTGTACGTTCTCTTCCTTCGGTGGAGACACTTGGCTGCACTTCAGTTATTTGTTCCGATAAAACAGGAACTCTTACCACAAATCAGATGTCTGTTTCCCGCTTGTTTATTTTCGATAAAGTTGAGGGTACTGATAGCAGTTTCCTGGAATTTGAGTGTACTGGATCAACATATGAACCTATCGGCGAGCTGTTTTTAAATAGTCAGCGGGTAAAAGCTAGTGACTACGAAGCTCTCCAAGAACTGTCTACAATTTGCATCATGTGTAACGATTCTGCAATTGACTACAACGAATTTAAGCAATGTTTTGAAAAAGTTGGTGAAGCAACTGAAACTGCATTGGTTGTTTTAGCCGAGAAGTTAAACCCTTTTAATGTGAACAAATCTGGACTTGACCGTCGTTCTGCGGCAATTGCTGTTCGTGGTGAAGTTGAGACTAAGTGGAAAAAGGAATTCACTCTAGAGTTTTCTCGCGATCGTAAATCTATGTCTTCATACTGTACACCACTCAAAGCATCCCGTTTAGGCACTGGACCAAAATTGTTTGTCAAAGGTGCGCCAGAAGGTGTTTTGGAGCGCTGTACACATGCTCGTGTCGGAACTAGCAAGGTTCCACTAACGTCTGCTCTTAAGAACAAAATTCTTGCTCTCACTGGTCAATACGGAACAGGTCGTGACACTCTTCGTTGCCTCGCTCTTGCGGTAGCAGATAGTCCAATGCGTCCTGATGAAATGGACTTAGGCGATTCTACCAAATTCTATCAATATGAAGTTAATCTTACCTTTGTGGGTGTTGTCGGCATGTTAGATCCTCCTCGTAAGGAAGTATTCGATTCTATTGTACGTTGCCGAGCTGCAGGTATTCGCGTTATTGTCATCACTGGTGATAACAAGGCTACTGCTGAAGCTATATGTCGTCGTATTGGTGTATTTACTGAAGATGAGGACACAACTGGCAAGTCGTATTCGGGTCGTGAGTTCGATGACCTTTCGCCAGCCGAACAAAAATCTGCCTGTGCTCGCGCAAGACTGTTTTCAAGAGTGGAACCCCAACATAAGTCCAAAATTGTTGAGTATTTGCAGAGCATGAATGAAATTTCCGCTATGACTGGTGATGGTGTAAATGATGCTCCTGCTCTTAAAAAAGCTGAAATTGGTATTGCAATGGGATCCGGTACTGCTGTAGCAAAATCCGCTGCTGAAATGGTGTTGGCTGACGATAACTTCTCCTCAATTGTCTCTGCTGTTGAAGAAGGACGCGCCATTTACAATAACATGAAGCAGTTCATCCGTTATCTTATATCGTCCAACATTGGTGAAGTAGTTTCCATCTTTCTTACTGCCGCTCTTGGTTTACCCGAGGCTTTGATTCCTGTGCAATTGTTGTGGGTTAACTTGGTAAGTTAGGTTTAACGGAGAAGTTACATATTATGCGTATTAAATATATTCTTTTAGGTTACAGATGGTTTGCCAGCGACAGCTCTTGGTTTCAATCCCCCGGATTTGGACATTATGGAGAAACCACCAAGAAAGGCCGATGAAGGCCTTATTTCTGGCTGGCTCTTCTTTAGGTATAGGAAAATGGTTAGGGGTTTCGATGACGTATTTAACGTTTTTTTTTAGGTACATGGCTATCGGTGGATATGTAGGTGCAGCTACTGTTGGTGCAGCTGCATGGTGGTTTATCTTTTCCGATAATGGTCCACATCTTACATACTGGCAACTTACCCATCATCTTGCATGCTTAGGTGGTGGTGATGACTTTAAAGGAGTCGACTGCAAAATTTTCAGCGATCCTCATGCTATGACAATGGCTTTGTCTGTTCTCGTAACCATTGAAATGTTAAATGCTATGAACAGGTAAAATTTTAAACTCATTATTTAAAGGAATTCGTCTTTAACAAAATATATTTCAGTTTATCCGAGAATCAGTCATTGATAACAATGCCACCATGGTCTAACATGTGGCTTATTGGCTCTATGGCACTTTCGTTTACTCTTCACTTTGTTATTCTTCATGTTGATGTTCTATCTGTAAGTTCTTCGGTTTCGATATCAAAATAATTTATTAATTTAATTTGTTCTTTTATTTATTATGCGTTATGTTTGTAATTCTAGACGGTTTTCCAAGTAACGCCGTTGTCTGCCGAGGAGTGGATTACTGTGATGAAATTCTCAATTCCTGTAGTTTTATTAGACGAAACTCTTAAGTTCGTTGCCAGAAAAATCGCAGATGGTGAGAGCCCTATATATAAAATGCATGGGATTGTATTAATGTGGGCCGTCTTTTTTGGTCTGCTATATGCTATGATGCTTTAAGAGTAGAATAATTAAGCCCAAAAATCATTTATTTTCTAATAATTAGTTTAAAATGTTACTAAATATAAAACAATTTTCTAACAGAAGTATTTTAACTCCTTATAAATCTTCCCTTAACGACAATTTGAATGTTACTAATATCCAGCAAATGCATCCACAAAGACAACAGTGGAAAAAAATTTAAACATTGATGCATACAAAACCTTTAAGCTTCTATGAGTTCAAAAAGAAATTAGGTATAAATTTAATGATATGTACTTACATGCATATACTATTGTATGAATAATAACCTTGATTGCTTTTGTAAATATACGCGGAAGAACAATTACTCTTAAAAGAACCTAAAATTTTTGTTATAAATGTTGCAAAGCTCAACTTTTTGCATTAGTTAACATTAAAGTTAAGACAACACAGAAGAAAAAAAAGAGAAAACAAAAAAAAACATCCTGTGTTTGTTTGTATTTTTTGCTATAAATTATTGGTTCATACTGATATAATATAAATCTGATATTGCATGAAATAAGAATAAATCCATATACAGAATTCTAATTGACATTAAAGTTTGTGTTGGAACCTTTATTCCAACAATGGACCCAGCTGAAACTGACACTTATAGAGCCTATATATTATGTGTCTCAGCCGCAAACAATTTCAGTTCTCTATTTTAAATAACGTGATAGTTGTTTACAAACAACTGTTGTGTTAATCAACCCGCCGACCTGGTTGTTCAAGCTTTTAAATGATAAATGTTAGCGAAAAAAAAAAAAAAGTTCATCTGCCCGATTCTGTCTAAATGATTTCCATTAAAACTCTAGTCGTACTTCAAAAGAGCTGGCCATTAGGGCACTTCGTAATTTTTGAAAAACATTAAATTATGTTTCCTGATATTTTTAGCATTGGACATAGGAAAAAAAAAAAATAATTATAGACTGTTGTGTTGACTTAATAACTTGTGATTTGCGAAACGCTTTGAACCTATTATAAAAAATATTTTCTCCTACATATTAAATTGATGTTATTTTTCAAACATGTCTTTTGTCTCGTATCCTTTCCTTTAACGTATGACGACTTTGCCTATAAGGCGATTAGCAGGAATATTATTTAATCTTGTTCTGGCATTTTTTAAGTATGGTTGATAATTTTCAATAGTATGGGGGTTGCTAAATATCTTAGATATATTACACAATTCATTGGCATTCCAGAATCTTATAGAGGATTTATATCTGTTTCTCTGGTTTCTGTTTTCCTCTCGGAGACTAAAAGGATTCGTGGTGAGGTTCAAAAATGTTTTGAAGTTGAGAAATATACTTTAGTTTTAAAATTAAAGTCGTATGATTGTACTTCTTCTTGTTTTCCTTGCTTTTCTCATAATCAAAACGATGGAAATTGATAATAAACTTGAATAAGAGAAGCATCAAGAGATAAAACACCAATTTCGATAAAAAAAAATACATGTGTTTGATTTAAAATTTTTAATTTGCTGATAGGTCAAACTACAAAAACAAGAGTGCACAAGTACTCTTGTTATTGCAGTTCACAGTTTGAATGTAAATGATATTTTTAACCACGTTACAATAGTGAATCTATCTAAAATAAATAAAAATGGAATTAACATTATTTTTATTTGCATGTGAACATTCTTGAGTTTATGATTTAAATTTTACTTACAGTTGTGCAAATAGTCTTAACATATTGATTATATGTTAAGTTGTTAAGTATTATTATTCCAATGTTAATTCTAATAATAAATATAAAAAACAACCCGAAACAAATATACTTACAGTATTAATTATTTTTTTTGAGTTTGTTTAAAATAGGTCAAATGCAAGCTTTAAAGCCTATTCGCAATATTAATTTTGCTTCTATTGCAAAATTTCAATGTGCTAGTCATTAAACTATTAATGATTTATTATCAGTGAAATTGTTTTTTGTTTTTGTTAATTCTTTCAAATATATTTTTTTGTTTCTCACACAGTAAATCCCCGATTTCATTAATTGGATGCCTCCCGATTCATAATTAAAATCGACCCCTCCCTGCTTTAGAAATATATCCGAAGTTATTATATTTGTTAAGACAGTTTGCCCAAAAAACCCTAAGGCAACCAATTGTTTTCGCTGTACGTCATGGTCCAAATTTTTAGAATAACAAAGGCAAATGTATTCGAAGATATATTGAAAACAGCATGTAAGATACCATAAAATCGAAATAAATCACAATTTTGACATACGTTGATCAAATTTATCAATATAACAAGAAGAGTTTTTTAAAGGCGAAAGACCTGTGCTTACTAACAAAATATGAAACTGGTGTAAGGTTAAATAAAACTTTGCAAATATAAATTCTTTTCCGGCTTTTATTTTACCCCGCCATTAAGCACCGAAGAACCCTTTCCTACGATTAGACTTGAACGCTTTTTGCTTAAATTTTTCTTGCTCTGCAAGATCGAATAATTTGAACCTCAACGAATCATATTAATTGAATCGATTCGTTATAGTTCCTGACGTTGTTATCAACAAATGGTAAAACTGCTCTAGGAAAAGGAAAATCTTTGTATATTCATGAATCGCGTATTATCTACTATCCAGTTGCACAACTACGAAAATTGAGTGTTAATGATGGTACGAGGTGCAAATTGTTATATTCACTATTTGATTTATAAAGCCTAAGAATATTTTGAAAATATACCTAAAATGTATTTGATCTGTGGGTTAGTAAATAAAAAATTAATTAAAATCTTTTATGAAGTTGACTACAAATTTTTTATATAAGTTAAAGTTTTTTTTTAAACAATGTCAACCGTTCGTTTATGTTTCCTTATCATCGGTGGATAGTTGCAAAAAACCTGCGGAAGGCTTTTTATTAATTTAAATGAATTGCTATGTGAACTGCAATCAACCGCAACTGGAAAGATTTACATTCTGTAGTTGTGGTGTAAATTGACATTGCAAATATACAGTGCGTGCCACACTGATTGAAGCTATTGTTGTTTGAACAACTATTATGTTAAAAGGTAAGGTTTTTTTTTTTTATTTTGAAACAAAAGTTTTGGAACTTTACATTTAAAAACACACACACAACACACAAAACGATTGCAATAACTATTAACTACTCATTATGTGGATTGTGCTGGTTGTTAGCCTTATAGTCTAATATATCCGACTTAAAAACGTATTGTTGTGTAATAAAAGCATTGTAAAAAATTAAAAAAAAAATTAGACGTATCTTCGCTAAATATGCAGACACCGAGCATTGATTATATTTTTACACCTGATTGTTCGGAACATACGGCTCCATATTGGTAAAAATGCACAATGTGTTCTCGAAAATTATGTTCGACTCCACTCGTTTTAGACTACTAACGTAAGACAA
Organism: Phortica okadai; assembly: GCA_034638295.1. Lineage (NCBI taxonomy): Eukaryota > Metazoa > Arthropoda > Insecta > Diptera > Drosophilidae > Phortica > Phortica okadai. Next base: position 13,015,173 of record CM067851.1, on the reverse strand, counting down.
CATTGTATAAATAATAAATAAAACTACTATTTTAAGAATAAAATAAATTCAAAACAGGTAGTAACCAGAAACATGCATGATGGTCAACATATTAGAGGGCTGCTTCAGTTGTAGACACACCGATTTCCATAGGTCCAATATTGCCAGTAAAATAGTATTTCTCTATTCTTGAAAGCCACCTTCATCGACTCTGTGGAGCAATGTATGACACTTGTTGTAGTGAATACTCGGTCTTGCTATAGAATTGATGTGGACAAGAACTATGCGTGAGCTTCTGGAAAGGCGTTGTTTTGAGCTTCAGATTTGTAAAGGCAAGTCACCTGATTCGATATTTACAAATTTATAGATTTTGTACTTTTATTTCAAAATGATAATTGATCTTATAGTTTAAATAACCAAAAAAAAAAATAAAGTTTTTATGTATACAAACACCTTTTATTTTCCAAACTTCATTTTATTGGGAACACATTTATGTTTTGTTCCTTAAAATTATTGTCAGTCATTCTTTAAACGTTTCGCAAATTCGACTTGTTGCATTTCTTTCCATTCTTTTTTAGGTTTCATTCTCTTTAACTGTCCATCCCAGACTAAATCTACTAGTCCACCTTGTTTGGCTATTACACTCTTAACCCGGTTTGCGAAATCTATTGCTGTCTCCCCTTCTTGGCGATACATAGGTGGCAAATACCAAACATCACATACAATAGCCCACGAAGTCATCATCATATATAAGTACTGCATCATTGAATACTTTGAGCTATTCCAAAATGCGTCTCCAAATCTAGGATCGTACCTAAAATAAATACGTATAAAATATTAGAAAATTGGGATGTTTAAATGTTTGCACTATCTAACCAAAGAAGAAGATATGTACACATGAAGATGGTCGTAAAAAGTCATTCACTTGAACCGTTAAGGAAATAAACCAATCTAAAATCCTGGCTGATCCATGAAATTTTTTACTTTTGCAATCTGTTTCCCAAACATCTGTTAAATCTTAACGTTTTCGATATCAGGAATGTAAATAGAATATCACATAATGGAATTTGATATTCTATGTCTGTTTGGTACGTATGTAGACTCATGATCATAATTTTAGACAACTTTTTCTTCAACTTTAATACAAATACGTTCCAAACACAACTTCTTTAAAGTTTTGCAAATTAAAAATATCAAAATTATTTTTTATTAAAGTTGAAGAGCGCCAGTATATCTATTATTCTGATAAGGTGTATGTACGCATTGAACAAAGAAATTTAATTTTTTATAACTATGGTACATATCTTACAACTATTTTAGTTTGATTTATCTTTTTTATATAGATATTTTTTTTATTCTTTATATTTTTAGTTTTGTGTATTACTTACTTTATAGCGACTGGATAAATAACACCGCCAACTTCGAAGCTGCCTTTTTTAAATTGCATGACCGAAGTATTATTAATGCATGTTCCTTCTGGAAAAATTAGTATGGGTGGATTATTGGGATCTGATACGTGTTGCCGCAATCGCTCGGCAACAGTATGCCGGTCTTTAGCTTCTCCTCTTTCAAACCAAATATGCGGAGATGCCCGTGCCAGGGCACGTTGTAAAACACCCAAAAAGCCACCATGGCGTTGACCAATCTGTAAAAAAATAAATTCATATTAAATAATTTTTGTTTGCGCAAAATACTTAAAACACACAGAAACGAATATGAAATGAGTGAAATGTAATGAATCGATTATATGTCCTTACCAGAGAGTAAGTTGAGTCGCACATTAAGACCAATACGTCTATAGGGCTGGTATGATTAGCAACACAAATGCCTGTCGTCGGTCGGTTATCTTCGTTATGGTATGTTACAACAGCAGATATCGCACTCGACAGAACTCCAAAACAATGACCAAGCACTTGATTGACCAATTTTCGCTTTTGATTACCATCTTTGAGATATCCTACAGCAGCCGTGCATAGAGTTAACCAAACTACCTAATAATACCATAAAACACAATCCATTGTTGAATAAAAAAAAAACGTTATAATACTTTGTGCAGAACATAATGATATGACTATCATTTCTGTACTCTGCAAATAATAGTATCAAACATTTTTTACGAAATACGTTTAAAGCAAAAAAAAGAAAAAACAGAAAAGACGACAGAAACCCCCAAAAATCTATGTGGTCAGTAAGTTAAAACAATTATTAGTTTTCTATATTATCAACAAATTGTAACTAAAAATAATTAAGTAAGCAAAACCCCAGAAGGACCAACTTCCCTATTTGATGGTCGCATTTGTCAGCGTCCTGTTGTGTAGTTAGGCACCTCTACAACCACTCGTCGGCGCACAATTATATTGCTTTGTTGCTTGAAATAACCGAACTGAGTTGTCGATACGACTAAAACCCCCCAAAGGGTATTTTTGTGAAAAGTAATAATAAAAATTAATAGTGTAAATAATTCTTGGTATCAATAAGACGATGTTTGAATTGCAAACCGCATTTCCAGTGTGTTAAAATAAAAGGTTTACATCAACAAGCCAAAAATGTTAGTTAAAAATTAAGTTGGTGGAAAATGCTGAGCATATTGATAAATGATTTTTATTTTGAATATGTGTTATTTTGTAAGTCGTTTTTCTTAAGATCAATTTTATTTTCTGTAAATACATACATACATATTGCTTAATTACTACAAGACAGTCATAACTCGAAAAAAAAATACTGACTATCAAAAATTTAAATGCATTTTCTGTTAAAACGCTTTTTGCGATCTATGAAAGTCTTGTAGCATATTAAGCAATAAATGTATAGAAATATGTTCTTTTATTGTCTAGATATTCAGTTGTGGTTTTCAGTATATACACAGAAAACATTTGTGTTTCAGGATGCACATGTACATACAGTGAACCAAATAATTATTCGTACACTACTCGTGACAGTCAGAATGATAGATTTAATACATTTTAATTTTTGTTTTTTCCAATTTTTTGTTAAGAATGTTTAATAATAGTATATTCTCAACGGAATTATTAAAAAAAAACAACAAATTTATTCATTCAAATGAATGTATTCCACACAAAACGGTAAAATCAGCCAAATCGACGCCAAAAAATTATTCGTACATGTACCGACTGCAACATTGTTTTTGCAAAAGTAACTGTAATCTCCGTGTTTGCTTTAACCCATTTCATTTAATAATTGAAAGAATAGGTAATCGTAACATATGAAGTCATTTTTCTGTCACTTACAAGCTGTATTTAGTTGGAATCGGTCATAATGGGTCGTACTGCTGATTTGTCCCTTGACATGCGCAAACTGATCATTAAAATGTACTTAGAAAACAAATCTCTTCGGGAAATTGGGAAGACAATTGGAAGAGCCCACTCAACTGTGCAGAGCGTAATAAACAATTACGTTAATAGCGGTCAATTGGCAGCGAAACATAAAAATGCTGGAAGACCGAAAATTCTAACAGCACGGGAGGAGCGTAAAATCATATCTTCTGTGGTTAAAAACCCAAGAATTTCATCTACAGAAATATATAACAACCTTCAAGAATCGGCACCAAAACAAATTTCTAAACAAACCATACGGAACTGCTTGCATTCTGCTGGTTTCCATGGCACTGTTAAACTGTTTATTTCGAAGATAAATAAAAAAAAGAGACTAGAGTTTGCAAAACAATATAAAAACGAACCAGATTCTTTTTGGAATAATGTCTTGTTCAGCGATGAGTCGAAATTTAATGTGTTTGGACCAGATTGCCCTCCTAAAGTTTGGCGAAAGGCCAATGAAGAAATGAAGGAGAAAAACCTAATACCAACCGTTAAACATGGAGGTGGTAATATAATGGTTTGGGGATGTATGGCTGCATCTGGAGTCGGACAACTGCAGTTTATCACCGATAGAATGGATAAGTTTATGTATTTGGACATTTTGAAAAATAATTTGCATGCAAGTGCCACGAAACTTGGGCTCGACAGTCAGACATTTTCAACATGATAATGATCCAAAGCACACATCGTATCTAGTTCGCGATTGGATGCTTTTAAACTGCAACCACTTGAAAACGCCACCTCAGTCACCTGACTTAAATCCCATCGAGCATATATGGGATTTACTGGAAAAAAGGATCAGAAAACACAAAATAACATCGAAGGACTCGTTAAAAACAGCCATAAGTCATGAATGGGAAAAAATTTCAGCTAATGACACAGGTATACTAGTCAATAGTATGCGTCGTCGCTTGGAAGCTGTTATTAAGGCTAAAGGCGGTCCAGCAAAGTATTAAAATCCTTTTTTTTTTAATAATTTGCAACAATTTCTGACACTTTTAAATTGAATTTACGTTAGTGTACGAATAATTTTTTTGCGAAGAAATGTGCCTTTTTTTATTTTTTTTAAGTTCTTTAATACCAAATATGGATTTTGTGATATTTAAGTTTAAAAATGTAAAACCAAAACTTTAATTTAATGAATAAATCAAATTTCGGTTGTTTAAGTTAAGATTGTGTTTAGTTTCAGACGTTTAAACTTTCGAAATGGAAGTGTACGAATAATTATTTGGTTCACTGTATATCTAAGCCACAGTTGATAGATATATTTAAATAAGCAATTAGAGGGAGAGGTTGGGTACACCTAAATAAGGTTGGGAACCCACCAGTTTGAAGGAATGGTTGCGTTAACTTGTTTAGTAGTTTGTAATATAAACTTTAAAGAAAATAATAAAAATAAATACTAAAGCAGGGTCCTGCAACGTATGTACAAATTTTGTAAAACGACTGTGGACAAAAATTTCGTAAAAAGGCAAGGTGCAAAAAGAATAGGACAAACAACAACAGTAGGTCACTCAATAGACTAGTGCAAATCTGCAAATTCAATGCAAAGTTGCTAATATACTTATGTAATTAAAAGTGGATATTTTAAACCATTGAAATATTTTTCTGTTGACACAAATAAAATAGAAAAGAATCGATGAACTGTACCATGCAGTTGCCATACACAGTTAAATTCGAGAAACTGACTCATTCAGTGATTCAATCACGAGTTCCATTAACGGAAGTCTTTTTAAGTTTAAACACAAATACAAGCTAGAGCCAATACAAAAAATTGTATACGAGCAAAGCACCTCACAAAAAAGTATTGAGTTATGGCTAATCACGTTAAATATTTTAGAATCAATAAGTTGCCTCTTTCAGATTAATTATATATAAAAATTTACGTGAAGAATGTCATTACCTTTCCATTTTGTATTAGCGAATTTAGCAGATGCCTAAATTTAACGATTTTGGTGTAACAAACAACAATCATCTCAATTCTTCTTTTTTCAAGAATGACTTGTTTGCCAATTTTCGACGTAGTTGGAATTGGGATCCTTTTACAATTTTCGATTTTTACTTATGAATGGTGCATATAATGTAGTTGCTAAAAAAATGTTTAGTTTGAAACATTTACAAATTATTTTTTTGACAAAGACAATTACATAAAAATATAAGGACTGTTGTCTCACCAAAGAAAAAGTGCAATCAGTTGACAATATAGCCACATCCAACGGAGAGGTATGGTTTGCTACGCAAAATCCAGAAGATTTAGGTCTAAATTGTTTATTGTGAAAATTTATTAGAGTTGATAATGAGCTAGCTATAACTCGAAATGTAAGTTTAAATGATAAGCCTGCTAGAGGATGCCGCAAGAATCGAAACGGTATCAAAGAAACAATACTATTTGTGATAACTGCAAGCAGTACCTACGGAAAGAGAGAATAGATTATTGTTTTAATATTCATGTACTTTTCATATATTTGAAAAGAGCTCAATGCAAATATAGGAATAAATGTTATTTAAAATGATAGTAGCATATTTTCTAACTTGCTTAATAATATCTGAGAGAAACATACGTAAGATTAAATGCGAATGAACTACATGAATATTTAAGTACTATTTTTTATGAAAAGCCAACGAAAAATAAATTAAATATTGACTCTTTTGAACTAATTGATAAAAGTTTTGGAAAGCGATATCCATTTTCATATGAAGGCTACAATGAAGTGAAAGTGAAATGAGTCAAGTAGGTGTAACCACCTCATTTATATATATCAATCTGATGGAGTTTGAGCTTATGACATTTTCTCTTGAAATATTCGTAAGGAATAGTTAAACTATCTACCAGAACCACCAGTACAGACTACTCTGCAGATTTAAATAAAAACCCATATAAATATCAATAAATAAATGTATAAATAATGCCATAGCTAATGAATAAAAGAATTTATGAATAGAGAGCAGTAAAAAAATGTTAAATTAATTATACGTATATTTTATAATTTTTAACATTGTACAGAAGACACAAAATATACAGAATGGAGGTAGACGAGAATATTGTAGCATCGATGAACTTTAGAAACTTATTGATACATATGTTTGTTGTGGTTCATTGCAAAAACAGTAAAATATGAAAAACACTCACACACATAAATATATTGAAAATTAGAACAGTTGTTCATACTAAGCCTTGAAAATTTCAAGACTCTTACCAATCTAGAAAATTGTCGTTGCAAAAGTCCTTAAGAATAACAATGGACAGAAAGAGCTGAACTAGATAAGACTAAGATTTTCGAAAACTAATGTTTTAGTGTATGAATAACTATGGTGCTCTGGAGTTTTTGCCACAGACTGATTAATGCGCCTCTATGGAAAACTCTATTCTCTCGATAATTGAGCTTTGACGAAAGTATTTTTGATTATCATACAATTTAGCTATTGTTTTGATAACTCATTATTTCTTATAAACATTTATGTGAACAATTTTATTCTTTATGATTGACATATTAAGGCATCGGAATTGGTAGTTCACATACAAAAAGGATAGGCAACTTAAACCCACAAAGTTTATTTTTACACTCCAACCCGATGCTGATGATGAAATTCATTTCTTACATAAACTTCAGGTAAAAATACGAACTCTAACAAAATGTGCGGTGCACATTCCCATTTAGTTAAGATCGAACATATTAATTTTTCTACAATTATAAAAAAAAAATATTGAAAATTGAAAGGTAGTAGGCCCAATATTAGTTGCCTTTTTGAAGTGAAAGAAGTTTCTTACCTTTACCCTATATGAACAAATTTTTTATTCATGCATTGATGTTAAACTCATAAATAGAACTTATGGCAGGGAAAGAATATATCGAATTAATAATGTAATAACGTCACGCCCAAAATAATATTTGAGATTAGAGCTGAAGGCCCCGACGCTAGTGCTCTCTTTTGCTCATTATTAATTATAATATTGTTTGTATAAATTTATTATAGCTAATATTAATAAAAAAAAAAAAAAAAAAAAAATATTTGAGATAAATAAAAGGGTTAATTTTTTCAGTAAGTACAATTATTAACTGGTGCTAAAGGATATTACATTATCGGTATATTAAAGTTCATTTTTTGATTCTTTGTAGAAAGCGGAACTAAAAGAGGTGCACTTAAAAATGATCATTAAAAAAATGTTGATTGTGTAAACTGCACTAGCAACCATTTTTGGAAAGACTTTAACAAGACCACAATTTAGTGCAATAGCTGTACAAACAAGAAATAAGTTATTTTAAGCTTTTGGTCCAATCGGCGCAACGGGTCTTCGACTATTGAGTCGAATAATTGATCAATCCCTTTTTTTAGGCTCAATACATATTTATTTTTTCCCCACTTTAGTCATTAGTTTGAAGGGCCTCACATAACACTATGATAAAACGGGGACAAATAAAATGAGTTTACAAAAAACAAATTATGCCTGTAAAATAATAACAACTATCCCTGATAAATAATAATGAAAATCAAAGCTGTATTCCTCTTAGTACTTACACCAATAAAGCACACTAAAACTCGTAAAGGCATCAATATAAAATATCGCACAAAGAATCCCATCATCCATATCAGCGTTATCTTCCAAGATATAAATTCATAATGTCGATTTGTACGAGTTAACATATTCCAGTTTTTTAATTCTTCAGCTTCAAATCGGGATGTAACCTCGTCTTCGATAATTGCTTCAACACCAGCTTTGATATAATCTAAGCAGTTGCCTAAATTAAAGCTCAGTTCTTCCTAAAATTAAAAACAAAATATTAATTATTTTACGTATACTAGTGACAGTAATTTTTTTTACATTAGATGAGTGGTCTGTCATCAACATTATGTGAGTCAAACAATAAACTTGTTTGAAATTGAAAACCAAAATAAAAAGAAAATAAAATTGTAAAATCACAATTTTTATTTCCAAGCGCATATCAAGTGTCATCAGTCATTTTATATTCTTATAGAAATTTGAGGTAAGATTAGAAAGTAAATGTTACCTTGTCATGTTCCACAATAAATGTCAAAATGTATGTTTTTCATTTTAATACGAAAAGTGAAAAAAATTGTACTTACTTGATTATAATTAACCGTTTTTTCATTTTCAGCAGATACTTCCTGTGGTTGAGGAAGTAGAATTGTGTCTCTAGTAATTAAAGAGGTTCCATTGCCGAAGTAACTATTTTGAAAATGTATTTCCTTTAATTTACTGTCATTTTTATCAGTAATGTTTTTTATTTTATTAGCGGATTCATGATCCTCTTTTGCTGTTTCAATGCTTTGACGACCATACTGAAAAATAAAAATTTTTAATTAATATTCGATAACTTTTTATTTAGATGTTTTTGTTATTTTCTGTTTTAATGACATTTGTTGCGTATAATCAAATATATAAAAATATCGAGAGAGTTTGGTACACCTTTTGAAGTTTATTGGACATGTTTTACCAAAAAGAGCTTTTCAAAATGTGTAGTACCATTGACCAGAAGATTTAAAGGAGCAATTGTCAATAAACGTAATGTTGCGTCAAAGCGCAAGCATTGTTATCGTTCCTTAGGCATGCAAAACTTAATTGAATGCAATAAAAATGGTAGTAATCACATCTTAACTGACTATATTTTTTGACATTTATGTTTACTTCATAGAACAGGTAGTGTAGTTGTATGTGGTATGTGACCGGCAAATTTTTTATATGAAGTCTAATGAAGACTCATAATGGTTACACAAACCATATCAATATAATAGGAATCTTCATCATACATTTGTGTGAACGCATATGAGTGTTACAAAATATGAACCTAAATACGTCAAAGCCAATAGAACATTTTATATTAAGAATTAATTTACCTCAAAAATCCTTAAAAGTAGTTCGACATATGCTCGTCGTACGCCCACCGACTTATTTATCGCAGATAAAAATATTAAAAATGAAATAAACACAGAAAATGGAAACCATATTGCTTCAAATACAAACGCAAACATTTCTCCAGTCTATCACTATTAACTTTATTTAACAATTAATGTTAGACAGTTTAATGCATTAATATCAAAACAACATTTAAATGCTAGATTTTGCAATTGTTAGATGTGAACGTCCGAATAGACCAACTTCTTAGGCAAACTTTCTGCTTCCCGTTTAGATGACCATTTTCCAACGTTTCTAACACCCTACAATTCTATGTTTTGTTCAGTTCTACAATAACATAACACAAACTAACATTCACACCAAACTAACAAGTGTGACGAAAACAGAAAGTGCTTCCTTTACTTATGTTTACTTGAAATATCTGTGCACATGAATCTGTCTAAATTGTAAATATATTATTGAAACAAATGAGAAGAACAAGATAATCAAATATATGCGCATAGTCATCTTCATTTTAAATTTTATTTGAAATAAGGAATATGGAACATGGTGTGAACTATTTGCGAAATGATGACTTCCTTATGTGTGATGTAGGACCAATACAACATAGGAGAATTTCACACTAGGATTGATGAGAAGAAATCCGGTAAGTTGGCAGCTTCGTATGTTAAAGAAGTCAAACGGAACTTAAAACGAATGTTTTGAGTCAAAATATTTTTAATCCATTAGGGAATGAATAAAAACTAAATATACATATCGACAATTAATTTTCATTTAAAAACACAAAACATTTGTGTTTGCCACGACAATTTGCAGCGTTCGAAGTTCGAACTCAAATCACGCAATCTAACAATTGTAAATTGTGACGGGCGTGAATAACGAAATAAGGAGGTCTGCTTAAATTCGTTAATTTTTCTTCTCCTCATGTAAACAATTGAAAAAGAGAAATGAGTTGAATTGTGCGAAATAAATTAAATAAACTTAAAATGCCGCGAAATATCGTAAAAAGTCAATTAATTGAATATAAAATTAATCAAGTTATGCAAAAAATTGAGTTTCTGGAAAGTAAAGATGAGTATTAATGCATGAATACACAAGTAATTAACTAATTGTGCTCGCATTGTGCACAGATGTGGATTGAGGAAGGACTGGATGACTTTGTGGCATAGAGGGCGTCCATAAATTACGTGAGGTTTTCTTCAAATCAAAATTTTTCATTTGTTTTTTCAATTTTTATTGTGTGAAATTGTCACAAAAATAAATATCAGTCTTTATTATTCATTGCAGTTTTCCTAATTAATTCAATTTATCAAGTTTTTTGAGTTGTGCGATAATATCGCTTTAAATAATACGGATATGAGTCATTTTAAAATTAATTATGAACCACAACTGCAGTATTGGCTTAGCATAAGTCGCAGTACATTTCCTTAAGACATGTCTAGTTCCTTCATTTCACGGTAATTTTCCGTCTATCTTCTTCTTCTGGCCGTGGACGCTTTTGCGCCAATGTGACACTTTTGACCGTTTACCGTTCGAATTTACCGTTTTTTGCGAATTTGCGAATTTTATAAACATTTTTAACTATTCATCCAATAATTTCCTCATATTTCAATGTGTTTGATTTTATTGATAATTTTTCATGTGAGATACCCAGTTAGTAAATTGCTCCGATGTCTCCGACAATAGAGTGCTAGGTAAGCTTAATAACACATTATTATTATTACATTATTTCATCAAATTTTTATTTCCAGGAATTGGGATAGTATATTTCAGTGATGCAAGGACAGAAGTCGTGAGAACTTGGCTAAACATTGTGCCAATTCCGTCGGGAAAGGCTGACAATATTGTTGTTGCTGTCCAAGATGAGCTCCAACACTGGTCGCTCCATATGGACAAGTTAATAGCCATCGGTACAGATAGTGCGAAAACTATGGTTGGGCAGTATTTGGAAGCAGGAATTTGCAAGACAAGCAATTCAAGCGACATGCGCTAGTCACGAATTGAACAGTATTGCAAAACTGGTTTTAAAAACATTTCTGCCTACAAGAGTCCAGTCTCTTTTATGAATGACTTCGATGTGGTTCAACATCCACTCAAGAGAGTCTTATAAGGCATTTTTGAAAAACAAGAACCAAGACAACTACAATGTAAGTCTTTGCTTTGCCTATTTTTTTTTCAGGATCCTTAAGTTATCCCCATGATAGCGAAAACGAGATGGCTGACCATTGCTAATGTGGCACAAAGGGTACTGCAGCAATGGTCAGATCTCAAATCGTTTTTCAGTACGCAAATATCCAACAACGACGACTTGGGCTAAATGCTTACCAAATATTTAAACAACGACGCGAACTACGGTTTTTTTGGTGCCTGTACTGAAAAATATCCAAGAAATATCTGAAGATATTGGCAAAAAAGTCGACAGCACTGCCGAGTTAATAAGAAACTCGATTTCTTTTATGCTCAAACAAATAAAAATGAATTCAGAAGATCAAATCAAGATTATTGACATTGATTATGTTAAATCAGTGAATGATAATCTCGGCTTGACTCCCGAAATTGAAAGTTATATTTCCGGAATCGAATTGGATGACGAAAAGATTCGACAAGTTAGAGAAAGTTGTGTGAACTTGGTAGTCATTTTTATAACGGATTTAAGGAGGAGGTAAAAATTTAATAAATTTCATATGAATTGTTTCAATTCATTTAGTTAATTAACATTTTTTTTTTTCAGACTCAGGCAAACAACATTAAGTTATTAGAAAAAATGTATGCGAAGACAGTGTTGGGTCATGAGGTCCCCAATATTGACGATACACTCGAGTTCTTCGGTATCAATATTGTGGTGGGGATGTTAGGTAAGGAGCAATTGATAGAAATGAGGAGAATGCAATGGCAAAACGTTGACGACAATTCCAAATTTTGGTCGGAAATTGGCAACTTCCAAAATGAGGAAGGCACAAAACCATTCCACGACCTTGCGCAATTTGGGAAAATGATGTTATGCGTGCCGACGTCAACGAATGCTATAGAGGGAGCGTTCTCCGTAATGAACGCAATCAACGCGAAGTGGCGAAATCAGATGAACAATGAAACTGTCACAATTCACATTAAGTAATTAGAATCCTTAAATTTTAATAATTAAATATTTAAATATCCTTTTCTTGCAGATATGGATTAAAAAGAAACAATTCTAATTGCGCAACCTACAATTTGCCAAATGATGTTTTGAAGGAAATAAAGGCAAACTGTAGAGAGAGAGAACACGAAGACGATGTGATCACGTCAAATGTCGAATGCATCGTCGTTGAGGATCGTAAGTTTTATCTAACATTAACATACATAATCCCTATTGAATATTAATCTGTTGTTGTAGGTAGTAGCAACTTGGATAGTGATTCAAATGACAGCACTGAAGTTCATGCCAGTCATTACCAGAGGAATTGCTCCATGAGGACGACTGCCAGAGGAAAGCTAAAAAGCGTAAAAATGTGATTGATTATAACAGTGATGACGAGCACTTGGAACAAACTCCATGTCATGGAAGAATGGGAAACACGATTCCAAAAGTTTTCCAAAAATATGAGAAAACTTAGGTATGATATAAAAATTGTAGCGGGAGATGTCGGTTGTTTATTTAGGTCAGTCTCACTACAGATGTACGGTACCGAAGAGAAGCATGACTTCATACGACAACATACAATGGATTTTATAGTGAGTTAATCAATTTAAGTTTTGTAGAACATTTTAATTACAATAATGCCAATTACGGAACAATAATCGCGAATATTTCAAATTATTTATGACTGAAGACATTGGCAGTTACATAAAGCGTAAACGCCGCAAGGATACGTAAGGTAACCACATAGAAATCGAAGCTTTATCCAAAGTCTTTAGGCGACAAGTTGAAGTTTATTGTTATGAGACAAGTAAGTTAAAGTTTACATACATGTATAAATATCAACTTTTACAATTTATAGCACTGCTAAACACAATCAATTCGGAAGAAAGAACCGAATTCGATTCAATAAGATTGTCATATGAGCGTCAATCGCACTTTGATGCTTCTGGCAGAAGAAGATGGAGACGCAAAATAGTGAAACTTATATGTACTATATTGTTTGTTACTTATATGATCTCATCAAAATCAGTTGTCAATATTTTGTTCTTTTTGTATTTATAAAATGCTCATTATGCTATTTGGAAATATTATAATACTCACCACAGCTTTAAATTGTTGCTATTTATTGTGATGAATGCTTCTATAACATCTCTAGTTAAACTGATCATACTGATCAAGAATATAAAAAATTGAAAAACTAGTCATTTTCAAACAACAAATTCTGACAACAGACACCGTAGCGCACTGAGCAATGACTTATGTCAAAGTTCAAGGAATTCTCTTTAAAATAAAATGTATTTCAGGGTTATTCATGTTTGTTAAAATGATATGATATTTTTGTAACGCAAAAACTCAAAAGGTCCCACCGTGCGTCGTTCTTTTAATGCAAATGCAGTATTGGCTTGTCATATGTCGTGGTGTATTCCCAGGTGATGTGTCTTATTCCTCCATTTCACGGTGCTTTTGCGCCAATGTGACACTTTTGAACAAATTTGGGCTCGTTTGCGTCAATTATGGCGTTTTCTTCTTCTGTCATGGTTGCGTTTCTGTGAGTTTGCGCCATCTATTGGTCTACTAATAAACTAAGGTGAGTTATTTGTGTTTTCGGCTTTTCATTATTTTTTCATTATTTGTCCTTGATATTCATCCCATCATCAGTGCTATCGCCGTCTTTTAAAGAGCTCGCGTATTTGCAACGCGTTAATTAAAATTTATTATTATTTATTAAACGTGAGCGACTCAACCAAGCATAGTTTGCTTGCCTGGCAGTCTAAGACTTCAAATCTGCCAAAAATTCATAGTACACGCAAAAATAAATATAGATTCAGGAAAATAAAACCTCTAATATAAATAAACATAATTTGTTGGCATAATTCGTCATCGCGGCCTTTTTTGGTAAAGTGAAGAAGTGAAGAAAGTGCAAACAACTTTGGAGTTGAACTCCAAACTGACAAATTACTGAATTAGTGCCATCAACATACATAGTTGTTCACCCTTTCATTTCATCGCGCTAGATTGATCATAGTCAAGATCAAAAAATCAAACGATTCCAGATAATCTTGAAAAACCCAACTCTTGAAACTACGAGAAGCATTTCTATCTGCAGGATTGGAAGGACAGACCGTTTGCCGCGCACATAACACCAGATAGAAGCTCCAGCCATTAGTTAATGAAATATTAAACAGGTTGGATTTGGCAAAGTAAATGAATTATTAATTATACATTTATAATATTCTTTCAACATCATGAGCGTTGGCAATGCAAAAAACAATGAAGATAAATTTTCACCTATGGATGAATTGTGTTTGCCCATATTTATGGAGAAATATCCTGGCAAAGTATGCTGCTTCTGTAATTTATCAGAGAGAAGTGCGCTTGGTCAAAGGGAGCTTCTAAAATATAATATATCTTTAGAAGTAAGCTTAATGGAATTTGAATTAAACGAGAAAGTAAAAAAAAATAACACGGAAAATAACACATACCGTCGTCCGAAAGGATCACAAAAAAAGGGAACTAGCGCTGATGGTTTTTATGAATTGGATAAGGTTGGTCATTCAGAAATTCTGGAATTAAATGCCATTCAAGACTCTGGATCAATTTACGTTCACCGTATGTGCGCATTGTGGTCATTACATCATAATCAAATCGAAGATATAGTACCTTCAAAAATTACTTCTGCATGTCTTGAGTGCTTGTCTCGGAAGTGTTCGTTTTGTGGTCAATATGGAGCAACTATTACATGCAAGATGAACTGTTCTCAAGTTTATCATTTGCCATGTGCTGCAGCATCGGGATGCTTCCTTATTTTAGAGAGCTTAACTGCTTTTTGCTCAAACCACTTGAGTCAAGTTCCTATATTGTGTAAGTATTATTAATTATATCATAGAAAAAGAAAATCATTCAATTAAATTTATGTATTTAAAGGCGACGAAAAAAACATAGAATGCCAATTTTGCTCTTCATTGGGTGACATATCTAAGTTAATTATGTGCTGTGGTTGTGGTGATCACTTTCACTCATCATGCATAGGCTTAATAAATCTCCCAGGTAAGTTTCGTCGCAGATCGACAAACTTGTTCAAATCAATTATTTTTTATTATTTATTTATTTTTTGTTTATTTTTTGTAGATACACGATCTGGTTGGAATTGTACTAGATGTAGTAAGTGTCAAATTTGTAGACAAGAGGATTTGAATGATGCGCGGCAAGTTAAATGTGAACAGTGTCAAAAAATTTATCATGCAACTTGCTTACGTCCTACATTGTCATCGATTCCAAAGTACGGCTGGAAATGTAACGTAAGTATAAATGTTTAATATGAAAGTAAACATTAAAAATATATTATTTTGTAATTCTAGCGTTGTCGAGTTTGCACAGACTGCGGATCGCGCACACCAGGAGCGGGAACGTCATCAAGATGGCATTGCCATTTCTCAATATGCGATTCATGCTACCAACAACGAAACAAAGGATTTTCTTGTCCAATTTGTCAAAAAGCCTACAGGGCAGCAGCATACAAGGAGATGGTCAAATGCAACCAATGCCAGAGGTAATCACATTCACATACAGTGTGTCAGGGTACATTAAGTTTGTTTGAACGAAATGTATGTAACGCACAGAGGGAGGGGAGGGGTACCCCGTAAAGTATATATATTCTTGATCAGGATGACAAGAGAAATCGATTGAGCCCTGTCCGTCTGTATTCACCAATGGTTCTCGGAAACTGTAAAAGCTAGAGAAATTTGGAGTGTAGGCTCGTGATGCTTGGCACAACATTAAGTTTGAAAGGTTTTGTGTCACGCCCACTCCTTCCCGCCCAACCAGCACCGCCCACTTTTTTAAAACGCTATAAGTATTACTAGTTCTACAAAACTGCATAGCACAATTTTTCCCCTTCCCCCTCATTTCCCCTCCCCTCATTGTTTTATATATAACGATATATCTCCAAAACTAATAAAGGTATGAACCTGAAATTTTGTATATAAGCTCAGTAAATATGTATTTTTAAAACTGCATACCACGAAATTCCCCTCGCTTTCATAGGTTCCCCTCAATGACCTACAAACTCAAATTTTTCGTAAATTCCACTTTTTTTGACCAATTTACTTGATATTTTGAACACTATTTGATCGGGCGATATCAAATCAAGTGTGTAGGGTATTATATTGTCAAGTATACTCGACTATAGCGAAAAGATTATATTTAAAGTTCCATGGGTCCTTAACACGAAGTCATCATTGTGTAATGTATAAACAAGTTTGTTTTTGTATTCCAAATTATATAACTGTTTTCTATTCTGTTTTAGATTTGTACATGCGTTTTGTGATGAAGAAGCGGACCTTAATAGTTACCATAAAAAGAAAGAAAGTAATCCTGACTACGAATACATTTGTCCCAATTGCAAAATACGCTCGAATAGCGAATTGCAAACAATTGGAGAATCTTCTTTTGGACAATTTTCGGAAATTTTAGGCAAAGACTTGGATATGGATTCGATTGATAATATTGAATCTGAAATTTTTTCTAATGATGACCAGCCAAAGTTACCAAGTAATAAAAAGCGAATTTGCTTGAATGCTATTCGCGGAAAAGGTGGTAAATTTGTCTTACAGAGACCTGGATTGCTGACTCAACTAACAAAAAAACGAAGTGCACGGCCAAAGGGACGTCAACTCATAATAAACAACAATTTAAGCATCGTTGATCGGTGTGTTAATCGCAGTATGGAATCAGATATTTCTAATGAAAAAAAAATGGTTTTATGCTCAGCTCGTGACAAATTCATTTTGAGCCGAGATATATGTATAAGATGTGGCTCATTAGGCATAGGTCAAGATGCAGAGCTTATAACATGTGCTCAGTGTGGACAATCCTACCATCCGTATTGCGTCGATGTCAAACCTTCGAAGATTATGATTCAGAGAGGCTGGCGTTGCCTTGATTGCACTATTTGTGAAGGGTGTGGAAAAAAGAACGATGAAGCTCGACTTCTTTTGTGTGATGAATGTGACATTTCCTACCATATATATTGTGTTGATCCTCCATTAGAAGCAGTTCCGCAAGGAAATTGGAAGTGTAAATCCTGTACAGTCTGTCAGAAGTGTGGTAAAAATCCCATTGGAAAATATGGCATTGAGCAAAACATTTTTGAGTGTTCTCGATGTTCAAGTCAGAATATATGCCCTCTTTGCTCTAAAAGCTACGTAGATGGCGAAGCACTTATACAATGTGTACCTTGCGAACAATGGTTTCATTTTAGTTGTGATGTTGAAAACAAGAACAAAACCCCTGAAAGTTATGAGTTAAATGAGTACCAATGCAGTCAGTGTAGACTGAATAACATTTCAAAACTTAAAAGTATAACTAGTAAAAAAGAAGAAATTAATAGTCAGACAATTCCATTGAATAAGTCAGAAAGTAAAGTTGCAATTGATAAACTTGAACGGAATGTCCATGTGGAACAATCTGAGTCAGTCGAATCAACCCACTGGATTGACGGTATTTGTGTAAGTGAAAAAGGTTTAAATATGATAAAAATGCAAACAATGGAGTTCAAACGTAAACGTAAAATGCGACAACCTGGTGGTATGCTTAATAAAGACACATGCCTTTTGAATTCCAACGAAAATATTGTTAAAAATAATTCATCTTTTGATGAAATTCATAATGAAAAGCCACAATTTGAAAATTATAAAGATGGCATGGTTTGGGAAGGTGATGATATGATACCACCGGAAGGATTTACCATATTCACAAATGAAGAAGGAAATAATATTTTAAGAAAAAAACGTCAACGGAATTTGCAAAAATTAGGTATTGGTGGTTTCTCCGTTCGGAACAGAGGAATGAAAAGAGATAATGAAGACAGTTGCAAAGATCAGATTAATTTAGCAATATCCAATTTTAATAAAAAAAAAAAAATTGTGCGAAAGAAACAAAAAAACAAGATTATTGAAGCATATCCACCTTATCTCCAGGAAGCATTTTTTGGAAAGTCACTCTTAGAATTAGGGAAAACTCCTGCGTACGACTCAGATTCATCTGATGGCCTTGATGTATGCAGCATTGGTGTACATTTTATGGAAGTCGGAAAGAGTTCTTTTGAAAATGAATGTATAGAGACAGAGGTTGTTTCTCAAGGAGAATTGAAAAAATGTAAAGTCGGAAATACGTCATTCTCAATACTTTCCAAAATAGGTGAGCAGCTTCTTCAGAGTCCAGTAGAGATATGTCAAAAAAATCTTTCTTCAAATCAACTCGGCGAAGGTAACTTTTCAATACAAATATACATATATAAACCATCATATTTAATGAGACAGTTTTTGAACTTTTTAATTATTTTTTTTTTTATAAAACCTTATAATATTCATAGAAATAATCCTTAATGTCTTTTTTTAGATCCGATTTCGCCAAGTAATGATGTCAATCAATTGGAGACAAGTAACCGATCTATTTCAGATCAGGCAATGTTGAAAACAATTATAAAAAATGATATCGTAAGTAATATTCGTCACATATTTGTTTTTTATTTACCGCTTGTCGATAAGTGGTATATGTCTTATGTACAAAACGAAAATGTATGTATTACCCATTAGAACTACGTCAGATTAAAATATCCACAGAGGTACAAGTATATGTAGTTAAGTACATCCGACGATAGGTCATTAAATTAAGTTATTTTAATTAACGAATATAGTGTTCAGTATATTCTTAGTTAGTTCCCCGTATTTACTTGATATATATGTATATTAAAAAAAAATTTTTTAGGTTCATACAACTGTCGACAACATTTCTGGAAATATATCGCCATCAGGACCGAAACTGAACAAATCTGTGGATCCATTAGAGTAAGTTTATAATAAGAGTAAAAAAGATATAATTATATAATTTTTGTTTTGCAGTGCGTCTCTTATCAATAGTGTACAAAACTACAATGTGCCTCGTGTGCAAGAAATTCATGATCCAATGCCAGCATGTTTTATATCAAATAGCTCTACCAATTCTTTTGGACAAAAAAATCAATGCGGCAGTAATTTGCCTTCTGATACGGCTTATACAGCAGAACCCAAAGGTAACGAAGGTGAAAGTATTATTGGTGGCACACAAAAAACTGCTGAAAAAATGAGACGTGATGAGGGTAGGTTGGATTAGACAAAAAAAAAAAAAGTCTTATTAACCGGTAATCTGTCCATAGACCTTGGATCAATGGCAACTATTTCAGCTGTATTGTATGCAAACATTAAACATCCAGATCTCAAAGAAGAATATCCAAATTGGAATGACCGGTGCAAGCAAATACTTAAAAGATGGCGTTCTTTATCAACAGAGAAAAAAGCTCCGTTTTTGCAACATGCAAAAGATAATCGTTCTGCACTTCGAATGCGTAGAGCTCAGCAGGAACAGCAGAAAATCAACTATTTGCAGAAATCCTCGAAAGAGGAAGAACACGAGAAGGCATGGAAGTTACATCAATCAAAACTTAAAGAATCGCAAACTAATATGTTCGTTAATTATTGTGAGTATTTTGAAAGATAGTGTCTTAAATAAAACTAATGTATGTTACATTTATCATTTTAGCTGCTCTGTCGTTTAACGCAGATGATAACTATTCTCAAAATACAACAAACCAAAAGCAACTTATAGGAAGAATTGGTGACATGACAAATACGGAAATAACGCAATTAGCAAATATACCTGACTTAGAAGGTTCATCGTTTGTATCGGAGGAAATAAGTGACAAGAAATTACGGCATTTATTGCAAAAGTCAGCTTCCGAACCGGTCATTGTGAAAAAAAAGGAGACCTGTTCATTTATGCACGATAGTGACTTTAAAATGGCATTGTTAACAAACACTGGAATGCATCACAATAATCCAATGTTAGGAAGTAATGAAAAGCCAGAACCAACTGAGCTTAAGCAAAGCTTTCAAAAGTTGGAACAAGCCCTTAAAATCCAAGTTGAGCCCAAATTGTGCGAACAGTCTGAATCTGTTTCAACAGCTGAACTTGAAAAATTAGAGTCCGATGAAAACGGCGCCTTTGGTGATATATTGGGTGGCTTAGGGGAAGGCGATGATGATGACCTTTTAAAATCTCTTACTTCAGAAATAGGTGATGATTTCAATATACTGGAATATGCAGACCCTGAATTGGATGTGCTGGCAAGTAGCCAACTTGGAGCCTTGGATTTTGAGGATAACGAAAAGAGCACTCAAATTTAACCCAATGATATAAAGCAGTATATGGGGAATAAGCAATTTACATAATAGTAACATGTTTTATTAATGTAACAAAAAAAATATAATAGTGACTGTAATCAAATGTATGCATTAACTTTTTACAATCATTATTTGTGGATACCCCTCGATGAAGTGCATTTTTTTTTTGTCGATTTAAAATCACATTTTCTTATTGGAACAACATGGTGCTATGTTTTATTTTTACGATTCTTAAAAAATGTTATTTGCTCTCACTCCTAAACTAAGTGCCGAAGAGAAAAACCAAAGAAACCTGATTGACCTGTGAAGCAATTTTGGTTATATTTATTGTAACTAGTGGTTAACCAGTTGACTGCATTAAATTGGGTTTTGCACGATCCCTCACAAATCTTCTGATTTCAGCACTGCAGAGTCTCAGTCTCGCTTTGAAAAACCCTTGCAATTCAAAAAATTTCAAATTGAGTGTCTAGTTTCCTTCATGAATTGTAGCTATCAATTCGACACGGTACGATTTTCACTAATACAAATTTTGGTAAAGCCGAAGATAACATAATTCTTTGTTCATATTATATGTACTATATTGTCCAATTCTTTCAATTTGTTTTTATTTGTAAATATAATTGGGAATCTCGATGGTTATTGTAATTACTTACTGCATCATAGAAAATAAAAAAAACTACTTTGCTGAACGTCGTTTGCAAAAAAAAAATATCCAAGCGATGGTACTAGAAAATAATGTATGTGAGGAATTAAGATGGCACCTTAGCCTTAGACATAGATAACGCCCGTATAATGACTCGATCAAAAAACAACGTATGTATGTTTTGTATGTATGTATTGGGTATGTGGCCAATTTAAAGGATCAGTGGCGGATTTACCAGTAATATGGAGCCTAGGGCGGCAGAATTTTTGTTTATCCCTTTTTCATGATGCTACAGGAAATTTACGTTTTTTTTTGTAAGCTCGACACAACGCTAGCTTAAATTAATGAAAATCGGAAAAGGTAAAACGCAGAAGAGAGGGAATCTGACACTTTGGTGAGCGAAAGAGGACGCGTGTAAAAGTTTGAGAGATTCTTGGCACGAAGTTCTTAAGACTTTGAAATCAATCAAAGAATATTATACCGAAAAGCCTGAAACGCGTCAAAAAGCGGCAGGAATACTTTTGAGTTGGAAGAAACTGGAAACGTCGGTATTGGTTGTTGTGTGGAATGTTTTTTTGGAAAGAATAAACAAAGTCAATGTTCAAATTCAAGCTTCCACCATAGATTTGAGCACCGTTACCGATCTTTACGAGTCACTTCGTAA
The DNA here is from genome assembly GCA_034638295.1 of Phortica okadai. NCBI lineage: Eukaryota > Metazoa > Arthropoda > Insecta > Diptera > Drosophilidae > Phortica > Phortica okadai. Next base: position 12,993,340 of record CM067851.1, on the reverse strand, counting down.
GTTTTTCGTAGTTGAACGAGAATTTCAAGTATTTCGAAAAAATGGCGATGAAATTAAGAAAAGACAACCGACAAGAAAAAAAAAAATTGATTAAACATCTGAAGAAATTATTACAATGACTGCGAGTGAAACTTTTAGGGTTAACAAGTTAAGGGGGTATTCTAGAGTAGGATTTTGAACAAATCGTTTTTTTTTCATATTCTTAAGGGTCAAGTTTCTAAGAATATGTGTCGATTTTTCAAAATTCGAAATATTTTCGGACTTATAGCGTTTTTGTGATGTAAGGTACTAGTGTCGATTTACGCGATCTAGCGAAACCACAGCCAAGTAAAGGGGGTGGGGCGAACCCAAACCGATCTTGGTTAAGGCGTCTATGTTCTCCTCCTCGCTGGCGCTAAATGGGCAATGCATAGCTTCGGCTATGTAGCTAACGAGCAAGGCGCATTTGAAGTCTCGTTATCTAGGCTTAGGTCACCAACCTAGACAGTCGCTTCGGGACTTGAAATTGGTAGTAGTTTCGGCTACGAATATGGGTATAAGGTATAAGGGTAGCACGGGGATGGTTGATGCCCGGACTGGTTTGCAGAGCCAGTTCAACCATCAATGGGATGACCCCTTGATGGGAGACATCATGGAGGCTGTGGTTTAACACCCAAATGCGGGTTAGCTGCGTTTGCTCAGTTATCTGAGCTCAGCTAGGAAGCTGTTATCCAGAAAACAGAAGAGTTGTTTAGATGCATGCCGGTTCTTACCCGACGAAGTTTGTGACCCTAGCCCAACACAACTTCAAAAGGAACTTGCTAGCAATATGCTATGCAACGATACTTATTTGGCACAAAATCCAAATCCGGTGATGTATGCTTCGGCATTAAACATCCGTGGGTTCAAACCACATAGTGGTACATCCCACTTTAAACATTAATCGGAGAGATCCGAGCACTTTGTTGTTGTCGATTTACGCTTAACAAAACTTCAAACGCGAGCTTCTCGAAACTTCTTTTTTCGACCTGGTTGGCATAATATCTCCAGTTCTAATCATCCGATTAACTCCAAATTTGACGGGTACCTTCTGAATCGCTCTATCCGTACTTCGGATATTGCAAAATAATTAGATTTACTATTATTAAAAAATCCCTCAAGTTAAAAAAAATGGTTAAAAACCATTTTTCATTTTTAAATTGTCGCCTTTTTGTCATTTTTCCGTATTAAAGAGAATAAAATTATATTTCAGAAAAAAATATAATTAAGTGTGATATCTGCATTAGCCGATGTAATGAGGACGATAGATCACAAATCATAATGTTGCATTTTCAGAATAAATGTAATTAATATGATTGTGAACTAAACTAGTATTTCGAATTTCAAAGGTCAGTAGGGGCGGCCAAAATTGAATAGCCTACTAGCGGCAAATCCGCCACTGTAAAGGATACAAAGTTTTAAAACTCCCAGAAAACCTTCCAGGCTAAACTAACAAATTGGACCATAAAATTAAGACGCCAAGGAGACAGCCCATTTTTATAATGAATTTATCTATTTTTAAGGGGGTATACACCCTTTGAAGATGATTCTTTTGTCGATTTTGAGGAATTATTTTTAAAGCGAAAAATTCACTAAACTAAAAACGGTTTTAAGTTATTTATTAATACATGTTTAGACTTCAATTTGGAATTTTCTTTGTTCAAAAAAGTCACAAATAACCACTGATAGATGGCGCAAAAGTTAAGGCCATTTTGCATAGAACATTAGTTGGCGTGTCAAATCAAAGCCCGAACATGACTGGTAGCTCCAAAAACAATTTTTTAAATCGCAAAGGTTGTATACCCCCTTAAGCACATAATTAAGCTACAAAAGATAAACTAATTAAAGATATCGATATTCGGAAGCTACCATCGATGGAAACTCCAAACCATCGATAGTACTCTATCTTAACCCATCTTGGTACAAGCAAGCAGCAAGCTGGGATACTATTGCACAAACAATTGACTAGTCCTATTATTACAAACTATTTGTTGGATTAACGCAATTATGAAATCCTTAAACTAAAGTGCTATATTCAAGATAAGATAACCCTTCTAGTACTATCGAAATGCTAACCCGCTAGAGGTGGAGAAACATCGATTTTCGGGTGTAACGATGTTTTTTGTTAAAAACACAAAAATGCTTCTTAGGGGACGTCCATAAATTACGTGAGGTTTTTTCTAGTAATTTAGACCCCTCCCCCCCTTCTTGATGAGATTTAGTGAGATTTTGACGAACCCCTCCCTCTGAATCTCACATGAGATTTTGCTACAAATTTGATAAAAATACTGTTTTTTTTTTGCTTAAATTTTTGAAAAAATATGATAAACAAGTGAACTAAAAAACTCACATGAGATGTCCGATGAACCCCCCGTCCCCCTAGGTGAGATTTGGTAAGATTTTCCTAAACCCCCCCTCCCCTAATTTTATCTCACGTAATTTATGGACGTCCCCTTAAACCTTACGATTCAAATGGATTTTGTCATATGAGTGATCGCTTTTTCCATGATAGTTCCCTTACACGCTCCTTTCAAAAAGAAGGCGAATGATAAGACTAGCAAGGCTAGTCGCCTTTCATACTCGCTGCAAAAAAAGCTGAGCGGAAGGTCTTGTTGTAACACGAAGTATGTACGAACATTTTAGTTTTATCATACATGATATACTGTTCTAAATCTGTACTGTTCTTTAATTAAAATTCTGTTAATATGTTAACAGCTTGCTTTTTGTCAGCCAGACTTCGTGGGCTCGAATCCCACTCAAAGAAGAAAAAAAAAAAAATAAAAAAGTATTGTAAAGAACAAATTTATTCTGTGGTCAGCTGAGAACCAGCGCAATCTTCATGAGTCATCTTCATTGCATATGCAACAGTAATATTAAGGCTATCCTATCTTCGTCTATTTCTTTGCTATTTTTCTATTAAATTTAAAACTACAAATTAATTTTATATGATACAACCCGGCCTTTGTGGGATTCGATCCCAGAGTCTTTGGATTGAAAGCCGGCACTCAACCAACTCCACTAAAGATATCATTGAAATTTCCTAAATACTATATTATATAAGCTACAATTTAGCTAGAGAGCAACATTTTAGTCTCCTACTAACTCAAGCCCAAAAACAAAGTTACTCCTTCCCATCTCGCTTCTCAAACCTATCAAAATAAGGTGTCCCTTTCCTTCTAGTTTCTAAAAAAGCTGAAGGGAAGGTGCTTCAAGTTCGCTATAAAAATAGGAGTTTTAGAAGGGTTCGGTTCAAAATAAAATTGTTTGGCTCAAACTTGATGACGTAAAAGCCCTTCCATGTTTGTTTCAAAACCTCTTCCAATTTAAACGGTTCACACTAAGCCTCAAAACAAGGCGTTTTGAAACGCTTTTTTGTAAGTATTTTCTTTTCTCCTGTTGGGAAGGTGATTTGGAAAGCCTTCTTCGTTCAGGTAAGCATAGTTTTCCTTCTGGGATGCTTTATTTTTGATTGAGATCATTATTTTTGTTTATAAATAAAAGTTTGTCTACAACTGTAGAGCTAAGTATGGTCCTTCTATCCGAAACGACTTGACCAGCTTTACTAAAAACTCTCTCCGACTCACAGGAAGACGCTGGAATGCAGAGGTACTTTTTTGAAAGTACTTTCAAGGCCGTGTCCTCGGTATTCATCAGAAAACGGATGATTGTTATTAATAAGAACATATAAAGCACAACATATGAAATATTACCCAATATGTCAAAGGAAGATGGGAATCTTTGAAATACATCTGTTTTTCCTAAATGTTGTCCAACATGATGATGCCATCTGCACGGGAAGATTTGATGTTAGTTGCCGTTTTATTTTCTAAAAATGGAAATGTTTTCTCTTGTTGGGGTGGTGTTGCCTGTTTCCATGGATGTATTACTGCTTGATCAGCGTTTGTCCGTAAAATTTAATGATGATATGGCCCTCATTGGCTTTCGATGTCCGAAGTTGTTAGTCCAACAAATGAAAAGTGTCTAAAATTGAACGGTTGATTTAGTGCAAAGGACTAAATCAGGCACATGTATTCTGCTGCAAGTGTTTAACGTGGTAGTGCAAATTTGTTAATTGTCGGCCGTCTTTATAAACATACCGCAATAAATACAAATGCTTTATCGCTTGTTTTTTTGTAGTGATCCCACACTACCGATGTCTCCCGCTTTCGCTTTGGAGTTGCCTCGTTTTCAGCCAACACCACCAAATAAAAACCATAAATATTAACTAAGTATTATTAATTTATAAGAAATATAATACAGATTTGTACTTACAATTCCTCTTCTTGAATAATCAGGGATGTTTTTGAAAATCATCGATGTTGGCCTCTCCAACATCGATAATAGCGATGTTTTGGAAACATCGATTAAATCGATGTTAGCATCGATGTTTCTCCACCTCTATAACCCGCATGTCTAAAAAGTAACGATTTTATTCATAGAATCATCGATGATTTTCGCTAAAAGCATCGATGATTCTCAACCTCTACAATGCTGTTGACAAGTGTCGATTGTGAGACCGATTTAGCGACACGGAGAACGTTTTTGAACACTTAGAATCGAGCTAGCTCGACGAATCCACGCATTTTTGCATTAAATAGACCTTTGTCGAAGTGAAAGTCCATTTTCGGTTATAGTATTTAAATTTTATAAAAAGAGGCTATTTTCATAAACAAAAGTTTTGTTTATGAAAGACGGGAGATAAGGCAGATTATTGTGAAAAAGGCAAGTTCCCAACTCGTTGTGTAAATGAGGTCGTGTAATTAGTATTCCATACGTCGATTCGACTCAATTTCCGAACATACGGGCAAATGGAAAAAGATTTGTTGAATTTTTGCAATTTTTGAAATTAACTTTAATATTTCGGTGTAAGTGTTGCATGTAGTGACTTGTTTTAAGTCGAGTGATTAATAATAAAAAAGTTGACTTTTTATAAAACTAATTGGTCAAATTAAACTGAAAAAAAAAACACTTTAATTAAAAGGTAATGCATATTCATAATTCTTTCCAAAAGTTTTGCATCAATGTCGCTATGTTCAAACACATTCCGATAATAGCCAATTTAATTTAAATGGCGAGTTTAATTAAACAGTTTATTGGAAATATATTTTCTATATACATTTAAATTTATGTCTCCTACGTAGTTAGTCATCATGATGTCATTGTTGTGTACAATTTTAAATGGATTTGATTGCTCCCTTAAGCTTTTTAATTATACAGTTGCTAATTAGAAAAACCCCTCTACTAAACCTGTATATTGGCCGTGGTGTCGACGATATAGTTTAATATTTTATCTTTTACAAAAGTTTATGTTTGTTGAGTGTTTATCTATTAACTGAAATTCTATACGAAGTGTTTTAAAAATATCCCAGTTCTTTGCAAGCATGACAACTTATTTACTATTTCCAGACAGAAAATATGTTTGGTAACTTTGCTAGACGCAATATCAAAATTTTAAATTGTGTCGCACATATTTTATAGGTGTGCCATTTAATGGACTAATTTACTAAAAGGTCGGTCCATTGGGGATTCTTGACACTCATAAATTGGACAAACGCATGAACTGTGATGTTTTTAATATACTATTTTGTAGCTATAAAATAAAATGATATTCCTGCAAGTATCTGCATACTTGTGTTACTGTCATTTTGAAAACCTTCCTTCTGTCTGTTTTTAACGCATGCTGATTTATGAGAATGGTATTGTAAGCCTTTTATATGAAGAAAAGAAATAGTACATAAGTAATGTGTTTATGCTCGCAATGGTAAAAACGACAAAATTTCATTTACAGTATTGTAAATAAAGGTTTAAACTACTTCCAACCTGTTCCTTTTGAAGGAATATGCCATTTGATTTGAAAAAAAAGGCACAAAATTTGCTTCACAATGAGGTGAGCCACATTAACTTAACACTGCTTGCGTGTTCTATAGCATTAAGAAATTTGGGTGTGACAAAAGAATTATGATTAAGGCGACTTCTAAGTTTTTATTATTTATTATTAGACAGTCAAAATAATACGCACTAAGTACATATAAAACATTCGATTAAGTGATTTTTAGATTTGAATTTCAATCTGCAGTCCTATATTGACTTCAAAACATGGACGATTTAAAGGGTTTCTTACGCCAAGCAGGCCAGGAGTTTTTAAATGCCGCTGGCGAAGCAGCCATGGGCGCAGCAAAAGATGTGGTTGGGTCAGTGATAAACGAAATCTTCGTTAAAAAGGAAGCTGATACTAAGAGGATTCTACCAAGTATTAAGAATATGAAAGTGGTATGTTTGAAAATTGTGATTTGCTACTCCATTTATTACCGTGATTGACTTTAACATTTCATTTAATTCCATCCAACATCCAATATATTTCTTAAAATTGGTACTTCTAATGATTTCATACACATATAATACTTCTTTTGTAAGTATTTAAGGATTTTATTAAAACAATAATGGAGTTCTGGCCAACAGTCTTTGTTTTATTACTGAGTTTCAAAGACTATATTTTTTTTTTTATTTAAAAACGTTCAGTGTAATAAGACGATAAAGCTATTTTCAAACTTTAAACGCGCGGCAAATAAAATCCAGATAACAAGACTACTTCTTTGTCTGTGTATAGGTAAAATACTCCCTCATACTGCCTTCTGTCTGTGAATAACATAACTAACATGAGCTTTAATTAATATTGTATACATTATGTGTTTTAGTTTTATTTATTCTTGTACCGTGTTGTTGTACCGTAGTAAACGATCCTATTGCAAACATAAATTATTTTTTATATTAATATCCTGCTGTGCCATACCTCCAATATCTAATATAATATAACTTCATTCATTTAACTTTACTTTGACAGAAATTTTAATTAAAATCAAAATATATATGTTATAATGATAAACATGTTTTTTTTAGTTGGGTGAAAAGGATGCAGGTCTTCGACCACATACTGATGTTCAGGATTATGAAACTCTTCTGAATAACTGTCTGAGTAATGGATCTTTATTTGAAGATCCACTATTCCCAGCTAGCAACGAGTCGTTGCTATTTTCGCAGCGACCCGATCGCCATATTGAATGGTTGCGCCCACATGTAAGTTTGATTGCATTTTGCAAAGTTTGTACATTAAATAACTTTACCATTTGTGTGTATAGGAAATCGCAGAAGACCCGCAGTTCTTTGTGGAGGGTTTTTCGCGGTTCGATGTACAACAGGGTGAATTGGGTGATTGCTGGTTATTAGCTGCAACGGCAACTTTAACTCAAGAATCAAACTTATTCTTCCGTGTGATTCCTCCTGATCAGAGTTTTCAAGAAAATTATGCAGGTATATTTCATTTTCGATTCTGGCAGTATGGCAAGTGGGTGGATATTGTTGTTGATGACCGACTTCCCACGTATCGAGGCGAACTACTCTACATGCATTCAACTGAAAAAAATGAGTTCTGGAGTGCTCTTTTGGAAAAGGCATATGCAAAGTAATTATATTATAATTTCCGAAGTATTTTTTTTTTTTTTAAATATATTTCGAGTTTGAATTGTCATTTACAACAGATTGCACGGATCCTATGAAGCTCTTAAAGGAGGTACTACCTGTGAAGCTTTGGAAGATTTTACCGGCGGTGTAAGTGAATGGTTTGATCTAAAGGAAGCACCTTCGAATCTCTTTAGTATCTTACAAAAAGCATCTGAGCGGAATTCTATGATGGGTTGTTCAATAGAGCCTGATCCAAATGTATTGGAAGCTGAAACTCCTCAAGGTCTAATTAGGGGTCACGCCTACTCTATTACTAAAGTGTGTATGATAGATATTGTTACGCCGAATCGTCAGGGTAAAATTCCTTTGGTACGAATGAGAAACCCTTGGGGTAACGAAGCTGAGTGGAATGGACCTTGGAGTGATAGCTCGCCTGAATGGCGTTACATACCTGAAGAACAAAAAGAAGAAATAGGACTTGTATTTGATCGAGATGGCGAATTTTGGATGGCTTTTCCGGACTTTTTAAAATATTTTGATCGAGTCGAAATTTGCAATTTATCACCAGACTCTTTGACCGAAGTTCAAGAGAAAAGCGGTAAAAGAAAGTGGGAAATGTCAATGTATGAAGGCGAGTGGACTCGTGGAATGACAGCTGGTGGATGTAGAAATTTTATTGACACGTTTTGGCATAATCCTCAGTATATAATAACTCTCGTTGATCCTGATGAAGAAGATTATGAGGGAAAGTGTACTGTTTTAGTGGCCTTAATGCAAAAAAATCGTAGATCAAAACGCAACATGGGTATGGAATGTTTGACGATTGGCTATGCAATTTATCACCTGACAGATCAAGATCTTGAAAGACGTCCTCAGGATTTAAATTTCTTTAAATACAGATCCTCTGTGGCACGTTCGCCTCACTTTATTAATACCCGCGAGGTAAAACTTTAACAGTATTGTAACACTATACATATACATATATTTTTATTTTAGGTATGTGCTCGCTTTCAATTGCCTCCAGGACATTATCTGATTGTTCCATCTACTTTCGATCCTAATGAAGAGGGAGAATTTATTATTCGTGTGTTTTCTGAAACTCGAAATAATATGGAGTGCGTAAATGCTACTTATTCTGAGTTTGTATATTAGCTTTAGTTTAAATTTTCTGCAATTTTGAAAAACGAAAAAATATGCAAATTTAAAGGATCGAAATAAATGAAATGGTATGTTAAACCATTCCTCCCTTTTATCTGTAAAATTCCTGATGGCTGTGATGGTCTTATAAGAAATTCATATGATAATGTAGTCATAATCATTTCTGTATACTATAGAATTTTCTAAAGTGGTGTATTACAATAATTTTAAAAATATCACAAATTGCTGCTGTTTAGACAAAGGAGATGTATATGTTCGTATTTACTTTTCTAAGTCTGACATTTTATAACAGCATACATACCTATTTTAGTTTCATGGGAAGTCTATCACTTGCCGGAATGCAAAATTAATATTTTTTCTATTAAAAGTTATCATAATTTTCAAAATAGTTTTTCTCCTCAACAGGTATTACTGATTATTCTAATTTATCGAGTATGTTTCATTTAATTTTTTGTTTTAAATATTTAGAGAGAATGACGACCAAGTGGGTTATGGGGATAAGGTATGACACATAATTTTATGAATTAAAAGCAATCAATAATTGTATTATATATTTTGATTATACAATAAGGTTCTACCAATATCACCTTTGCCAAGGCCGGATGACGTTCAAAGAGATAGCTTACGTCGGTTATTTGATAGTGTGGCTGGGGTTGATATGGAAGTAGATTGGATGGAACTAAAACGAATTCTGGATCACTCAATGAGAGATGGTAATAATGGAGTTATAACTAACTCAGTTCGTTAATACGACCGAATGTAATCTTATGCATTCTTGAACAAATTTAATATTTTTTTAATGTATTTTACTACAATTTTCCCATAGATTTACCTAAAGTTCCCTATACTCAACCAAGTGGTAACTTCATACAAAGTAACCCTACAACAAATGGCGGGGATGAAAACTCATGTGGAATTTTGGCTCTTATTTGTGGTCCTTTTTTGAAAGGTACTCCTTTCGAAGAACAATTGGGCATGAACGACCAGTCAACTAAAAGCCTAATGGGCGACAACTCAGGTCCTGAAAGGATTGTGACAAGCCAAGGTAAAACACTTCTGTTTCGTGATCATGAGTAAAACACAAAGTTTAATTAACAACTTTCTTTTTTTAAGATGAAATAGGTTTCTCAAAAGACGTTTGCCGTTCCATGGTTGCAATGTTGGATGCAGATCAGTCCGGTAAACTAGGATTTGAAGAATTTGAAGTTCTTCTCTCGGACATTGCAAAATGGAAAGCTGTTTTTAAAGTTTACGACAAAGAACACACAGGTCGAATAGACGGCTTTCAATTACGTGAAGCTCTAAATTCTGTAGGATATAGCTTAAATAATCGTGTTCTAAATGCGCTTGCACACAGATATGGGTCGCGAGATGGGAAAATTGCGTTTGATGATTTCCTAATGTGCGCTGTAAAAATAAAGACATATATTGGTAGGTTCAGGAACTAATTTAATTTTAAAGTAATAGTATTTTCATTGAAAAATTTTATTTTCAGATTTGTTCAAAGAAAGGGACGTACAAAAAAATGATTCTGCTACATTTACCTTGGAGGAATGGATACAGAGTACAATATATTCTTAATTCCTTCTTAATATGCCAAACTCAGTTCAATGTTAAAATCTTAAGCTTAAACAAATTAAAACTCAATTAAATTTATTTTGTATGCACTTGAATTACATTGATTTATATAATTTTACAAGAGTTACCGTCTTGTATGTTCATCAGGGTGAGAAAAAAACACATTTTGTTTAATATTAACAGGCGTAAAAGATTTGTTTTTGTGTAAAAACACGCCAGTTAAAATTTGAGATCTTATTAATGATATTTAGATAGTTCTCATCACATTATTCTATTTTTCATACTATCATAGTATGGAGACATTTGTTTTTGTGCCAACATAACTTTTATGCCACAACAGCCCCATACAACGACGTGAACCTTGCTTCTCTTCCGCTTCTTCATTTTGTATGGCAGGTATCAGTTCCAATTATCCGATCTCAATGAGGCATTTAGTCGGGCTACGTAAAACTACTATGTTTGAAATTTCATGCCTTTATCTTCCAAAAAAAGTTTTCCATACAACGATTTAAGTCTGTTCATTTATTTAAAACTAAAATTTTTATGTATTCTCGACAGTCCGCTTTTATTTGTTTTTAAGACAAAATGAATTTTGTCTATTTTACAAGTTTAAACGAAGGAGTCAAACGAAATTAATTTTGTTACTTCTTCTTTATATTTTATTCAAGTAAAAATAAAATATGTGGACATCCGATTGAATTTAGCAAATAAAAAATTACTTTTAAAAATGTGATTGATTCTTAAAGTTGTCTAGTGTTGCAAACCCTTATAAAAATTGAGCGAATATTTAGCTCTTAAGAGTAAATTGTAATGACTTCGCGGCCGCCACCTCTCACCATTAGAACTTTTTCAAGGCCCTCGGTTAAGACTTCCAGAAACTCCATGTCTGCAAAATTAATAATGTTGTCATTAAAATAGTTCTTATGCATCTTTTGAAATGTCACTCACAATTGCTTTCTCGTTCAACTTTTGTGTCCCGGGGGGGTCCTGGTAAATTCATAATTACCAATTGGGCATCTTGTGATTTATTTACAATAACTTCGTTTAGCTTTATTGCTGTATGCATACGCCGTACGTTGAATTCATCACTATAATTAAAACAAGTTTCAAGTTTATTTACATATTTCTTAATATTTTTTTTTGCATTAATTTACGGTTTTAAAGAAGACCCTTGGTTGTCTTTTGGATTTGGCGTTAAATCTTCTTTGTCTTTCAGATATACTTTTTCACTGTTACCCTTGTTTTCACTTTCATCGTTTTCGGTAGTATTTTCTTTTGGTTCCTGTAAAAATCAAAGTTTAGTGTTTCAATGATTTTTTTTTAATTTTAAACACTTCTATCCTTACATATGTTTGGGATTCATCGTTGCAATATGTCGGATCTGCAAATCGAACTTTTGAGGCCGTTTTTGTAGCATCGTAGTGGTGGTCTACAATTGTTTGCACCTATAAAAATTTGTAAATTTAAATTGGATTAACTTCTTGCATAATTAAGATTTATATTTAATATAACTATTTCTAAATACTGTTAATAGAATTTCAATATTTTTCTTACTTTGTCTCAGTGTTTCTTGATTTGTTCAACGTTATTATACGTATTGTATCAAAGAGGATATATGTATCTATTTTGACATTAAAAATATTCCTTATAAATAAGGTTTACAACAAGAACTGAAACGGAAAAAGTTCTATTTAAGAATGATCTAGTCTAACCCTAATCATCTTCTGTTTTCTGATTTCCTGTTGACGAGAGACATGCGCTTTGACAGGAGTTAAGTTTGACTTTGTTCAAGTTTTGAGACATATTGGAACATCAATGGGAAAAAAGAACATCTTCGAACCAAAAAAGTACTCAAAATAATTGCGCTGTGAATCACGAACGTGATTCTACTTAGTTTTTGCAACAATGCAAAAACTCGTATTAATAAATACGTTGATTTTTACAGTAAAAAAATCTTAAAATTATAGGAAAATATTTTTTTTTTTATAAACAGAAAATATGCAAAGAAAGTTTGACGCACTAAACGGATACAATGACATTTAAAACAAAAAATGAAAAAAGTGGTGTGAAAACTACAAAACAGAGAAAAGAAATATTTATGTGGGTAGATGCCATTGCTGTAGGCTTTCAGTAAACATCCTCTCCAGTCTTCTTGAAATCGCACGAGATGGACTGGCAGCTAAAGCACTTGCCAAAGTTTTTGGCTGACACTTAAGCCGATCATTATACCGGGATGAATGGCGATTAATTTGTAATACAATATAAGGTACTGCAAAGTCGTGACGAATTATGGACATCCTTACGTACCATTGAGCTTGAACGATTTTTCTTATAGCCAGAATACAGCTGCCTTGAAAACTCTTTAACTTCGTGTCACAGATAGTACCCCAAATATTTATACCGCTGGATTTAAATTTTTTCTTAATTTGAGGTTCAAATACAGAACAAAAATCAAGAAGCTAGTGCGACTCCTATCTATTTTCCAAAAACCTGACCATATCTTTTAAAGATTGCATGCGTTTACACAACAATTAATATATTTAATTTACGAAAGTTTTGATGCAATAAATGAGTGTAAAACGTGAAAACCTGATGGCTGTCTAAATGAATATAAATGATTGTTTTTAAATATCTATATTTGCTTTACCAAAGATAATTTATTATCACATGATGCTTCCTTAAAATCCATTATAGTCTGAACCTTTTAGATTGCAAAATATATAAATGAATTTATAGTTTAATTTCTTTGTTCATACGTTCAATTCAAAAATTTAAATTCATTCTTATTTTATTTTTTAGCAGTAAATAATAAATGTCGGCTGTGCCGCAGTTATCAAACCCTTCACGCATCTTTCAAACCGAGCATGTAGTTTATAGTCATAAGTATTTATAGTTGTTTCATTTAGACATTTTGTATTTTTAACACTATTGCTTCCCGATACCTTTAAGAAATATGTATTTCAGAAGCATTTAATAGACGTCTTGTATTGGAACAATTTTAGATCGGTTTTAATCTAAACTAGGGCAGACGGACACGGTTGAATCAACCTTAAAAAACTATATCATTTTTACTATCTTTTAAGTTGTGTTACTTTTCACTGCGTAAAGAGTACAAAACATTAGGATACATGCGATATTTCGGTGTACTTACAACTTTCGAATTCTCTTTCTTGTTCAATCGCAATTCACGTAGCATTTGGTTGCGTTGCTCCATCATTAAAGTTCTTTCGTATGTGTAAGCTGATATATCACTGTTCATCTGAATATCATGCGTTAGTAAATAAAAACATTATAGTTTTATACTTGTAAAGGAACTTACCATTTCGACGACTTCAACGTCAGCCTCTATTCTTAAATGATATAAAAATGTTTTAAGATCCTTTTTCATTTGGATCGAATTGTCCTCCATTTGAGCTACCGTAAAGATACGCAGCTTGCAATTACGCCAAGTGCGATGTTGTTTTAATAAGAAAGGCAGTAACATTAAAAGGCCACCATCATGAACGATCCACCATATATCTATATTTCCGCCTATCTGTAATATTAACAATTTTACATATGAAATTATTTTATTTTAATACCTTGCGATGCTGAAAAATGTGTTTCAAAAAGCAGTAGAGTGACAGGTTGGGTGTGTTTGTCTGAATAATGAATATTCATGAGTTTCAATGTAAGTATTTATATACCTTATGATTTGACTCAGGATAAAAATTTATTCCTTTTGGTACAAGCAATGCCATATGACAAGCTGCGACAGTTCGAACAGTTTGAATAAATATTTTCCAGCTATCTTTACCATCTTGTCGCCAGCTGTAAGGCCAGCCTATTATGACAGTGTTTGGTTTCATTCCACCTAATCCAATTGTTTGTATCCTAGCCAAAATGGAATTAAAATGTAAGTACGGGATTCGGTAATGTTTTAAAAGACATATGTATACTTACACAGAGCTAACTCCTTCACCAGTTTCATGAGCCACTAACACGTCGCAGAAGCCTTTAACTTTTTCGTCATTCATATATTTCTTCAATATGGTTTTGGCATCAATGGCTTTGTTTTGGATTTGTGTGTGGTTACCTTGTATCACAGATACGCATATTGTTAGGCCCTTTCCTGCTTTTAACTGAGTGGCAAACGAAAAAATTTTTCTGTATTTTGGCATAAGGTTGTCATTTAGTTTGCATAAAACTAATATTTGGGGCCGCCAGTTCTTTGTATGTGGTGGACCCTCCTCAAGCCGTAAAAGTGAATATCTTGCTGCTGTAAGAGCCATTCCTCGAATTCCATCTCCCCATTCTTTTTCAGCACTAAAATTAAAAATAATGATCGGTTCTTTTTGTTTACAAAGGGAAAGAGAAATGTTTCAAAACAAACCCTCGGTACTCGATGTATTTGTAAATCACAATTGCCATTCCCATTGCAATCAGAGCAAAATACCATGAAGTCATTATCATAACTGATATACATAGCAAAAGACCAATTAATGACAAGCTCCAGTGGTAAAACTTAAACCGTGGTCTCCAGTTTGGAGTCCTTAGAAGCGTTTGTACAGCACATGCCAAGTTGACAAATCCATAGCACATAAGGAAAAACATCGAAAGCAACGGCGCCAGAAGATCAACATTACCTGATTAAAATCCATAACTGTTGTAGGTAATCATAATAAAGGTTTAATGTTTTAACAAACCTAGCAGAATGCCGCATTGGCATATTACAATAGTTAACAACAGAGCTCGTACAGGTTCCCCGCGTTTCGACGATTTGGCAAATGGAGCCAAAAATGGAATAATTTCATCTCTGGCGATTGCCTGGAGTAATCGAGGAGCACCAGTTAAACTCTGCAGTCCCGCACCCAGTGTCGACAAAAATGACCCAATTAGAATAACCCACTGATTTGGCCAGGCCATGTTAGCCACCACCAACTTTCCGCCAATTGACTGTCCGAATCTATAGAAATATTAAATATATATAAATTTTTTTTTTCATTTCATAAGCATTATATCGACTCTTTACTTGTCTCGTAAAAGCAGGTTGTCTACAGTTCCAGCGAACAACAAGACACTGGATAAGTAAACTGTGCTTGTCGTTATTATAGCACAAATAGTTCCTATTGGTATACTTTTTTGAGCGTCAGCCAAATCACCTGACCGGTTTGAACCAGCCATAATGCCTTTCAATTAATTGTATAAGATGAATATCAAGTTAATCGTAAACCAGTAAAACGCGATCTTCGGCCTTGCCGAAAATTAAATACTCTTCACGCCTTTTTTATGCCACGCCCACTTTTTTTTTGAATCTCATTTATCTTTATCTTAATAGCTTACATACCAATCTTATTGTTATACCGCATTGGGTACCAAAGATATGGAAATTATTGATTTTTGCTATAGGTGAGCGGTGGTCTTGGGTACGTAAAACTACTAGTAGTGAAATCTCAGCCCTCTATCTTACAAAACAAAAGTGGATATACAGACAGACGGACATGTCTATATCAACTCGTTTTGACATGCTGATCAAGAGTATATACAATTTTTGTAGTCGGAAATGTCTCCTTCGATCAATTACAAACTTTAGGACAAAGTTTGAATACTATTCACTGCGTGAAGAGTGTAAAATCAAAACAATTTATGTATCTTACCCGTGACTGATGGAAAGAATATACCAATAAGAAGGGTAAATGATGTTGTAATGTCAGCCATTATTTGATTGTATGAAGGACCTCCTTGTTTTTCATAATCAACCGAATTTCTGCCGTAGGCTATGAATTGCCCTTTCTAAAGAAATTATAAAACACAAAAATAAATCAAAAATATTACACACTGTTTTGCATTTCATGCATTTATGGAATAGTTAGTTATTAAAAAATTGATGACAATACAAGTGTTTTACCTCTAAGAATGATGGATATATATTGTCGTAGAACACGCCACTTGCAAGTCCCTTGATACCTCTTACCAAACTAACATTATTTTCTAGAATTGAAAATGAAAATGGAAATAGTAACTTCTAAAAACTGATATATATATACGAATATTTCATGTTATACTTTGGTAATATTCGTCGCATTTGTGATCCGGACAAAATAAATCGTATAAAAATGTATCATCCTTCGTACAATTTGCCACGGGAATATCTTTAAGTAGTCTCTTGCCAAGTACACACATACTGAAAGTTATGAAAATATTTAAATGGCAAAATGAATGTAGTGCAATATTTTTTAAATTTACTGAAGTTTGTCGTTTCCATTGATGTTATCGAATATACCAACGTATACTGCTATTATTGACAGTATTACACATGCCAGGGCGACAGTGGCAAACTTATTTACAAATTTGACGCCCAAGAACACAATAAGACCTAAAAGATTTAAATTAATGAATTCATGTTTTATATACAAGTGGATCATTTATTACCCATAAATGCAAGAAGGCAAGTTCCATATACTCGAAAGTTGTTGTACATTGCTTCAGCGTCTTTTGTGAAGTCGCCAAATATTGATGCCCATGGCGCCATATACGTCTGAAGAAATCAAATGAAATTTGAAATCGTTTTAAACAAATAAGTTCTTATAAAAACCCCGTACCAGAACAATTTCAACAGCGCCGACAATGTACATAGCAGCAGCTAATGTAGTGCCAGTGTAAAATAACATTCCCACCGCACCACCAAATTCAGGTCCCAAGGATCTTTTTCAAAACAGACGGGAAAATTCATGTAATTGTTTTTTATTAAAAAAAATATTGCATACCTAGATATCATAAAATAGCTGCCTCCTGCGGGAACCACTCCATTGGTAGCGATTGCCGACATTGAAATGGCAGTTAGCATTGTCTGAAATATTTTTATATCTTTCTTTAAGTATAAATTTGTCTTAAAAATATATACAATAACTAACCACACAACAACAGGTTAATACAATCAAAAATCCACATACAGCTCCTGCGGTCCCCACAACCCATGTTAAACGAATGAAAAGTATAACACCAAATATATTTTGGATACATGGTAAGAAAACTCCGATCAAGGTTCCTAATCAATAAACCACCAATAAGCGCTTATTTAATGGGCACATATGAGAGCTATCTTACCCATACGCGCAGAAGGTGCTGGCGCTTTAGAGTCAGGATCGGTTGCAGCCGGTATCGTGTTCTCATAATTGGCCAGTGAAGAAATGAAAGTGGATATATGTGGTCTAGTCTCCAAGTCATCATCATATAAGTATAAATTTGGGTCAACATTTGATTTTTGGTTGACTTCGTCGATTGAATGAATGTTTTCCGAGTCTAAAAAAGAGAAAATGTCAACTCATAAACGCTCATTTAATAAAAAGAACACACTTTTGGCATGTTTGGCTGTCCGCATGTCCCCTTGTATGAAACTTGTCTCCAGTTCTTACCTTATCAATATCGTATGATCTTTATAACTTCTGAGGTACCACACAGAATACCATAAAAGTCAATTTGTTTATATCTTATTATATAATCATACATATGTATGAACATACACATAGTTTAATAAATAGCTCAATTTCAACATTTAGTTCGTGTCTTTAAAACCAAAGTATTTCTTAGCAAGAAATATTATTTACATTGAATGGTTTTTTTGGAAGCTGTAGACAAAAAGTCTTACCACAGATATATAATAATGTAAGATTCCAGATCACTAGATACTTACCATTGAATAATACTTAAACATTGAATAAAAAAAGAAAATAATAAACATTTAATCTCTTGCTACAACAACTTTAGTAAGGTGAAACTACACCTTCAAAAGTGTTGACTCCAGCATCAACAAAAATAATCTTCAAAAACGATAGTAAAAGGAATTCTCAGAGAGCAATGTTTGGTCGTTACTTCCACTGCTCAATGAGCTTCACATAAAAGAAAAAAAACCAGTAAGGACGCCATCTTCTGCAAAGCTTATATACTCTTCACGCACTTTCTTGTGCCACGCCCATTTTTTTTACTGAATCTATTTTCTATTCATATTATTAGCCTATATACCAATTTTCATTGTTTTTGCTCATGGGGTACCGGAGATATGCAAATTGTTGATTTTGGCTATAAGTGGTCGTAGCCATGCCCAGTTTTTGGTCAAAATAGTTTTCATGCCTTCCTAAGAACATATGTGTTAAGAAACAAAAAAGTTTTCCATACAACAACGTGAATCTTGCTTCTCTTCCTCTTCTTCATTTTTTATGGCAGGTACCACTTCCAGTTGTCCGATCTCAATGAAACTTTCAGGCATTTAGTCGGACTATGTAAAACTACTATGTTCGAAATTTCAGCACTTTATTTTCACAAAACAAAGAAGTTTTCTATACAACGATTCAATTTTTGTTTTCTTCTACTTTTCGTATGGGTGCTACCAGTTCCAATGATCCGACAGACGGACATGGCTAAATCAATTCATCTTGTCGTCCTGATCAAGAATATATGTATATACTTTGTATAGTCGGAAATTAACATTTCGATCTCCGGGACAAAGTTATAACACTATTCACATACGTGAAGATTATAATAACAGGGAAGGAGCTTCTTCATTTAACTTGAATTTGTCAGAATCAGGTAATCACACCGAAAAAGGATAAATAAATGTTTTGCTTTGACACACTGCTGAGTTACCGTGATTGACTGTCTGTTTTTAATTACATTTATATACAATAAGATAATTTGGTATGGACTTTTCATTGTGATAAGTGGTGCGTATTTTAATTTTCAAAGATTACCTGCAAGTAATAAAAACTTAATCATACAAGTAAGAAGTCGACAACAGTTTTGAGTGAGTAAGGGTCTGCTTCATTCAATTATATTGTATTTCAATAAAGGTTTGTCAAAAACCACAGTCACAATATACAACACTTGTAGTAGGGATTGGTTCCAAGTAGGTTAACAGGCAAAGTTTATTTCGACATAGAACAGGGTTCCACGTACAGTTGACCCGTATAGATAAGTCTAGAGCTACAGATCACATTTATTCTAATTGCACTGAATGTGAAAGTGTTAAAAGAAAAGCGAATTGGAATTAAAATAACTTATTGAAAACAATTTTAAAATTTATGTATCTAAGCATTTTGCTCTAAGGTTTTAATGCATACCTTGGTTGTGTTCTTCATGTGAGTCGTGATTCTTCTCATTTGTTATATCCATTCCGGCATCGTCGTTTTTCTCGTTTTCATCAGGCATTTTTACTTTTTTTTTTTTTATTCACTTTATATATGTATCTAATAATTAAATTTTTCACGACTTTAATCTATCGACAATACTGCAAAACAATCCAGCGGATGACTTTAACATTCATGGTTTCCTTCATACAAATTTGAAGTTATGTATACACATCTTTCTATACGTCTGGTTTTCAGGTAGTGTCCAAAACCAGTAAAATTGGTGCATTCCCTCTGTGCAAAATTTAAATATTTTTTTGTGTATTTAACACGAGCCACTACCTAAAGGTCGACATTGTAGGGCAAACAGTGAATTTTTTATTCCTTAAGAAATCCAATTCTTAGTTATTGACAAGGAGTGTTAATATATATAATTTATTTATTTTTAAGATTTGAATTTATTTACTGTAAGTCCATTGTGTAAGGCCCTGTGTCTTTGTAAACGATTCTACACGCATAAAAGTATAATCACTAAATTTAGGCCAAGGATTTCATATTTATTGCGATATGCGTTTACATAATTTGAGTTATTTAGCTGAAAGGGCACATCTTCACACATTTTTAAAATACATTTTTTTTTACATCAGAAAGATACATTTAAAAAACAATATAAAATATAAAGGAATCGAAAAAAAAATGTACAAAGTTACATCTATCGATTATACAAAAATATAAAGTGAGATTACATTAGTTTTCACACATATGATTGATTTGATCTAATAATTTGTCATTTCGTTTCGTGTTTGGCATTATATATTGTTGCTAATATTTTTATGTCTTTCCACTTTTTTTATTAGGTTAAAATTTTTTTTTTAAATTTATTTTTATCACCTCAATTTTAAACTTTTACTTAAAATGTTGTTAATTATTAAGCCTAAAGTTGTGCTGTATTTCCATTAACTGATAGCGGACCTACCGAAAAACTTGTGTATGCGCTGAACAAAAAAAATGTTGCCCGGGACTTGCGTTGAATCCACGGAGATAAAAGCTTTCGTTTAGATACACAATTTCAAATGTACAAGTAAAATCTGTCAGATGTTGTGCGCACGAACATGAGTTGAGCAAGCACAGCTTCCCTTTTCAAATATTCAGTGACGTAGAAATAGGGTGAAAAGGGCGCAAAATGTCTCTCGTCCAACATTCATCATCGAACGCACGAAAGCAATAGATCCTTGTGGCGAAAAACAATCCGCTCGTTATTGGATGACGATTGGATTGCTTAGATCGCCTATTTTTAAAGAGGGGATCCTTAGATGATTTTGCGAAGTAATGGAAAATGTATTGTATAATTGTAGCAATTTTTCAACGTTCTTACCGTCTCAAGTTTCCCGAACCATAAGGCAGAGTGGGGAAATAAAATATTTAAATCAAAGGCAAAAAATAATTAAGTTTTGAACGGCACATGGGTCCACATTTTTATACCCTGTACACACAGTCTATCAGGGTATATTGGGTTTGTTTGAACGAAATGTATGTAACGCACAGAAGGAGGGGAGGGGGACCCCAAAAAGTATATATATTCTTGATCAGGACGACAAGAGAAATTAATTGAGCCATGTCCGTCCGTCTGTCTGTCTGTCCGTCCGTTCTCACCAACGGTTCTCGGAATCTATAAGAGCTAGAGACTTGAAATTTGGAGGGTAGACTCGTGATGCTCGGCAGCAGATCAAGTTTATTTTTTTTTTGCCACGCCCACTTCTTCCCGCCCATTCAGCCCCACCCACTTTTTTAAATCGCTATAACTCAAACATCCAAAGAGATAGAAACATTAAAGTCGGTATGTAGACTCAGTATGTATAGCCCTACAAAACTGCATACCACAAAATCCCCCCCTTCTTTTCATTTCCCCAGTTATTTTCTATAAATTGCTATCTCTATATCTCCAAAATTAAGAAAGGTACGACCCTGAAAAGTTGTATACAAGCTCAGTGAATATACATCTTAAAACTGCATACCACAATTTTCCCTCCTTTTTGATGGCTTCCCCTCAGAGGCCGACAAACTTAAATTTTTCGTAAAATACACATTTTTTGACCGATTTTCTTCATACTTTGGGTGCGGCACCGCCTATCATGTGTACAGGGTATTATATAGTCGAGAATACTCGACTATACCGCCCTTACTGGTTTTTACATCGCTTTGAGGGAATCACGAATTTTTTTCGGAAAAAACCGTCCCAAAACATAAGCAATTTATTTCGTTTTCTCTTGTTTTCTCTTTTTTAAACAAAGCACACAAAAATTAAGAAAAATTCCCCGGGAAGATTCCTAGAAAGATCAGCGCTGAATTCCCCTCACTTCTCCATTTTCAGATCACTTTTTCCGAAAAAACCAAAATCGCACACATTTTTGCACGCGCATGTCTTCATACAACACCTCGGGACATAGCGTTCTTCAATGTGGAAGCAGTAAAAAAAGACTCCACGTATTTGGACGAATATCGTAGGTCAAGAGAAAAGTTTTTCACTTAAAAAGGAGGTATTTCTAGGATATTTCTTATGTTTCACCAGCACCACCCTCTTTCTCAACATTGTGGTGCCACACGTCCCGCAAAATCCACGCAAGACTTGAAGCAAATAAATTTTGATTTATCAAAAATTTAAAAATTAAATTTTTTATTAATTTGAGTCGAGCGCGAACATCCTTTCGTTTTACGTAAATTTTCAATAATTACAAAAAGATCAAAAAAATTACAAAATAGTCAACAAAAAACAAAACAATTTCAACAAATATACCTCAGAATTTGTTGAAGATCATACGTGATTTAAAGAATATATTGATTTGTTGAGCTAACTACGCTTCAAGTTTTTTTTTATAATATATTCATTATACTCTTCACGCAGTGAATAGTATTATAATTTGTGTATTTGTAACACATAAAAATATTCACTTGCGTCTATGTAAAGTACATATATTCTTGATCAGGACGATAAGACGAGTTGATTTAGCCATGTCCGTCTGTCTGTATATATACGAGCTCCTCCCACAGTTTTGAAGATATCGAGCTGAAATTTTGCACAGAAGCTTACTTTTTGTGCGATCAACTCATTTGTCGGAACCGGCCATATCGGATTACTGGAATTGGTAGCCCCCATGCGAAATGAAGAAGAAAAACAAATTTGAGTCGTTGTATGGAAATTTCAAACATAGTAGTTTTACATAGTCCGACACAATGCCTGAAAGTTTCATTGATATTGGACAACTGGAACTGGTAGCTGCCATACAAAATGAAGTAGAGGATTCACATCGTTGTATGGAAAACTTTTTTGTTTCTTAATCAATTGACTTGAAATAAGTGTGATATGTGTGAACTTATGTTCTTAGGGAGGCATGAAAACTATTTTACAAAAAAATGGGCATGGTTACGCCCACTTATAGCAAAAATCAATAATTTGCATATCTCCGGTAATTGGTATATAGGCTAATAAGATGAATAGAAAATAGATTCAGTCAAAAAATTGGGCGTGGCACAAGAAAGTGCGTGAAGAGTATCTAAGCTTCTTTTTTGCTGAAGTTAGCGTCTTTACTGGTTTTTTATTTCGTTTTCAAAATTTCTAACTTTGAGACAAAACAAAAAAAATTTAAATTTCAAGTCGGCTGTGAGTGTTTCGGCGACAAAACTATAAGTTGATAGCACATTTAATTAACAATTTTAAAACGATATTATGATTCGTAATAGTAATCCAAAATGCACTCACTGCCACTGAAAATATATTTGCACTTTTCATATTTAAAATTTGATAGACTTTAATTCGTGAAGCCGCCAAACAATGGTATAAATCATATAAAAATCTACCCACTACAATTTAATAGTACTTCGTAACGGTCAATACAAAAAGAAGTGAGAAGTGTATTAAGTCTTGGAAATGGACAAATTTTCTTTCTTACAACTCCTGAGTAAGCTTCTTGAAAGCTTTTAAGCTTTTAGAATTTGTCTTAAGCTGTATCTGAAAAGTCATCGAGTCGATGAAATTGTGTCAATTGTACACACATTGAAATTTTTGCAAAGATAATGCGAAAAGGGCAAGTGCGTTGGCTTTGATGATATCAAAGATATGATATTACCATACTTTTCTTTAGAAACACTCTGCTCTTTATACATACATCCTCCACTCATCAAACTGATAGGAGACATGTAAATGTTTCCTTTATAGAAGTATGGCACCGCCCAGTTTTATCTTATGAAGTTGAGTTTAGGCAGCTCCGAAAATTTATACCTCGGCGTCATAATTAATCAGTCGAACTCGAACCATTTTCTTAAAAATATATGGCAATACGCTGGTTATTAATTTTGATAATTGACTGATTCCCTCTGATGCACAAACATTAAGACTCTTTCAACTTTACTACGCCTATATCCATGCACAAACAATTGTAGAGAACTCGAACGTGTTTAAATAATTTGTATTTACAATTTATGCATAACAATGAAAAAACAAACGGAAAAACTAAAACCATTATAAATAAATTATCAATCACTTCAAAGACTTCCATATATGTAACTGTGTGACTACCATTATTTGTAACCTTTTTATTATATAAAAATAATTATTCTTTAACTGAATATAGGTATACCTTGAATGTCGCTGTGAATCTCTTCTAGAAGTTTACCACTGGCTGATTCATCTTGGAGATAATCTAATGCCGTCTCTTCACTTGTTTTTATAACTTGAAATCGATCCGGCATTTTGTAAACTGCATAAGATATTCTGAAATTAATTATAAGTTTTTGAGTACTTTAAGTTTAAGTTTTTAAATATATACGTATATCTTAAATCAGACTTTAAATCGCTTGTCAAAAAATTGTTACTCATTAAATTGGAAAGCTAGAATAAATTAAATTCAGTAAAATACATACAGTTGCAAAATTTTTTGGCATTTAATTAATTTTCTGTGCCATTTTAATAAATAAAATAATAATAAAAAAATACCTATTCATCCAAGGGGAAAGGTATTCACTTTGGTAAAACTCTTAGCTGTAGTGACCATTCCATAAAAATATCTCCAACTATTTGGATTGTTAATTTATTCGTAAATATCTAACCAAAGAGGAGGATTGTGCCTAAATATCAAGAAAAAAAATCTTGCGTAATTTGTTGGCTCCCCTAAAGAGCATTCATTTATTACGTAAGACGGGGGGAGGGGGGTCGACCATGTCTCATTTTTGTCGATGTTTCCGATACAGCCAATTACAATTCTAATTTTTCTTACATAGGAGGAGGGAAGGGGTCAAAACCAGGCTAAATTCGTCTTACGTAATAAATGAATGGCGCCTTAAAAAAATCAAAAATATAAACATAATACATGTGGAAGGACTTTATATGTATATAAAATGTATGTAGATACTATTGTATTTCAACTCTTACAATTTATTTTAAATTGTCGCATAATTTATAATTTATTTTCAAATAAAAAGCATTAAAAACAAATAACTAATATAAAATATGTAAATATATGTAAATATATGTATATAAAATATTATTAATATTTATATCAGGTGGTCGCAAAACCCAAAACTCAGGAGCGACGACTTATTTATATGCATTTAGATACTTAGCGCATGTCAACTCGATTAACTTTTTCATTTGCGATATAAGACATTATCGATAATTTACCAGTATACATTGATACCAAAAAATGGTCCAAATGGCTAAAACGGAACCTTTTTGCATGGTGACTATCACGATTGCATCGATTTTGTTCAAAACTAAAATCTTCACTATGTGTCGAGTCTAACTAACAGGAAACATGTTTTGAGTAATAGCTCGCAACTGATTCGGAATCACTTTGAAAATAAATGCATTTTTAATTTTAAAATTACAAAATAGTAAGAAATGCACAAACAATTATTTTTATTTTTTGCCAACAAATAGTACAACCGTATCAGTCTAAAAACTATCGAGTAATCGATGTTATTTCACCACTATTGGTCTATGCTCCGGTTTCCATTTACTTTTGCGATTTACGTTTTCAAGAAATTCGTGTGATTTGAATTCTGTGTGCTCCGAAATCCGTAACTTTTGAGCTATCGAAAATTGTAAGTCTCTGGTTATATCGTGCCTACAGACTTGCAAGTGTATCCACTCATGTCACTTGGAATATTTGAGTCAATTGAGTTCCATTTTCAACAGCTTAACAGCTCTGTTAGCTCATTTTCGGGCACGGTTAAATACCCGTTTTTCTATTATTTTAAATAATAAAACATTTTTGAATAACAAAAATTTTTTGGAATAGAGGTGATCGCTATCATCGATGTTTGTTAAGTTGATTTTTAAATACATCTCTGATAACAGCTCTGTTAGCTTACATTCGGGGTAGGTTTCACCTATGTCACAATGTATTCGGTGCAGACAAGTGCGCACCTAATTCTTGCTATTCGTTTCACGAAACGACTGGCTTGCATTGGTTTGACCTAAGTTGCGGTATGTTCGCTCTTGACAAGGGAGATACGCCCATTTTGGTGCTGCCATCAGCGCCAAAATGGTACATCTTGTTATGTTACCACATGCTGTATGCCCTCACCTCAGCCAGCCACACCAGAGTCATTGATAATATATACATTTGTATCTGCGTGAAAATTATAATAACTTTTATTAATTTCAATATCTCCGATCTAACGACCTACTTGTACTTAAGAAATTATAATATTCTCAGAAAATATTTCCCAAGCAAAAATTTTTTTTCGCATTGTCTAAAGTTTTCAGTTGTCATATGACATATTGTCTCTTTGTTATTTAAAAACTCTAAAAGCAAGAAGTTTATTTTACACCAAGGAACATCAAAATACAAAAATGTGGCCTAACGAGAAACGTTACATAAAATTTTATCGGTCAGATAAGGAATCAATAAATTTGATACTCAAAATATTAATCCAGTTTAATAATGTATGTGGCGGCTTTTTGAGGTAACTTTGTTCAATGCGAAATATTCAAAAGTGTACGTAGAACACAACATGGGTTTTCAATTAATTTGTGGCTCACATTACCCAACTTATTTGGTTGTCTCGTTTAAATCAAAACTACAATCGTTAGTATTACGTTACGATGGGGATAAGCTGGTTGTAACTAGCATTCGAAAAGAATAAATAAATAAATGCGACAATGGAATCGTACGTGGTTACTTTCTATATTTATATATGCCGACAACACTGTTAGCTTAATTTACACGAAAATAATGAACAATTTTGCAGGTTTCAATGTATGTGGCATACATATGCAATTATTTGTATTTTGTGAAGTGATTTTAATTTTGTTTTGACTTAAGCAATCCATTGCACAGAAATATCAAGACAAATAGTTTTTTAATTGTGTACTTATGTCTATTGATATGCATAAATATTTTTGCATATGTATGCAGATATATACATTCATGGTATTCTGTTAAATTTCAGATATATCACGTGAAACTTTGTATTTTGTAAACGTCCATTTACTTTTAGTAAAACAGTTGTCATGAGTGCTCCCGCTCTAACTTTTTCTTTTGCATTCGCCAAATAATTATATTTTACTTATAATAAATGTGGTCTGATGATTTCGGAGCAACAACACAGAATTTAACAAAAAAAAAACAAACGTTTTACTTCACTAAACAAAATCTATATATCAGTGTGAAAAATATCTCGACTTTATAAAATAAACGCTCATAATGCATTCATTTCACTATTGCTTGCCTTGATTAAATTTGGTTGTTAATTTTTCGTTTTCGTAAATTAGCTTTTTTACAGTTGATTTAAAAAAATTAAGTGAACTTTTCTATTGTACGAATAAAATAAAACTATCAATATGAAGCGCATGAGTAATACAGAATGATTTTCTACTGTATATAATTTGGAGTGGCTATGGAGGAATTATTGTTGGATGGTTGAATTTGAAAATTTAAGTGACGGCTGAGGATCAAGAAATTATTTCTTCATCAACAAATTGCTGCGAATTCAATTACAATAAATAATTTCAAACATATGCGTGCTTTTATATACATATATATTGGGAAAAAGGAAATATTGTTGTAAACCCTTTCTTTTACTCATTGTAGATAAAACATGTGTTCTTCGTACATTTTGGACGGTATTTTTGATGGACAACTTTGGTTTCAAAATCATTACTAGATTTGGTATTAATTTAAAAAGTAGAAAAATTATATGATTTGGTTTTATTATACATATAATTTCTGTTTGGCTTATAGATATAAAAATATGTGTATATATGTATGAATATTAAGACTTGGTTAAGAATTGTATCTACATATGAAAATTTTAAACCTTTTGAAGGAAATACGAATAATTTGGTTAACCGTTAATATTAAATAAACAATTCAAATAAAAATAATGCTAAGCATGAATCCAATAATAAATGAGGTTTGGATTAAACGGAAATTAGGTTGAATACTTAACGACTTTGATGTGTTTGTGGGAACAAGAGTGGTAAAATGGATGGATGGATAGTCGTACACATCCCTCAACACTCCTTATTTATAAAAAGTCTTACCTCGTTGAATTTATTTTTTTCATATCTCATTTACCAATTTATTATAATAAGTCATGCATTTCTTCTTTTTTATCATTTATTTTTTTTTGTCAAGGTACTACCAATAATGTGTGCATGTTATTATTTTGTCGATTTTATTCGTTTGTGGGAACAAGAGTGGTAAAATGGATGGATGGATAGTCGTACACATCCCTCAACACTCCTTATTTATAAAAAGTCTTACCTCGTTGAATTTATTTTTTTCATATAAGTCATGCATTTCTTCTTTTTTATCATTTATTTTTTTTTGTCAAGGTACTACCAATAATGTGTGCATGTTATTATTTTGTCGATTTTATTCGACTATACTATAATTTTCTTGTGTAGCTGAACATTTATAAAGGTAAAAAGGTAAAAGGATCACCAAAAGATATTGCAAAATAATATCCTAATTAAAATCTTTATTATACTCTTGCAAGATTATATTAACTTTGTCGTGAAGTTTGCAACGCAGAGAAGGAGACATCTCCAACTATATAAAGAATATATATTCTTGATCAGCACGACGAGACAAGTTCATATAGCCATGTCCGTCTGTCTGAGGTTTTTGCTCAATAAACTCTTCGATTTTAAAGCTATCGCCTCAATTTTTTGCACAAGAACATCTTGGATGTAAATTAAGGCACACTGTAAAATTGGTGAAGATCGGATAAATATAGCATATAACTCCAATAGGAAGAATCGGTCAAAAATTCGGTTTTTGTTAGACAAACTTTTTTGTTCTCAACTATAAACAGATGAAACCTTGCAGTTACGCGTTTTTGAGAATCCTTGACCATATTACAAAGTTTCAAAGGAATCGGACATAAGAGCGTGGCACCGCCCATATAGAGAAAAACTTAAAAATGTGATTTATCTATTAGCAGACGAGATAGAAAATTGTAAAATGAAGTGTGGAATGATTGCATTGTATTCATTAAAAAAAATTAGAAAATGGGCGGAGTTACGCCTTTTTATCTTTATAAACTTATAAGATTCTTATTGGAAAAACAATAAAACGGTTTTTCCAAATGCTTGCAAGAGTATATAAGTTTCAGCAAAGCTGAAAATAGCTCCCTTACTGGTTTTTTCTTCACATCATGAATGGAATACGTCGAAAAAAGGTAGTTTGATAAAGGAATAATGTGTGCAACGTATACATTTGTAAATCAGTTTAGAAAAAATTGGCAAGAAGTAATAAGTCGTAAAACGAGTATGCTCTTGTTGAATATTTGATTTTTATAAATGTTATTTATTATTGAAAAATCCCCACAACAAATCGGACGAAGTGAAACTTGAAACCTAAAGATGAACTTGAAATGTGGGTGATGGACCTTTTTGGTTGTCTCTATGCATAAGTCTAACGGTAAAAACCATATCCGTCTCGAACCTATAATCTGGGTAATTAAAAAAATTCCTAATCAAAGTTCACTGAATCAAAAAAGCAATAGCTATAGCATATCTACTTATCTACAGGTCAGTGAGACGAGTAAATCACAATGCTTTTCTACAACTGGATGTAACTATCTTCTTCTATAGATTGGAGGACGTGGTATCCCGCACACTCCTCGAAAACGTATATCTACACGACACTAAAAAACAAGATGCTGTGGTAAATACCAAAGGTTCCAAAACATAGAACTAAGTGTAATAGAACAATTATGATGACGATTTGCAGCCCACCCTAGACATCGATACCAAGGAGCACACAATAAAAAACGCGTCTATTAAAAAGATTCATTGAAAAGTATACAATCTCGCTCATTAATATTAAGAACTAGTTGTAATTATAATTAATTGTTTTATTGTTTCCATTATAGATATATTTCAGTAATATAATAAAGTTATTTTCGGTTTAGCCGAAGAAAATATACTTTCACAAAAGTTATTCAAAGTTTATAGAAAGTGATCCCATAAATAAATTAAATGGATTTTTTAAGAACTGAGCCAAGCTATACTGATGATTCGAAAGGTTACGATCCTCTAAACACTAACAGTAAACGTACAAATTTAATGAATTCTGTTTTAATAAAAATTAATTTTTAAGATTTGCCATAAAAGAACCTTTTTATAAGACGTGCTATTGAGTGTGGTATTAATTAAACAAATAATTGCAACATTCATGTACGTGTTTATTGCTAACAAAAAACAGTTTTACAGGCGCATGTGTATAATAAATGTTTTTCCACAAAAACCTACAGATATGAGTCCATCTCATTCCGACACAAACGAAGAGACGGACATGGCTAGATTAACTCTTTTCGTCAAGTAGATGAACAACTTTTATTCATTCGGAAATCAGTTATGCTTACTCCTGTGCGTTTTCCAAGAAAGTTTGTTTTTTCGGTTTTCCCAAAAAGTATACTCTCTTAAAAACCAATGTATACTTTTTCCAATCTTGAATCGCATTAGCCGAGAAACAACAATATTATGTTCACCGCCACATTTTGTATAAATTCTTATGTATACTTTGTCCAATCTCGAATCGCATTAGCCGAGAAAAAACAATATTATGTTTGCCACCAATTTTTCTAAAATTTAAAAATTAAGCTTAGTAAAAAGATACTTCCAAAAAATTATTATGTAAAAAATTGTTTTCTAAGAAACCTCCATTTTAGACCAATACAAAATATTGAGATCTACATTGCTCTGCATTTTAATTTCGACGTTTAAAACCCTAAGGGGAATTTGGGCAGTAATAAATAGAAAAATAGATGGATATACCTATATCAAATCGTCTCTTCAAACTGAATCGAATAAATATTTGTAAATTATATGAGAGATAGAGAAAGATTAAAATGTTTAACCCACTATATAAAGCCACTTCGAAGAACAAAATTTTAGAGTTTCGAATAAACCTTAGAGTTTCGAATAAACCTTGTAGATAAAATTCAAATCGTCGTATATGTATCTGAAACCGTATGAGTAAGAAAACTACGTGTTGGATATATGCTTAGAGAAAAGCGAGAAATACATCATTTAATTCCATTTTGAATATAAAAAAATGTTTGTTGTTTCCATCTTTTCCTTTTTGTTTAGTTTCAAGTGGAGTTATTGAATCTGTCCCTTTCAAAACAAAACCATTTGAATACTGATCTCAAAAGCTGCAAAACCCGCACTGTTGAGAATTTTGTATATTATCTGACTTTAAAAACCCTAAAACAACCTGAAATACCAATTGTTAAAAATTTATTCAACCTACCAATAAATAGAGAGTCGACGTAGAGAGTGACAGAAAGAGCTTGCGAGACAGACAAATTCATCAGCTCGGCTGGTAGCCGAAGTAGTGACGTTAAACAAAAACAAAGAAACGAACGCATGAATTTCAGCGCTGAAACTCAGCGTTCGCTATTGGATTCACTTTAGATGAATTTCAGCGTTCGGTTCAGTTTAGTAGAGGATCGTTAACGGAGTGGACGTTATGCTCGTCGAAACTGTTCTTTGAAAAGAAAAGTGAAACTAAAAAATATTTCTCACAATTTCTGGCTTACTCACTGCGTCTCTTACACGCAGATCGCACACTTGAGTATCTCAATCGAGGCCAACTCACACATACAATCACATATAACAAGCAACGGACAGACGGAAAAAACGTTTCACCAATCAAGTTTTTTTATTTCGCAATAATGTATTGTAACAACAACAGCGACAACGGCAGTAGAAACTACAAAACTTCAACCTAGTTAATGTGAATTTTTAACGCTCGCTACCACTCAGTCACTCACTATTTTCAGTTGGTAGCGCAATTTCGTTATCCCCGTTCGTGTGATTCGCTTTAACTAAGAACAAACTATAACTTATCCGATAACTAATATTGATCGGAGAAGACTTAATCCTAATTGCAACGCTTAAAGTTTAATATACAGTTGATTAACTCATCAGTGATCAGTGCATAATTCAAGTTTTTGTGTATATTCAAGATTATCAATTGGATTAAAGGGATGCATTGAATAAGTGTTAATACATTTAATAACAAACTAAGTGAACGTTTGAGTACAAACATAAAACATTCCAATAAATATAAATAAAAAAATAAATGATATTAAAACATTTCTTCAACTCGGAACATGCCCAAAACATTGATTTGGAAAAGTACATATATTAATTAAAAGAACTTGAAGTTTACACCTATACCTCAACAGCTTTGAATACAGCTTTCATTTGCACATACACACAGTAGCAGCTTGAGGAGTGGAATAATTGGCACGCAGTTTAATGAAAGAGGTAAATTATATACATATACATCTGTTTATATGTATTAATGTACTAACACACGAACATTTTCGACATACAAATGCAAATCGAAAGTAGTTTGTTGAGCAGTGGAGGCTACATAATAAACCTAGTGGATACTTTCAAAATACTTATGTATACGTATGAATATATGTATGTATAAATGTAGCTTCATTGAGACTCAAATGTGAACGGCGTATTTCATTTTGGTAAAGTTGGCTCAGAAAATAACGATTGTCTCTCTTTGAATAGGTATTTTCACTTCAGGTAAACATTTTTCTTTTAGCTTAGTAATCCACATCAGAGCATGAAGGTCAAATTAACTAACAATCTTTTTTCCAAGCTGAAGAGTTACTCTACTACTTCATCGAATTAAAATTTCTGTATATCAACAAGTAAAGTTTGATAAACACAATAATCACCACTAACAGAGCAGCAACAATAAAGCAACGCTAGGCAGACAACGACGAGAAAGGCTTAGTGACCTTCAACGCATATTTATTACGGGGTAAATGTGTGAGTTTCTTTAGTTTCTTTTATTTTATTGTTGCGCAGAAATTGTTAATGGATATTGTCAATAGCAGAAGCAACAACAGGTCTGGCATTTAACATTTAATGGCACACATTTATGCATGTATGTATGTATGTATGTATCTATGTTTATATGGCTACATTTTCACAATAAGACCCGAGTTGCATTAACATGCATATGGACACACACATGTATGCATGTACATATTTAAACATACATGCATATAAAAAACACACACACACAAGTAAACGTTTATTTTCTGTTTGTGTATATACACGTGCACGCTCATTTTTAAATCTTTGTCGAGCGGCGTTGTGGCTCAGTAAAAGCTCTCACGTAACTAGCTATTCCATCTGGTTATTGAAGTAGCTGAAAAGTAAGAGTGAAAATCGCTATCGCATGATCATACAAAAGCGAGGGGGGAGAGCACAAAAAACGTATACATACAACATTATTTCGAAAGCTTTATGTTTTCTGACTCTTATCAGGCGTTTTCTAACATAATATGCTGGGGTATTTTGTATTTTTCTTACTCAACAATAACTACAAACAATTCTTAAAAACAGCCTTGTAGGTTATGTAACATAAATTTAGGTCAATTTTTAAATGTGTAACTACTATTGGCACGTACAAAAAAAAAAAACTGGGGATGTCTGTATTCGTAAGCATATTAAGCAAGTATCAAAAAAGCTTTTTTGTCTTTGTTTTCTTTTTAAAGTAATGGAAATTGGTCTGGTAATCTCGCGAGAAAAAGCAACTAAGCAAAACTTTTGCCTCAGATGTCTCTTTCATTTTTCAGTAATAATTATTATAAGTCAGATATTTAACTCAATTCTTTTTTTGAACTTTTTTTTAAATAAACCTTACTTGCTTCAACGTTTACGTAATTGTATTTTTTACCATTTACTTTTTTTTTAAATTATTAAAGAAACCGAGAAAGTTTAAGCTACCCATGCATAAATGAATGTACATACATACATACATATGTATGTATATATACACACATAACACAACTAATGTTGAACATTTTACCATTAGCTTAATTTTTTTGCGCATGTTTATCACAATTATATACTTCGGTGCAGTTTTAACGGACATAGAGTAATTCTGTAATATGGGTTTTATCCACATGGTAAAATTAAGGTACGCGACAAAAAAGAAAATTATGATTCATAGAAAGTAGCATTTCCAACTATATAAAGCCTGTTTATTCTGAATCAGAACGAGTTGAAATTGTTGGTTTCCACCTCAATTTTGAAGCCAGCGATAAAACAAGTCATAAAGTATCTTTGAATAGATCATCTAGTATATGTATGTTTCTGATATAGGACTCTTTTAAGATTATGTTTAGAATTGAACATGCTTATTTTACTTGAACATATAAGCAAATGTTTCTGATTAATGTCCAAGTGATTCGGTCAAAAATGAGATTTATTATTAAAAAAAGTTGTTTGATATACAGACAAATCTTCACAGATTTATTCTAGCCAACCCAAGGTCCTTCGAACTTTGTGTAAAGAGAACACATTCATTCTCTTTTTAATAACACATTTCGAATTGCATCGAAATTCGTCATGAGAATTCATTTGCACTGCCTCTACTTTATGGGCTGTGATGTTTTTTGTGTTAATTTTTAAATAAATTAACAAACAATTGAATTGAGGTATAACTTCGACCACCTAACAAATAAACAAGTTTCTACATATGGCACATACCTCAAAAAATAAAGACAAAACAATACTTTTTTTCGCAAGTACAACATCCAATTTTCATAACTCTATCATTTCCTGAATTTAAGCTATAGCCTTTTTAACATAAGGACGATATTAAACGTTTGGGGAGGAGTGGGCGTGGCAACTCTAATTATCGCCAATCATATGACCACACAAATCGAAGACAAACGGACATTGGATCGATTTATTTTGTCATCCTGATCGTTCAAGCACATTCTACATTGTAAGGGTTACTTCCGTGAATATAGAATACATTTCAAACTTAATCAAACTTAACATACACACAGTATGTGTGCAATTTGTAATTAATAATCCTACTATTTAAGTGAACTCTTGAATGATAATCATACTTAATTTAGTTTGTTAATAAAAATTAATAATAATTAATTCATACATTAATATTTTCGAAATGTTTCTTATTTTGTTTAGTTTCAAAGAATGTTGATGTTGCAATACAGCAAGCATGGGGAGTGCATACTCAAAGAAATTGGAGCTGCATTCAGAGGAGAGCATCCTGCAGATCTGACTATTGTTTGTGAGAACAAAGTGAAACTGCATGCACATAAATTAGTACTAGCGGCGGCAAGTCCGTTAATAAGGTGAGCAAAATTGAATCCCAAAATTATGTGTTAATCAATGTTGTTATTCCTTTTTTTTTTTTTTCTGATACAGAAATTTGTTAGAAGACACCCAGTTGAGCGACTGCGCTACAACGGTCTATTTTCCAGATGTAAATGCAACCTATTTTAAATTTTTATTAGATTTTCTATATTCCGGCCAAACATGCATAACGTCAAGAGATGTTAATTATTTACATGATCTGCTACTTCTACTCCAAATTAAGTCTGACAGCTGGAAAACTACTGATACACCCTATTTAAGCGGCAAGTGTAACAGTCTTCGCGGTCGCAGGCAGTATGATTCTAACCAAGCTTTGGATCAAACTTTCAAGTATGAAATTGACAGCGTGGAGGAGCCTCAGCAATCGTCGGATTTCCTGTGTAATTTGAGTGGCCATTGCGAAAGCGATGAAACACTAAAAGATGATGATTTCGATAGAGACAACAAAAGTGTGAAGTCATCGGATGATGTCGTAAACCTTACCAACATTCCAGTTAGCGGACATAATATTAATAATAAAGTTAACAAAATTGATCGATGCACTCACTCCAACAACACATCTTCGCAAAACCCAGTTAATTTGTCACTCGGTTTTCGTGGTAAAAATGATGGGCCTACTCAACAACACCTGGAACTTAATAAATTATTTAGCTCGGGAAACAGCTGCGACGATTTGCCAAGTGCCAATGAGAGTACCAAACGAAAAAATCTATTTTTTGAGTCACAAAAGGATGTGATGAAGCCACTCTCGGATGCATCAGATATTCACAGCTCTCCTGAAAACTATGTTGTAACACCACATAGAAAGCGAAGACCTGGATTCCATAGCACACAGGGCGATAATCAACCATTTACATCTTATCAGCACAATCTCCTTGAGGAGTTGCGATTAGTAAAAAATTCTGCATCACCAGTTTCAGAATTTGCATCGGAAAAAGATATACAACCGCCCAATGAAGATGGGTGCAATCTATCACCGGATCAAAAGGTACAGGAAACGCAAAGAATTAGAGCTCAGAGTCCAGAAGTTCAAATGCAGTTAGGACCACAATTTGTTTATCAATGGCAATCTACTCAGGGCTCCGCAGTGAACTCCTTACCCAATTTGCAATCACGCCTTTCAAACTTGTCGCAAATCAACATGGGACTTGACATAGAAACCCGAAGTAGTGTTGGCGTATCCAGCCATCCCTCGAATAACTCTCATTCATCTTCGGTCCGGGAATACCGGTGTGAGTATTGTGGTAAGCAATTTGGAATGTCCTGGAATCTTAAAACACATCTTCGTGTTCACACGGGTGAAAAGCCGTTTGCCTGCCGTCTGTGTGTAGCCATGTTCAAACAAAAAGCTCATTTGCTCAAACATTTATGCTCTGTACATAGAAACGTTATTACTACATCTAACGGCAGCGATACCGAAAACCGCTATAGTTGCTGTTTTTGCTCAATGTGCTTTGAGTCTGTACAAGAGCTTGTCCGACATCTATCTGGGCATCACAACAACTTATTGTTGACAAAAAATCTACGCGAATAAAACAAAATATACAATGGCAGCAAGACAGTGGTTTGTCAGTCTGCTGACAACTATTTCAAAGATACCTGAATTTTATTTTTATACAAATAATATTTAAACCGTTTATACATAAAAATGCCCATCAATTTACTTTGATATTCCGTATAAATGTAAAATACGACGAATAACAATCCTTTCCAATAAGAACTTAAAAATAGTTACGATTAACATGTGTTCATATTTGACTATGTGGTAGTTATTTTTCAATAAATTTACAAATGTTGAAGAAGACAGCTCTTCTGTAGAAATAAGCTCTTATTGTATGAATTTTTTTAATTTTCTTTTTTATCATTTGATCATTTGTAATACCACCCTAAATTTTTCTATTGATTTAAAAAAGTCTGTGAAGAATAAAAAAAAATCATATTATTGATATTTTGTAATAAATCCAAATGCTTTTTTTATTTTGTTCTCATACTATCTCATAATGCAATGCATAAAAGGAAGCACCTTTGATTATTTTTTTTTTCTCTGCGTGTAGCTTGTGTTCTGAAATGTGGAGATATTTCCTTTTTTTGTACAGCCAATCCCATTTATCAAATGGTCAATTGCGACTGTTCTGTATGGATCCCAAAAGACCTTGACCGTCTTTGAATGTCTTTTTCACGTCACGATTCCCTCTAGAGAACGAGTTTGATTGCAGTTTCGTCCCTTCAATTAGGTGTCCCAATGGGTTTTTGTGACGTATATTGGCAATTATTTGATCATTCTGAGATCACACAGAGGCATCATCATTTTTACATTCATCTGTATAATAAGAAAATATGAGATACGACAATTTGACGATACTTGGAAGGGTTGGGTATAAATAAAGCCGACTTGTTTGTTTTTGTTTCGTTTTATTTATCAGTTTCACGTCTACTCAATTTTAAATTATGAACAATCCCCTCCCTCGCATAATTTATGCAATCTCTCTTCCTCTTCTTCCAACATCCGAATTTTTTTTAAGATTTCAGTTTTTTTTCCTAATTTTTCAATTTGATCTTTGTCTAATGGTTTCGATTCTGCAGACTTAATCTTTGCTTCAATGTTTTCAATTTCACGAATTTTTTTTCTGAACTTTTTCAGCTGCTTTAAAGTTTCGGGGTATAACGACAAGTTTTCATTTAGTTTCTCAGTCAACACATCTATTGATTGAACACTTGGTTGCTTTGGACTCGATGTCTTTTGTGCCGGTGCTTTTGAAGACGTTGTTGCTGTCGGTAGATGGGGGAATTCTGAGGTGCCTGTTGTTTTCAATCCCTTTTTTATTTTGGCCCGATCCCGTTTTTCCTTTTCTTTTTTTGCGGTTTCTGCAATAATCGGGCACATGCCAGGAGGCAAACCATTTTGACGTTGGACAAACTGCTTCCCTTTGCTTTCGTAAAGAGGTATCTCTTCCTGAGGTACATATCCATCTTTAACTCTTCTCGCCTTTCGCCATGTGCCGTCAGGTCTTTTCGTCGCGGGAATGAAAGTTCCTTCGCTGTTTTGCATATATTTGCTCATTTTTTTTATAAAACAAATATTGTTTACTCGCCTAATTATAAAATCTAATAAAAAACTTATCGATAAGTCAATAGACATAACATGCATCTTAAAGTTACTCTAGACGAATGAATTGGTATTTTGCATCAAAATGTCGTAGTTAAGGCCGTGTTAAAACGAAAGATATCGTAACATTAACAACATTATATTGCATAATACTACTACATGTGCTTATATGTATATTAAATCAAATAGATGATAGCAAAATAAATCACTACATTTTGCTGACTTTCAATCACGAATTTAAAATACAAACTTAAAATGCTTCTACGACGAGGATGTTCACTTGTCGTAAAAAATACTGACTCAAATAATAAAGTGTAGGAACAGCTTAAGCCATCTTTGCGTGACATCCAAGAGCTGCAAAAATTTCGATACTTAACATTTTCACCCGAACTTTTGTGAGAGTCACTCACATTAACCCAACTGCTCGTGCGCTACGAAGTGACATTAAGCAAGTTAGCACTTCTCGTTTTTAGAAGCAACTGCGCCATTTTCGACGCCCGATATCTCGTAAACGATGCGAGATACCAATTTTTTTTTATTTTCTAAAAAGTGTTTATTTTTGGCCGATTAACATAAAAATGGTCTCAAATCTTGGCGCCCCAGGAACTAAAATCTCCCCTTAAAATCAAAATTCAACATTGACACCGCATTCTGTAAAGCGTGCCAGATATTTTCACGTAAGACTTTTCGGAGTTGAAATATGAAAATAATTTGTGCTCTGGAAACTCTATTCGAAGCAATCAGACTGAATGTGTCTTAATTTCGTCTAAATTAATTTCATGAATTCAACCGCCGTATTTTAGGAAATCTCTACACATGTATCAGAGAATTTTAAGCCTTTTGGTATTTTAGGCAACAATGTCTTAAAACAAAAGATTTTCGTTACCCCAAAGCTTCTTCCATTATGAGTCGCAAGTGCGCCACATTTGACACTGGCTCACTAGCATAATTGACACAGCAATCGGTCAGCTGGCTCAATGGCATATGTGCTGTGTGTCGTGATGCAACATAGACGTACCTAATATTTATTCAGATTTACAATTGCTTTCGAATTTCTGGTTTGAAAAATATAAAACTGCAATAATATAAACAAATAAATAATCAAATGCAATTATACATATTTCATGATCATGTGGGTGGCTATATTATTTTTTGAAAACAGCATTTTTGCAAAATGAGTAAAAGTGAATATAGTAATTCAAAATAGTAATAAAATACTAATTTCGCACACATTTGCGTCAAAATCTTTGTTAAAACGTCCTCGCGAGCAGGTCTTAGAAAAAGTCTTCGTTAAGACGAAAATAACTTTTTTTCTGTTCCTAAAATACTAATTTTCTTAAAATGTTATCAACTGACAATTACGAGAATGTTACGGCTTAACAGTGTCTTAACTTGCTTAAGACATTTCCTAAAAGTCGAAAAAAGGTCCGTTCTTACTTCTGAACAAGTTTTGCATTTCACGATCGAAACCAACGCTTGTTTATTTTTTGTCGATATCACAAAACGAAAATCGAAGTGCCCTTTTTCAGATCGATAACACAAAGGAATAATCGTACTTTGTATCAATTTAACAGTAAATTAATTATCATCATATTATGAGCGAAAGTCCTGAATAAATCGGCCAATTTGTCACTAAACACATTATTAATTTACATAAAACAAGTTCGAATGTAATTTCTTGGGGAAATGCCAGTTACAGTAGGAGAAACACAGCTCTCTAATTTTCTCTTTTCCAAATAAAACTCACAAAACGAACGCAAAATGCCCCGGGAACCTAACAAGAATGATCAGTGCTGAATTCTGCTCACTTCCCCATTTTCAGCTCACTTCATTCAAAAAAAACGCAAAATCGCGATCTTTTTGAGTCTGTGGATGTCGTGCTGTGTTCAGTGTTAACTTAAGACTGTACAATCTGGAAAAAAAGTGCCGTTCATGATTTTTTGAACACTACATTTTGAAATTGAATTCAACAAATTCTTATTAATTTTACAATCCATTTTCAGACAACTTTGAAACAAAACAAACAACATTCAATTTTCAAGACTACTGTATATACATATAAAATAAGTTTAATTAACGCTTTTGCCCCGTTTTAAAAAACAGAATTTTATATATTAAAATTTCAGAAATTTTATGACTTCGTACGTTTTTTATTTTTGGAAAACGATTTTAAAATTCGTTAAAGTAATTCCAAATGCACTAAATATTTGTAATGATGCGCTAAATTCAGATCACTTGAAAAAAGCAAACTACTATTTTACACAAAGGACCCCATCTGATAATAGTTATAGGCCACAGCCTTTGCCGAAACGTTTTTATAATTTAACAAAAATAAATACAAATTATCGAGATTCTGATATTTGTAGCACCGCGATTTTAAATCTTATGTATTTACATATATATTGTTAGAACTACCGAAAAGATTCTGTTTGAAATTGGTAAGACGTGCTCACTCAGGATTAATAGGTGAAAAATTAGAATTTTGTTTGAAAAACTTTGTTGTACATTGACAATGGTTGCTAGTTTCTCGAATCCAGACTTTGTTTACAAACAAGGAAATAAAAGAAAATTGAGTTTTTAAAATTATTTCTCCAACATTTTATCTCTGTATTTGTTAGGAATCATGATCACGCTTATTTACACATCGTAAATTTGAATATCTAGTTAGATCCGTTTGAAGATTTTGTTATCGAATTATTTCCAATTATATACATCGATTTGTTAGCATCGCGTTCACTTCCGTAGATTTTTCCTGCTTTTTTAGCCATTGATCCTAAAAGATCTTGAGATACTTTGTGAGCTGATCTAAGCGAAGATGCCCATTCCTTTAAACCTATTTCGTCCTAAAAAAATAAATTAATATGTAAATCAAGTTCTGTTTTACAAAAATACTAGATTACTGAATTTGTTAATATTATCCGGCCATCCCTTGTTCCGTCATTTACGCGGATTTGAATGCATTGTTCATTTTTGTAAAGAATAAAGTCGGGTGAGATATCCTCCACTTGGTCCATAAATATTAGTTCTGGTTTATTATTTCCGCTTTCAGAATGCAATTCTAGCCTAAAATTTTTTGTCGTATTTAAAATAAGGCTTCACGATTTTTAATTAACTACTTCAATACCTGTTTGGATACAGCTTTGCATACTTTGTTTGCCACAAAGAGGCGAATGATCCGCCAAGTTTTTTGATGTAACCATGTAAAATGCAATCCGATTCCTTTTCATCCGTATCAAAATGCTGCTTTTGTTTAGATTTCTTTTTTTGTTCAATTTTATCCGATTCAATATTAATAGTTTCAAAAACAGTTTCAGAAACTTCTTGCTGCCATCTGAAAATATAAAAATTAATATATTTTTTAACCCTAGAACGGTAATCATGTTCTAAGCCGAGATCAGAGTGCGTCCAGTTTTCTTTATGGTTGGACTTTTGATCTTTTACACTACGTACTTTTTATAACATAGATATCTAAAAAAAAACATTACCTCTCTGAAATAGTTAATGAAAAATGTTTGTAGAGTTCCTGGTCACTTTCATTTAACTTTATCCCCTTTGTGTCTTCTTCATCAAAAGATCCAATATCGAATGCATCGGCTGCATTCACCTCCCCTCTCGGTGGTATAAGTGGCGGAGTATATTTTTGAATATAAACTTGATGCCAATCAATTCCCGAAAAAAATTGGTGCATTTTAACTTCATCCGCTCTAAAAAATTAAACCATAACGTAAATAAACAATGCTGTGGTTTTTTATGTTATGTATTTTACCCGTTTCCCATGCAACCAAGACGTTTTGCAACATCTCTTTGAAGCAAGAGATCTAAAAGATTTTTTAGTTCTGCAGAAAAGGTTTCCGGCAGCTCGATATTCTAAATATTAAATTCGATAACTAAAAAACACCTTTAAAAGTCCAATACTCTTACCATAGTTAGAGTCATTCGGTCTATTTCATGTTTATCCTTAGTTTTATGTTGTCTAAATGGAGAATGACCTTTTAATAATTTGTACAACATGCAACCAAAACTGAACCAGTCAGCGCATGAATCATATGAAGTCCCCTTCGACAAAACTTCAGGAGCCATATACCCATGAGTTCCTACGGAGGCATGGGGTTTTTTTCGGGAATAATCGCAGGCTAAACCTAAATCTGAAATTCGAATATGTCCATTTTCATCTAATAAAATGTTGGCAGGCTTCAAATCTCGATACACAATGAATCTTTTGTGCATGTGTTCCAAACCCAAAATGACCTACAAGATTTAAATATATAGGATACGTTTTATGAGAACTACGTTAAACATACTTCAGCAGCATAGAACTTCATTTCATCTTCAGTAAAGACGCCGTGTTGTGATAAATGATAATGCAAATCGCCACCATTCATTAGATCAAGAATAAAGCATAATTTATCCGGAGTGTGAAATGCATATGTCATACAGACAATAAAGGGGCAGTCCATCTGTAAATATAATATATATATATATACACTTAGACGATAATACATTTTTGATAATAGATAATAAAAAACGTACGCCAGTGCTAACAGCCTGCAACATATTGCGCTCATTAAGAGCCAGCATTTCGCCCTGTTTCATTTTTATGCGTTTTTTATCCAAACACTTCATAGCGTACATTTTTCCAGTGTCCGCTTTACGGCAGCCATAAACTTCTCCGAATCCACCGCGACCTATTATTCTATGAACGCTAAAATCGTTCATAGTTAACTAAAAATAACAGTTTATTAGTAGTCCTTACATGGTTCAACAAAAAATAGTATATTACTTGGATATTAAGTTCCAAATTCTTCCACTGACAAAACCGAGTAAATTTGTCACTACAAACATTATTAAAAATACTTATGTATAAAATTGAAGTAATAGAATAAACTATACTGCTTACCTTTCTAAAAACTTTTTAAACGGTTTCCCTTTGAGTTGGCTGAAAATTTCCTCCATATAAGGCTAAAAGAACACAACAATTTGGATTATGAGATGTAGTCAAAACAAAAAACTATAATCAAAAGCGTCAATCTTGGAAATTAAAAAAAAAAATTTTTAGATGTTAGTGACTTAACAAGATCCGATAGAAAAGTGGGACTAGCAAATTGCTTTAAAGATGCACATTGGTGTAAAAACACGTCATTTAATATTATCCTTAGATAAAAAAAACAGTACTTACTTCAAACAAATCCATGGGCACCTCATTTTTTAATAAATACTTTTGTACATTGGCCACTGCTTCTTTAGAATACTCCTTTTTAAAGAAAGAAAAACGGAAACCCAAATTTTAAATAATGTATACATAAATAGAAAAGTCTTACATATGTGTGGGCCAACATTTCCTCCATAATGAAATTATCATATATCTCCCGCGCTAATTTTTTGCGTTCCTCGTAACATTCGGTCTTCTCAAAGTTTTTAATCTGTAAACCAAGAATAATTAAATTACAACCACAAATATCCATTAAAAATTGTAAAGGACTGCACTGCAATGTTTGTGGTAATCTCGAAATATATATTTTTAAAATACAATTCGCCTTCTTTCAATGGTGGACGAGTGATCAAGGAACACTTTACTTACTGGTTACACTTATATATAGTATAACAATTCATATTAAGGGGCACCACTAGTGTGAAATTAAAAAAAAATCGAATTTTTTTTTTTTCATATTTCGGTAGATTACACCTTTAAAAATAACATATCTAAGTTTCAAATCGATATCTCAAATAGTTTTTGAGTTATAGCAATTTAAAGAGCAGCCGGTCGGCAGCATCTAGAGTCTCGTTTTATCTTTAAACGCGTTTTTCTCGAAACAGCATTTTCCGAAATTGCTGCAGTGATTACTCAAAAACTAATGATCCGATCACTATTTTTTTTTTTTATCGTAGGTCATTGTACAGACAATATTATCTAGTTTAACGAGAATTTTTCCTTTTTTGATTTCATCCACGGAGAAGGCCGGAATCACTGCAGCAGTGAAGGACCTTTTTTTTTTCGCGCCGTTGGAGATCGACTATAACTTAAAAAATATTTAATTTTTTTCTTCAAAAATTTCACTGTATATTCTTAAAACATGTATGAGTATATTCTTAAAATTTTGAAATAATTGATAAAGTAGTTTTTTTAATAAAAATTCCCAAAAATCACCTTTTTTTTAGGCCGTCACACTAGTGGTGCCCCTTAAGTTAGTAAAATTGTTTTTGGATCTAATTAAAAATATTATTGTTCATGCTCACCTGTTCGTAAAATTTAAGCTGTTGAATAGGCTCATCGGAGTCGTTCTCACAAAAGTCTTTAAATAAAAGATATCCTAAAATAAAACATATACATATACATTTTGTGTGACGCTGAATTTTGTGTTTGGTAAACAAACCTAATACTTGATTAAAAATCTTGTGAAAGTTGAGTTCATTTTCTTTATCAAGATACTTGTACATAACACTGCGCACGCTGTAAAAAAATAGAAAATTAATGTTTAAGTTCATGTGTAACAAGATACCAAAATTTTAAACCATATAAAACAACGGCATTGTTTGACATTAAATAAGATAATAATATAATTAAATAATGCGATATTTAAACCAGTAAGGCAGCTGTGCTGAAACTTATATACTCTTGCAAGCATTTTCATAATTATTCTTATTGGAAAGTCCATCTTATAGTTTTCCCAATAAGAATCATACACGTTTATAAACAAAAAAGGTCGTAGCCACGCCCATTTTATAATTTATTTGAAAGAAAGCAATGAAATCATACTACACTTCATTTTGCGATCTTCTACCTCATCGGGTGGTGCCACGCCCATATGAACGATTCTAATGATTCATCTGTTTATATTTAAGAAAAAAAAGTTTTTCTAACAAAAAACGAATTTTTGACCGATT
Source organism: Phortica okadai (assembly GCA_034638295.1). Taxonomy (NCBI): domain Eukaryota; kingdom Metazoa; phylum Arthropoda; class Insecta; order Diptera; family Drosophilidae; genus Phortica; species Phortica okadai. The sequence goes on along the minus strand of CM067851.1, from coordinate 12,948,360 downwards.
GTTCCTAGGGGAGCTATATAATCATTTACAGTGTATCTCTACTGACCTCCAAGATGCTCCTGTGCAAAACACTAAGACGATAGCTTTAAAATCGAAGCGTTTTTTAAGCAAAAACCTAATTTTTTACCGATCGTTCCTATGGCAGCTATATGCTATAGTGAAGTGATACAAGCTGCCTGCAACAATAAGAACATTTTTAAAATTTTTCCGATATCATAAAAACTGAGCTCGCAGTTGGTATTGAAACAGACAGACGGACTGTTTAATCTCGTCTCATCGTGCTGACCAAGAATATATATACTTTTTTGGAGATGACTCCTTCTCTGCGTTGCAAACTTAATGACAAAGTTAGCATACACTTTTTGAGAGAGTATAAAAATAAATGTCCGATTCTTATGAAACTTTATTATATGGTCAAGGATGTATAAGAACACGTAACTGCAAAGTTTCATCTGTTTATGAAGAACAAAAGCTATATTTATACGATCATGCTGGATTTTACATACAAACTGAGTGCAAGGAAAAGACGACTTTCTGCATTTAAATTTTTTGGATACCTTTGAAACTCTAGGAGGAGTTCGCATCGCAACAGACAGTCAGACAGACAAACGGACATGGCTATATGCCATATATATGTATGTATATATATATAGTCAAATGTTAGTTCAAATGTATATATTTTGTGATTCAAACTATAAACATAACTGTCTATAAAAAAGGATACAAATGCACGAAAGAAAAATTAAAGTACCAGTTTCGGTATTGTGGTATAATTCTACAAAGAAAGTGAAACGCCCAATGACCATATTTTTATAAATTATGAATAAAGTCAAGCTTTAAAAAGGAGCTCCGAGTACTCTTCACGCATTTTTTCAATGTAATCTTATTTGTCATTATTTTGATTATACATGATAATGGTACACTCAAATTTTTATTGTTATAACTCATTGAGTTCCAAAAATATGGCAATTCCTAATTGGGCTATCAGTGAATTGTGCAATGCTGACTTCTTAATCAAAATAGTTGCCAAACTATGAATGTCCCCATGAATGTTTAGTTTCATAAAAGCAAACAATTATTTAATACTAGGATTAAAAATTTCTCAAGACACTTCCATTTAAGGTAAACTATTACATATTCAGTATAGGTGTGTAAGTAGACTACCATTCGAATTTCAGTCCCCTATCTTGAAAACCAAAAAGTTCGGGCGATGCAACGATAATATTCACGAATTTCTGCCGAGATGAATTTTGCAACTCAACGTAAACAATTAACAGCGAGATCATACAACAAAAATTTATATGTTCGTAGTAAGTTTAAAAGCGATCTAGGCCACAAATATAAATAGCTACCCTCGTATTAGTTAAATAATTCTCCACACATTGTTTCATGATTTGAATACCTCGCAAGTAACGGGTTTTAAAAAAGAACTAAACAAATGTATTTGTAAATATATACATAAATAAAACTAACTTCAAAGAGCATTGCGGAATATAATCCTGTTTATAAAACTCTTATGGTTTTCCACGCCTTGTTTTATGCTTTGAAAATATCAAAAATAATCTCTTTTTAAAATAAACATCTACATAGTGTAAGTTATTTGCTAATATATACTAGCTCACTTTATCCGTTTGATAAATTTATTGGAGCGTAAAGAAATATTTGTTTTTTAATTTATCACATCATAAATCTTTTCAGACCAATATAAAATATTATAGTTATTTACATTAATTGTTTTGGTCTAAATTGCAATTAAAAATAATTACCCAATTCATTTTTTTTGCGTTTGTAACAAACCAAAGCAATCAAATACAAATGTGTACATACAGATGCAAAGAAAATAAACACTGATAAATGTATTACATTTTAAATAACAATGTAGTTATACACATATTTTTATATCAAACACAATGTCGATTCTACATAATACCAAATATACACATATCAGTGAATAATTTGACTCATCAAAGTAATCCCACCCAACAAAAAATAATATTTATGCATTGGTATGTACCTGGGATCTGGAAGTATTAATTTTTTACTGGCCCTAGCCGCAGGAGTACATTTCGATTTCTCCATTGCCATTAAATAGCTGACATCGGCCAAAACAGCCTCCAAGTCCGCCATGTTATTTAAATTATTAAAATGCCTTAATGTCAGTTGTTTGAGCTGTTTTTAACAGAAAATCATTTCGTTTTAGCACACGTTATACTTTAATATTGAACTAAAGTCGTTTATCATATTTGCAGAAAATAACAATGACACAAGCTAAATATCTATATACACAAATTGTGATCACAAACGAAGATATATCTACTCAGTGTTAGAGCTGGGAAACAATCGATGGCACTATCGAGGTATCGAATATTTACCTCTCTGAGCCACTATCGATAGTATTTTGTCACTATCGTTCCAGCTTTTATAAGTGTTTGCTAACTAGATTTTTAAAATGTACTAACAAAATGTACTAAATATACGAATTCGTATATATAACTTTATGAATAATGTTACAAATCAACAGGCTATTATTATTAATGGTTGGTTAATGTTGGTTAATGTTTTAAATGTAAAATCATGCCAAAAAATAATGTAAAAGTAAAAGTAAGGGAAATTTTAGGGTGTTTTGGAAGCACGATTTTCGAATGCAACGCTGCGTCAAAAATGTAAACAAACTGCTTCCTCTTCTGGTCCAATTGACACTGCATATGCATATTGTGTTGGCATATGTCGCGGTGCACTCCATGGGAATATTTCCCTACCCTCCATTTCGCGGGAGTTGCGAATCACCCTTTTCGCGATTTCTTCCTCTTGTGGTCGTCGACGCTTTTGATGCAATTTGTCGTATCGTAATATCGATATTATCGAATATTTATGTGAAAAACATCGAAAATATCGAATATGGTCACTATCGATGTTTTCCCAGCTTTACTCAGTGTTGCCAAATCGGTCATTGTGTATACACAATTATATCCACACAATGTTGCCAAATCAGACATTTTCTGACTGTTTCTGGCAATTGTTCAGTGGCGTAAAATGATTATGCAAAATAAAACAATAATCGAGCTGTTCATAAATTGTACTATGTGTGCTAAGACTTAAGTAATGAAATGGTATTCACGTATTAACGTATGGAAGTATGAAAATGGCAATTTTTAGTTATTTTCTATGAAAAAGTGGCTGTAATTTCAGAAGAACTTAATTTTAAAATGACTTACGCTTTTGTACCTCTCTACTCAACATAGGCCATTATATTGCCAATATCACTCCATATAACTACCTTTGTAATGAATACTCTTACGTTAGAAACAATCACACAACACATACAACTTTAGCATCCAAATGCAGATTTTTGCTCTTCGCCTCGTCCCTGGATGACACAATTGTATGTCAACATTGTTCTCCATAAATTCTTCCCATTTTTACTCAATTTCTCCCTCAAGATCTACATCTGTGTACAATTTTACTACAATTAGTTAATTATTTCTATATTCTATACTAAATTACGCACATAAACTGATTTATTTAATATTCAGTCAAATGATTTTTAACGTTTTTTCGTATAATTTTAAATTTATTCAAATTTTTCGCTCAATAAATTAAATTTTTCGTTTGTTTATATAAGAAGAAGAGAACTCACAAATTTAACGAGACTGTCAAAAAAATTTGTTCACGCATTTGCGTTATTAACGTTCATATTTTCATACGTTCATAGATTAACAACAAATGCGTGAACACCGCATATGTTAAATCAAATAAATTTTAATTTTTATAATGTATACATGTTTACATCATGACAATCAACTGACTGAAACCATAGTCAATGAACTGAAAATATTGATCATACGGAGGAATACTGTACTGACATTGCTTACCTTACAGCTCAGTATTATTTGGTTCACTTCTTATAATCATTGGCTAACTGCTTACCCCATGGCAGCAACAACCGCGCCAGGCGTTGAACTCACTGCAGCGACGTGTGCACATGTTTCCGCGTTGTGCAACTCTCCGCAAATTGCTTGCCAGTTTCTTGTTGGATAATTATGGCCCCGATTTGTCCTACCAAACCTTGACAATCAAATGACGTTGAGTGCATTAGTGCTCTCATATAGGCATGTCAAAGTCAAGTGAGCTGGTAATTTGTTTAGCATTGATATATTCAATCTAACTTTGTAAATCGTTCTCTTCAGATATGATCCCACCGAACATGTCGAGACATTATTAATTGCGAGTCGTACTTTGAAGCCAGTTGACAGTTTTGGCGCTTGTAAACTCATTCAGCGTGCAATGCATCTTCAGCCACAGAACAGGCATGCCTGGCTTCATATGTTGCCGACAGTGGCCTGAAAGAAATCGAACTGTTTCTATAAATTTAAGTTTGTAAAACTTTTTTCTATTTGAGGATATCATTAAATAATTTAGAGTTGAACTCTTTAGTGAAAAAGTCTGAGCATTTCAATTATCGAGGATAAAGTCTCTTTGTATTTTTTTCAGTTTATAAATCTTAAGTCAACAAAGAATCGATTTAGGTCTGGTCCAACATCTTCGTTTAAACTTCTTGTCGATGATATATACACTTTGATCGAGTCAATGTTCCATATAACTGTCATAGGACAGATTGGTCGAAAAAGATATTTTTATTTGAAAAAAATATTTTATTTGTTGTTATGAACGAATAGAACTTTGTAATTGCCTATTTTGTTCGGACGATCTAAACAAAAAAAAATCTCTTGTAAGAATTTGGATGTGTATCAAGTCAGCTTGGCAGCCTATGACGGTGGCAAGGCCCATAAAGTTGCAGTTTTATCAGCAGACGTAGAAAGGAATGCAAACTCTATAGGGTGCCATCGAACAGATATTGCTTTATCTACGTGTTCAGCTACTTCCACGGATGATAACTGAAGAGCCAGATCACCTTGTAAGTCAGTCAATTTGATTTTGTTGTCATATCCACAAGTCAGCATATAGTACGCAGAGGGAGAAAAGCGGATGGACCTTAATAAGTAAAAAATAAACACTATAACTTTTTAAAATTTTTAAATATATTGGAATTACCTTATTTCAGCATTGTGTGGAAAAACCCGTTGTATTGGCTTTCTTCCTCTTATGTCATACAATACACATGAACTATCAGCATGTCCTGATACCAACAAACGTCCTGTAGGATCAACACAGACTGCAGTCACGGGCGAGCTTTTATGAGATCTGTCATCGCCTTCATCCTTTAATTTATTAACTGACATATTAACTCTCAAATCCCAAAAGCGAACGGTTTGATCCTAGAGATACAAAAAATTAAACAGTATCAATCAAATTTCATACTTCGTTCGGACTATTATTACAAAATTTTGAAATCATGATTGTATTTTACCTGTGATCCTGAAACAAACATTATGTTATTCCAACTGAACAAAGACAATATATGTCCATTGTGCCCACTGAATGCCTTGATTGGCACGCCATTAAAGCAATCAGTTATGTAGATTTTGCAGTCTCCTGCGCCACCACTTACTAATAACCTGGACTTATTGATTGAATCGTCAAGAAAGCACATATCGCGGACTGTTCCGTCATGCATTGTGAGTTCTGTTTCCGGACCTTCTAATTGTTTTTTATCGTTGTTAAACTTCATTAACTTAATCGTCTTATCGTTTGATCCAGTAGCAACTAGTTCTCCGTCAGAAGACCAACTCGTGCAATATATTGACCCTTTGTGATGTTTAGTTCGTTTACACAATACTGTTGGTGAATAGGCGACGTGACCTTGTCTAGATAAATATTCATTATCAATAACTACATTTTGATGATTTATTTAAGCAAATACCGTAATTCAGAAAGTTGTTTTGGATATTCACATATTCTAAATGTTTTTGAATTCGAACCAACGGCATAGATCGTGCCATCAGGGTGAAAATCCGCACTTCGTATTGCTTGCGAATCTGTCAAAGTTGTTACAGCTACGAACTTTGGACGTTCAGGGGAATTCTGATTAAATGAACTCATTTGACCTAAGTACTGAAATGTATAAAGTATTTATTTTTGGATAAATAATATGATCTACATTTTTAAGAACTAAATAATTTCTCCGTAACTTTTCAATATACAAAGTATTGTCGTTATCGCTGATAGAGCCTTAGGAAGTTCAACCCTCTATGTCAGTTCGGGTTAGAGTTAAACTTTATAAGCGTTTTTCTCGATACACTATTTTCAAAATCGGTTGTCAAGTTTTTTGGAAACATATGGAACCGACCTTTATGGAATTTATTACACGTCTACTAACAAGGTTTTGAAAATTGTAATGTGGATAAAAATCTAGGAAATTTGAAATTTTTGAACAATTGTCAAAAATGCACTCGGTTTTTTTTTTCTTATTTAAGATAATGTATGAATGTAATATGGTTATAAGTTTAATAACAATTTTGAATGAAAATTTTCATTCTCCAAAAAAAGTTCTTTTTATAAAGTGCATTTCAAAATTACAAATTATTTGTAATTACATTTAATATACAAGGTCTTTGAAGTGTAAATATCCTTCATAAGCTTGAAAAAAAAATTAATGAAGTTGTCGAAAATTGAACTTTAAGTAATCCAACAGACAAAAAATTTCTATTCATATGCTATTCAAATTATTGAGCATTTTATTCAGAATTTTAGACCATGTCCTGGAATGGCCACAAACTACAAATGGTCGGCTCGATATGGAATTGAATATTATATTACGTTTAGAGTGTGTGTTTTTGGCATTTTAAAATGGTTGGAATAGACTCCTGTCGAACTCCATACCTAAATATTTCAGCTGCTGCTTATCGGAATGAAGTTGTAGTTAATAGTATTTACTCAACGCAAATTTAACACGACTTGATAGATAAGCATTAATTTAAGTATTCCATGTTCAAACCGTTGTTCCTAGATCTTAATATCGAAACATCGGGTAAGCGTGGTGTTAAAACTAGATATTGAACAGCACCATAATATCTTGGCTGGACAATCTAAAAAGTGACGAACAACAAAATTATTTTAAATGTCTCTAACATACGGCAGTTTTAATTTTCTTGCAATTTAGAAAGAAATCTATAAGTCTTTTTTCATTTTAGAGAAAGTTAAGGCAAAATATATCAAATATGTACATATGTACATTCAAAATCATACATATTTCTCAACTTTATTGCTGTCTTTTTACACCTTTTACTTTCTTGCCAACACCATGTCAATGTTACTGTTGTTTACAACGTATAAATAGCGTAGCCTTCGCATGTATGCATGCTTATTCATACATTTGTTTTTACCAAGTTAAACATTATAAACGAAACATACCACAATTGGTTTACTCTTTAACTTGCCTTGTGTACTGAGTCTGTAGTTTGAAAATTCATTTAAATTTTGTGATCACAGATTTTATATTATGTCAACAGAGTCAAACTGTGGGTTTCAAAGGTAACAACTAGTACGAATTCTGTTGATCATTTGATAAATTTAAAGGGGTTTTAGTTGATCACACAATTTTTATTATTATTTATTACAACAAATCTCAATAATTTTGCGTTTGCTTTACCGCGAACATAAATTATTTAATAATCATGATGAAAACTCAAGTTTATTTATGTGTGTGGGATAATTGTTATGAAATATCGGAAATAGTAGTTATATTCTATCTTTGATCTTCAACGGTCCTATTTTCTAAATTGGTGAGAGCGATAAGGAAATAAAGACTTAATTTTTTTTGCTCTCGTTTGTTATTTATTTATTATCTTTATATTCATCCCATTAAGATACGTTTAGACTGATACTGATTTTTAAAGAAAATGTATAAAAAAATGTACTATCTACAAGTGCCTTCATTGCGACTTTAATATTTGTTCACGCCAATCACAAAATAGTCACAGTGTTACCGACTGAGAAACCGCGATTTTCAGACTGCCGGTTAAAAGGCTATAATTTTGTGTTTTGAATGGAATATACTTCTTCCTTAAGCACCCCATCCACGACGAATATATTCGTGCATCAGTTCGGTTCGCCAAAATATTCGTCATTAGTGGAGGTGTTCGCGAACAAATTTCATGTTCGTGGCTTTACTTTTATAATATGGCTGCGTGTTCGCCAAAAAAAAAAAAAAAAACCAAAAAATAGTTTTGTTATGTTCTCTCAAACAAACTAGTCAATAGATTGGAGAGTTTCAACGAACATCATTCGAAAAAAATATTCTGAGAGTGAACAGCGAACCAAAATGTTTCAAAATTTTTTGGAGGAGTTAAATATTGATTTTATAAGTGAGTCTGCATTGTGGCAAACGAATAGATGAATATAAAATGATGATGATGAATAGAAAATCGTAATAAATATGACTTGAGAAGTCTTCTTTCGTCTTCGTTTTTTCGACATTGGCAGACTTAAGGTTTCAAGCAAATAATGTTCGCGAACAAAATTGACTTTGTGAGTGGAAAAATATACTTTTATTCGGCGAAGAGATTTAAAATCGCTAAAAAAAAAACAACGGATACAGATTAGGGTAACTATCTTTGTGCCATCGTTGGGCTACCGATGATTTGATTTTGTGTAAATACAACATCTGAATCATTTTTTAAAAAGACACATGTGCATCACATGTTTGTCATGAATACGTTTTTTTCAACACTGAAACTGTGACCGTGAGACCCCGAAGAGTAATTAATCGGCATAAAATGGAAAACGAACTTTTAAATGGACGAACGGTTTTCAAGCAGTTTTGACTTTACAAGTCAAAGAAGAATCCGATTAAAATGTTCAAGCGGAACAATAATTACAACAATTTCCCAACGTCATTTATCCATAAATATACATATACAATTGCTAAAAACATACGCGACTTAGTTGCTGAAAAACGATCGAACTTAAACCGTAACTGACCGTAACTGTGCTAGAAAGAAACGCAAAAAGAGTTGATTTTCCACTCTATATGATTATTACTCAATGTCATTTACAATAAATATTGTTCAGGGGGTATTCTAGTCGAGAAGCCTTAATTTTAGTCGTTTTTCATCGCACGATAAAAAAAAATATAAAAACATTTTTAGCAGTTCAGTTTTTTTCAAAATATTTGTTGATATTAAGAAATACAAGAAAATTGTCCCCAAAAGAAAAAAAATCATTTCATCGAGTTATGTTGTCGCGAAGTGGAGGCTAAAAAAAGAATTTCGTGCTTTGAAAAAAACGCGTTTAAAGTTTTGTTCGGAGTATAGCAATACTAGTACCTTACATCACAAAAACGGCTATAACTCCGAAAATACCGAAATAAATAATAAATGAAAAACCCTTTTAGGCACATATTCTTAAAGGTTTGTAAAAAAAAATAAATTTGTTCAAAATCCTAGACTAGAATACCCCCCTTAAATGCAACCGACTTTTGCAATACTTGCAATACTTTTGCGTGAGACCAGTTGTCTATAAATCACTTTTTTGTCTATCGGTTACATCGAAGCAAACAACAAAGCGATTTCGCTCAATTTATTTAATTTAGTAACAAATAATTTCCGAAATGATTATTTTTTTATATTTGACAACGTAACACAACTTAACTTATATATATAGTAAGATGATGAATAAATCATTTAAAAAAATAATTAAAAAAAAAATAAATAGAAATATGTAGTAAGATTTGTTTTGTTTCATTGTATACACCAAGTGCAAGTTCCATTTGTAATAATAATAAAACTAATCAAATTTCTGATACAAACTTTTGAATTTATTTAAAAAAATCTCTTTAAGAAATACAAGATAAAGTAAATTATTGTTAGTAAAATTTTAACACGAAATAAAAAAAATATCCGAAACGATTCTCATAAAACCGACAAATCGGATTCTTGTCCCAAATTTCATGATTTTAAAACACGCACAAGCATGTTTTAACTTTAAGGAAAATGTCAAAATGAATAATAATACTTTTTTTTTACATACTTGTCTATTATCAATATCACTCTAATAAAAACATATCACAATCCCAACGATAAATTCAATTTAACAATGAATTAAATAAAATGCTAATGCAAGAAAAAATGAAAGAAAACAAATAAAAGTTAAATGTCATAAACGGATTTTACCTAATTGTCTTAAAATCGTTAAAGAAAAATAAAAACTTTTTAAGAACAAATTGTACGAGGTGTTTTTGAACACACCTATGTATATGTATTGTGAACATTAGAATTGTTTATGTATATTAAAGATTACCATTATCTAAGTAGGCAAGTAGAATATTCTGAAAGGATTTTCTGATGGGTGGACGAATATTGTCTGCAAAATGGAAAAAATTATCCAACGTAAGCATATGGTGGATATGGAGGTGGAAAGTAGTTAGGATAACCAGCGGTTTGAGGAGCTGGTAACGCAGTAGTTATTATCATTGTTATTTTTGTGGGTACCACTTCTGTGGAAAATATTGTCGTATATGCCGTTCTAGCACCAAATGTCAATTTCAACACTTTGCTGTTAGTACGAACAATAGTTGTCTGCTGAACCTCAGAAGATGTAATGATTTGTTGTTGCGGAATAGGCAATAAAGGTGAAAAATACGGATTAATCGAAAATGGGTTTGGTGTGGGCAATACGGGTACCACTGAAGTTTCAACAATAAAGTCAGTTTTTTCAACAACGCCAAGAGATTTAGACAGCGTTCGTAAAATTGTTTGAGTTCCTTTAACTAATGGAACAACATATGATTCCCAAACTGTTTCTAATCTTACAACTGGGCGAGTAGTAATTAGTGAAGATCCCAAACGTTGACTGTCTTCATTTTGTTTTAATAAAGATATTGAGTTGGGAACAATTAGTATGCTATCGCCTTGAGGTTTTGCGCTAATCTTGTCATTAAGTTTCTCGGCATTATCTTCGTCACCAAACTCTAGTTCCAAATTGACCTCAGAACCAGCTTCATCAAGGTTACCTTCAAAATCTTTGAATTCTTTTGAGGGGTTAAAATTGTTATCACCTAAAGGCCAAACAGTGCGTGTAACAGTAATTAGATTAGTATAATCATACGTTTGTATAACGGTTAGTAAAAGTGTCTCATTTTGTTTGTCGTAAACAAAAGGTAAAATTTGAGTTTTAAGTTTAGTTTGTGTTAAAGTATGCGATTCTGTTAACGTTTCCAAATGAGGTGTTTCAGACAGATCAGTTAAGTAAACTGGATTCAATGTTGTAATACTTCCATATAAACCAAGCTGACTAGGTTTTGTTGTAGTCTCTAAAATATTTTCCGTAAGGGGCCCATCAGCTTCGGAGTAAGTTTCGGTTGGTTCATCATTGATAATTTTTTCAATTGTTGATGTAACTGTTATGAAACCTGTTTTTTTTACAACACCAGCCTGAAAAAAACCAAAGCAGCAATAAGTAAAACTGAAGTAACAAATTAAATTCGCTTAGGTCAATGTTTTTATATTCTACATACTGAGTGAACAAATGTGTACATACAGACAAACATAGCATTATGCATATTTATATAATTTAGTACACAACGTGTTTTGGTTACCGTATTTTCAACGGAGTTCCATAAGTCCAAAAATCGCACCAAACTTAATCAACCCAATAAATCAAGTTTCGAGTTTGATGTTCTTTTGATGAATAAGAACTGTAAGATTAGGCAGACAGACAGATTTCTATACATGTTTTTGGATATCAAAAATTTGAAAATCTTAGCTGATGATTAACTGGTATTATAAGTTTTTCAAGCATTTCTTCTCTTAATTTTCTTTATAGACATATAACATAACATTAACTTAATTTGTTTATGTAGTTTTAGTTTGTAGTTTAGATGTAGTTGAAAAGACTGTAGTCTTTAAAAAAATTAACAAAATTAAATTTTATATAAGTTAATAAATAATATATGTAATATTGCTTTTTACAACTTAAAAAAAAATGCAAATATTAATAATTTACTTATTAAAGACTTAATAAAATTAAATTAAATAAACATATTATAATACCTGAAATATATAAGGACTTTTAACTGTTGCAATTTCGTAGTATGTGTCTAAGAAATTTTCTGGAGTTGATATTTCAACATTTAAAGTTTGCACAAATTTCCTTTGAATAGAATTGTCGTCATTATTACTACTAGCTCCATTTTGTGATCCGAGTGCCACCAAGTCTTTTTCCGTTTCTATAATGTTTTGTGAAGTATTTTCTATGCCATTTTGTTGTGTTTTGTCAAATGATTTTGATGATTCCAGTTGTACATTAGTAGTTGTTATGTTACTTGAATACTTTCTGATATTAACTTTTGGCTTCGGCGATGATTTGTATTGCCATCTACCTGGTCTTCTATTGAGCATAAATGTGTATTGATTGAGTGATGCTTCATCTTCAACTGAAGAAGACATGAGCTTTGTACGATATGGTCGACGAACAGTTGGTTCTATATTTAAATGAGATGGTGTTGATGAAATCGACTTAGAATTTTTATTTCTCCTAGAAAAAAATAAAATACGAAAATTATTTTGCATAGTTCACAAACAAAATTAAGAATTTATAGTAGAAATTCCGAAGAGAAATTAATCAAATTAATGAAAGGGAGAAAGTGGCTGTGGAATCGGTTAATTTATACAATTATTAGGTTTCTATGTTTAACTGAATGAATAAAAAATAAAATTCGTGAAAAAATTTTATACAAACCTTTTTCCTTTGTGTCGTGATGTTTTTTTTATGTTCGGTTCAGAAAGAGTTTCGGTCGGTTGTAGAGAATTTTTCCTTTGGTGTTTCGAGTTATTTTGTCGTCGTGAAGTCGTTTCCAATAATCTTTTATTGTTTTGTAAAGGAGCTACTGTTTTCAACACTCGAACAGTAGACGAGGATCTGTGTTTCAAATGTTCATGTCTCTTCTCAGAGCTTACCACTGGACCATGTTTGCTGGTCTCTTGGATGGTTCGGGATCCGTTATGTACATGTGAGCCGCTAACTTTGTTAGCGTTTGTCGCTTGAGAACTTACGTGAAGATCTTTTCGATTAAAAGTCGATCGATGCCTATCATCGTTGGTTTTTGATCGAATATTAACTAACCGATAGGTTTCCTCAACAAACTCCTCCGGTTGACGTGAGAGTAAATCATATTCAGGATAATTCACGCTGCTTTTCACAAGATTATTTCGAGTTTTTTTATTTAAATTATCATAATTTTCTTGAAGCTCTTCAGTGTTCTTAATTTTCTCAATATTGTACTCTGTGTTTTTTAATGACTTAAGTTGTAATGATTGTAATGATACTGATGATTTTGTCGGCTTTATTACACTTTTCGATTTATCCACGGAGTTTACCAGTGGTTTTGTATCAATAATGTTCATATGAATTTCACTACTGTTTACTTTTAAATCTAAAATTGTAAAATAAACTTTAGTGTGTATAATCCATTATGCGAAGCTATGATTTACAAACGTTCTAGTAAAGTTTTTTATTTACGAATTATACTGTCAACGTATATACATTAAGGAATTTCTAATTTTTGATTACTTACCAAATTTTGGAGAGCTCTGTGGTGAAAATATCATAACAGTATTCCCAATCGTTGTCGTAAAGTCCAGGAATCCATAAACTGTTTGTGTTATTAGTACGTTATCATTTTGGGATGACACAAGATAAGCTAAAAAAAAATTTGCATTAACGATATAATTCACAATATAAACTCGGTTAAGCCGAAAAAACTATTTCAAGTCTCTGCAACAGTTTTTTTTATAACAAAATTCATAACATGTATCGTATGCTGATACAAAAAACAAAAAATACACTGGCTCTGATACTCAAATAAATATATGTATATGTATGTACATGTTTTTTTTTTGTTGTTTGATGTAATTAATTAATGGATATAAGTTACGTTAATCACATAAAAGAAGAGCTTACCATTGGAAAGAAGGATAAGTAAAAACCATGATCCATTCATCTTAACTGATGTGAATAGGTTTGTAAACGAAGAATAAACAGTAGGGGTTAACTGAAAAAACATAAGATACATTAGATACATCAATAATTGAAATGGTATATTGGTTACACAAATTATTAATTAGTTTAGCTGAATATACAATATCATATCATAAGGTAAAACAAACCTTTGCAATTTGAATTTTGAAATGCTTAAAAATACCTTCCTCGTTTTTGAGTATGGGACTGCCCACTTATTTATTTAAACGCATTTCAGTCTATACAAACGCTGTCGAATTTTTATACTCTGCGCACACTGTAAGACACTGTATTGAGTTTGCAATGACCCCTTGGCTCCCCTGCACACTTGCAGAAACTTATATAACGCGAACAAAAAACGAGACAGAAAACTTGTTGTTTGTAAATATCCCAAAAGATTGCCCTTCCCATACTGTCCGCAAAATTCAGATTTCTTTAAAGGGCTATATCTGAGAAACAATATAAGATTAAAATATGAATTTTGGTTAAAAAATTTCCCTTCAAAACGGATTATACTAATTTTTGGAAAAATTAAAGCACTATGTTTTTGTCTCACCCAACGTATGCATGTGTATTTCAAAATAAATTGCACCTTAAAGCGCACATGTATGACAACATTGAATATTTCAGCGGAAACACAATTTCTTTTTTTTTTTAATTTGTCTACAACTTTTTAGCATTGCTATTGTTCGCAATTTAAAAAAATTGTTATGAGAAATACATCGATGGTTTAAACAACACTAAAAAATATTTGTAACACTCTTGCACTACTCACATTTGTACATAAATATATTGCACTTTTAAATAATGAAATACATTGTCATCTGAAAGTAAAAAAAAGTATATTTTGAGCATAAATTTGCTTTAAATAATCATATTATCTTATAACACAATGTTTTACTAATGTTAACAAATAAATTTTTCTATATGTAAATATGTATCTTTAATAATTTCGCACGAACATTGTCAGGCTTCGAAATAGAATTGGGCTTCCAATCAATGTAATATTGATTTATTTGTTAACAATAACAAAATTAATAATGCTCCGCGTTTGTTTTAAATTCGTTTCTTCAAAAACTAAAGAAGTTATTTAACTAACAACTTCAAATACTGTTGTAAAAATGTTTGGATGAAATCAAGTAATGTGCACAGACGCAAACAACTGCAAAGTGTCGTTTGCATTTGTATTAGTTTGAGAGTGTTGGTATCGCAGGTAAAAGTGCCAACGTGAATGAGCTAGCCAGTAACAAAGCAGTTATGTTACCTTCAACCGTCTCATGAATGTTTTGTTATTATATGAAATTGTATATTTGTGTTGGTAAATAAATGTACGCTTGGGAGAGAAACAAAGTCAGTTCTCTCATACCACATTTTTTTGACGAACGTAAACGCTGTAACGGATTTCTATCAAGTATTTCAAGGCATTTATAACTGACCCGAACAACATTCATACATAAATACATTCATGTTATTTAACAATTAAGCCAATATATTTATTACGTTAATATCCATTAGTTCGCTAAAATTAGTATATACTAATAGTTTTAAAACACTCAAATGAAGTCTTTTGTTTTTTTCCAGCTTGAAGCCAATCCGCCCCTGGAACTAGCTTATGTTAGAAAAAAAAAGTGAGCGTGCTTGACACTCTATACGTTGTCTGTGGAACATATTAATTATGTATCTTTTAAAGAAACGGAGTTTTTTTTACCGTTCATGTTCCCAAAAAAAAATTACACAAGAAAAAAATTTAATGATTTTTAATATCTAATATATTTAACATCATAACTTTGACACATCTATAGCGCAATCAATTACTCAGCACTATTAATCGTTAATAATTGGAAAATATATATTTTTTTAAGTTAAGATTGAGAGATCTGTTAATAAATTTGTATATGATATATGAGGTTATACACTAAGACTTGATGAGAAGGAGAAAGAATGGTATTCTTGCAGAACAGAAACCCTGCTCAAGATTCTTTCCCTGATTACTGTCTTTTCTGAATAAAGAAGTATCGCACTTATAACAATGATTTTCACTTAAGGTGGAATGTGATCCCAAATATAGGGTGACCATATACAAGTATTCCAACCCTCTGCCCCATAATTTTCGAATGATGCAACGAACAAATATAAACATATTTAATTTATTCAGTGAAAAACAAACAACAATTTTTTATTATTATTTACAAAAGACTATACAACCAAATAAAAACTGAAACAATAAAAGGAAAACTTATTGAATTGCCAATCACGAAAGATGCGACATTATTTGATGAAACAGTTGTCGTTAAATTCAATTTGTATCCGTCAAAGGATATTGTACATTTGTAGTCATCAGGATCTTCGTCGTCATCGTATGTTGCCCCTGATATCGTTGCATTGAAGTATCCATCTTCTATTTCGAATGCCGACTCTGATATTACGTTTATGATATCATCATCGTCAGAGCTAATAACAAAAAAAAATTTTTTTAATTTAATTTACGGCATTGGATATATTTTGTCTGTTAAACTTTATTATATGTAAAGATTTGCACTTTTCTTTTGTTTCCTAATAAAAAAAAAATAACCCAATTATACATATACATTAGGGTGTCCTTTATATGGTCGATTTTTTTTTTTTTTTTGCATTTTTGAAAACGCATAGCCGCTATTTCTGTTTACTATCCTTTACTTAACCTAAACATAAAATTTCTGCTTCGTATGTTATTTTAACCCGTGCCGACTGAGCCCCGAAGTTTTATGAAAGAAGATTTCAGATGTTTTTTTTAAATACGACTGGGGGACGCCAAATAATTCAATTTTAATTGAATATTATTGAAAAGACAAATTTAAGTATTGCGTTTTATTACCAAATTGATAAACTTTATATAATACTAATCAGGATACTTCCTTTTCAAGGTTTCTTTTTTACAATTTGATTTGAGCTTAACCCATTTAATTTCACTTCGTGGATATTAAAAAATAAAACTGCGAGAACTTGGCGGATAGATGGTAACTTAACACCCGTTATTTGGTGATTTATGTCACCAATCAAAAATATAGTTTTTGTATTGCTTTTAAGTTCCACAGATACTGTACGCACAGTTTGTCCAACAGATTCGAATCGAAATCACAACAAAATGAAGTACTCGTACGTTACACCATAGGTGCCGGTGTAACTTGTGAAAATTATTTTTAGTCTGCATAAAGACCATTCATTTAGTAAGTATGACGATTTGTGCCAGTTTTTGACCCTCTCCTCCCATATGTAAGAAACATTATAACAGTCCGTATGGAAAGAATATGCAAAACTAAGATTTGACCCCTAAATCGTTTTTCGTAACAAATGAATGGTCCCATATATATGTAAGTATATCTATCATAGTCTATTATTAAAATACTAGAAATCGTATTATCAGCAAGGCCGAAGATTTGATTTCGAGTGCCTCTATGACAGGTATCTTTTTTATCATATATTGAGGATAGGCTAATTTTGCAAAGTCTTTAGTAGAAGTTAACAGATTTAGTGTTCCGAATGTACAAAGTTATCATACTATTCACTTACTATTAAAATTGTTGTATATATACTTACGAAATGTAAAGCGTTGGTT
Organism: Phortica okadai; assembly: GCA_034638295.1. Taxonomy (NCBI): domain Eukaryota; kingdom Metazoa; phylum Arthropoda; class Insecta; order Diptera; family Drosophilidae; genus Phortica; species Phortica okadai. Next base: position 12,930,851 of record CM067851.1, on the reverse strand, counting down.
TCGGAAATACATTTTTTACAATACACTCCAGTTGCGTCTCATTTTGAATTTTTCGATGGACCATATTAAAGGTATAGTTTCTAACATCAATGATTTGTAGTCGTTTATATGTAAAATATGCTTCGGATAAAGCTCCCACAACACATTTATAATGACCTGATGTTCCAATTGTTGGATTAATGAGAGCAATAGAGCTATTCTGCTTCTGCGGAATTGTTGCAATTTGGAAATTGCTGTTTTCCAATTTGGTAAAGTTTTGCTGAAATACACTTTTGAAATCAATTTATAATTCTCTGAATATACATGTGTATATATTTCTAACCATAATAATGGGATCACGACCTGGTATCCATTGATACATCAAATTATTGTCCTTAAACCATTTCACTGACCGAACGTTATTCTCTTCCTCATCTGGATAATCACATTCTAAAATAATTGGTTCCATAATTCCATCTTCCAAGACAATCGATACAGTTTCATAGTCTTCTTTGAATTGCACAGTATCTAAAAATAAAACAAAATTACATTAAATGAATAAATTAAACAAATATAAACAGTCACTATTTAAAACACAGTTGATTTTTGGACCATGGGTCTCTATCCTAGAATGTATTGAGACATAATTGTAAATTTCATTATTGTGGAGGTCATCACCATTACAAATCTTAAGTTTTATAGCGATTATGCTGCAACAATTTTAAACACTCGGGGGATGTCCATAAATTACGTGAAATAAACATAGGGAAGTGGGGGTTCAGCAAAATCGCACTAAGTAGAAGGAGGGTTTATGAAAAATCTAATGTGAACTTTTTAGTCCATTAATTTACTAGTTTTTTTTTAAATTTTAAGCCAAACCTCATGTGGCATACAGCGGGAGGAGTTCGTCAACATCTCATCATGAGGAGGAGGGGTTTAAATTTCAAGAAAAAAACATCACGACATTTATGGACGTCAACTAACTAAGAATCTAATATCGGCCTGGCTGGGGAATTGACTTCCTTTATGCAAGAGAGATGTTATTTGACTCATAGTATATAGACGGATAGAGGGACATGTCATGAACATGATAGATAATACATGTGCTATAGTGAGATACATACATACATACTTATGTGAGAAGAATGTCTTTATGATTATCTTGTCTAATCATGACGGGATTAATATATAGATAGAATTGTATTTTTACAAACGGATATAGCTTCATCGATTCTTTATTTTGCCGGAGCTACAAGCTTTATGACGGAAAACGCATGGCGCGGCTGTAACATGCATATGTACTTAATACTTTTGTTATTCCTATAGACTGTATCTTGCAGTACAAGGGTATGTTAGTTTTATAAGCATCAAAAATGTATGTTACACTCTACAATCCGTACAAAGTATATACATAGTAGTATTTTTAAAAGAACATATAGTACATATAGACACAAAGATAGTCTTGATATCAATAAAATAATGTACATATTTATCCATTCGTGCGAAAAAATTATGTACAATGTTTGTTCTTGTGTAGATTCACTAGTTTCGTGCTACTTCAACTTAACAAGATTTTTGGAATAAAGATAAATGAAGAGGAAACAAAAAATAAACATTGCACCGCCCATAGATAAATCAATTTGGCTAATAGAGGGTTTCAAATCGCGAATTTAATTGGAATTTTATTAAAAAACAAGAAAAAATCTTGATGACGTTTTATTTTATTATTAGAATTCAACAAAACTGTAAATTATATATTTATGTATTATTGTGTACATTCTATTTCCCAGCGTATATCCGTCTCACAACGACAATATGTGTGTACATACATACATATGTACATATTTATACATATGAGTATCTAGTACGTCTCCACATATATGTATTTCCCGTTACCTCTACAAGAGACATTGGTCCACTTACACAATTTTCAATATAAATATGTATAAATCTGTGTTCATTTTTAGATTTTACAATTTTTTAAGCATACATAAATCTGTATGTATGTCACATCACAAAATAAGATTCGATTTTTATGTTTGTACCTTTAATTACTTCCGATGTTAAAGCATTTGTTAAAAAGATAAAAAATAAGGAAATTCCGTAATATAAATACATTTCATGCAATATAAATGTATCGAAATACTAATAAATAAATGACTTTTCACGAACAACTGTGCTTTATGTGCTAGAAGTATCCAATATATCACAACTTCTAAATGTGGACTGAATCAGTAATATTTTTCTTTTAAAAGAGAACCATTCCGCAAATGTGAATTCCGTAAGCATACAGAGTAAAACACAAGTTCTCTCATTATCATGTTTCGGTCGCAGATCGCTCATGCCACTTTGCGCTTGGTTACCCCTTCATTTAACTTGGCTCTTTGCATTGGCCAAATTAGATATACAAAAACATGAGTACACCAGTAGGATATTAGAAAATGAATATGGTTTTTTCCCTACAGTTGCTTTGCGTTGAGAGAGTTTTCTGCTCTACTGGTTTTCAATGAAAATTTTAGAGATATCCAAGTAAGTAAGAAGACAAGCACATAATGGAAATGCGTTAAGCGGAACGCTGGACTATTTCTTGTTTTTGTTTTTTTGTTAACGTTGTATACATATTTTTGTAGAATCGGAAGATATAGAAATATTATATACTACAAATGTTTCGCCCGAGGACGAATTGTAACTTGTAATTGGTTGTAATAGATTCTTGGTTTAAATGAAATCGAATATATGTATATAATTAAATTCTAGTCAGAGTTACATCTTGCAACACACATTTTAAGATTTACTTCAATTTCCTCTTTAATTTAAAAGCGCTTAACTTATGTATGCGGCTGTAAAGCTGCCCAATTTAAACCGACAGTTCAGTGTGCCGCGTTACTATATGAATAGAATTGAATGTTGCTTCTCCAAAAGAATAATTAGTAAATAATAAGTGTAACAGCTAACAATTCTCGTTAACGTATTAACGTATGAAAATATGAACGTTAACGACGCAAATGAGAGAACTCTTTTTTTGACCGTTCCGTTTATGTTGCTGGTAAAAGTTGTGAGTTCTCTTCTTCTTACAATGTATCAATTGAGCGAAATAATGGAAATAAATTTAAAATGACAAAATGATTAAAAACCGTTAAAAATCATTTAACTGAATTTTAAATAAATCAATTTATGTGCGTAATTTAGTTTCTAGGAGGGAAATATGTTTATTTATGCATGAATATAAAAAAAATTAACTAATTGTGGTAAAATTGTGCCCAGATGTAGGTCTTGAGGTAGAAATTTTGTAAAAATTGGATGAATTTATGGACGACATTATTGACATTCAATTGTGTAATCGAGTGCCGATGTCAAAGTCCCAAAATCTACATTTTGATGCAAAAGTTGTATGTGTTGTGTGATTGTTTTTAACATACGAGTAATCGTTACAAAGGTAGTAATATGAAGTGAAATTGGCAATGGAATGGTCTATGTTAAGTAAGTTGACCGAATAACGTACGTCATTTCAAAATTAAATTCTTCCGAAAAAACAGCCACTTTTTCATAGAAAATAACTAAAAATTGCCATTTTGTACTTTTTATACTCCACACGTTTACTACCAACATGCCTCGGGGCCTATGAATCTCGTTAAAATTTGGCCTTTGCATTTTGTTGTTGGCAATTAGACTTTTCGTACGTTAACGAGAAATGCGTAAACACCGCAAATCAAATGAAAGAGCTGAGCTTTAAAGAGTTTAATAGACCCCGAGGCAATGTTGGTTAACGTGTTAATCTGTTAATTCTCAGATCAACTTGGTTCAAACACTCTACGGCAATTTTTTGTTACATTCTTAAAAAAGTGGCTGTACTTTTGAACGAATTCATTATTAAAATGGCATACGTTATTCGGTCAGCTTCCTCAACATAAACTGTTGTACTGCCAATTTGGCATCATATTACTATGTTTGTATCGATCACTTGTATATTACAAGAAATAACACAACACGTACAAATTCAAATTTTGATTCTTTGACTGTCGCTCGATGGCATAATTGCTTGAGATGCTAGCTCAGCTTCAAAATAACACACGATTTAAAGCTGAAAGCGTCTGATGCGTTTGTTTCGTGCGAATTCATATGCTTGCCTTTGCACGATTTCCCCACATCTTTTTTTAAGTGAAATATTTTATATTTTTATTGTGACATGTATTAGCCACACTAAGGACATTTTTTTTGGCAAATGGTAACCCTAGATATTTCAGAACAACAAAATTTGTATTTCCTTTATTATAGAGCCAAAAATTTTTTTTTTGGTGTATTTTGCGAAAATAATTTTACATTCGTATCGTCATATTTATTATTTATTTTGTAAGACAATTTTTGTTTGTGTTCAACCTCCTCCACCAACGTAAGAAAAACTATAAGGTCGCATGACTATTATTTTCAAAATAAAACTGACAATGGCCGTCCATAAATTACGTGAGATAAAATTTGGGGAAGGGGGGTTCAGCAAAAATTCACCAAATCTCACCCAGGGGGATGGGGTTCATCGGACATCTCATGTGATTTTTTTAGTTCACTAGTTTACCATTTTTTTCAAAAATTTAAGCAAAGAAACAAAAAAAATTAATTTCTTTAACAAATTTTGGGCAAAATCTTATGTGAGATTCAGAGGGATGGATTCGTCAAAATCTCACTAAATCTCATCAAGAGGGGGGGAGGGGTCTAAATTTCTAGAAAAAAACCTTATATATAATTATAAGTTTTAAACAGTCTGTGCGACAAAGTATTGTATCGTGTAGAAGCTACTTCAAACAGCATATGATGGACATGATGCTGACTACACCTTTTTTAATAAAGCGCAAGTATACGGTCCGTCTCACTTTTCGCTTCCTCTGAACGGGTGAAAACTCTGAGAAGTTACCATTGAATTATTTAGTTGTGTGAGAGCGCTGATAGCAGATTTAAGTTTAAAAGCAAATTAATTTCGTTTGGTTCTTTCTTGAAGGTGCATACACTTTTTAAGATATGGTATGTTAAAAAAAAATGTATATTTTCTATTAAAATAAAGTAAGGTTAAATTTATCATACATTTCTTATGAATATGATATCGAATTTGATGATTCATGCAAGTGAAAACCACAATTCGTCATATATATACGTATATATATTTGTACTTATGTGTATATAATTAAGAAAATGTTTTATTGAAAGACATTTATTAACGTAAACGAATTGAGCTTGAATAAAGTGCATGTTATATCTATTTTAAAACTATATGTTCATGTACAAAATCATAACACTTGGATTTTTATATGTGTGCTGTGTATGTACTTAAGAATACAAAATTATGGCTAAACTCGTCAGACTTATATATAAAATGTGGAAAATTTTTTTTTTTTTTATAAATTAATAATCTGCAATCAAATATTAATGTCTTCAATTCGCAATATAAAATTTTAATTCACTTTGAAGCATTCAATGTACATATATGGACATCACACATACATGTAAGAGTTACCGGCATATCTTCGTTGGTTGGTGAATGTGTGTATACATAGGGGCGTATTATATACATATACATACATATATTTTTGCAAACAAATGTATACCTAGACTTCTCATGGAACTTATACAGAAATTTAGAAAGTTCTAATGTGATAAATAAGCACTTTTAATATAATTGTTTCATTATAAATTTTAGTTTTTCGTAGCCATTTTTTTTTATTTCAACATTTATTTTTATTAAATACAAAGTCATGGAAATATATATACGCTCCTATGTATTCATGAAGCATTGGAAAATTTGCTTTTATATATTGTATAGGGTATGTGATATAAAAATAGAAGTGTCCATGAGGTGTTAGTTAATAAACTGTTTGGTTATCTTGAAAAGAATTGCTAGATTTGGTTGCTTTATTGAATTGGAAGCTTCAATTCAACAACTTTCTACCTAACTTTGCGTATTCACATTAATTCTTCTTCATCTACGTGTATCTTAATGCTATATAAGTTTAGTTTTCCGAATTTGTACATATTGCTTCTTCTTAAAACTTTTAAAATATACAATTTTTTTTAACTTTTATTTTTGCAACACTAGAATTCAACAATAAGTATCATATTAAATTACAGCCAGTACCGACATGTTAATTTTCCTACGTTTAGAAGCTGATATTGTTGATATGATACAGCATAATATTTCAATCATAAATTTTTAAAAGCATAAAAAGACTTGCATCAAGTTCGAATGAAATATTAAAATACCCTTCTTCATACTGTAAAATGTTGATAGTGAAACCAAGCTAAAGAAAATTAAAATATCATTAATGGCCTTAAAAAATTTATAAAAAAAAGCCAAAACAGTAGAGAATATAAGATTTATGGACTCTTCTTTGCCGGTTGATCCCAGAAATATTAAGTTTTCCGATATTAGCTGTGTGGAGCGGATTTACTTCCATCCTAACCCTGTTGCATACAAACAAAATGGATAGGGGTAATCGTTTCTTTGCAATAGTTAAGTCAGTTGCATTTTAAACAAAATATTTTATTGTATGATTTTGATCAACGATATTGGGATTAACGAACGTTTCAGAGGAGACATTTTCTAAAAAGATTTCATCTACAGAAGTATTTTTCAATAAGTATTAAAAATTTAAAAGTTATTGTTATCGTTGAGCTAATCAAGTCAAAATAGATCGTTTGATTGACGAAGCAAAAAGAGGCTTCCTTAGATGTTTATGACATAATTTCTAAATTATTTGGTCATGAATATGTTCGATGGTTTTACATGGATGGAGATCGAAGTAAAAAGTTGAAACATTTGTAATTATTTCTAAATAAATTATAAACAACTTTTAAAACGGCATATTGTTTGAATTTATTTGCGAATACAGTTAAATGATGTGATATTTTGGTACTGGGTGTTCAAGAATGAGAGTTGCATGATACATATGTAGATTAAAACAAAGAAACAAAATTTTATTCTTCGTAGTACGTACCAACATATGTATGTGTCTCTTTTCCAATTTTTGGTTATCTTTGAAGCTTTGCAGATAGCGTTGCGCGCGTTCTTATCGATTTTCCAACGGTTCATTGGTGAGCTTTCTTTTTTGCAAACATTTGTAAGGAATTTTGGTTGATATAATACTGAGTCATTTATGGAGTAGAAGCCTAGAGTAAACAAAACAATAAAGTAAAATGATTAAAAGTATTGAGTTCATAAATTTCATCTGTTACCCTCATAATGTAACTATCTTCCAAGTCCGTGAGTCATTTTCATTGCTATATGATACCTAGACTTTCTGATACTATAAGATAGATTTGGAGATTTTTTTATGCTATGAAAAATGATTCATTGGTATAAAAAACACAGCTCACCCTGTATACGGAAATGAACCAGTGTTAAGAGTAATATAGATTGTTTAACCATTCAATAATATTACTTTTGTTATTAGTAATTAAGTGTTTAATTAAAATTTTCATACAAATTTACAATCTAACTAATGTTTTTTTTTTTATTTTAGGCTTCTGGCGTTACTGTTTCAGATGTCTGTAAGACTACATATGAGGAAATAAAAAAAGACAAGAAGCACCGATACGTCATATTCTACATTCGTGATGAAAAACAAATCGATGTAGAAACTGTTGGTGATCGCAATAGTGAATACGATCAATTTCTTGAAGATATTCAAAAGTGTGGTCCTGGCGAGTGTCGGTACGTTATTGATTAAATGTAATAAATAGTAACATGTTTGTCACCCTCGTATTACTTTTATTTTTTCAGTTATGGATTATTTGATTTTGAATATATGCATCAGTGCCAGGGAACATCAGAAAGTTCAAAGAAGCAGAAACTATTTTTGATGTCGTGGTGTCCAGATACTGCTAAGGTACAATTAACCTCATGAGATTAATTTTTAATTGTTGCAAGGAAGGAATTTTTGTAAATCTTTACTTATTTTAGGTTAAGAAGAAGATGTTGTATTCCAGTTCTTTTGATGCCTTGAAAAAATCATTAGTTGGTGTCCAGAAGTATATACAAGCTACGGATTTGTCTGAAGCTTCTCGTGAAGCAGTTGAGGAGAAGCTGCGCGCAACTGATCGCCAATAAATTAAACTACTTTTTTCTACATGCATTGTATTTAAAGTAACATACTTCCGCAGGCCGTTAAAAATTAAATGTTGCGGACCGAAATTCGCTAATTAATATCCACTTTTTCTACAAAGTTTGTATTTACAATAAAAATAAAATATAAATTTTCGATCTATCGAATAAATTGTTTATAATGAAATGTTATCGGAATCACCCTTTCACCGTCGATAGCCATTGTTTTTTTTATTTCATATCGTAGTAACTGTTTCCAGAAATCTAAATTTGCCAATATATTTTTTGTGTTTTAAGCAAAAAAATTTGAATGCAATCAACGACCAAAAATTTCAATACGAACTAGCTTATCACAAAAAACTCGAAAATTCAATAAATTAAATGCATAAAATGTTACAAAAGCTAATTTATAAAATTACCAGTAAGGACGCTATCTTCAGCAAGGCTGAAGCTTATATACACTTCACGCACTTTCTTGTACCACGCCCATTTTTTTAACTGAATCTATTTTGTATTCATCTTATTAGCCCATATACCAATTTTCATTGTTTTTGCTCATTGGGTACTGGAGATATGCAAATTATTGATTTTTGCTGTTAGTGGGCATAATCATGCCCATTTTTTGGTCAAAATAGTTTTCATTGACAGTCAATTGATTAAGAAACAAAAAAATTTTCCATATAACGACCTTAAATCTTGATTTCTCTTCCTCTTCTTCATTTTGTATGACAGGTACCAGTTCCAGTTGCCCGATCGCATTGTGTCGGACTATGTAAAACTGCTATGTTTGCAATTTTGAGCCGTCTATCTTGCAGAACAAAAAAGTTTTCCATACAACAATTCAAATTTGTTTTTCTTCTTCATTTCGTATGGGGGCTACCAGTTCCAGTAATCCGATATGGCCGGTTCCGACCAATAATTCATCGTAATAAATTCTAAGACTCTGTGCGAAATTTTACCTCGATAGCTTCAAAACTGAAGGACTAGTTTGCATACATACATACCGATAGACAGACAGACGGACATGACTAATTCAACTCGTCTTGTCATCCTGATCAAGAATATATATACTTTAAATAGTCGGAAATGAAGATTCCGATGTGTTACAAACTCCTTGACAAAGTTATAATACTATTCACATACGTGAAGAGTATAAAAATAATATAGAGAATTCATAATAGTAAAAAATCAAAATATAGAGAAATAATCACAAATGCTGAAGATTTTCCGTCTGCAAATATGTAGGTGTTTGCACAATCTCTCCATTCACAAAAAATTATGCAAGACTTGCTTTCTTGGGGTTCGTATTTATTTGTTGCGCTGAACAATGCATTTATGAAAAAGCTCATATACCGGCCTTAACAGTCCAAAATCATTATTTATTTTATCCGCAACTAAATGTATCTGAAAAGCTAGTGTGAGTATGTATCCTGAAGGTGTACACATTTTCTAATTCGAGTCGGAGGCCAATTTACAGGTACCATGAGCTTAAAGTGCATAAAAACATAGTAAACTTTACTTATAGCCTGAGTGCTACTTTGTATTAACACGAAAATAAACAAATTTTTTTTTTTATAAAGACAATATGCCATTTTTTAATATTTTTGTTCTATTAAAAACTTCTTTTCCGATCCATCACATTTATTTTGATATGTTCAAATCGACTTCCACAATCTTCAGGCTTTCCAAAATCCTGAGCACTCAATGGACTGAATTGTAGATAATTATATCAAGGCCACAAAATAAATCGTCTTATCTGTTTCAAACTTCCAGAACATTGTCACAGTCAATACGCAATATGACCGATTTATCCGACAAGGGCAAAGCGGAGGAAAATGTTTACTTTTTGAAGGAGGTGAAAAAGTGGCATCGAGCGTCTTATAATCTAAGGTTCTCATAATATATGATTTATTTCAGCAACGTGAACAACTTTTGAAAATCAGAAAACAACGCAAGTTTGTTGATGAAGAAATACATAAAATATCCAAACAGATTGCAAAGAGGAAAAGAAAAATAAAACAAATCGAACAATACAAAAACAATAAAAAACGTTAAAAATTAGTGTTGCTAAGTTTAAAAAAAACATCTTACTTTTAAAAAATACTTAGCAGCACACATTGCAAAATGACAAAAGTAAACATTTTGTTTTCAAAATGACAGTTTTCAGAGCTTTTTCATATTTGAAATAAAATTTTTTACAGTAAATATGTTTCGGACACTATTTTTGGGCAAATATCTTACAAAAGGTTCCAACAAACTCTCTGATCATGGCCAACATTGTAACTTTAAAATTGGACAGCCATATATGACTACAAGAAATTATGTTCCAAAAGACGACATACCACAGGAAAGACCCGGGGTCCGTTAAGTTTGTACTTTGTTGCTGAAAATTAAAAATGGCATTGCATTTTATATTTACAGTCTCTATCGAAACTACAAAGGCAACTTTCAATTTTGGAAAAGGTGTTCTTATCTTTATTTTAATGAATCAATAAATTCAACTTTTATTTTATCAATACAGAAGAGAGAGCTGATGAACAAGATGTCTCAAATGTTGACCGATCAGGAACAAGCTTTGCTTGAAAAACTAAAAGTGAGCACTAAAAAGGTAACGAAAGGATCTGAAGAGAAATCAAAATCTAAAAAAAAATAAGTAAAATCACAAAAGGAATTATTTCAAAGTTTTTCAAAACATATGTAAATTTAATATAGAAAAATTATGTTAAAAGCTCTTATAGAAAATGAATGATTTTTTAATTCCACGACGGGTCTATTATTTTGTGTTCCTATCTCAAAAGATAACCGAGAAAATACGACTTTCGTATTTTTTTACCCGAGGTTGCTCCAGTTATTTGCCCCTCACCCCGAAATTAAGTCAAAAAGTGGAAAAACAAAATAAAGTTGATCTGCGCTATGAATAACAGAATCAACTTGCAAAGGAATTTTGGTTAAAAATATTCGAACAAAAACCAAGTAAAATCGAAATGTCCATGTTTTAATAAATCACAGTTCTATGAATATACATATATCAGCATATAATCGCAGTTAATCATGCATTTGATAAGCAATATTGCAAATTAGAGTCAGCTTATCACAAAGACACGGGATTGCGTAAAAATCACATGATTTCTGTAAAATCTCTCCTGTAACTTACCAAAAGAAGTGAATAGTTTGCATGTATTGTAGAAACTCGATTATCCGGATCAATTAAAACCAGGGGTATTCCGTATAATCGAAAATCCGGATAATCGATTTCGAAAACTGAAAACGTGTCGGCGAGTAAGTGACATCGAACTAACTCTATGCGCAAACACAACCTTCCACCACCGAAGCACGAATGCTTCTGATCCTTGAGCAAAAAACTACCACCAGCTCGTTATTGGTCGGTGATTTAATTGCTAAGATCTCATATGTTAGACATTTGCCCACAGCACATTCGACACTTTAGTGCTGATAAAAATATATGCATTCACTTTTTGCGAAGTGAATGAAAAATCTTCCTGTAATTGTAGTAAATTTTCGTCACCTACGCAACTAGCGTGATCAAAGCCTAAATCGAGAACTTTTTGAGCCGTGGATGCCGTCCTGCATTCAGTGTCAACTTAGAGCACTTGAGTTCCAAAAAAAACACAAACCACCGTTCATGTTTATAAATATTACAATTTCAAGTGTCATTTTAAAATTCTTCATTTTTCCGATCACAACATAGAGTAATTATTACTTAGAGTGGAAAAAGAACTCTGTTTTTTAATAGAAATCACACAACGCGAAAAGATTTGATTTTCCACTCTATGTATTAATTACTCTATGGATCACAACGAAAGTTAGAGAAAATGCTAATAAAAAAACATGAACAACAAAACAATTGGTCTGGCAAAATTTCTGCACAAAGCATAAGTTCGGGTAATCTTCAAAAAACACGAAGCAAGCAAACGAAAAAAATTCCGACGACGCGCAACCAACGTAGAAAACAAGCCAAACGAAATTTTGGTTTTGCTTTGTCTATTCCTTTCTTACTATGACTCATTGATTTACTCTTTCTTGATGCTATTTAATTTTGTTTTGGTTTCTTTAATTTTTAATAAATATGCAAGCACATCACCGCTTACATGTCAATATTTACAAAAATCTTTGTTTTAACTACTAGAATCAAACATGAATCGAAAACATTTCCATGGAAGTTAAACAAAAATAACGTGCAAAGTGCACTGGCGAGTTTTTTAGACAAATTGCCAAAAATTCCAATCGCTCCGCGCTCACGTGAATTCACCGGCAGACAGAGGCTGTCCGAGGCTTCAGTCAGGTTACAGAATTATGTCAACTGGCTGTTAAAACTGTGTTGGTGTATGTTAACGAACTACAAACTCTCTTTTTCCCTCTCTGTTATACGACCAGTGTTGTCCCATTTCTGAAAGCAGGCATTGTTAATATTTGAAAAAAGTCGGAAAACTTAAGAGATTTGGCTTCACATCAACATTTAGTGATTATTTTTAATCATAATATTGCAATAAAACATATTTATTCAAAAAATAAGAGAGTTTTTTTTAAACATTTTCGGTAAAACTCCCTTAAATCTTACGATATTCCTTAAATCTTCTTAAGAGTTAAACCCACCCCCAAAATTAAGTTGCCGCATGTCTGCGATTTTTGCTTCGAGTTTTGCGTCTTGCAACACGAAACTTGAAGCAATTTCATTTTGTCATCAGTGCCGCATGTTCGCTTAAAATTTTAGGTAGCATGAGGTGGTACACTTTCAATTTGGTTGAGAAATGCAAACGGGCCATTTGACACAAAAGTGTCGCCGACGTCGGCAGAAGTGGAAGAACAAGAAAAATGAAATCGGGGTCGGAAAACCTCCCATGTGGCTAAAATCGCCAGCGGTGGTAGCGCAACATGCGCTTTGTCAATAGAGAAATATGACGTTCACACAACAGTGACACAACAGTGTCACAAAAGTGACTCGAATCCTTTCTCGCTCTCAATTGAGCGAACATCATCTTGCTCTCAATCTGATTTTCACCGCGTTGTTTGACTTATGTTTTCATATAGAACCCCGTCACTTGAACGATTATGAGAGTGAGTGAGTGTGTGAAGAACTGGCAAAGCAAACTGACAAAAAATTTAAAAAGATTTTGACTGGTCGTGGGTCGTTCTGTGGCTCCCGCGGATAGTTTGTTTTATGCATTTTTCAATTGTTTAGACGAATCCAATTTAGAAAAATTAAATCATTCGCGTTTTTAAAAAGGAGTATAATCTCATTTTTGTGATCTTACGTAAAAATTATCAAGAACATAAATCATAATAAAAATGATTATTTTATTTATAATAATAAAATTTATTTAGGAGGATTTAGGGGTTTTTGGTTAGCATTTAAGGGGAAGAATTATTGAAAGTTGGTGATCACTCCAGCGCTTATCGTTGTGAAAGGTTGGGTGCACAGATGTTGACGGATTTCGTCCATCCTTGCAAATGCCACGTTTTACGTAATTGTCAACAAAAGATACAAAATTTCAACAAATCTTCCCACAATTTATACATATTAAAACCGCGGTGAAAATTCATGCAGGGAATAAGTCCGGATAATCGAAGAACCGTATAATCGAGGTCCGGTTAATCGAGTTTGCATGTATTTTATTTCTAATAAGTTTTCTTTATTTTATGTTATGTTTTTTTTTGTTTTTTGATTTTTACAAATATTATTTTCATTTAAGCGGTAAAATTGTTAGTTATACACTTAACTTTTGTAGGAATTATAGATCTGAATTCGTCTTAGTTTGTTTCCTTTTTTTTTACAATTTTCAGTTTTCAATGACAGTCTCTTTAGGAAGTGATTTTTTTTTTTTTTATGAAAGAACTTTGATGTAATATGGCAAAAACAAAAGTAAATCATTCATTCTTTGTGATAAATAAAAAGCAAACTTCATTTTTATTCAATTTTGAATAAGCAATTCAGAGAAAACAACTATGGTTTAAAATGCATGAATAGCATTTGATTATTATGCAGAATTCTTATCTTGTGCATTTGTTAGTGTAATAATAATAATATTTTAATTTTCAAATAAAATAATATTGATAAATGTAAGTACGAATACAATAAAAAATATATTTTTTTGTATTTAAACAACTTGGCGCAATTTCAATGCTTAACGTATTTCAACTCTTATCGTTAAATTTATTTAATTCAATGAATTCAACGTTTAATTGGCGACTTAGTCATGCTAATGAAAAATAAAATACGAAAGAAATCCAAAATATATATATTTTTTTTTTTATGTGTAGTAAGTAAAACGTACGAACGAACGAACGAACGAACGAACGATCGTAGGAGCTAACGGAAGCAACAAACAATTCCAAATGTTGATATCGGATTCGATTCAAACGGTATATTCCTATGGTTCGGCTGACTTTTGAGGTAGGACGATTGGGCGTAAAAGGAGCAACGAAACGTACGTACGAACGAACGTATATGGCATACTTTGAGGGTTTCTAAACTATAACTAAAATTAAAACAAATACAAGTCGAAGAAAATAACGAGCTGCAGTTGCTGCTTCTAGCCGAGAGAGAGAGAATACTGGTAGTTGGCAACACTAGTGCACACGTCAGTGTTCTAACGTCGTCACTTGCCAGGAATGTGTACGTTTCCGTCAATTGGTCTGTAAGTCCGTCGCCTCAGTCTGTCTGTCTGTCTCTGTCTTTAGTGAATCTGTCCGCCGCCGAAGTATCGTGTAGCGAATTGCAGCGCTTAACTTAAGTATTTATCGCAAACAAATAAATACATAATACATAATAATATTAACAATGTTCGCGTGGCCGAGCCTTGTTTGTGTGTGTCCGTCGCGACGTCGCGCGTTTTAGCTTGAGAGACGTTTGCTCGCAATTTCCTGCAATCTCTGCAGTGCGATTGTCTTATTGATCTCGACCAGATCGCGATTGTGCTTCGCCATCTGCAGCTGCACTTCCAGTATCTTCATCCGCATCATGTGTTCCTTGTTCTGCATGTCCATGAAGAGACGCAACTCAATGGAACTGCCTAACGTGGCGGCGTTGCTTGAACTGCGCTCGACCACGCTGCTGGGCGTGGCTGTTATGTCGTGCTGCTGCTGTTGCTGCTGATCGCGTTCGTCGGTGCTAATGCTGACGCTGCTTGTGCGTTGCCGTTTGGTCAGCGGTTGTGCGATATCATCCTCGACGTTGTTGTTGTTGCTGTTGTTGTTATTGTTGTTGTTTTGTGCCTGTTGCAGTGCTGCCTGTGCCTGGTGTTGTTGCAAGGCAGCGGCGGCAGCTGCCGCCGATGGAAACTGACCGGCACGCAGCGCATTTAAAGCCTCAAGAGTTGCGGATATATTTGTCATATTGAAGCCAGGCTGAAAAGCACCAAGATCGGAACTTTGTGGCAGGAAGCCGCCATTCGGTTCGAGAGCTGACGTACTCAGTGGGCTGGGCAGTGCGGCGGGATGCTCGGCGTCATGCTGCTGCTGGCCAAGGCCGCTGCGGCTGTGGTTCGGTGAGGCAGATAGGCGGTCTCCATTCACTTGTGAATCATTGTATGTATCATTGAAGGTTTCATTTGTCTCCTCTTCTTTGATGTCGACATCGCACAATTCCTGCGGCGGAGTGCGACTGCTGCTCGGTTAAGACACAAGATATTTAATTAGCCAAACAACATGGTAAAAAAAGAAAAAACTAACGAAAACTTACTCATCTAACTCGTGATCTTCATCAGTATTGAACTTATAATCTTCGCGGTAATCAAAGTCCTCTTCCAGTGCGAGGGGTATTTTGGAATAATCGATGCCATCGAGTGCCTCAGATTTGCAAGCTTTCTTCGCTTCCTGCATAAAGTCCCAAACCTCAAATGTAAAGGGCGACGGCTTCTTGCGATCGGCGACCTCAGCGCCAAATCTGGTCAGGCGATTGTTGTAATCAAGTATCTCATTCCGTGTGCAAGCTAAAATATGCCAAAATGGAAATGTCAAAACACAGCACCCTTAGTAAAATCTGTGCGTGCTTACCCTTCATGCGTCGCCATTGCTCCTTAAGACGATTGCAGGTACGATCGGTGCCGAATTGATTGGAGAACTTTTGGTGTATAATCTTCCAGGCTTTGTTCTTAACCGCTGTTAGGCCGGCATCAAGACGTTTATTCTCTATAATTCGCATATCCTTGCGGCAAAGATCGAGCAGATATTTCTTTTCCTGATGATTCCAATTTTGTGTGCGTTCGCGTTTCTTGTACATGTTCATCGATGGACTGTTCATGTACTGTGTCATCTCTGCGAAATAATGAAAATTAATAAATTACAATTAGCTTAAAGTATGACCAACGGATGGACTTACCTGATTTGATGTCGACGCCTTCTAGCAAATTATGATTAGAGCTTTGCCAGTTGGCGGCGATCTTCATGAACGCCTCCAGATCGTTGGCTGTATACTGTTTGTTAACCTGTCAAGAAGGTAAACACATAAAACCAGAATGAATTAATCAGAATGTGTAAGTTGTATCTTAAATGTTAAATTCATACGACGCAATAAAATCTTGGCCACTTCATGTGACACATTACTGCTTAAATATTCAAGAGGCGTGCAGTACGACAATATAATTTTTGGGAGCACATTTTTACAGACTTTGCTACAAAATTCAATGAACTTGATTTTAAAGAATCAGATACATAAACACACACACACGCGCGTACGATATCATTATACAAAGTAAAACTTAAATACCATAAAAATTCCAAGTTTTCGAGTACTGACAAAAGACAAAAGATTTGATTTGAGTTGAGTTGAGTCAAGATTCTCGGAATAATGTAACTTATTCGAACCCAAAATGAACTTGTATAAAATTCTCTTTGTAACTTAAATTGATTTTCAATTAAATATGACAAACATTTGTTTGACTTAAAGGCATGTGGTATCGGTGATAAAAGGCTGAGGCTACGGAAGATTTTCATGTTGAAGGGGCAAAATAAAATTACCGAAGATGAAATACTGCGCTACATGGCGCAAAAGCATCTTGACCCCACTTCATTGGCAGTGGCCATTATGCGCTGTCAAAGAATTTTTCATACAACAATTAAAAGCGAACAAACAGAAAATAATAGCAATGCGAGAAACGAAATCGACAAATAATAATCATATCAAAAATGCAGAAGTAATAATGAAATAATTTCTCGAAAACGCGTTCGCAATATGAAAAGCGTTTAAATCGAATTAACACACACAGCTGCAGACATACATATGTATGTATGTGTGGTCGTGTGTTTGCGATTCGATCGGATCGGAATGGAACAGTTTCAATGAGCGATACTTGTAACTGTATGCGTTCACACAATTATTTTTGTATCTGTGTGTGATTTTTAATGTGTGCGCGTGTATTTATACATACCATATACATATACACATGTACATACATATGTGTGTATGAGCGATCAATCGACATACACTCTGACAGCCAATTATAAGAAGATCGCATTCAATAAGTGAATATTTATGAATGTTTTAAAAAGGCTTTCATTCATTGGAAGGGGGTCGGGTCGGTTCGGCAGCACATGTCTAATATCGTAAGTACTTTTATTTTGAAAAGACACACTCACAGAAAGAGTCATCTTAATACATACTTTATAGATACATATACATATATACATACATATATATGAATGTACACAAAACTTTAGTGCCTGAAAGCATTACTGATTACTCGAAATTGCCATTTACCAACCAAAGCGACTTGCCATGACTTTGTATGAGTTAATTTCTTCTCTTTTTTATTTCTCTTCTCGATTTTTTATTTATTTGAATTATTATTTTTTTGCTGTTTGTGCTTTTGTTGTTGTTGTTGGGTTTTTATTATTTTTATTTATTTTTTTCACTTCGTTCAATTCAATTTGTGCCTTTGATTTGTCGGGATTTTGAAAAGCGTGCACAGCTTTGAAATCGAAAAAAAAAAACATGGCGTCGATGAATGTTTTATTTAAAAAACGATTGAAAAAGAAATTATGGTGTCTTAAATTTTGATTGTTTTTGTATTTACAATAAGCTTTTTTGTTGTTTGCTGTCATTGATTTGTGTTTTTAATTCAAAATTCAAAAAAAAAAAAAAATAAAAAAAAAACAGAAAAAAAAAAACAGAAAAATTCTCAAGTCATTTAAATTCTCGCTGAGTGCCATTTTGGGCGTAGTGACGGCAATTTCTACATGCACACACACACACATACATACATGAGTATTGACTTAGTGGCAATTATTAGAAATTCGAGATATCAACGATTCGTGCTTCATATGATTACAATAATAACTTCAGTTGTTGTTTGTGCACATGTAGGAACATTTTGTAGACAAATGCCTTCAAGTTTAACGATTTACCAAGATAATTAGAAATATTTTCTTCGATCAATAAAAGTTATAACATTTAATAGAATCGTAGAGATTAATAATCCGGAAGTAATTCGGATACTGATATCAGTTGTAATACTGATAAGTTTTAATACATTTTCAATGATCATTACAATTTCAAAATAAAAATTACAAAAAAACAAAAAAATTAATATAAAATAAATGTATCTTTTTTTAATATTAACAAATTGCCATTATATAGCTTATGGCTTATAATGAAAAATTCTGTAATCCGGACATTTCGGTAATTCGGATACTCGCTGGTGCAATTGTCTGGATTACTAATTGAAGTTCTACTCTACGAAGTACTATTGCTAGATTTGTTTGCGATGAAGATGAAGATGTATATAAAAAAAAAAAATTAATAAAAAAATAACGGTTTACTGAGTGTTTATAAGAAATGTAATTTTCAAAGCCAGCCATATCGATTGCCCTCTTCTTATTAATAAGATTTGTTGGCTATTTGAAGAAAGAACATCTTAAATCCAAACAGGATCTCCTTTTCTATCAATTGAAGTTATGGCATGTGTAATTTATTTAAATACTATTTAAATGTTAATAATTGTTGTATTGTTAAATGAAACGACGGCCCACTTGGCAAACAAATTTGAAATCAATAACAAATTTGATTTCGAAAACCTTTCAATAAAAAAATTATTTAAAAAACTGGTTTATGTCAATTGTGTTAGGTAATTACACTTATTTTTTATAACATTAAACCTACAAACATCAATGCGAGCAAATCATAACCTTGTGCCTTAAAATAAAGCAACTTTTGTTAATAATAGAAGAAAAAAAACAATAGAAAACCAAAATATCTATAATACGTACACTAGCACACACGTGCATATGTATGTATGTACAAACAATTGTACCATAGTTATACGAAACGAGAAAAGGAACAAATTTATTTTCGTCACTTAAAAACTGAAAAAAAAATTGAGAAAACAAAAAATCATAAGTTATTAAAGAAACGTTACAGTTCAGCCCCCAACGGGAAAAGTTTAACTTTAGCATAAACACGAACATTAAAAGGTAAGACGTAAGGGGGGCTCTGATATTGGAAAAAAAAACCCTAACAAATTTTTAAACATTTGTTTAAGTATACACATGTGTACATGTGTGTGTGTGGTGATTGTGATTTGAAACTCGGCACTTGTAGGAAATTTATGTATTATTATAATTACCAAAAAAAAAAAAAATATTTTAAGTAAAAAAAACTTAAGTGAAGAGCAACAATAACGAAAAAAAAAACCAAAAAAGAAATGTAATGTCATCGAACGCAAAAGTAGTCGTCAAAACTGAGCCACAGTTAGAAATTGTGACTTGTATCGTGCCCTCGACCAACTATAAAAGATACGCGGATCGTTAAGTAAAAGCCAAAAAAAAACACACACACACACACACACATTGACTTATATCGCGTGTTTGTTGGTATGTGTGTATCTGCACACAAAGGCATTCTCAAGTGCGCCGGAATACGCGTCTTGAATTTGAGTCTCTCATATTTATATGTGTGTGTATGTGTGTGTGTGTGAGTGCTTGATTCTTAGTAACTCTAAGATACTTGAGTCCAATGAAGTGCTTAGAAATTTCACATTTTGAGTGAATATACAAAAATGCCAACAAAGCATTTATTCATAATTTATTTATATTGTTTTTGTTTTTAATAAAAAATTATGCTTTACAGAGTAAAAATAGTTTTTGCTTATTTGATTGTTTGAGTAGTGTTGACTCATTGCATGGCAATCTACAAATCCCGAATTTCCCAATTGCGTTCCAGGTGGCAACGAGACGACGCCCGTTGCACATGGGCGACAAAAGTAACAAATTTATTAGAAAAAAAAAAATTCCTTTATGCTTTATGCTAACAAACTAACGCAGCAACCGAGACAGCCAGATAAAGTGATAGAGAGAGAGCGAGAGAGAGAGAGACAGTGAAAAGAAGTAGGAAAACAGCAAATAAACAAATTAAAGACAGGCTGTCAGGCGGGCAGACGGACGGACGGACGGACGAACAAATAAACTAATTTCATGACGCACACGCGCCTGCGCCTTATTTATAAACACGACACACACACACAAACAGAAACAAACATAAGCAAATACAACGTGTGTGCGACAATAGATATAAGATTGGCTTGTACAATCTGTAGATACAAAAGCTGTGCGCGTTACTTACAATTGTAACTTAGAGATTTGTCAAATATGCGCTTTTGTTTCGTCTTGTGTGAGTTCAGTGACATTTTGCGCCAAAAACTACAAGCCAAGTTTATGTTAACGACAACAACAACAACAACAAATAACAACAACAACGACGACAATGTCTGGAGACGACTTTATTGACGACGACAACGACGACGACGACAAATTGCGTATTTCGACAATTGTTTAAAAAGGCAAATAATCAAACAAAAAAAAAAAAATCAAAGCAAACAGACGCGCTTGCGTAGGTAAATCGAACTAGATTAATGTACTGTATTTAATTAGATGTCTAGGAAAGCAAAACAGACAAGTTATTAAATCGCATAATAGCAGAACAAACATAGATACTTTTTTTCTTGTATGTAAATACACAAATATGAATGCATGTGTGTGTGTATCTATGTACACGTATGTAGATGCTCACACGTGCATTGACAAGCGTTCAATTGTGCGCAGCTGTGGAAAAGCGCGCCGATATAGCTACAGATACAGATCCAGATACATTATACGACATTATGTATGCTACAAAAGCACACAAGAATTTGACAACAACAATAAAACCAGCCAACCAACAGCAACAACAATATCGAACGAAGACAACGCAAAAGTTGAAGGCGTACATTATTGTTAAGCGTCAGGAGCGCGACAAACAAAATAGTAGAAATAGAAAAATTGTATCTCGAGCGCGTATGTGTGACAGTTACAGATTCAGATACATAATTGTACAACACAACTGCAAAATGGTACGCTTTTTGAAGCTGTAGCCAGCTCAGACAATAGCAACACAAAAAGAAAGAAAGATCAACTTTCCTAAGCACACCTTAAAAAAATATCTTAAGACAAGTTCATTCGCCTTAATTTCTAGCCACGACTTCTTCTCTTTGCGATAGCTTCGCGCCACCGTCCCACTGTCCCGCCGCCCCGCGACAGCAAAAGCACTTCTCATCAATATGTGCTTACACGACGCCAGCCGCCACCCCCGCAGCACTTCACTTCAATTGTTTTCTTTTTTGATTTTTTGAAATTTTTGATTTTTGCTTTGTTGTTGTTGTGCTGTGAATATACATATGTACATGAGTGTGTTGTTTTTGGTTTCTTTTGGAACAATTGAAGCGAAAATTATTATAAATTCTTGTAGAAATACGAAAGACAAAACCAAATGAAAGAAATAAGAAAAAAATATATATTTATAATAAGATTCAAAACTGTGGCAGACAATAAAAACCAATTTCATATTCAATTTTAACTACTCAAGCATATTTATATCTGTGCATTACGCCGCACCAATACGTCGCCGCCCGCGACTCGCTGAGCGCGCAAGCCTGTTTAGCCAAAGATACGCAGATACCTACTTAAATACTCTACTCAACTCTACTCTATTCTTTTCCTTTCTTCGCTGCTTGGTATGGCGAGTTCGGCAGCAGTTGACGTTAATTGTTTAAATCTTTGCACGGCATTGCTTTCAAATAAAGCTTGAAAATTTATAATTTTTGATGTGGGTTACTTACTACTTTTCTTCAACTGCGGCCCCGCGAACCCCCCGCGAACCCCCCGCGCCCTCAACTAAATACTCATTATTATTCAATTCTACGCAATCGTTCGTTCGTTCGTTCGTTCATTCGTTCTCACTCACACCCGCGCACAGACGCACGCACTCACGCACTTACTTACATTTACTCCTTCGTCATGGCAATTCATAATAATTTCATTAGTCACTTCATTTGTTGTTGTTACTTTGATCAGATACTATTTGAGTGTTCGTTTTTTCTTCTTATTTTAAGAAAATCATTTTGTACACACACGTTCGTTAATTTAAATGTAGCTTCATTTAAAGTATCCATACGATACACACAGATTTGAATATTTCACTGCTCTTCTTCGCTTCAACATTTAATTTCTATCCATTTAGACATTACTTGTTTCATTCGTACGTTGATTTTATTTCATTTCGTTTACCACTCTCTCTCTCATGTGGTTCATGCATCGACAAAGGGGCAGTGAGGTGCGGTGCGGTGCGGCACGTTTGGGGCATGGTTGGTAATCGCATCAAGTCATGATTTGAGTTTTTTTGTATTTCATACCTTCTTAAAAATATTTCTTTCACATTTTTGTAGCACTTGAAGGCATCAAAATAATGTTTCAGTTTTTTTTTTTTTTTTTGTTTTTTTGCTTTTTTGGTTCCATTTAATTTAAAAGAAACTAACAAAATATGAACAAAAACAAATTGTGTTCAGCTTCAAGTAGTCTTAAGAAAAGTCCGTCCGTCCGTCCGTCTGTCTGACTGCGTCGTTTATTCAACACAGTCTGTGCATGGGCTGAGATACATTTAAAAGGCAACTGTGGTTGTATGATTTTGTTTTGTCTTTTTTTTTTCCTCTTTTTTGGCGTCTTTAATTGTTAAATTTAAGATTGATTGCATTCGAGGAGAGTTGGCTGTGTGTGAAATTGGTGAATGTGCGCTGCCAAACGTCGACTGCGACTGCGGCTGCCGTTTGTGTTGGTGGAGTTGATTGAACTCAAACTTTGATTGAAGTAACAATGAGTATGGCAGCTTCTCTATAGAGTCTAATTAGTGCGATTATAAGTTGGAAAAAAGTATGCAAATCACACATTTTGATTTCGTACGTCAAGTTTGACTCACACATTTGCTGATAAATGTTTCTAGAGTTCGGTTTTTCATAGAATAATTGTTATTTAAAATATCACAAAAAATAGCAAGCATTGCTTCAACATTTGAAGTTTATTTATCTTGAGCAGTTATGAGTGTGCAAGATCCTTTTAGTTGCTTACTTAGTTATTGTATGTTTACGCTTGTTTATCCTTGTTTGTTTTGAGTATGATTAACGCATCTTCAGCTCCATGGTGATGCGCAACAGTGTCAGTGACATTGATTATCAATGTATCGATTGATTGCTTATGCGATAAATACATCGTTTGTGTTTATATGTACAATTGTGTATAGCACACACACACATACACACACTGAATGAATATTTATTTATCTTCTAATGAACGCCTTTTGTTTCGTCACATTGTCATCGTATATAAATCAAATGGGTAACCAATAAAAATCTTATGTCATGTTTCTTGCCGTACTGCCGTCGTTGCCATTTCGATTTGTCGTTGCTTAAGCGCTCTGCCAAACCGAAGACCCCGCCCAGTTGGCAACGACAACAGGCGAACGCATGGTCAGATTGAGGAACGGACGGGCGGCAGGGGCGGCACGGGCAGTCGGGCATATGATCGACAACAGTTGCGAGACATTTTGTTTGAGCTTACGTTAAATTGCGCAGTAAACTACTAAAAACAACATAATAATAATTACAAATGATCATACGTCAATTTCTTGACGATATTACTTTACACGCTGCCAGCGAAGCATTTAGACTCACTTAAAGCCTCTGTTTATTGAGCTAAGCCTCACTTACACACACACACTCACGCCACTGACTAATCGACACTTTGACTGTCTGACGATGATGACGGATTTCTTGGCTTTTTGTCTTGTTTTTGCTTCCTTCAGAGTTCTCGCTTTAAATAAATGAAATTTATTGTTAACGGTTAGTGACCCGAATTACACGACGCGTACTTGTAGCTGCTTCTCGCCTCCGTTACTCTGGCCATACATACAAATGTTGTAGTTCACTTGCTGTATAGATCAATATTGAGCAGTATCTGCACATGTACTTTTGCCGACTTTGACTTCGCGCGCATAGAACTTTAAGTAGAGATATTTTAGCTTAGAGCATTAATTGCGTACAACCAAACGCCTACAACGCGTGTACGAAGACAAAAACAAAAATACATACATACATATATAAAAAGAACGAAAAAATTATAGATAATATATCTTTGTATCTGATCTTAATGTATTTCTGCTCGCAATAAGCTGTGCCCATATAACAAACTAGAACAATTTCAGTTTTGTGTTGCCATCAATACTCGAAACAACAAAAACACAAAAAAAAAAAAATGAGAAAAATTTCCGCCAGCCTGTCGAAGTTTAATAGCAGCAATCGCATTGAGATGAAACTGATTTAAAATTTTTAAATATTCTTAACATCTGTTGGCTATCTATGCTTTGATTGTATCTGAGTGTTGCAGTTGTGTCATTTCAATTGAAATTGATGCCTCATCATTTAGCTTTGTGATACAAATATGTACAGATCTGTATATACAGATATATGTATGTATATACAGATCAACAAAAGGCCGGCTGTGTTAGAAAACGATATACTGCGCCTCGGATATTGAAACAATAATAACAAATTAGCTCACTTCAATATGCGTTTGAAGTAATGACAAAACTCATTTGATAATGTTCTTGAAATTTTCGTGTTTACACGCATTGGCGACATTTGGGCACAAATTGAATACATTCCACTTCAAGTGCGGCAACATCAGCCGATATAAAAGTATCTATGTGCATATTTACCGAATGTTCATGGGAACCACTTATGTATTGCTTTGGTTTTTTTTGTTTTGGATTTGTCAATCACATTTTTCAAGCTGTTTAGCGACAAAAGAACAAAATTATTCAATTCGCATTGCGCGTAAATTGTCTGACTGTCTGTCGGCCTGTCCGTTTATTTCCTTTGCTTTTTGACATATAATGATTTGTATCACTTTATGTATCTGCACGTACGCATTCTGGATATCATATATGTATGTATGTACATATATTCAAATAATATATTTAAACTCTTAGATTTTTTAATCGAGATATCGCGCCTCTTATACGAACCAACCCGGCGTGCTCATAAAGCAATTTCCAACAGTCCTAAGCTGATTTAAATGATGTGTTGTGCGCTTTAATCTTTGAGGTTCGGCTTTTTGGTGAATTCAATGAAGTCATTCTAGGCTTCATTCTGGCAAGCAGTAATGCGCGCATATTAAATTTAAACACGTACGGCAAATTCTTTTTAAGTTTCTTACACACACACACACACACACACATACATACACAACCACTTTTTTGTATTGCAAGAAGAGTTCTAACGAATTATGTTTAAACATCAAATAATATAAATAAATAAAATGCCAATTCATCAGTTTTAAATTTCGCATAGTTTGTTTTATTTGTGCGCTTTACATTTTTGAGGTTTGTTCAAATTAAACATATCATTCAAAATGATAACATTTATTACAGTTACCCTCCTAGAAAACAAACACACTTTACTGTATCTTTTGCGAGAAGAGAAACAACAAGACATAAAAATTTATTCCATCATTAGCTCAAAGGCTTGATCATATCAAATTCAAAATATAATGTCAATAACTCCTTCAAACTAGTATTATATACAAAATTAGGGTATATATAAGAAGGGGGTGTGCCAAAATTCCTATAAGACCTATTTAGTTTATACGGTATTTAATATAGAACATAAATCAATCAAGGAATTTATTAGTTATGAAGTGAAAAGATGTCTGTCTTTGTCGGTCCTGTAAAGAATTTAGTTGGGACTAGAGTAGAGAACATCTTTGTAGCGAAACTTGTAAAGTAAACTTTTGTGCACTTGAAAAAAAATGTCTTCAACTTCATGGATTGCTAACAAAAACAATAATATACGGCCATCTGTCACATGAGCTTGTTTTTTCCAACGCTAGACTATTGTATGCGCTGTGTAATGATAGTTGACAAAAGAGTATATAATATTTATTCTCCCAATTAAAATAAATAATTGTTAATAATTCAGCTGTCTTGGCGCATTTTTCTTACCAAGAAGATAATTTTGAATTCGTTCGAATTTTACGTGAAACGTTTGAGACACCCTTTTTACGTTTGGTTGTGTATATACTCGTATATTTTTTTCTATATTTATATTTGTATATATTCGTATTTGAATAACAATTATTTGTAATCGGAAGTTAAATGTTTACTTAGGCGTGTTTTGGTCTTATCAACGCTCGTTTGTCGCCGTTTGCGGCATAATAAAGCGCCTAGAACTTTAACCAAAATTGTTTAATTATGCCAACAACAGCAACAGCAACAACAACAACAGCATTTAATTGTAATTCCAATTAGGCAAAGATAACACAAGAAAACGCGCATAATGATTTACCAAAAAGTTTTTACTTTTCTATTTGTTTACTTAATTTTTTTTTTAATTCCGTGCAAAGCGCACAAATTACTTCTAGTTAATTAAGCGACACACATACACACATATTAATGTGTGTTACATGCTCGTTATGTATATCGTAGATACGCAACTACACAACAACAAGGTTTTAAATTTAATTAGAAAAGTCGCTATTGGAATTTTCGTCTTTAAAGTAAATTTACTTAAGCTCCAAATAAGCCGCAGGTATCGTTTAATAGGTGCCATGTGGCATGGCAAGCGACGAAGCGGCGACTATCTACACATGTATTTATTATATCTATACTTGTATCTATAATAGTATGTGTGTATGTACGTACAATTGTATTTATAATTGGGTTGGGGCTTCTTTGGTTATCTAACTAAATAAATATTAAATTGTAATTAAAGTCATGGGAGTGATTTTTATGTGCGTTGTCTATATTCGTGTTGTTGTTCTATTTAAAAAAAAAAAAAACGAAAATCATTTTATAACTAATTTGTTTCTACATCGGTATACTTATGTCTGTTTGTGTGTGTGTGTGTGTGTGTGTGTGTGTGTGTGTGTGTGTGTGTGTGCGTATTTGCCTTGCTAATAACATTAATTGATAAATAAGTCTTTTGCATTAAGTCAACTGAAATTTAATTACTAATTGAATCGTTTATGGTTTACCGTTTGTTTTTTCTACTTAATTATTACTTTTTCAGTATTTTTTTCCCCCGTTTGTCTGTTGGACAAAGCTGACTAAACTGCACTAAACATGTGATTCGCACTAATTGAGTTCTAATTGAATTATTTTGTTTAAAATCGACGGACAAAAGTTACTCAGACAAGCAACAAAAACAAGAATTCATGCCAAAGTTCAAAATCTTGTTCAACGCGGCGCGACACGAGCACGAATTGTGATTGGCTGCTGATGACGATGCTGATTTTGGTAGCATTGTTGTTGTTGTTATTGTCGTTGTTGTTGTCGTTGTTAAGCAAACGAACTGAGCGACAGTTTTGCTGTTGTAGACCACCGAACGTTGCCGCCAAAGTCGAATGTCAAAACGCTTTTGGGTGACAAACAAACAGCAACAACAGCAACAACAACAAAAACAAATACAAACGACACTTAGTCAGACAGTCAGTCATTCAGGCAGTCAGTCAGCCGGTCAGTTGGCTAAATAAGTGCAATGCTGGAACGCTTGCTTACTTGCTCGTTCATGGCGAACACCTGGATGCGAATATGTATCTATATCTAGAATCTATAACCGCATGTATGTGTGTGTGTGTGTGTGTGTGTGCGTGTCTGAGTGTGTCTTAGGCTACCAGCAGGCAATGTTAACAATGCTTGTGCCCGCTGGCGGGGTGCAAATAAGCGACGACAAGTCGCACAAAGTCAAAACTGGCAAATATTCGTATTGTATCTGCAAATGCATGCATGACATTGCGTTATTGTTGTTGTTGTTGTTGCTGTTAAGGTCCACAAGCTTTATTGCCTTCCAACGCCGCCGTTTCCTTGGGTTTTTTTTTCTCTCTTTAGCTTATTTTCCTAAAAATGATATCAACTTCAACTCTGTTTAATTTGTTACATTTTATTTTTCGCCATTTTTTTTTTCGTAGAAAACAAAAATTTGTGTTTTCCCCCTTTGTGTTTTTTGTTTTTGTGGTACGAAATATTATCGCTTGTTGCGCCCAAGTGTGAATGAATCATAGCGCAAATGTCGGTGCACAAATGCCATAATTTAAATAAATTAATTCTAAATTGGAGCATGATTATACAAGCGACTAAGCACGTGTGTGTGTCTGTGTGTGTACTGAGAAAAACCCATTGTTCATGCTGCAGATTAAATAAAATGAATTTCGCAAGAAAATAGCAAATTTGACACAAATTGTTCTTGCACTTCAAATATTATTGGCAAGTGTCGCCAAATTACAAATCATAATCACAACGTCGACTTATATTTAACATAGTAATATTAATAATTTGTTGTTCTCACAAAAATTTGCAGATTAATTGAAATTCGAAACGAGCAAAAGATAAATATTTGCCTAATCTGAGACCCAAATCAGTTGTCAAAGACAAGGAAACTTAGTTTAGGTTGGTTATCACATTATCATACACACATATATACAATATAGATGAGAACGAGAACGACAAACACTAAGAAAATAGCATTGAAATCAGACAACAACAACAACAACCACGGAACGAACACGAAGCTGACGACATTTTTAATCCTAAAATTGAGACTAAAACCTAAAATGATCAAAAGTATATAGAAACAGGGAATGGCATAAAAAAGTCTCACTGTGTGTGTGTATCTGCAGCATTGACTTGCGCTGAGTGGCAACAAGAAAAAAACTAAAACAAAAAAGATAAAAAAAAGAAAAGAAACGGAAGACGTGAGCGCGTCACTTGCGAAGGTGGCAGCAGGCATACCTGACTAATGCACGGTTATATAGATGACAGTATCTGTACCTACATTATTGCAGCATTGCAGAGCGTGCGATCGCATTAAAAGCAACAGATTATATATACATATATATGTATATGTAAGTATCACAGAAGAATACAAACAAAAAACAAATACCAAAACAGCATTGAAATCATACAATCAAGATTAAGTTTTAATAATTCAAAGAGGAACGAAATTGTATCTGTACGATATATCTGTATCTGTGCATGCTAAAGTAGTCGGCGACGAGTGTCGTTCGCTGTTTGAGGGATTAGCGCGCAATCGACAAGAGGCGACTAATGGAGTGTGATTTTCAAAGACAAGACGACCAAGACGAATAAGAAGAAGAATTGTGTTTTAAGAAATTATAGACAGATTCGACAGGCGACCGAATGAAATCATGTTACCTTCTCTGTTCTTTTTATTACTGATTTAACAAATTCAAACGAATTGCGAGTAAAGACAGACGTGCATGCGTTTTTGAGGGGAAGCCAGTGAGCGTAGACGCCGACGACGACTTCGATGTTATTCAAAAAACAGAACACACCCAAAAATATTTGAGTATGAATACAAAAACAAATTGAGAAATTCATATGAAAGCAGGCAGAAAATGCGACAACGACGACGACAAAAAGGTGGCATTGCCGATTTATGCTCAAATTGTACGCGTTTATGCATACGAAGATACAAGCAAATGAGAGACATTCGAGATACATTCGCGTTACAATTGCAGCCCAAAGGCGTTACAACAACTTAGCACGCTCGGCTCTAAATCTTTGTATCTCTTTCGCGCTCACGCTGTTTCGGCTTTTAGCTTCGAAAACAATCTGTCATTATTAACGAAAAAGGTACAAAAACAGCAACAAAAAAAAAAAAAAACATAACATAAAATGAAATCAAATAAAACAATGAAGGCAACGCAACTCAAACGACATTTGTGCTGCAAAAGAATTAAATGCGAATAAGAATAAACAACTAAAAAAGTATCTGTAAGGCATACAGCCATCACAGCTGTCATTATTTTGATAACTGGTTGTAATTTCGCATGCAATTTATATACTTTTGTACATATGTACAAAGACAAGCAAGCGTGTTACTTAAGTCTTCCTTTCGTTCGTTCAGCTGCCGCACACACACACACACGCACAGACGCACAC
The DNA here is from genome assembly GCA_034638295.1 of Phortica okadai. Lineage (NCBI taxonomy): Eukaryota > Metazoa > Arthropoda > Insecta > Diptera > Drosophilidae > Phortica > Phortica okadai. The sequence goes on along the minus strand of CM067851.1, from coordinate 12,900,513 downwards.
GCACAAGAAGTATCTGGCTGTTGATTTTAATCCCATTGCATAACTCTACCACCCCAAAGACAAGGCATTTGCAACCCTTTGTCAATGTTTTTACTCTTGCTTTTATTTAGGTTGCGCATTTTATTTATCCATTTTTATTTTTTTTTTTCTATTTCACAGATTGGAATTTAGATGACAAAGCAAAAGACGAAATGCGCAAAATGTTTCTTAAGTGATTCCTGTTCATGTCGGGTTAGATTGAGTTGAGTTGAGTTGTTGAAAATTCCTTATTAATTAGCCACTGTTCGCGCTGCGAGAGGTCGCTGCGCAGCGTCGCGGCTTGTTCTCATATTCTTCGATTTTGACCAAGTGTTCATTTCTTGGCTTATTCACACACACACACACACACTCACACACGCACACACAAAATACATGTGTAGAAAACGCAAACCAACAAAATAGAATTCCTCGAGCGCATTTTATTGTTCAAATTTTGTTTGTTGGTTACTTTTTGAACTTTTTTTTTTTGTTTTTTTTTTTTTTTGATTTGCTTTGAACTCGTTTATTTGATTAATAGTTATTGTTTGGCGAATTCTGATTTGTCAACTGTTTGAAAAATTTTTTGTGTATATTTTTGTTGTTGTATTTTTTGGTAGCAAGACATTTGGGCGTTAACGGCTACTTGCATGTTCAGCTTGCTTGACATATGAGTATTTATGACAGACTTCGTTTCTTATTATAGATACATATTTCAATATGATTTCATGTTCATGGTACGCCAATAAAACAATGATTTAATAAGAGAAGATAATGCAACAAAATATTTTCATTAGCATGCAAATTACGATTAAGAAATTCTTTATGATCAAATATTGTTTTTTTTTAATGCAAATTTTTGCTTAAAAAAACAAAGAAAAATCTCATAAAGCAAAACGATTTGTTTATTGAAGCGCCAAGCAAGCTAACCTTCATATTTTCACACAATCTCAGTCGCATTTTTGAAGATACTTTCGCTACTTGCAATTTGCATCTATTGTGTATACTGCTCAAGTTATACTTCAGTTTTTTTAAGAGAATAAAAGTAATATATAACACACTCATTTAAAATGTATCTTAAAGCTTTATATAAGCGTATACAAACATCGTTCATAAAGCAAGATCTCCACATATGAATTTATTCAAATGAAATCAAGGAAATGCGGCAATAAAAAGAGAAAAAAAGCTACGATTAAACTTTATATAAAAAAACTATTTCGTTCTGCTCAGCAAGCCACTTCCCACTACCCTCTTTTTTATTATTTGTTTTATTTTTATATTATTATTACTTTTTTCTTTTTTTTTGGTATTTGTTGTTGTTTGAATAATACAAAATTTTTATTGTGACTAATTGCGATTGGCTGTCAATTGGTTTGCATGTTGCAGACAAATAAATTAATGGCTTTGCTGCTCATGAATGTGCGCGATCAACAATACTCACACACACACTCACACACACACTCACAGACACACGCATGCTTACGCAGACAGCTTCATACATGTGCTCGCAAAAGTATCTAACAATTAATGTAAGAAAAAGGAGCATATCAGCGCCTCTGCCTCCGCCGCCACCGCCGCCGCCATCGGCCAACAATTTGCGGCTGTCGTCGGTCTGAGTCTGAAGTCGAAAGCAAGAATTTCAAATGTGCGCTTGCATTTATTTTTGTTTTCGTTGTTGCTTTAGCGTATCTTTGCATACTTTGGGACCGTAAGCTGTGTGTGTGTGAATTGGTAAGCCCGCATCTGCAACGATGGTGTCGTATGTGCATGGAAAAAACAGTTTAGAACAAACATTAGAAACGCTAAATTGTAATTTAGCGGTTTTTATGTGCATTTAATTTAAGCATTTCACTCTTCATTCCCCTGCCGCCGCCGTCCAACCAACAGACCCTCAATTGTGTGCCTCAGGAGCGGGTTAAGCAAACTTCAATTGTTACATGTACAAATTTTCATGACAATTTGCCCACAAAAAAACCGCTTCATGTGGGTACTCGGCATGGGCAAACGGGTGTGTGGCGGACGGTCGGTCGGTCGGTCGGACGATTATTCAGTCGGTCAACCCCTATAAATGACTTATGTTAATGCTATTAATTTATGCTTAATTGTTACTTTTATCAAGTACAAATATTTATTTCGACTTAATAAAATGAAAACACACAAAACAAAGTAAAAAAAAAAAAGCCTAAATGAATAAAAGACAAAAAAAGTTATATGTAGTTGTGTATCGCAACTCGTTGAAAATAATTAAAACTAATTGAGCCATTTTACTTCTACGTTTCATTTAAGCTAAGCGAAGGTCTTTGCGAGAAAAAAACAACAGCAAAAAAGTATCTACACACATTTAAATCGCCTTCAATTGATCGCATGTTTTGTTCTAATTCATTCCAATAGCAGATATGATGAAATTTGACTTTGTCATTAAAATTAAGTAAAGCGTATATGCCAAGAAAGTATTTTTTAGAGACAATTCTCTTAGGCGAAGGTGTTAATGTATACGTGTGTGTGTGTGTGTGTATCTTGTGCATTGCATGATTTGACAAATTGACTGACTATCGAATACCTTTGCGTACATAAAGTACAGATACAAACACACAAGCAAACGGTGTTGTACTGATTGGAGCAATATGTGTTGACCGTTCTTTCTTCTTATACTATTTTTTGTATCTAAACGCAATGATTGATTGTCAGCATTTTTATATACTTTTATTTCCCTTGATAGTAAGCTGTATGTGTGCGTGTCCGTCTGAGTGTTTCTTTGCTGCAGTTTACTTTAATGACTATCAAAAAGGATGCCGATTGTTGATGGCTTTGCTTAGTGTGAACTGTGACTGACCGGCTGCAAGTCTATTCAGCGAGACAACAGACACACAGACGGACATATTGACTGACTGACTGACACTTATTGTTTGCAGCATTTCATATTTTTTTTTTTTTTTTGTATTTTTGTATTTTTGTCTTGTTCAACATTTGGTCGCTTTTGGATTTGTACAAAAAGACTTAATTACAAAAAAAAAAGAAACAAATTTCTGAGGTTTCACCTTTTCTATTTAAATTTTTCTTAGAAATATCTTTGACTGATGGAACGAATTAGCGTAGAATGTTCAATTGCATAGTTTTGTTTAATCTTCAATCGTTTAATGTTTGCTTGCATTCCTACAACATTTTCAGACTTCTAAAGGAACTTTTGCATAATAAGTCGTATATTTTACTGAAAAGTGTAGTAAAACAATAGGAGAAAACAATTCCCTACAACAAAGACTTATAAAACAAAACAGATTAAGCCGAAGTACACATAATTCTTTCATTTCATTTGCTTTATGTAAGAAAGTAATCTTCAGGTTCAGGATATTTTAACTGTAAATATATGCAAATTTTATATTTTTCTTAAAATTTTTTCTTTCCTCTTCTTCATTAATAGAACCATTAAACCAATAAAAGTTCAACTATTTGTCATAGTATCAAAAATATGAATATTCAAATCATAAAATGCAATTTTCAATATTTTTTTTAAACTGAAGAAAAGAGAAAATTATTAATTAATAATTGCTTTTGTTTTTAAAAAGACATATTTTTAAAATTTGCAAGTTCGAGGAATTATTAAAGAAATATTACACAACAATTAATTTATGAATTTATTCTATTTTCATACATACATATATAAACTTTAATATGTATGTGTGTATAAAGACAACATTTCATCAGTTGCCATTTCGTTGTATCTTAATTTTTTCCTGTTTATTATCACTTGTCCATTTCGCACTTCCTCACCCCCTTCTGTCTTACACATTTTTATGGCACTTGAGAATTAAGTAGTCAACGTTCAGAACGGAGACGAAAGCATTTGAAAACATTAAAAATAATAAATAAATTTTTATAATTGCCTTTCGTATTTAGAATATGGGCATGAGATTCTATTCGATTCTATTCGATCCCATCCCATCCCATTCGAGTCGAGTTGAATTGAGTCGATACAATACGACTTTGTGGAAGAGCGCAAATACTTGGCTGACGATCGCTCATATATTTTTGCCGACGCTTTGCCAATTTTGCGTTTGCCACTATTAAATTCATCTTTTATTATAATAATAATTCTTCTTGTTATTTGTATTTGTATTATTATTATTTTTATTATTATGATGATTCAACAAAATGATTTTCTAATACTAAATTTGTGTGTTAAATGCCAATTAATAATACATGCGAGCGAACATGTGTGCCATTATTTTTCAGCATTTCAATTTTATATCTTTGTATCTAGTATCTTTATACACACTTGTGCTTGTATGGGCGTTCATTTGTGTGTCTTTCATTCGTTAAGATTTAATTTTGAGTTTAAACATACACGGACAATAAATTGTTAGACATTTCTTGTTCTTGCATTTGCTCTGCCCTGACCAGAATTCAAATGAAACAAATTCGTTTTCGAAACACTTTCGAAAGAAGTTCTATCGTTCGTTCGTTCGCTTGTGGCGCACATTTGCTATGCGTTAGTCTTCTATCTAGCTGCAGGCTAGACCAGACCAGGCCAGGCCATAACAAATTATAGATACTACGAGCAAATATGAATATGAATTTGATTTTCATTTTTTGATTAAGCACTTTAATCGTAATTTGTTTAAGTATCTGCATGTGCATGTACATGTATCTGTGTGTGTGTGCGTATTGGTGCTCTGCACAATTTGGTTTAAAATATGAAAGAACATTTTATGGTTTATGGCTTTCGGTTCGTTGTGTTATGTTATGTTATGTTGTGCCTGCCAGAGGTCTGATTATGCCCTCAGTTTAAAAATAGAGCATCAAATCGAATAAGAACTCTTTTAAGTCAACTTTCAGGTATAATAGATTTTTATGTATTTTTTGTAAAATATTTTGGCTGTCGTCGATCTCCAACACAAAATTCGAACTTCTATTTTCATAAACTTTATTGAAAAAAAAATATATATTAGAATTTTTTTAAAGCTTAAGTTAAATGTTACTTCCAAAATGATTTTTCTTTATAGTGTCAAAAGACACGTTTTACACAAGAACTTAAAGTAAGTATGTATATACCGAAAAGAGCTTGATGCTTTTAAACCAAAATTTGTTCCTTTGGGCCTAAAATTGTGTTGTTTGGCACTACTTCTAAACCAAAAACAGCTTATTTGTTTATTTATGTTCGAAGTAAACTTGATTTTTTTTTTTTTCTAATTAAACATTGCCTTCAGTAGATTATTATATAGTGAGTTCCTCAAAATGGGAAACAACTAAGAGTTGAGTTACATTTGAATTCGCTTATAAGATTGAGACACGCACGCTCGCTAAAAGAGGTGAAAATTACATATCATGTTTTTTGAAATATGGAATAAATTGTATTGAAAACCTACTAGTAAGTTATTCTCCGATTAGAGCGTTTGTTTTAATTAGTTTTTATTTTGTTTGTTTGGTGCGCCCATTTTCATTTCGCATTAATGGAAATATGACTAAGACTGAGGAGCGCCGAACTAATAAATTAAAATAATAAAGCAAAACAAAAAACACACACACAACGTCGCTGAATCACAAATGATCTAAATGATTATGACAGACTTCGAAAAAAAAAAAATACACAACTTGTAAATATGACTAATTAAAAATGCCGCATGAATAAAATGAACATGGTTTAGAACTAAATTCAAGAAAAATTTACCATTTTGGAGGGGTTCAGACGAGGCTCCAATGTGGAATCCACAATGATTCTAATAATCCGTTCGTAATGTTGAGTAAAATATCCAAAATATAAATGTTTTTCTTGTTATTTTCTTTTTGTTTTGTGTTTTTCGTTTTGTTCTTAATTTCAGTGCAGCTGTTTTTATTTGAAATTTATTTTTAACGTTTTAGTTTTTAGTTTTATTTCTTTTTTTTTTTTCTTTTCTTTTTATTCGCACTCTTTCACATATGTCATTGAATATATGACAAGTTTATATTTTTCACACACAAATTAAATTATGAAATTCTTTATTTATTTTATACACGTTTCGTTAGTTTTATTTTTTAAGTTGTATTCTTTATTTTTTAGAAAATAAGTTTATTTGATGCATGAAGAATTGTTTCTTATTGGTTACACTTGCACTTTTTATGCAGTTTTGTTTTCCTTTTTTCGTTTTGCGCGACTTTATTGTGATTTTTTGTTTTTTTGTTCTTCTTCAATATTTTGCTGTTGTTGTTTGTTTCCAGTTGCCTATTTGCAGTCATTCGAAATGCAAATTGTCGTATAGAAAATAAGAGTCGCGTGCAGAATAATAAAATCATAAACGAAAATGTTTGGCAGGAAAATGCGAGACGGTTAAATTTTGATTTTAGCCGCTGCCGTTCGCACTGCTGCGCGTTTAGTGAATGAATAAAGGGCGGGTAATTCAAAATTTTTTAAAATTCATCAACACAGCGCAAAACACAGCGACGATTGCGACGACGACGACGACGACGACAACAACAGCAGCAGCAATGGCAACACCAATAGTAACAACAACATCGACCGAAACCGAAAACTAATAAAATCAATTACAAACACACTGAAACTCAAAGCCGTGCTCATTACTCACACTTGCACACTCTCGCTCACACTCCGCACACTGAAACTTAGAAGAAAAGGAAACGGAACGGGTACGCGCAAAGTATAAATTAAAAGCAACAACAAATGTAAAGCAAGTACGAGAACAACAAATGAAACGAAATACAAAATAATATTGAGCAGGCGAATGAATTATGACAGTGGTAGTAGTCGGCTAAATACTCAAACACACTACGAAATCGACGCAGTGCTCTTGCCATGCTCTTAACAATTTGTAGCTCTCTTCGTAACGTACTTTTATACGAAAGAAAGAACGAAAGAAAGACGGCTATTGTTATAAAAAACAGAAAGACATTTGAGGACTTAGAGGTACCCTCTGTCTGCATACAAGGGCAACATTTTTGGGGCATTAGCACTTACAGGTTGGGCCAATTTTCATATGAGGAAGCAATTCACTCTAAATTGAAGAAACGACAATAAAAATTATAGTTTTGTCATTTTTCCTGATATATTTATTTCATATAATAATAACGAATTGCCCCTCACCAACAAACAAAGAGGGGTAAGAGAACCAATGAAAAAACTGGATTTGCTTACTTATTTGGATGAACGTTCATGAAATTTTGAGTGGGGGTTCAGCAAAATCGCACCAAATCTCATCATAGAGGAGGGGAAAAGGATTGAAATTGAAAATCTCATGCCAACTTTTCAGTCCAATTATTCACCAACTATTTCAAAATTTTAATCAAAATCTCTCGTTAGACACAAAGTGGAGTATTCGTTAAAATCTTACCAAGGGGTGGAAGCAGTCTAAATTTCAAGAAAAAATATCATGTAATTTATTGACGCCCCCTAATCTATATCCAAAGAAATGTACTCTTGTAAATTCCAAGATCGATGTGTTTAGGGGACGTCCATAAATTACGTGAGGTTTTTTTCTATAAATTTAGACCCCTCCCCCACTTTTGATGAAATTTAATGAGATTTTGACGAACCCCTCCCTCTGAATCTCACATGAGATTTTACTAAAAATTTTATAAAAAAAAATTAAATTAAAAAAAAAAAATGGTAAAATAGTGAACTACAAAAAATCACATGAGATGTCCGATGAACCCCCCTCCCCCTAGGTGAGATTTGGTGAGATTTTGCTGAATCCCCCTCCCCTAATTTTATCTCACGTAATTTATGGACGTCCCCTTATTCATACAGATGAACAAACATGTCTAAACCAAACATTATTTTCGATCCTGATCAAGAATATATACATATATATGTATTTGTATGGTGCTTGCCAAGGCCCCTTTTGACAAACATGTATTCGATTCAAGCAAAACGAATATGCCTTTCCCTTTAAATTACAGGGTATAAGAATAACATCGAGAAAAACAAGTTGCCTGTAGAATTGCTCTTTAAATGCCAATCGTTGCTCTCTTCTACGTTATTCTCTTTCAGAGATTGTGACGGCTTCGTTGGCTATGTGTGTGTGCGCTCGCAAATGTAGCAAGCAAAACAAAAAGTCAAAAACAATGTTATTATAACAACAACAACTTGAAAAAGAAGAATATGCAAGATAAAGAAGAAGAATTTTGGTTTCTTCTTCTTCTTCTTTTTTAATTCCTTCTATGTGGTGATGAGTAAAAAAATCAGTTACAATTTTTAAATGATTCGCTTGAAGCTTCTGCCGCTCACTTCGATGTTTAAAATTTTGGTGGAATTATACAAAATTTGTGCATCTGCGATTTTTATTCACAATAATTGGGTGAATCACAAATTGTGTCTTAAGAATTACGCAAAAATATTCTTAATTCTTAGTTTAGTAAATTCTCGGCATAAAAAACGAAAAAAAATTACGTATAAATCTCTCTTAGTCTGCCATCGCTTCAGATTTCAAATATGTAATAATAAATAATAAAACGAACAAATTAATGATAAAAATTGTGTAATTAATCAAGTGTAAATCTGCTCTTGAGCGTACTCACTATGTGCTTTCTCTTTTTTGAATATATAATTTGCTCTTACGCTTTTTTGAAATCTTCCCCTTTACTGCGCGTCCTTCTTCCACAGCAACATACAAACACTAACTATAATTGTAATCATTATCCTTTATCGTAATCAGCAGAAATTTTCTTAAGCCAAATACAAACCCGCACTCACACACACACACACGCACGCACACTAACACAAACATTCGCGCACACCCAACAGGGCGGCACACCCTTAAATTTTTTAGGAGGGACCATAACAAAGGAACGACTTACAAATACAAATACAGTTATAACAACAAAAATATAAAAAAAGAACAAATACACAAAATGTACATGCATTCTTACAACACAAACTAAATTACAACAATTCGAAATTTATAATTGCGCTCCTCTCGAATCTCGAACCACCCCTTCCGGCCGTCGTCCTCGCCATAGCCACCGCTGTTGCTCAACCAGCTTTAGCTTGCCCCGCCTCCTGCCAATGCCAACTTTTCTTCACAATACGAATAGCAACTAAAAAAAAACGGCATTTAAGTTAAATGTACTTAGGGCAAGCGTAACCCCGAAATCTCAACCCAAATCCAAAACCGAGCTAAGCCCAGTCGAGCCATGCCGCAGCTCAAACCTAAAAGCTATTTTCTGTAAATGTATGTGTGTGTTTAAAGCGTTTTTGCTCTCAGCCCATATACCAGCAGCAGCGTATTACGCGCATAACGCAACCCTCAGCCCACAGTCACCTCTCACCCCCTTGGCGTTTTCAAACATTGGTACTTGCTTTGTTCGCCGCATGTTCTGCACCGAACCGCTTCTCTGCCCAGTGCTGCCATCTTGCTCTGTTATTAAATTTCATACAAATACTAAAAATGAAATGAAATCAAAATTTTCTTATTACAATGACTATTTTTGATATCCTTGCCTTACGTCTCCAACGCCGCACGCCGCTCAACCAACACACGAAGCGCATAAAAACGAAGCAATCTGAGTTGAACTGAACTGAGCTGAACGGAACGGAACTGAACTGAACAGATGTGCCCGGCTGACTTGAATGGTGTTGATGACGAGTGTGCGGGCGGAATGACGGACGGTCGAGAAAATGACTGAATGACTAAATGGCAAAAAGTTGAACAGCTTCTGCGGGGCAGGGTAGTGTGGGGTGGTGTGGTAAAACGAGGCAAATGCGATGAAGTGGGTTGAAGTGGTGGCCACTAAGCCAAGTGGTGTGAGTCTCAACGGGCTTCTTTTCTCTTTAGCTTTTGCAGTTCAGTTCGTTGGCTGATTTTCACATTGTCGGATGGTTCGATGTACTTATCGACTGCATTGTTTGAAACTTGGCTGTTGCCGACCTCCGCCACCCCTCAATTACTAAAACATTTGGCAAAACTAGTGTCTTTGTTTGTACAATTGGATGTTTTTTTGCTTTGTTATTGCTGCTAATTTAAAGTTATTTCATTTATGTTATTGCACTGAAGCATAAGGCTTAAATACGTTTAATTGCAAGTTTGATATTTCGGATAACTCAATTATTCATAATGTCATTACATACATACATATAACAATAATATTCAATTGATGACAAATTTCTATTAATGTACAAAGTTTGTTGTAATTAATTCGAAAAAAGCCATATTTCGTTTTCCAAGCAATTTTTATTCGGCGCATCTTAATTTTCTAATAGCATAAACGAACGAAACATTCCGACATACATGCGTCACAACATTATTCAAGGTACTGTGTCGGTGTGATTGAATCGCATTTGTATTGCTTGCCCAACTCAATAACGCAACACGCTGTTACTATTCATCTGTCTCCTTTTGGGCAACCAAGTACCGTTTGATTTCTTAGTTCGACACGTGTGGTTTCATGTCAATCCTTGTGAGCGCTAAACAGAAACGTTCTTTAAACTCAATAATGACAGAAAGAGGCACTTTCAGGGAAATTTTTCAAGTGTGCCTATCAAAAACATTAAAAAGTTTGGTTGTTGTCCGCTTTCAAGCTTGATTTCCATTATTTACATTGTTGGGTGTTCCACTCTGATTGTATGCAACTCCATCTCACTTTCTCCAATGCTTAAATCGAAAAAGAATAACACACAAAGAGAAATAACGAAGAATACAATAACAATTTTGATTACAGCAATTGTACTCTATCAATTCCAACAAAATTCCTTAAAGTCTTCCACAGAAAATTTAAGAATTATATAGTTTTTTAATCTATGTGTATATTACTCTATATTGTGTGAGACGGAGTGAGGGTAAAGAGGGAGACTCTCAGGCCGCAGTTTTCGACAGCTTAAATCAGTCCGTATATGTTCTATATTGGACCCGGATTATTTTAAAGTGAAGATGATAGATCTAAACTCATCAGAAATCAATAACATATTACTTGAAAATGCTTAAGAAACATTTATTTCCATAATAGATTTGTTTAAATAAAAATAAAAACAAAGTAAATGTAATCAAGGTGTCGTCGGGTAAAGATCGGATAGTCTCACATTTTACGACTTCCTAAACTAAAAGCAGAAACCACTTTACATCCAAATAAATGTGTTGTCATTAAAATGGATTTTACCTGTTTTAGATAAGCGCAAACCGTGGAAAAAATGTGTTATTCTTCGAAACTACCTGAAAGTACTTGAAATTAAAAATTAAAAAATACTGCCTAAAATGCCTAAACAAATCAACCAAGAGTTTTGTAGATAAGCGCTCCATACGCACAACGAATACCGAAGGATGATGACGAAATAGTCGCTGATGAAGGTAAAGAAGCAGAAATGCTTATAAGCAAACAGACACTCGACGCACGAAAAACAATCTGAAGGATACACAGAAATCTTGTTTTCGAAATGGCAGCTAAAGATTTCGTTATGACAAAGTGAATACGACAAAATGATGAATAATACCAATCACGTACGACAAGTCATACTAGTCTGCAACGCGTTTATAAGTATGTGTCTGTGTGTATTTGTGTGGATGCATGTATGTATGTGTGAATTAAAGCGTATTGTGAAACGTCAAGCAAAGATAGACAAGCCAAGAAAGGTACCAGTTCGTGAAAGGATCTTAGACGCATTTCGTCAAAGTAACCAAACAAATAAACAAAACAAAAAAAAGAAAATGCGTAATCTCAGATGCACACACACATACACATTTGTAGAATAGAATGCAACACAATGGGATGAAGCGCAAGCACAAAGTTTGAGCTCCGAGTTCTTTGGATCTGAGGTCAATGCAACGGTTAAAAATCATTGAGCGCGCGACCTTTGATAGCGTTGATCAATTGTCCGGTCACTGGCGAACGGTGGGACGGACGGACGGACGGACGATCGTTTGGCTTGCTCTGATGACTGACTGTCTGTCTGTCTGCCTGCCTGTCAGTGACTACAATGATTTTTTTTTTTACATTTTTCACTCGTTTTTGTTTTTGTCTTTCCTTACCTATTTTTCTTTCGTCAAAATGATTGATTTGTAGGTGATGAATTACAACAACAATGTGGCAGTTTAATTTTTATTTTTTCAAAAAAACGTAGGCTTGGTGGTAGAAGCAGACAAAGACTTAGATAAAAGAACTAGTTAGGATTAAGATTGGAATTCCATTTAAAAACTTTTTATTGTTAGGCATTTTTTTTCTATTTCTCCGTTTTCTTTATCTCCTGATTTCTGTTTTTGAAAAATGGTTTACTTTTAGCATTTAATACTCAACGACAGGATTAAAATGTATCTGTAGCTGACTCACCTTACTAAGGCCAACAATAAAATACAATATATGTATGTTTGTATGAAATCTTTTGAAATTATTATTGTACGAACATCTGCGTACAACGTAAACTCTTTTGAAAAGTTATTGAAAAAGTTGAATTTAACTTCTATTAATGCTGTGAGAAAAATCGCAATGAGAAAAAGGTTCAAAGTTCAACTTTTAACTGACGTCGTTGTAACCCGCCCACCCCCTAGACCGCCCAACACTGTCAATGGAATGGCAAACAATCATGAGCATATTTCAACGCATTAATTTGCAGTTTTTAATATTTCAACGCACATTAAGCGCAAAAATTCAAAATCCCAAACCATTAAAAGCACCGCACCGCCACACCGCCGCACCGCTCGCTCTTGTACACAGCCAACAACAACAACAACGCCAACAAGAACAATAGCAAAGAGCACAAACGCCATATTGCACGAAATGCGCAAAACAGAAAAAAGAAAAGCAAAAACAAAAATCAAACAAGGCAAAAACAAAAAAAAAATTGTTTTAAACACAATCCCAAATTCGAACTGAGACCGCCGTGGCATAAACTCACTTCGAACTTGCGCTCGAATACAAAATTCAAATTCAAACTCCTCTAATGGCAACGCAATCAAAAACTTACTCATTAATATTATTTCTAACGCAGAGCAGAGCAAAGCAGAACAAGAATTTTATCGTCATTATCGTTACTTTTGCCGCCGCTGCTGATTTTGCTGATGCCTCTGCTCTGCCTCTGCCTCTGACGTTGCGTCTGCTCCTGCTGCTGTCGTTGCTGATGTTTTTGCCATTATTACGATTATTACAATATTACTACTGCCGCGCGTATCCCTCGGATGCGTTCGCCTTGTTCACCCCGCACACAAACACAAGTTTTATTTCCCCTTTTTACTTTTGTTAAACTCGACCGGCGTTTTTCTCTCTCTCTCTCTCTCCCTCTCTCTCTCTCTTGGGCCTATCTCGAAGTAAGCATCTGCAGAACAAAACAAACAGCATCAGCCACAAACGCTACCCTGCACTAAAGTATCTTTTATTTTATTTTTATTTTTTTTTGTTTTTCTAAAATGTAAATACTTTTGCCTAAGTTTAGAGCACAGATTTCAAATCGCTCAATCACAAATACGCTAACAGACGGACGGATGGACGGTCAAATACAAGCACAAATGCTCATCCACCACGCACACACACACAGACACACGCACACACTTGTACACAAAAGGAAATTCAAATTTAGCAAACAGTTAGATTTGAATTTCAAATGCTCGCATTTTATGTACAGTTGTTTTATATCTAGATACTGCGACGTTGTTTTTTTTTTCACTTATTTACTTACTTACTTGCTCATTGCCACATCAACGTTGTCATTTTGCATTTGTCGCTTTTGGTTGAATTAAAACTTCAACTTTATTGTAGTTTATCATATATTTTTCCCCCCTACCCTTTCACAAAATTTTCCCAAAATTTTTACTACAAAAACAAATAACGGTGGCAAGCAGACATTGTAGTATTTCCATAATAATAATAGTTCACTTCGGTTCAGTTAGAATTTATTGCGATAATTTTCATGGCAACCAGTTTAGATGTCGTCGTCGTAACTGATTTTGTATTTGTATTTACAGTGGCATTGGTATTGGTGGTGGTTCTATTGTATTTTATCCGTTTGATGTGCAAGACGACTCTCATGTGCGCACACAACTAATTAGACTTTATGTCATCCTCAGATGCAAATGTTAATAAAGCAAACTTTTCACAAATCTATAATTTATTGCAATTATATTTTACACGTAAATGTAATTCATTCGCATGAACAATTCGGTTGCACAACCAAAAAAAAAAACAAAGATCTAAATTTTCCATCACAAGAGAATTTAATATCAAGATCGACAAATGTCTGGGAAAATTCAAGTTGAGTTAAGATATATACAAAACTATAATGCAGTCAGATATAGTCTTGAATATGATTCGACTTCTTTAATTTCCTTTCTAGTCGAAACACATTATCTATCGGTTGTAGATACGATGCGCGATTGAAAAAAAAGAATACATTTAAAAAAGGAAGAAAGAAAACCTCATTGATTGTTTGAGCGTAGAACCTGAAACTAAAATAATCTCAAAATACACACGTACTTTGTTATTGTTAAGCAAAACAAGGGCATAGGGCGAACATCTTTTGTGTTTAAGTAAGTCTATTCATACGCAGTCGAGACCAGCTGCTGCTGCCATTTGCACATTTCTCTGCTCACTTTGAATGTTCTTGCCAAAGTACGAATTCTTAAATTTAAAGCGTATCTGCTGAGTTTACTTTGCTTCAGTTAGGTTCGGTTCGGTTCGGTTCGGATTCTTTTCATTTTTCTTGTCTATTCTGACAAATGCATTTTATGGTTCTGCGACTTATTTCGATTGTTTATGTTGTCGGTTAGGATAGATTTTGGCATTAGCAACAGCAGTTATTTTATGTGCGCCCCTTTTTTCCGGTTCGCATTCATCAATCGCAGCAAGGATTCTTACTAGCTATTAAAAAAAGTTAATGTTTGCACAAACTGAAACTATGCGATTTGCGCTCAACTCAGCTCAGGTAGAAAACGAGATATACGATATGAGGCGATCGGCCCCTTGCGTTGTGACAATTGCTAAGATTCAAAGCAACTTCAATCATTTCATGAACTGAAACTATTTTACTTAATGCGTTCTGCGATATTCGTTTTTTTCTTTAACGGATTTCAACAACAATAGAAATCATAAAAATAAAATGATATGTGACTCCTTTTGCAAATGTGTTCTCTACACATTTGAAATGTAATTAAATGTATTCACCAAGGGTGGAAAATAATAAACGAAGGAGAGAGAGTGAGGCAAGCAAATGCTTTGAACTGTTTTTAATCTCTTATATACTTTTAATATAGAAGGTCTTATAAATAACTATTTATTATCAAGGTATTTGTGGCAAAAAATGCTTTAGGAAGCAAAAGTATCTTCACAAAATGAGTTATTCAGCACACAAATACATTGCAGATGAAAGTGGATGGCACTTGACCATATGGCATGAGTTTTAACCAACAAAAAAGACCAACACAAAACAAGGCACACTTTGCTGGCTACGTCACTCCCTCTCTCTCACTCTCTCCTTCTCTCCATTCATCTCCGCTTCACGTTCTTACAGATACTTTGGCATGATCGCGTTCTGTTGTGCATATTTCCTTGACATTTTTTTGTTGTTGTTTAATGTCAAAATAACCACACACACAGACAGACGGACGGACGGCCACAAAAGACCTACAAGGACATTTTCACACATGTTGCTGGCTGATGTGTAATCCTGCATCGACGTTCGACGCTCTGCCACAGCCGCGGCCACTGCCACTGCCTCCGCCACTGCTTACTTGCCCTTCTCCACCGTCATCAGCAACGATTGCCCTTTTACACACATTCGCACTCTGTGTCGCAATTGCTCTCCCAGCGTGTGTCTGCATAGTACGTCCGTCCGTCCGACCGTGCGTCCGTTTGACTGTCCTCATCAACATTGCGGTTCGTGTACACGTGTATGTGCGTGTGTGCAGACTTCGGTCTGTCCACAGTCAAGTTCTTCTCACAGCCAACAGGTGTTCGTTCGTTCGTTCGGTGGTTCGGCTTGATTCGGAAGGATGTGTCGTGCTGGTATCCTTGTGCTTGTGCCTGTGCTGACATTGCCTTTGTTCGCTTGTGGTAGGTGCACATTTATATGTATATTCTCTTGTATCTGTATCTACGTTTGTTTGTCATTCGTGTGTGTTGACAACATACTCTTAGTCTTTCAACAGATTGACATGGTTTACTTTTCCAAAAGCGGAAAAAGCAAAAAAGATAAGTTTATGTCAAAATCGAATTATGCAAACAAAAATATATGTATATAAATACAATAGTTGTCGAAGCGAATTGTTAAACCGATACATGATTCCTGTTACTTTTTTATTCAAATGTCTTAATGGCATATCGTTCGGACAAGGAATTTGTATTAAGGCTTGTGCTTGATTAAATATTATTATTATTTTATCAATCAATTTTTCTAAGAAGTTCTTAATAAGAAACATTTTTATCAAGAAACATTCCATATCAAAAAATCAGCTTGTTAACAATTAACTATTACGTAATTTAATATTTTTGAACCCCATAAATAAAAGCGTATAACTTATTTCCTGATTTGTGAATGATTAGTTTTATAGAAAACATGCTTTAAAGCAAAAAAAAAACCCTTTTTAATGACAATCACATATTCGGCTTGCCATCATTTGAATACCCTACATATGTATTACTTGTGGCTTACATTTAAATCTTGACAGTGAACAAATACCACGCCAGAATACTTAATTTCACATTGACTTAAATTCAAAGCGATATCTGTGAAATACACTAATTCATACATATATTCAATCAATCTCCTTTTACGACACTCCACAGTACCATTTTGAATCTTTTTCTTTTTTGTCTTTTATGTACTTAAAAAAAAAATTCATTAAACTTTCTCGTACTGTTTTCCATTTTCGTACAAACAAAAGAATACATTTAAAATTATAAATTCATTTTATCATTCAACGACAGAAAATCATCTCAAGCCCAGCCTTCTTCACGAAATTAAATGTAAGGAGAGCAGCAACAACAACAACAACAACAACAACAAGAACAACAACTAAAAGCGTTAGCAATGACATGAATGAATGATAGAAAGAGTAACGCAACTTAAGTGAAAGAGTTAAGACAAATTGTTTTCAAAAGGCGTAATCAAGAAATGATTTCTTAAAATATGCGTCTACTTTTATTTGGATTATTACAATAACAAAAAGAACAGCAACAGCAACAACAACAATGACGACAATACTTGTAAGATATGCCACGGGAGCCATAACAGTAGAAATAGATACTAGTCTGCCAATGCTCGAAAGGGATGCAAAATGCTACAGCCGATGCCGAGGCTGATAAATGAGTCAAAGACAATGAGCAATAAGCGCTTCAATGAGTGAGTGAGTGAGTGAGTGAGTCAGCGAATGAGTGATTTGAAAGAGTGTTCAAAAGAGTGAAAAGGAGTTAAGTGAATTTATGATTTGTTTAAGCAAAGACAGAAAAAAAAATTAATGAAAACAAAAACAAATTCAAATTGAAAGTACAGTAACCTAAGCCAAACACTTGAATACAAACGCATAAACACACACACACACACACACACTCTTTTACACTCACACAGATACGCAACTTAATTACATTTATCACAAACACAAAACAATTTCGAGTGTACATGTACAAATGCAACTGACGTAAATTGTAGAATGTCTCAAAAGATATTAATGTGGAATATGATATAAAAAAGGGGTATTTACGATTGGGCGGCAAACACTTAAGACAGTCTTATTCCAAATGCGTCCATGTAGAAAGCATCTAGATACAAATTAAAGTACTTCATAATAGCGTCACTTCAACTTTGTTAATTTGACTTCAAATACTTGACTTCAATTCATACTCAAATGCTGGCTTTGATTGATAAGTGCCTTGGAAGCCCAAAAAATAGTTCTATTAAGAATATTTAAATGTACTTCTTCCTATATACTACTAATTCCCGATTCTCAAAGACTCCAATGTGTAGTTAATATCAGATATCTGATACGGAATTTCTTAGCGAAGTATTTTGTTGTTTATTGTTATATAATAATAAAAAATAACAAATAAATAAAAATGCGGTGATATTCAAAATGCAAACACTTTTATATCAACAAGAGAAGTTTAATATTTCTGCGAGGCAAAACTCATTTAAGAGAATTTGTATCTATTTTGTCTCCAATTCAATTGTTTCGGTTTGACTGCCAGTTAACATGTGCTAAAAATTCGGATATTTAAATTCGCAACTTTTTGACAAATTTCCGAGCTTTGAAAAGAGTTAAAAGAATTCACAATTTTTAACTTTTTCGCGAATTCACTTGAATTGAGTGAAATTTTTGTATCCCAACGTATTTTTTGGTCTACAATTTATATATTTTTTAATATATTTCCAGCCATTTTTAATATTAAACAAAATTGTATCTCCCTTTCTAACTTACGCATTTGTTTCCATCAAATCAATGAAATCTATTTAATTTTTATGTGTTTTTAAAATAATCCGACATTTTGTTTAAACATATTGAAATAGAAATGTTTATTAGAAGCAAGTCTAAGCTCCACCCAAGACAACTTTTTATAAACAACTAACTGGTTTTAAAAACAATTTAAATTAGCGAATAAAAATGTGCTACAAGTGCGAGAACGGCACAAGAATGAAGAACAGAAGAGAACAGAACAGAAATATGTACAAATGAATGAGAATAAATGAAATCCTCAAGATGGAAAGAAAGCCGCGCCCCGATTGCTCATACGGCAAACGGAGCTGACAAGACAAATAACAATAACAAAAACGTATCTTAAGCACAATTAATAAATTAGAATTTGAATTATTTCAGATACAAGTATATGCGCGCAAAAACAAACACACACGAACCGAACATTCGTGCTTCAAAATGTTCATTTTCGACACACACAGACACATACACGTGGTGCTGTGTGTGTGCCGCAGAGACAAAGGCAAAGCTACTTTATTTTACATCGATCTTTCAAACTTATTAATTTCTTCATAATCACGTACAAGCGTGATTCTCACTTAAGTTCTCTACCGCTAGTGACAATGAAGGACAAGGAAGTGAGGCGGCGGCAAACGGCTTATTCGCAATATCTATAGTTATAAACAATACAACACATATAACAAATGAATCGAATTAAAACCGAATTTTCAATGCTCGACATCGAAATGTCGCATAACTTGTTTCGTCTATCATTTTTAAAACATTTTAATTTTAACTGACGTACAAGTACAAAGTATGTGCAAACGTACTGCCACACACACATGCACACATATATATAAGGCAATAAATGTATGTAGATACATTTTCAAGTTACTAAGCATGCCACTCAGACAAATCCACAACGAATACTCAAATCAGCCAAGTGACAATAATTGAATTCATTATTACCAACATTTGTTATTATCGATGGAGGCGCTGAGGTTAGCGGCTGCTGCTGTTGCTTTAAATATTCAGATACGGACACATACAGATACATTTTTTTATAATTCGGTACAGATCATTCCGATACATGACATGTCGCTTATGCTTTTCGGCTTTAATTTTATTTAATTTTTTTTTTTGTTTTTTTTTACTTTACTGTCCAAGTTCCCTTTTCGATCCAGAGGATTAGCAATTGTTTTGGAGGTAATTAACCGCTCAAGTTCGCTGGCCTTGAAACATGCGTTAGGCACATGTACACACATACACATATACATATATGCTTACGTACATATGTATATACTTGTACATGTATGATATGTATTTGTTGAGTATCTTTTAGTTTTCTTACGAATCTTTAATTCAAGATTTTTTATTGTAATTTTAGCATTTTGGCATAGTTCGAGTGGTTTTATTTGAATACGTGTTTGTTTTATTTATGAGATGCCGTACAGAATAAGCACGTTTGATTAAAAAATTGTGATTATGTAGTTAGATACATTTTTATGCCAATTGCGCTTGGCCAACTGGAGAAATTTGAACCTTTCGATAAAACGAAACAAATGAGAATACATTTTCGTAGAAAGTCAAGCGATATGTCTCAGTCAACAACAAAATGATTAAAGTTAACAAAAAAAAAATTAATAATATTAGGGGACGTCTATAAATTACGTGAAAAAAAAATTTGGGAAGGGAGAGTTCAGCAAAGTTTCAACAAATCAAACCTAGGAAAATCTCATCGGAGTTCTCATTTTATTCCAAAATTTTAAGCAAAGGGAAGTGTTCGTCAAAATCTCACCAAAAGGGGGGAAGGGACTAAATTTCAAGAAAAAACCTCACGTAATTTATGGGATTCCCTTTAGCATTCAAACTTCAAAACAACTTCGTTGGAACGATTCCTTAGAACGGCACAAGGACTCATTAAATGATTTGTTGAAAGGATCGCAAGTAAACAATTTTAAACGACAATTAAAATCGATTTCAAAACCTTCATGTTAGTTGTCCTAAAAAAATATAAAAAAAAAAGCTTCACAAAATTAAACAGTAATTTGAAACTTGAAATTCAAAAAAATATTAGCCAACAATCAAATAAAAATATTACTTACCAAATAAACTGACTCGACAATTAAAAATTTATTGAATTACTCACAAAGTACATGTATTGTATTATTTAATGTCGATATTAAAAGCTTTGACGTTATTAGTTGAAATTAAGCATTTCGAACACGTCGCATGCCTCGCACATTTGTTCAACGTTCGCTGTTCGAGAACGTTTTTAACTTAACTGAAACGAAAGAGCAACAGAATTTCTCGTTGTTGTTGTTTGTTTGTTATTTTTTTTTCTTTCTTCACTTTTAAATAATAAAACTAAATTAAATGCGGCGTACAGCGAACAAAATGACTCAAACTAAATAGAAGAGCGCACACTCACGCACACACACACACATGCATATGTGCACTAAAATAAACCCGTCAGCAACAATAATAAAATACATTATTATTTAAAAATAATAAAATGAAATTGTATTTATTAAGGCAACAACAACAACCAAACAAGAACGCGACGTGCGCTTAGACGCTTCGACTAAAAGCAGGCACGGTTACCGCGTACAAAGTGAGCAAAGTAACGAGTAGGAGCAAACCGAACTACCGCAATGACAGCACAGAAGGCAAAGATGATGACGACGCCGCGATACGACTTAAAAAATAATATAATAATAACAATAATTTCTAAACGGGCGAAAAAAAAAATAACACACAAAAAACAAACTAACAAAATAAACAAATTAAGTCAGACGACAGCGCATATACTCGTAATGAAAATTTTGCTGTTGCAACAGATTTCATTTGCTTGAGTTCAAATTTTGTTTCATGCACAAGTACATACATACATATGTATGTATTGTGAATCGTACTCGAATTGGTATTGTGATTTTTGGTATTCAAGTTTCGAGTGGGCAATAATCACAACGCCTGAGCTTGGGCAAGACGGCGTCGCCGGCAACGATGGCAACGATGGCGGCTGCAGTTAAGCGAAGTTTTAGCTGCGCCGCTCGGCTCGGCTCGTCACAGCGCAGCGCGGTGGAGCGCAGAGATCTTATATTTCAATTTACAACCAAGTGACGAAGTATCACAATTCAATGTTTAAAGTTTTTATCACGTTGGCAATGCAGTAGCAGTAGTAGAAGTGTGGAGTGCAGTGGGGTGGGGGTGAGTCGCGGGCCTGCCAAATAGTCAGACACTTAGTCAAACTGAAATAGTAGCACTTGTGTTAGTACATGTTCATGAAAATTTAAGCCTTTTGTATATACTCTCGTTTATATATGCATGTACATACATATGTAAATAGAAACGAACAACGTCAGCGGTTTAACTTATCCGATCTCATAATGAATGCAAAGTCACAATGCGATTGACTTCGAGGTAACTCATATTTGGCGTTAATACAACAACAACAAGTCATTTAAACAAAGCGATTTGTTTTTCTAAAACTCAACTCAACTGTTATCTGATTGACAAGTTATCTGAAGGCGTCATAGTGCAGTATTTGTTTAAATATAAATGTTAACGCAAATTAACAAAACACATACTTTGTAATTTCATTTGCAATCAGCATCTTTCACAAATGTTTAGTCTACTAAGATATTAAATGCTCTAGAAACTAAATACATAGTTACTTGTGTGCATACGTATCACTCAACTCATTTCTGGCATTCCATAAAAATACAATAACAAGATTCAAAACGGCTTGATTGATCCCAATTGTGAAATCGATGAAGTTTTAAGATTTTTAAAATACTCTTAAATTTAACAACGGGTGGAGAACCATATATTATATTAACATACATATCCATTAATTACATAATAATCTCCAAAACAGCCAAACTTTGAATATCCTTTATTTTAATTAAAAAAAAACAAAAATGGAAGTTCGATAGAAAACTCAAAGTCGAGCGCAGCTGGCGTAATAAAGCTTGTTTGAGTTTGGATTGATTAAAAGCTACGAACATAAGCGACTCATACTCACCTACATTGATACACTCGAAACTCACGCAAATGCACACAAACACCATTTGTTAGCCACCACACCTCCCGGACACCCACGACAAATGTACGAAACGGAATATTTGAATAACTTATATGCTAGTTCGCATTGATTTAGAATCGTTTCTGACAGATACGTACAAGGCGACGCCGAAGACTGCATTGCAATTCAGTTTCTGCACAAACGCAGCGAACACGTGCTGCATGTTTAAAGTATTTAGGCACCGTTGTTTGCTCTCATTTTACAAAAGCCTGAGCGCGGGTCGCCTCACCGCCCACTGCTCTGCTCCGCACCCAAAATGTGTAATGAAACGAGCGTGCCGTTTGTGACTCATTGCATTTGGCAGTTGTTTTTGCATTCATTATGAGTAAATTTTAGCTCTTGCCGGCTTATGTGTCGTGTCTCTCTCACTGAGGGCCTTCTCGCCAGAGAACTGCATGAACATTTGTCTGTGTGGGTGGTTCATGCTTTTTGTAGTACGCATAAAATTCGCAACAAAACAAAACAAAGAAAATCGTCGAGCTTGAGAGGAATGGAGGAGAAATGAAGCGACAAACACATTTCTTCTCACTTTTGTTAAACTTACATGATTTTATTACGGGAACTTGCAACATCAAACTTTGAACCAACCAAATATTCACTAACCGAACGCACTAGCATTACGTAGACATGGTCAGAGGGGAGAGAACAATTGAACTATGAAAATGCACAAAACTTTTCAGACAGAAATGTTGAAATCAAATAAAACGAACCAAAGGATACACTGCGTAAACCGCAGACGAACTTGATACTCCCTGGAGCTTATTGACATGAAATCACAATAAGAGTTTAATTTAAAGTATAATAACGGAAATTCTGTGATCTTATCTCCTGTTAGTACATTTGTGTGTGAATACGTATTTATGTATGGAATAATTATGATAAAGCTTTAATCAGAATAATGATACATTATACATATATTTAATATTCTATGGAATACTGACTACGGAATGCTTCGATTCTTTATCTATGGCTTCGAGCTTATATTGAGAATCTTGATGAACATTTCCAGTTAGTTTTCTAAACCAACGGTAACGATTTAATATTTTCTCTACTCCGATGCTAATGAAGTAGAACTTGATTGGCGAGAGTTGTTCGAACATCTTCAGTTGATGGCCGTGTTCCACATTAATCCGAGTAAGGGCTCTTCGCGACATAATCACATCTAAAGCCAAAGCAGCATGCAACAAGTATATGGCACCGCCAGCAAGTGAGGCAATGCTCTTTAATCTACAGCATTTGAAAAAAATATGATTTCCTTCCTCGGATTCAGTTAGAAACAACAGGTGTGTATCTACTTCTGCTAGAGCCATTGTAATGAATACGGACATCAAATGAAGGAAGCCACCCACAATACTCACAACTGCCTCTGTTTTAGCTGATGGGCTCTCACCACATATAATACTTAACATGCCCAAAATCATGATTATTGTGAAACTACCATAAGTGGCACAATGGAAAAAAATATGTGGAAAACTTTCATTGTCAAAGCACCAAATGTGTATTGATCCACACGTAAAGCTGGAAATAGCCTCGAATGTCTTGAAGAGCAACCAAACGTTTTGCACTGAATGCATTTATGTATTCGATTATTTAATAGAAACTCCAGAAACGAATTATATTAGCACAATTGAACTATTGATCACAACGTCAAGGCTTACCAAAAATAAAAGCCATTTTTACTTGAGGTTAGTTTATAGTTACACATTAAAACTTATGTCAATTTAAATTGGCTAAAAGTATTCCTAAAACTTAAAACAAGCAGCACCATAATTAAGTGCTGACACAAACGTCTAAGCAAAATATACAAAACTAAAAGTGTCACATGTTGAATTGGAATATACAAAAGTCAAATAAATTGTTTTATTTGCGCCAGTACTGGGCTAATTTGTGTATCTGTTCGACCAGAGCGGGCATGACAGCTGTTATTGAAATGTCCAATAGGCCCTGCAAATGCTGCACAGCTTCCTCATCCGTAAGACCAAGCTGAAGGTTTTCCTCTACTTTCTTGACCGCTTTGTCGGGTTCAAGAGCAATATCGGGAACAGAGGCATCCACCATAAGCGAAAACAAATTAAGCATTACGTTGGCATGTCGTCTCAAATGCAGATATGCTGTGTAGCACTGCTTTCGAAATTCATGATGATGCTCCGAACTGACGCCGCCCATGGCCTCGACCATCTCCTTGCTGAGTTTCATAGGTGGCGGCATTGGTTTTGGATCACGCCCCAATATGTAGCCAAAATCGATGTGGAATAACTTTCCATTTGTAGTGAGCAATAAATTGTCCAAATGTCGATCACCGACACCTAGAATAATGACATTTAGCGTCAGTCAGACACACAAAAATCATGCAAACATTAAATCTTACCCAGTAGGTATGTAATAACACAATATCCAGCACAGCTCTTAATATAAGTGTCCATTGTCTCAGCGGAAATGCCGTAGGGTCCAGATTCGCAAGGATTATGCTTTCGGAAGAAATTGTGAATACTTCCCTCGCGCGCCAGCACATCGGCAACCGTGAAAGAGTCAATGAATTGCAACAAACCATGCTTAGAACTAGTGGCCAGCACTTTGTATGGTGTCAACTTGAGATCCAGGTTTTCACGGCGCAAGAGTTTGTCCATTAAAGTAATCATCTGTAAAATAAGCTGGTCCTGACGAAGGTCATCGCCGTGCTTGAAGATCGCTACATATTCATGATGGGCAATTGACGACACAAATGTTAATCTAAATTAATATTTTTTAAGTATTATCATTAAAACCGGGTATCGATTTTACTAACTTGGCGGGCATCAATGCACTTTTAAATAGTGACGTTTTAGCAGACAATATTTTGGTAATATAAACGTCCGGATCCAGCGGAAACGGTATAGGCTCAAAGTTGGTAAAATTTATTTTGAAGGCATCTTGATCTGCTAGCAGTTTTTGGAATTTCTCAGTTTTCTTGTTGCGGTTTCCAGGCTCTTTGGCCACCTGTTTTACTAACTTAACGAGCTCGTCGATGAACCGTTGTTGTTTTGTAAGATTGTAGTAAATGCCGCGAACTTGAAAATTACCATTCTCCAGAACCTTCATAAACATTTTCAACACCATTGCGTACATGTCGTGCACCCGCTCCTCCTGTTTACGAACCGACTCTTGGTCCTCGACTTCTATAGAAAGATACCAATAGAGGTAGTTGGCCAAAGTCGGATTGACGCAAGCGCGTTGTATAAGGAATGTGCACAAATTGGTAGGTGCGCCATTAATGCTGACACTAACATTTTCATTCATTAAAGTATTGGATGTATCTGACACTCCTGAAGTTATAGAAGCGGTACCGTCAGCAGTTAGCCCATCATCATCACAATCGGCACTTGTAGCCACAGTGCTGATCTTAATGGGAACTGAGGAACTTGTCCTTGCTGACAAATCCATTCTTGTCGACATTAGGACGCCAACTGCTCGCTGATTTGCTGGTATAATTGAAGAATGAATGCCACCAGCTGTGCTCAGATCTGAGCAAATTGAACTTTGATCAATGAGAGATGAGTTGTCATCAAGAGAACGCACAATATCGCGATCGGGAAAGATACATTTGTAGGAGGCAACAATATCGCGAAAATTTTCATATTTTAGTGCTTGCACAAGTTGCAGTAAATATAGTAATAGATCCTCATCCGGAGCCTGAGCCAAGCGACTGATTGCGTACTTTCGCACTTGTGGGTGTGTAAATGATGGACTTAATAGCTCAAGTGCATCTTCTACATCCATAGGAGCCCAATTGGCAAGCAGCCACAATGCTTGCAGAGCTTCGGCTTCCGTTCCCCAGTTTATGCATTTCAGAAATTTTGTAAGAGCCTTTTTGTGAGAGGACAAATAAAAACGAAACTTCCAAAGCAAATCCTGCTCTTCGCTGCTTAGTACATATGTTGGTGGATATCGATACACAATTGTGTGCAGTTGGTCACGAATGCTAGCAGTCGGTTTGGCATCCCGATCCGAAATTCTTGAACGTTCAGAACGCGCTAACCGATGATGTTTGCGTTCGACCAAATTTTCCTATCAAAAAGAGCAACAAAAAAAAAAAAACACGGTTTTATTATGTGCCGCGATTTTATCATAGTGAAGTCCAACTTTGTCATACCTGTAATATTTCAGAATCCGGAACTGAGACCAACTTTGGTTTGGATAAAAATTTGTAATTTTTATCGCCCTCCGGTTCAAAATAGACAATAGAATACTAATGCATAAAGAATTAAATAAAGTTTAATGTCCATTAAGATAACACTCACGTTTAGTTGATCGTTCACTGTAACCGTTGGAAACTCAATCATCAAGAACATGTAATCTGACATACGTTTCTCTCGTTCGTTTATAACCTCGATTTCTCGGAATGTTAAACGATCTAGCCAGTCGACTTTTTGGATTTGACCATTGCGATGTTTCTTTGCTAGTTTGCCAAGACGTTGCATTTGTGATTTGGATGATTCCTTACCCTTGCCGGGAGTTTTAGTTGGATAGTTGCCGTCGCCCTCCATGCCTAACCATACCCGTAAATCGTACATGCCCTGTCGAAACATTCCATTTCTGCCGAACAAAGAAATTGCAGTACCACCTATCACTGATGTCTGTCCGGCACCTGCACAATCCAGTATTGTAAGAACTAACATCGCAGTTCGTGGTAAGTCAGAAAACTGCAGTGGCAAGCTGACCCACTCGTTCCAGCTCCAACGCTTGCTGAACGCTTTGTATGATGTGTTCACTGGCAAGCAGTAAGGACGACCTTTGTTATAAATTTGCAGTCGCACCTGGAACGATGGATAGTCTTCGCAGTACAGGCCCGAGAAACGCAATATGGGTTCTTCTAAAAGTTTTTCATAGTCCGGTTGCCGTTTTTTCCCCTCTAGAGTCCCTCTTTAAAACATAAATCCAGTCATTGTTTTCTTTGTTTCCACATTAAAGATTTGAAAATTTACTCACACTTTAATTTGCAGCAACTCATGCAATGAGGAACTGTAAATATAACGAAAATGGTCGTCCGGTTGATCCATTTTGCGGCTATTTGCAATTTAATTTATTTATATTTTGTGCTTTGGTCGTCTTAGCGTATTAAGACTGAATTTTTGGCAGACTTGACGTCTATAGTGCCAGGGTATCAATTATTAGTGTGAGCGCATGGCAATCGCACTATGCCTCCAGGCGTTCCAAATACGATGAGCGAGATCTTTAAAAGACTGCGATGGCACTGTGGAATCACTGATGACGAATATCAACAACAAAAAACTATTGCCAAAGACATATCGCTTGCTAATTCGAGTTATGACGGTATTGCAGTAAGCAAGCGATTCAACATAAGAAATGCCTATTCAACAACTTCAACTCAATAAAGGACGTTTTCGCGGATTTGAAAATCGAATATCGAATCTTTTTACTTTTACGAATTTAGGTCGAAATCGTAAAATTTTTGTGAAAATGAAAACTAGCAGTACCCAATAATATTTATTTAGAGGAATTTCCTAGTAATTGTAGGGATTTTAGGGGTTTTTGGTTGGAGTTTAGGGAGAAAAATTTTTGAGAGTTGGTAGCACTCTGTTTTACAAAAACAATCAAGTTCACGAAGAAGAAGAATTATCAAAACGCGGTTGGCATTTGGCAAAAAAAAGGTATAAACTATTTGAAACCATGACCACAACTGCCGCCATAAATCTAGCCTTGGATCGCGTGGATCTGAATATGTTGGCAGCGAATCAGGATAAGCTACCACGCATTTACACTCCTGGAGAAGTTCTGACCGCGCAAGCCGGTTTCATGCGAGGACACGGCACCTACATCGAAGATGATAATATAAAATCTTCGGTTGCCGGTGTAATTGAAAAGGTGAACAAATTGATATCGGTGAAACCGCTTAAAAGTCGTTATGTTGGCGAAATTGGCGATGTCGTGGTTGCGCGTGTCTTAGATGTGCAACAGAAACGTTGGCGTGTAGATACAAATTCTCGTTTGGACTCAGTGCTCCTTTTGTCTTCTGTTAACCTTCCCGGTGGCGAGTTACGTCGTCGTTCCGCTGAGGATGAACAAATGATGCGCAAATATCTAGAAGAGGGCGATCTCATATCAGCAGAAGTTCAAGTAAGTTATGGAAATTTATTCACATACACTTGGAATTTTATAAAAGGAACTTTTTTTCACAGAACATTTTTGAAGAAGGAACACTTTCCTTGTATACACGGAGTTTAAAGTATGGCAAGCTTTCCCAGGGTGTACTTGTTAAGGTATTCCCCTCGTTAGTCAAGCGTAGAAAGACCCACTTTCACAACCTGCCCTGCGGTGCATCTGTTATTTTGGGAAACAATGGTTACATCTGGATTTCCACAACAAAGGCTGGTAACGACGGTGGCGAAGGAGGATTTGCTCAGAATCTAAGTGAGCCCATATCAAGAGCAGATCGTGAAGTTATAGCCCGTCTGCGAAACTGCATCCTTGCGTTAGCCAAGTGCAAACTAATGTTGTATGACACTAGCATTCAGTATGCTTTTGAAGAGTCTCTGAAGTACGAGCCACATGAACTGATGCAGCAAGAAGCGATTTATGATCTTGGTATAATGACACAGCAACGTCTTCGCGACCAGGATGAGTGACGGTTTTCAGTTGAAATCCTTTCTAAGCTAAGAATAATATTAGCCAGAAATAAAATTCTTAATAGGTTTAGTGAATCGTTTGGAATTTACATAAATTAGCTTGTTTGTTTAAGGGGTTAGGTATATTAAAAGTTACATACAGAAGTTACACCTTGTGAAAAAATAGCCATTTGCAGTGACAACTCTAATTTAAAAACCGCTCGATGGCTTTGAATGAAATTTGCAATAGTCACCGCGAGGTATTCTAAAAAAGTTTTAATGAACACGCGATTAAATTTTAACGAATTACTCGTCGGATCCTCGTGAAATTTTCACAGAATATTTTTAAGATACAATAAGCAGTGCTTACGCCCAGATCCGTAACGTCGCAATTTTAACAATTGTAAGTTTGCTGAGTGTCGGGCCTGAACATCGCAAATGCTGGTTTGCATAAATCCGTTAATTTTTCTTTTTATTATATAAACAACAAAAAAATGAATTTATCTGAATGGCGCCAAATAAATCAAATAAAATTAAAATGCCGCGAATACCCTCACAATCAATTGCGGAGTTCACGAACAACTCGTTAACGTATTAAATGTTAAATAGTCAACAACAAAATGCACTGGCCAAAAATTAATGAAATTCATAGACCCCGAGGCATGTTGTTGGTAAATCTCGGGCCAACTTCTTTAAAAGTAGAAAATGGCAATTTTTAGTTATTTTATATGAAAAAGTGGCTGTACTTTCACATTAAATTATTATTCAAATAACGTAAGTTATCTGGTGTCCTTACTGAACATAGACTATTACATTGCCAATTTCACTCTTTATTAGTATCTTTTTTTGATCTTGCCTACATCGAGCTGGCAGCACGGCGAAACCCCGAATTTCGGAACGATTGAGGGAGTTTTTGTTTTGAGAAATTTCGTGTAAATTTTAATAAATAATTGCGAGAAGAAATTTGATTGAGTCGGTACAAAATGAGTACAGTCACCGCGGAGCGTGAAAGTGAATTAAAATCAATGAGAATATGCCGCTTTTGTTTATCGAGACAAGATAGCAAACAAGCATTTACATCAATTTATACTCGGGATTTGCGTATTAAATCGACTGGGTCCTTGCCGTTGCAAATTATGGCCATCTCGGACATTGAGGTAGGTGCCATACAGTGTTTCTCCTCCCATTAAATATATGTACGTTGTCAACATTTTTTTCATGTCCGTTTGATTTTTGCACCCATGGCCAGGTTCATTTCCAAATAGGTGGCGTTGGTGTCTTTGCTAAGCCAATACACTAGAATGATAATAGCTGATTTTGCCGCCAAAAACAAAAGTGTTTACTTTTATTTCCGCTTGATTTTTTTATTTCAAATCATTGATACATTGCTTTCACCGACCACACAAAACTAATATTGAAAAATCGATCACCAATCAGCTTTAATATTTTCCAAAATTCATCTTCACTGATGAGAGTCCTGAGGAGTTACTCTTTAGATAAAACATCCAATTGGTTTGTTCGGCAATGTGCTTGCGATAACCATTCTAGGCGCCTTTCGCAAGCGACTACTTTGTCAATAAGTCGAGTGTCAATTGTATTCATACTCGCAATGTGCTAAACACCCAAAGTAAAGTATTTCGTATTTGTCCAATAATTCATGTATATATTTAATATAAAAATATATGTATATATTTTCACAATGTCCAAAAAACTTATTCCAAAATGGCAAGTAAATAAAATATATGTATAGTGAAATAATATGTAAATGAAAAAGTTCATAAGTAAATTTTGTTAACAATAAAGCTTGCACAATTCAAGTCTTGGCAGTTTCATAGGCCACATACTAAAAATATAAATAAATCTAAATTTAATAATAATGGAAATGGAAACAAATAGTCATGTGAAACATTAATGAGCTGCAGTCACGGGATTTTCCAATTTTTTAACCACTTTTGATGGTATCCTTATCTGTAAAAACCAAAATACGAGTTAGCATAGAAGTGACGCATGGGATTTGCTTCTGACGATCCATAATTGGGGTGTTGGGTACATTTGATTCAAAGTCCACGGCAACACGTTGGCTAACAAATGTAAGCAGCGTAAGTATGTCATACTTTTTCCCATTCTTGTTTAATTCATCAATGAGTGACTGCATGTACCATGACCCATTAGAAGTATTGCGCCAGGAGTAAAAACCTACATTAAATAAAATTTGTAAAAAGTTAGTAATAAAAATCATCACGTCGATTACCTGGAATTGTTGAGTACGCAAAGAGAAAATCTGCGTGCATTGGTATCTTATAACTCATTGACGATTCGCCGTCAGTTTCAGTCATGCTCTTTTCAAGCAGTACACCGGGATCCAGACGATCTCCTTGACAAGCCTGAACAAAAAATAATTTTGGTTTGCCAGCCAGTGTCGGACAAGCATGGGCAGTGAAGTAGTGCCAAATACTTTCTAATTTGTACTGTACGTCCTTAGCGTATATGTAGCCATGCTCTCCATGAGAAAGTATTGCAACAGCAACACAGTCGCTGTCGCTATGATCTTGAGCAGCTACTTTTTCGATATGTTTTAAAATGTCTCTTAAACGGCAATCTTTGTGAACCTCTACCTGAAAATCCAAACGCTTCAAAGCCATGCGTAGCTCATCGGCGTCAACGTTTGTGCCGGCACGCGATTTTAGTGAGGGTATATCAAAGTGTTCATGATTAAAAATTAGTGCCTGGCCGCGCTGTTTGTGTTTCATATTGTAGTGGGTCGCATAGCGATCCACTGGCATATGAGCAACATATTTGTTGTGTACAGGAATATTTCTGCAAAAGTTAAAGTATATAATTGTTATTGTTCGATAAACAGTAATAAAGATAAATTAAATACATAGTTATATATATTTTAAGCAAAAAAATCCGAAGTAAATTTCAGATTACCATTTTTCGCAGTTGCCAAGGACAAATTGATACTTACATACCTACATATGTACATACATATATACAATGTATATCTGATAACCTACCCGACAGACGTGCTGCTCTCCTTTTCGCAGCCCTTTGCGTCCGGCTTATCAGCAGCAGCTAGTGCAACTCCGTTAGTTACGCTCATAGTTCTAATACCATTGCCATTGCTTGGTATGCAATTCTTTGTAATGCAGCATTCATCAGTCATTTTCTCTCTCACTGTCTTCTTCTATGTCTACGCTCGCTCCCTTTTCTTCTTCTCCTTTTCTACTTGTTCTTCAGCTATTGTTTGTCTGTGTTCTGCACTTTTATTTAACTTCTACAAAACACTCCAACTTAAAAAAAAAATACGATTGTTCACTTTTCTTTATCGTTATTGTATTAAACGCAAAAGTTGCACTGATTTTGCACCCAAATATGCAAAATGTCCTTTTATAGTAATGAGCTTAATCAATTTACAGGTTGAGCGCGTTAAACTGACAAAAACAAACTATGGATTTGTTGTTGCGCGCACTTGCCACCACCAAAAGCAACGAGTCGAATGTGTATACTCGTTACTTGTTACTCGTTGAGAAGGAATGTTATTTTATTTGCTTTGTGCTATGTGTCAAATCACCCTATAATAACATATCGCAATGCACTATTTTTAAGATTTAGAACGTAACAAATGGATTGTCTGTGAAATTGTTCTAAAACAAAGCAGTTCTTACTATTTTACTTAGGATAAAGTTGACATGTCTTGAACTGCTTATTTATGTGTTATTCTAAATCCCTCTTCATACGCCCATGTTATCTAAACAGCGATGGATTTAAAATTAGTGTATCTTATAGCTCATATTTAAAAAAAAAATAAATGTTTTGATATTGAGAATGTTATTAGGAGGTGTACTGTTTTATATCCATTTAACTATTATTATTTTCTTTTGCTTTATTTATTTGCTTGATCCACACTACTTTATTAGTAAAAAGGGAAGCTCTACTTAAAAATATCCGTTAAACTTAAAGAAAATACACATTTCTACATATGTATATATAAACACCGATTTCTGATGTTTTCTTTAAGGTATATGAAAAGGACGGCATGCCTGGCTTAATATGCACCGATTGTCGTATTCTTTTCGAACATTGCTATAGATTTAAGCAAATGTGCAAGAAAGCTGATGTGCTGTTGCGTCAGTATCCATTGACTGGTTGCTTGGCAGATCCCTTGGAAAAACCCCGAGCTCCAATAGTAGGCACAACGCCAGAACGTCGAAATTTGGTTGCGATTCAATCTGTAAAAACTGTATCCGGGCCATCAGTGCAACCGCAGATATCAGCAATTTCAGTAAATAGTGCTCAAAACAATTCACCCAAAAAAATACTTAACGCAGCTCCAGCGGTAGTTCCGGAACGTCCAGTACCAGTACGTGTCAAACTAGAAAGGAAAGGTCAGGATGCTGCTTCGATATTTTTAAGCAAAGTTGAAAACGACGAAGAATTATCAATGGACGACGTACAATTACTAATAAATGACTCATGCGATCCGAATGAATATATACTAACCAACGTAGAAGAATCTACGACGCCGGCGATTGATGAAACTATATCGCTTGGCAAACCAAAATTACTAAACAAGTCATCCATGCGCATACTTAATAAAGAGGCAAACTCGGTAACAGAACCGCGGTTAAGACAGCCACAATTGACTTGTGATGAAGATGGCAACGCTGTAATTGTTACACAAATTCTTGATCCTAATGATCCCTATGAACCGGAGACTGAATCCATTAAGAACACAACTCCCATTGAGACAAATGTTTTCCCGTGTCCACATTGTGAACGTACATTTGCGCTGCGTCAACTGCGTGACATACACATGGTGAATCACAATAGAGAACGTAGTTTTAAATGTCCTGACTGCGAAAAGTGTTTCTACAGCAAGTATGACCTGCAAAGGCACACTTTTGTGCACTCGGGTGAAAAGCCCTTTAAATGTCATGTTTGTGAGAAAGCATTTGCTCGAACTACTCTTTTACATCGTCATGAAAAGACACATACTGACATTCCAAAATTTATATGTCTTTATTGTGAAAGACCATTTATTTCCCGTACCGAAATGGAAAAGCATACCGAACGTCACCAAAAAAACAGGCCATTCAAGTGTAAATTTTGTGACAAGACGTTTACATTCAAACAAGGTTTAGATCGTCATGAGGTAAGACCATTAAAATATTAATTATTTCAATATTTATAAATTTTCTAACACTTACAGCTTACACACTCAAGCGAACCTCCATATCCTTGCCAATATTGCGACAAAAGCTTCTTTACAGCCGGTAAACTGGCACGACATTTGACAGCACACGCTGGTAAGCGTGCGTTTCCGTGCAAGTACTGTCCTAAATCCTATTTACTATCGCATCACCTAACTCGTCACATGCGTTCCCATAAGCAAGCCTCTTCACCCTTTACATGCAGCGTGTGTAATGAAGTTTTTAAATCTTATGCAAACCTTCTCGAACATTCAAATGTTCATGCAACGGAAACTTTGATTTGTCCGCTTTGCAAGGAAACTATTGACGGACCCGACAACGTCGCCAATCACATAAGAACACATACTAATGGTGAAACGTACGCTTGCGAATTTTGTGATTTGATATACACGAATGGGTCACAACTTCAAGAGCACATTAGACAAGACCATTCAGTAGACATGGTTCCATATCAACAGGCTGATATGCAAGAAAATAATTCAGCTGGTGAGCTGCCCGACTATATTATTGGAGGTTACATTATAGATGATGAAGCAGACTTAATCAAGCAGGAGAGCAATGATATTGAGTTCATAAGTACAGTCGTGAAAGGTAACTAACAACATCTTCTTAAAACATTTGGGTTATAAATTTTCTTTTATGATTTTCAGAAAAATTAAGTAATTCAAAAGCTCTTAATAAAATTAATATCCAATCAAGTGAGGAATCTTTAGCAAAGAGGAGAAAAATTTCAAAACGAAAAGTCGAAATTGAGACAGAAGAAGGAGAAATTGTATCTTCTGCCTCCGTACAAAAAAATATAAAAGAGGAACCGAAAACATCGAAATTAAATAAATCGAATGCGGTATCAAATGTGTTGAAGTCGTTACCGAAAAGTGTTTCAGTCCGGCGAAGCACGCAAAAACGAGCGTCTTCGTTTGTTTCCACAACTCCAGAATTAAATAAATCAACTGAAAACTCGACGACTATGAAAGACAAGCAAGCTAAGAATGGAACAACAACCCATAACTATCCTAAACAAAAGGCACACAAATAATCAACTTTAAATTAAGACGTCACTGCTTCGTTCTATATGTGCTGCGTAAACATTTTCAAATGTACATAAATAGTATTTTCAATATTTTAATATAAAAGTATTTAATATCAATCGATTGTATTTTCAATAAAGTACCGTTTGACGTGACATTTTGTTTTCCTTTCTTTTGTGTGCTTCGAATTCAGTTCACATTGATTTTAAAGTTAATGGAAGAAGTTAGTTCTGAACAAGAAAAAAATCTCGACTAAAGTTGGAAAAATATAACAATTTGGGTCAAAAAATATAGCAGTCAATATGGGAAATGTTGCTCCGATGATGTACCGACCGACAAAGCGTCACACATGGCGCGTATTATATTGGCTGATTGTCTTCTTGATTATTGCCCTCTTGCTGATCTGCTTGATACTTGCGCTTAAAACCGATTTTGGAGAATGTAAAAACTATGAAGTCAAATGCGATTAAGTGGGAAATAATCGGCAGTAAAGATTTAAAAGCAAAAATTTTTACATACAAAATAAACATTAAATAAAACTAATTTTTCGTTTTTTTCAAAATACAACGAAAAAACGCATTAGATACTAAGATAAAGTTGTTTTAATTGTGTGTTGATAATAACAAAAATATAATTGGGAAATTTTATTTAGTTGGGTATAATATTTCAGTAAGACAGAAACTAAAAAATGCAACTTATGTACATTAGTCATGTTGATACGCAACACAATATTGATCTATTTTTAATTGTGTATATTGGCAGCATAAAATCAATTGGATTGGAATAATTTTTTTGGGTTAGTTCCTCGTCCATTTAAATGATGATACTACCATCATCTACAAATCGGTGTCAAAGTATTCACGCTCTTATTTCGAGAGAAGTTAGTTTTTCTAGATTTGGAACACAGGTGTTATGAAATTATCACACATAATTTAACTTGGAGACCAACATATTATTTAATAAACTCATTTGGACACTGATAAATAAATATAGGTTTCTTTTTTTATTTTTAAGAATGTATGGTTTTCATTTCCTTTATTGTTGCAATCTGACTCCAGTTATTTGTGTGTGTATCTTCAGAATTTCTGCTTAATTTATGCTAAATACAAGACTCCTTACAACTTAAGTGAATATCGCACATTACACACAGATTATTCACCACATTCATAATTAGTGCTCATAGCCATCGGGCAATGGGTTGACATGTGGGTTGTGGAACAGACTCTTGTTGCCTTCACCCCATGGGAAACGCTTTTCACGGCGGCGCAAATACTCGTACTTGACGAATTCTTGACGCGGCTTATCATGATCCTCCTGGTGCTTCAAGTAGGCATTTAACATGCAGAGGCCGACGGCTGGGACAGCGACAAAAAATGACAAACGTTTCCACACCTTATAGCCACCTAAAAGCGCAATTACAAATTATTAAGACTAAACATTTTCAATTACTAAATTAACTCGTAGTCAAAATTACATAACGCCCTTAACCTTATTGAGAGGAGCTATTCCATTTTGTTAAGTATTTTTGATCCGTATTTTATTAAGAAATATTTACCAGAGTGTTCGCCAGCTGTAGCAGCGGTTCCAGACAGATTCCTGGCGCCAATTTCACCAATTTGGCGACGAATTGCGTGCGAGAGAATTGCAGACATTTTGCTTGCGACGAAAATTCTGAATAAAAATAAAATCAGTAAATCGTTTCATATACATATATATACACAAAACAGTCGATTGACACAAAAGTGTCGCAAAAGCGGAAGAAGAAGACAGCAAAAGCGGAAGAAGAAGACGAAAATTGCCTTAAATTTAAGGCAGGTAACAAATCCCCAACGAATGCAAGGGATATATGCTAAACCAAAACTGCAACATCGTTTCATTATAGTGTCACAACAGAGTCAAAAACAAATAAAAAAAAAATAAATAAACAACAATTTGTTGAATCAAATTTTTTTTAATTTTTACAATGTATACGTGTATTTTGTTACATAAATTATTTTTAACTCAAGTTCATTTCGGTCGAAAAAAAAAACAAACAAAAAAAAAAAAACATTTGATAAGGATTATACATTCATTAGTGGCATTTTTAAATAATGTTGTTGCAAAATTCAAATGAAATTTTATTTTTTTTGGCTGCAGTGCTGCCAACTTTTTAGAAGCAAAAATGGCTGTTTCAGCAGGTTAAAAAAAAGCTGAATAAAGGCTGTCATACAACATTTTCAATGCCATTTAAAAAAAAAAAATAACAAAAAAATAATGTAATTAAATATATTAATTAAATATATTATATTTAAATTTTTAAATATATATATATTTAAATTTTTTAAAATCTTACCTAGACTGCAATTCTCTTATGAAAACGACCACTAACTTAAAGCAGTTTTCGCGAATAAGTTGAAGTTTATTGTTGTCCTCTTTGATGTTGGCAACAGCCTCTTCAAACTCAGGACTCAAGCCGAGATTATTGATCACTGATTTGACGTAATCAATGGCAATCTCGGCTTGGTCTGAGCGTTGATATTAATCTGTTTTTTTAAAACCTCTATTGCTTCATTAATGTGGATAGTAATGTTTTTGCCTGTCTTTTTGGCAGCAACATTTTTGATAGATTGAATTCTTTGCAGAATCGGGAAAAAGAATATTAGATTGGCATATGTGGTTTCGTCAGCAAATTATTGGCTCAAATTTTGCCCAAACGGGTCCTCCCCTCCGATTTGGGCAAAAAATGCCTTTAGTTTAGGCCATTGCTGTATTATGAGGTGAGCCACCTTTACGACCGACATTATAAGGATTTCTTGAGTTGACGTCGAACCAAGTGGACGTGTGCATCAATATATAACATATATTTAACGCCTATAGGCATATATATGTACTTTCATGCATTTCTAGCCATTATATCAAGTGAATGCGCTGTGCATCTTACAAAAACTGCTTGTTTGGCTTTTTGTTGCAGTATTTTGAAAACGCCGCCGTATTCGCCAACCATTATATTGGCACTGTCAATCCCGACAGCAATCAAGTTTGCCAATTCAAGAGTCCACAAATGCAACTCCTTTAGAGCAGCTTTCGCACTATCCATTGCTTTGCTCGACTTAAGCTGAACAATGCTTACCCAAGTATTGACAACTTTTGATTTCTCTTTGCTGAAGTAAATGATGGCCATACCTGGAAATGGGATTATGAAATGAATGATTTTGCATGGGTGCATGGGTTTATTAACTTTACCTAGGACTTTTTATGTCAGCAAGCTGTACTTGCTGTGGCCGATGTAAGATGTAAGAAGGTCCTCCTGATAATGTTTTCCCAAAACTTTTTTCATAACATTTCTCGTTTTTTTAGGGTACAGTTTTGATTTAGTGTCAAATCGATCTGAGCACAAAAGGGACAAAACGTCCGAGGCAGTGAATGGGACGTTGTGAACGGCCATAAACTGGTAAATGGCCCCTTCCTGCTCTTGCTGTTGCAGTTCATAGGACGGCGTGGATTCGAGCTTGGCGGGTATTCCCCGGCACTTTGGGCAGTTTGTAAGATTTGCCAAGCTTACGTGTTTTTGTGATTCATTATGAACACGTAAGTTGCTATTTCGCGGTAGTGCCATTTCTTTGTTGCATACCCTACAATATATTAAATTGGTCAATGGGTTTTTCACTGCCCAATCGTATTTAGCAATATCGGACGTGGTTTATGATTTAAAATAGAAATAATTAGCGCTTGTTCATTTGCGTATTTTGGATTTTTAAATGTGTAAAAGTGCGTATACGACTGTCGATTAATCGAACAAATTCTGTAAATGCTCTGTTAAAAAGAGAGTTTGTAGTTCGTTAACATACACCAACAGAGTTTAAACGGCATTTGGATGAGTGAAACGCCCGGTGTTTGGATTGGAGGTTGGGAAATATCGCAGGCGGCTGCACCGCACATACGCTTATTCAATACCCCTGTCTCGAGTCACAAAAAGTGACACGGGAGAGTAAGAATTCGTGAGTAGTGATGAGCTAAACTGTGGTTTCACACAGTGAATCTAAACTGATTGTTTTTTCGTGATTTGTAACTGTGAAAAAATCACAGTTTAAATCACTGTCATTTGAAAAGAGCAATCATAGTTTGAATCACTGGAAAGCAATCATCAATTGAAAAAAGTTTAAAGCAAAAGATTAAAGGAAAACATGTACTAATGTAAAAAAAAAAAACAAATCATGAGCACAAGTTTCAAATTAAATCGTTTAGGTAAAGGAACTTTCTGATTTATTTTGTTGAACAATATATGTGATTATTGAGAATATTTAAGGTTTCTGTGCTGCACATTTGATCTAGTCATCAAAAGTAATGGTGAACTTACAAATGTAACAGTGATCGCAGTTCCTAAAAACAAATGAGCAGTTTATCTAAGCACCCTTGGTTTATAAATCCTCTATTTGAATATTTCATACTCCTATGTTACATGGACTTACACATCACATAAAATAAGGTAGTATGTACAATTAATAATCTAGGCTAAACACTAAATTGTTTTAAGTCGAGTGCATTTTAATAAAACATACGAGTACGTAGTGCTAAGAAATGTAGAAAGTGAGGCTTATGGTGGCAGCACTGCTCTAATCACAGCGTAAAAGAGCAGTTCCTTCTGAAACTATGATTTTCAATGTTGAGCGAGCAGTTCAATCACATTGAGTCACTACTTTGATTTGCGAATCACGTGAAAAAATCACAGGTCACGTAAAATTGCTCATCACTACCTCTAACATAATTGCTCATCACTAATTTCGTCGACGGTTGGCAACACGGTGTGTCGCTAAATTAAACAATTTTTGCGTGTTTAAGCATATTACTTTAGGCAAATAGCACACTTAACAACGTTCTCATTAAATTCCAAATAGTACACGGTTTAAAAAACAAATGATAGTATGAACTAATTAAAACTGGGTGCAAGTGAAGGACAACAACAAATATGCATAGCGTGAAGCAGCAACAATAATAAATAACAAAATAAGTAAAATCAATTGAAAAGGCGATTATAAACAAAGTAGTTTAAGTATTTAAAGTGAAGTTTCTGAAGAAAAGACAAATTAAAAAGTATCGCTCAAATCATACCGGAAAGTATTTTGCTTAAATTAAGTGTGAGATTTACAAACTACATAAAATTAACTGTAATTAACCGCTAAATTAAGATGACCACGTCAAATTTGCGTCAGATTCCATTGACCTGCAGCGGCCACACGCGTCCTGTGGTGCATTTGGACTTTAGTGATATATGCGAGAGTTCATTTTTCCTGATTTCGGCATGCAAAGGTGAGTGCTGAGAAATGACGACGCCAGCGGCGAAAATTTTAATGCGTTGGCAAAGCTTTTTGCTCGTTTGCGAGAATCAGATGCAATGTCCTTGCGTTAAGTATTATTTTTAGATCCCAAAATGTATCTGTATCGTTTAAATTTGCTAATATATCGTTGACGATGGTGGCAAATAGATGTGCAGGTACAACCTTGACACACTTATGAATTGCTGAGAGTTGAAAACCAGTTTTGAACCCTTTTCAATAAAATGATCTGTTAGTTGGCAACTGTGAATTGTTTGCATGTTCTTTACCTTGGTGCACTTGAAATGTTTTTTTTACATTTACACGGAAAGCATTAAAACAAATACAATATGAATGTCTGTTGCTTTTCACTGCAAGTTCAATTAAACTTTTTATCAGCTTTTTTACCCGCGCTGCCTTGTAGCACTCTATCTACCCGTTTTGCAACATTTTTCATTATTGTATTAACAATTTGTTTGTGTGTCCGCTTGTAATTCCGATTGGCGAACCCGGAAAGCACCTTGAAGTGTTTGCATTTTAATATTTTTGTGTTTTTTACTTTAGTTTTTCTTTTGACTTACAATTGTTTTCGTGATTTTGAGGCTTTGTTTTCTGAATGTTTTTTTTTTCTTATTGAACAATAACTGTCTTAAATAGGCGACAATTTATATTCGAGCTCATTTCTAAATAGGAAAAGGAAAAAAAAACAAAGTCTGAAATTGTTTTTGAAAACCGGATTTCGTTGACTTGAAATGTTATTCGAATTTTTTAGTTAGTAAATCTAATGTTGCTATTCGAAATTTACTTTTTGAATTATGATTGTATTTATGTTCTGATTGAAAATCGTAAACTTACTGTTCGAAAGTAAATCCCGCTAATTCAATTTAAACGATTGTTGTTTTCCTTGATTCACAGGAATAGAAATGTAACTAACAATAACAAAAAATTATCTTATAGCATATATATATATTCAACTGCCTTAATAATTTATCATTGTACTAAATCAAAAATTCGCTGCTGTTTACCTCTTCCCATTGCTAATCCAGTTGATTTGGCGTTTGAGCGGAATTTGAGTTGAACAAAATGGTGACGTGCGATATTTTTGTGCACTTGAAAATTGCTCGCATGCAATTTACGCTTGCCTGACACTGGCTGCATTTGAATGCTCGAGCATTATTAGCGGTATGGGCCGGGTGTGTTAGGCGGTGTGGTGAGGCAGCCGATCACGTTGTAAAATTACACTCGTCTCTGTTGTAGTTCGTCGTCGCTCGACAGGTCGTTGGCATTGATGCAGTCATTCAGTCAAGGTTACTTCCGCTATTCACTTTTCGATGCAAATATATTCTTTGTGCGATAATGAAATGATTTTATGTGCTAATTAAATGTGAAAATGTTAAAATAGATTAAAAAAATTGTCTTTGGTTTTTACCTTTGTAGATGGCAGCCCAATGTTACGTCATGGAGACACTGGCGATTGGGTTGGAACTTTTGAGGGACATAAAGGCGCCGTCTGGGGTGTGGCGCTCAACAACAATGCAACGTTGGCCGCATCCGGGGCAGCAGATTTTACGGGCAAAGTGTGGAACGCTGTGACGGGTTCAGAGATTCACAGCTTTCAACACAAACATATCGTGAAGACGGTGGCTTTTGACAGTAGCTCGGAAAACATTGTCACTGGAAGCAATGAAAAGTTGGTGCGTGTTTTTAATCTCGAACAACCGACCGTTGAACCGGAGTTGTATAGTGGACATAGCGGCGCCATAAAGCGTGCGCTGTTTTGTCGTGATGACAAGTGT
Source organism: Phortica okadai (assembly GCA_034638295.1). Lineage (NCBI taxonomy): Eukaryota > Metazoa > Arthropoda > Insecta > Diptera > Drosophilidae > Phortica > Phortica okadai. The sequence continues at coordinate 12,858,173 of CM067851.1, read as the reverse complement.
ATCGTGTCGGCAGCTGAGGACAAGACTGTTCGACTTTGGGACCGTTTATCTGGCAATGAAATTCAACGTTTACAGTTTCCCAACAATCCAAACAGTTTGGAAATATCGGCCGATAATCACATACTGACCATAGCTCATGGTTCGAGTATAAGTTTCTGGGAAGTGGACACATTAAAGAAATTAAAGGAGGTTAAAGTGCCGACGAATGTATCATCGGCCAGTTTGCATCCGGACAAACATGTTTTCGTTTGTGGTGGTGAAGATTTTAAGATGTACAAATTTGATTACATAACGGGTAACGAAATAGGTGAGATCTTGAGAGTTTAGGTATTATGTTGCGCATATAGATCGTTTTTTTCTCTTATTGCAGAGTCTTTCAAAGGTCATTTTGGACCTGTACACTCAGTTAAATTCAGTCCTGATGGTGAGCTTTATGCCAGTGGTTCTGAAGACGGCACTTTACGTTTGTGGCAGACCACTGTGGGTAAAACATATGGTCTCTGGAAATGCACCGAACCAGGCGAATTAAACAACTCTTTAAATTCGCCACGCGAAGTTCATGCGAACTAAGCTACTTACATATTTTTATATATCAAAATCTTATAAAATGGAATTTAAGTAAAATCGATTCTTGCATATTTTTATTATTTAATGTGAATAAAAAGCTATATTTGTGAAAAAATTATTTTTTACGCTTTAAATTTCCATTAAAAAATATGTATATATAAACCGTGAATGCGAAAATAAATTACAACTTAAACACAACAAACCGCCAGTATCCTATAAGGACCGAGTACTCTGGATCTCACACATATTACATGTGAGTACCGGTGGCCCAACCATGCAGATAAATTGTCGTGAAATTCAGTAAAGATTCACCTTGCCGTACTTCTGGACGTTGCTGCAGGTGATCGAACCAGCGTGAAAGATTTAAATAGTTCTCTTTGTCAATGGGCGACAGTGATTTCTATAAAATAAGATTTATGTAAATTAGAAATCATTTTAAAACGTGCAACTGATAACTTACCATTAAATCGTAAATTGCGTAGAACACAGCCAAATCGGCAATAGTTATATAGTGTCCCAACAAGTATGACTTTGTCAGGAAGATTTTGTTGAAGTCACCCAGAAGCTGCTTTGATACATACTTATCCTTGGATCCCGGCGCCACGTACAACACAGCAAACTCAATCCACTGATAAACTTGCGCTTCAATTTCTCTACTAGCAGTGCTATTTTGTGCAGTCTCCGTCTTGGATTCACGTGCCAAGTGATTTAGAATAGTGGCGAAGCCTGAAACAGATTTGTTATTGCTTGCGGTTCGTGTCACGACCTTGGCAACAAATGACATTTGTTCAAAGAAGATCCAAATATTGTTGCTTGATTTACATCAATTTTAGCCATTGCTGGAATTACCTGTTCATCGTTTAATTGCATTTTGCCAACAGCAACATCCAAGCAGTTGGCAATTTTCTTAACTGCCGCAATGTCGCACATTTTCTAAGTTAAAATTTTAATTTCTCGTTTGTTGATAAAGTTGATAAAATTGATTAAAACGTGATGTGGTGCGCTGCATACAGTAATACCAGTGTTACCAACTTTCAAAACTGTTTCCCCCTAAACATAAATCAAAAACCCCTAAAAAAACCGATTCAACTCAAAAACCCCCTAAATTTAGGTGGAAAACCCCCAAGTTGGCAACCCTGAGTAATACTGTTGTTAGCTGAGTCGAGAAAGAGACGGGGCTTGAAAGAGTGAAAGAAAACATAGAAAAATGTTGCCAAAACGGGCACGTGCTGTTAAGCTTAACAGTGGCAGTCACTTGACGTATGTTCGCTTCAAATGTCAAGTGACATGAGTTGGTACACCTGCAAGTCTCTAGGCACGTGATCGATTGGCTGATGTCTAACTTACTCCTCTCGAAAGTAACGAATTTCGGATTTGAATTTCGTACAGATTCGATTCGTATGAATTTCTTGAAAACGTAAATCGCCAAAGTAAGCCTCTTAAAAACAAAACCCTGGAGACAGCTTTGAAAATACTTTCAAAAAAGTTCCTACGCATTCCATTGTTTTCCTGCGAGTCGGAATAGTTTAAAGCTAGTTAAGGGGACGTCCATAAAATTTATGGTATTTTTTTTTAAGTTGGGACCCCTCCCTCCTACTTGGTGAGATTTAGACAAACCCTTCCCTCTGTATCTCACATGAGATTTTATGTGAAAAGTTTTGAAAAAAATTGTAAATTGGTGGACTAAAAACTTCACAGGAGATGTCCGATTAAGCCCCCTCCCCTTACGTGAGATTTGGCTGAACCCCCCATCACGTAATTTTACCTCACGGTATTTATGAACGTCCCCTAAGCTGGCTAGCTAAGTCGTTTCAGATAGAAAGACCTTACCTATCTCTACAGTCGTAGACAAACTGTTATTTATGTCTAGACGAGACCTTTTCTGCTTCTTCCTCAACCAGCGTCAATCAATAGTGTCATCAATTCGACTCGTTTGGGTTTTGCGCCATCTTAAAAATTCAAATATCAATTTGGTTTGTGACCATGTTCGAGCACATACGTAATTCGATATTCGCTGTATGCCCACCAAACAATCTTAATGTGTGATACCTTTTTATTGGCCAAAAAATGGTCAATTTTGCAATACTGGCACCGTAAATCCGTTGCATTTTTTTGAATATCGAGAATATTGTGCGAATGAATCAGAAATGTTTCCGTGTCTCTGTTTTTCTCTTTCCCTTTATCAGCCTCTCTCTGTCTCTCTCACTCGTTGACTGCTTCGGACAAGTGATGCCACCTTTGACAATTACCCTTTGGGGACGTCCATAAATTACGTGAGTTAAAATTAGTCGAGGGGGGGTTCAGCAAAATCTAACCAAATCTCACTTAGGGGGAGGTGATTCAACGGACATCTCATGTGAGTTTCTTAATTCACTAGCTTACCATTTTTTTTTTTTAAATTTAAGCAAAAAAAAAAATATTATCAAATTTGTAGCAAAATCTCATGTGAGATTAATAGTGAGGGGATGGTCAAAATCTCACTAAATCTTATCAAGAGGGGGGAGGGGTCTAAATTTCTAGAAAAAAACTTCACGTAATTTATGGACGTCCCTTTTTGAGATAATTTGGTAGATGTCGGCAGTTATATGTGTTAAAGCCTAATTTAATAGTTTAAAAAAATCTAACTCAATTCTATTTTGTTGAGTTGTTGTGAACCTCTGTTCGTTTTTTGAGCTTCATTTATCACGCTTTTCCGTAAAAAAAGAGGCAGCACTGTTTGACAAGATTTTCTTTTAAAAGCGATGGAGCGCCGCCGTTTTTCACATTTAAAAAAAGGGTGTGTTTTGAGAAAGTTGTGCGTTTAAACTCCTTATAAGGTAAATATCGCGAAGCCTGCAAGCCAGTGAAAATTTAGAGTTCTTTGTCTAATTGGGCGTGTTTTTTGGTTTTTTTTTTCAAATTCAATAGTAAAAAATAACTGCAAATATGTGTGACGAAGAAGTTGCTGCTTTGGTTGTTGATAATGGCTCTGGTATGTGCAAAGCCGGCTTTGCTGGTGATGACGCACCACGCGCAGTCTTCCCCTCTATTGTTGGCCGTCCACGTCATCAGGGCGTGATGGTTGGTATGGGACAAAAGGATTCATACGTCGGTGATGAAGCTCAATCGAAACGTGGTATTTTGACTCTTAAATATCCCATTGAGCATGGTATCGTAACAAACTGGGATGATATGGAAAAAATCTGGCACCACACCTTCTACAATGAGTTGCGTGTTGCCCCAGAGGAACATCCAGTCCTCTTGACTGAAGCTCCATTGAATCCAAAGGCAAACAGAGAGAAAATGACTCAAATTATGTTCGAAACCTTCAACACCCCGGCTATGTATGTCGCCATTCAGGCCGTGCTTTCATTGTACGCCTCTGGTCGTACCACCGGTATCGTTCTTGACTCCGGTGATGGTGTTTCCCACACTGTACCCATCTATGAAGGTTATGCCTTGCCCCATGCCATTCTCCGTTTGGATTTGGCTGGTCGTGATCTGACAGACTACTTAATGAAGATCTTAACTGAACGCGGCTACTCGTTCACAACCACCGCCGAACGTGAAATTGTGCGTGACATTAAGGAGAAACTCTGCTATGTTGCATTGGACTTTGAACAAGAGATGGCCACCGCAGCTTCCAGTTCATCTTTGGAGAAGTCATATGAGTTGCCCGACGGACAGGTCATTACCATTGGCAATGAGCGTTTCCGTTGCCCCGAGGCTCTCTTCCAACCCTCATTCTTGGGCATGGAAGCATCCGGTATCCACGAGACCACATACAACTCCATCATGAAGTGCGATGTTGATATCCGTAAGGACTTGTATGCCAACACTGTACTGTCTGGTGGTACCACCATGTACCCAGGCATTGCCGATCGTATGCAAAAGGAAATCACCGCTTTGGCACCATCGACCATGAAAATCAAGATCATTGCACCACCAGAGCGCAAATACTCCGTCTGGATCGGTGGCTCCATTCTTGCATCACTTTCAACATTCCAACAAATGTGGATCTCCAAGCAAGAGTACGACGAATCTGGACCATCCATTGTCCACCGCAAATGCTTCTAATCGCCGCCAAATACATATCGTGGGTGTTGCAAATTGTACAACGCATCTATTTGTAATCAGCTACAAAACATACGAGAACCCAAAACGTCACACATTATTCACAATTACAACGCACAACTTCAAAACAATGTTGGCTGTATTAAAAGCTGTTTATTAAGATGTGTTTAAGAAAATCAACACCCACGACAGCCCAATCCAAAAACAAACATGTTTATATTCTAAATTCATTGTTCATAAACATTCACGCAAATAATCATTTCAAAATTTCATATTGTAGGAAACCACATTCCAAAATGTATTATTTTTTTTACCATAAGCAATAAACATGTTTTATACTTATATAAAAAAAAAAAACTCTTTCTGTTTTGTTATTGTTTTTATACAATTTTGGTTAAAAACTCATTTCCTCCATTTCCATTTTTATAAAGTGCGGATAAGCAGTCGTCATTTGCAGATAACATGGGCGTGGCACTTACCACCATTTGCTAAGCTCCACACCATATTTACAATACTGAAAATTGTTGTGTCTTGATTGGCTTATCAAGCGGAGCGGAGAGTGACTAATAAAAATTTCATGACTCACTCAAACATTGTTGAGAGCTTGTTGAAATACAAAACCGGCGTCGAATTGTGACGCATGTCAGATAAATTATTATTTTTTTAGCTGGAAAGAGTTGTTGCACATATTTGATGAAGTCAATGGAAACCACGAAATGAATTCTCTGATATGTTTCAACGATCTGCTAGCATTTCATTTTACAAGTTATTTTTCTTTTTTTTGGTAAAATTTTCATTTTTAATTTCTTTTTGCTTTGTGTGTTAAAAACCTATACATAAATTGTTCAAGGTCTGTTTGATAAGATTTGTTGAACACTCGTTTAACTAATCGTCGTAAAATGGGTTCGAGAAGATAAGATATGCCGACGACGACGACGAATGATGGTTGTATTTTCAAACTCAAAATTTCCGCTTTGGTGATTTCGTTGAAAACGCAAAATTTCAATGCCTTATATGGTCACATACACTTATCAAATGACGCACTCATGTGCTACGCTCAATTCGCATAACCATTTAAGTTATCTGGCCATATTCTCATTATCAAAAGTATGAGTCGAGGTAGTTTACTTTTTTGTATATTATAATCTTTCCAAACGAATCACTATTCATTTCATTAAAAACAATTTCGTTATAAATTGTTCGTCATAAATTCAAAATTCAGAATTAACTGCAATTCATTTTAGTATTTTATAATAATAATGAAAATCAGCTAAAAAAAAAATAACTAAAAATTACATAATATATCAGGAGAAAATAGATAGAACCAATAATACGTTAATTTAAGGTATCGAGGCTAGCTTATTAGAATGGGTTTTTCTTTTGCTGTCCTGGGCAAGTGTACTCTAAATGGGTTTACGTGAAGTATGACGAACACCGACAAAATGTATTTATTCTAGTATGGCGTAAAAAGAGCAGAGACATAGACAGAGAGAGAGAGAGAGATACATTGAAAATATACTTATCTTATTTTGCGACCTTTGCATTTTTTTTTAGCGTTGTGAGGTGCAAGGCGTCAACTAAACTTCATGTTTCTAGGATCTTATATGTAGACAGGAAAAGAAATGCTATATATCCTAGCATAAGTCATAACATAAGTCATTTTAGCCATCGACTAATGAATATTTGATGGGTATTTTTTTATTATATATTTTATTTAAATATTTTTCAGAATTGTTAACTAATTGAAAAATCAAATAAAAAAAACAAATACAATTGCGTCAGTCGATAAAATATCAAGTGTTTTGAGTTAAAGACATTTTAGTTTTTAAAATATTTGTTGTTTTAGTTTGGTTTTTGTTTTTTCGTATACCATAATTAATGCAAGTATTGACAAAAGTATTTTATTAATTTAAAATTGATTATTATTATTTGTTTTTTACATATAATAAAACATTTGTTTTTATTACTATTATTTATTTATTTGTTTTTTGATTACATTGCTTTTGCAGAAAACAGAATTATTTGTTATAATACAGAGACATGCATTTAATAATTAAGTTACTTTGAGAGCATTTCATCAGTTGCTTTACTTAACTTATCGACTCAAATTACACACAAAGCCAGAAAACAGAACTCGTTATATATGCGATTAAAATCAGACTTTCCTTTATAGAATTTTCATAAACGAATCAATATTTTTCATTGAACAAAAAACAAAATGTTTGGTTTGTTTTTAGTATGAATGTTTCATTTTTAATTGTCTTACTAAAATTAGTAAAATGAGTAATTCATAGTTATCAGACATTAATAAATGTATTAGTATTTTATACGATTATAAAAAATGTTTTGCATGCCAATGATTCAAACATTTCGCAAAAAGAAAACAAGTACAACAAAGCTTATGACAAATAGTTCAAGAACAAATTCTTATATCGCTTCTTTTTTTATTTTTTTGTGTTATTGTTTTTTTTTTTAGTGAATAATGAAAACATTCTGCGGAATATACAATTCTTTGGACGATTTAATTACTGAATCATCAATTTCAAAAACAAGTGTTGATTGTAGAATGTTAAGCGAAAAGTATGACCAACGTTGCGTGACCATTTACCGCTTTAAATGGTAACAGCACAGAGTACTCCATTAAAATTGCTATCAATTTTTCTAAACAGCGATAGGCGCCGAGATCTTGTCATGCGATAAACATATTTCAATCGAACAGAAGAGTCGTCAAACGTCAAACGATTGGAAAAAGTTTGTACGAAAATGTTTAAACTGCAAATATCTATCCAATAGAATATGAGAACTTCAGGTGCGAATCTATAGTTAACTAACATTGATATATGTATGTATATTAATTTTCGTTGTGTTTTCTTTGTTTGATTTGTGTTATTTAGAAAAATAATTGAGTTACATTTTGGAATTGTTATTGAATGAAAAAATACAACATTCTTGACTTGCAAAAAGTTATAATAATTTTGCATTTTATTGCTTTCAATGGGTCCGCGCTTCATTAAATGTTTCTTCTTTTTTATTGTTCGGGTTTCTCACACGAATTATCAAATTTTAATTTGTCTGTATTCCAAAACAGGTCTGTCTCAATGCCGCACCTAAGTACACTTTGTGTTTGTAACTCGGTGATAGATATTTCGTAAATGTATGTACGTAATTTGGTTGTACGTCTTTTTAATCAAAACACTTTAAAGTAAATTTAAAAATTCTTCGTTTTTCTCTATATTATTTCATATCCGTGGATGTTTTATTCAAATTTTAAAGTGCTATCATTCTTAATGGTAAACCCTTTTTGTATTTGTTCTAAATGTACATATTTATATATGTAAATGATTTTTTATTTTATGAAATTATAATATTTATTAGAATTTTAATAATATGAAATCGATTTTCATTCATTGCATTACAAATTTTGTATTACATTCCTTTTCGATCTAATTTCAATGATAAATTAATTGAAACAAGTGTAAAAAATGCGTATAAAAAGGCTACAAAAGAACAGGAAGAAGTTTTGTGAATTATAAATACAACTATGTATATAAATATGCATGTATATATTTTATAGAATATATGTATATATATATATATATATATAAGTATATATAACTTTTTTTAAGTATATATATCTTTTTTTTAAATAATATTTAATCTAAAAATAATATGAATTTTAGTAAATAACTACTTAAAGACATTCTAAACTGTGACTCTTGTATGTTTTGATTAAATGTCTATCTGTATATGTTTATTTTGTGTGTATGCGGTGTGTGTGAGTTTATGTATAAATAATAACACATCGGAAATTTAGCACAAAAATCAAATACAAATTAAAAGATTTCATATTAATAAACAATGCAAATATATTTACTGCATTATGTATAATTTCATATACTTTACGTCTCTCAATATATATGTATATTGATATATATCTATGCTTTCACATACAGACATATACAATATATATTTGTGTGCTTATAAGCTAATAACATATTATTGATCTTAAATCGATACTTATATATATAATTAATGCAATCATTAATTGTCCAAAAGAAAGAACAAAATAATGAAATTAAATTAAAAATTGTCCGTTTGGGATTTATTTGTTTTCGTTTTTACTTTGCTTTTCGTCAACTTGTCGCATCAACTGTTCGTTCACATTTAACTTATAGATGTGAATTTTGTGTTGCCTTTGTTTTTGCTGTTGTTCATTTTGTTGTAGTTGCTGTTATTGTATCGTTGGCAATTGCTATTGGAAGCGTTAAGCATTTATCAGTAAGCCTGCGCCTCCTTATAGTCACTCTGATCGGATGTATAAAAATCCTCGAGCTTCCATTGCAGTGTCTCGAATGTCGGTCGTCGCATTGGATCCTTATGCCAGCACTCCAACATGATCTCATATAAACGTTGTTCACAATTTGGCGGCATGGGCATGCGATAGCCATGTTCCACTTGTGTTAATACTTCAGCGTTTGTCATGCCTACAAAAATTTGTTTTCATTAATAGTTTTTTTGCTGATCTCATTTCTGTTCTCAAGTGTCAATGTACCTGGATAAGGTATGCGACCATAGGTGACCAACTCGGTTAGCAATATACCGAAACTCCAGACATCTGATTTAATCGAAAACTTGCTGTAATTAGCTGCCTCCGGTGCAGTCCATTTGATGGGGAAACGTGCGCCGACACGTGCTTCATACTCATCTTCTTTGATTAATCTAATACAAAAAACGAATGAAAATTTAATTAAAAACTAAACTAAAAATTCAACAAAAGCTATTAGTAATAGTAATGAGTGTGTTACCTTGTACTTATGTCACATATCGTGAATATTATAATTAGAAAATCGTAAGGGCAGAAGTGACCTTGCAGCCAAACTTACCTCGCCAAACCGAAATCGGCTATTTTGACAATGTTACTATCGCCGACGAGCACATTGCGTGCTGCCAAGTCTCTGTGAATGTAGTTCTGTGACTCCAAGTAGGCCATGCCTGCTGCAATTTGTGCTGCCATGTCGATGAGCGTCTGCATCTTGAGGCTGCGACCTTTGCCTGCAATTGCTAAAAGATATATTTAAACTGAAAAACTTGTGATATGACAAGCAAGCGGGCGCAATAAATGACACAAAATACAACACTTTATATTCAGTAGCGAATCGAATCGATGTGTGTGTGGAGAGCGAAATTTTGACAAATCGACTGGCAAGCGAAATTAAACGAAAGGCTTATGAGTTGTGTGTGTTCTCACGGGAGTAACGCTTACCTTGCAGGTATTCCAGCAGCGAACCGTGCTTCATCAACTCGGTAATAATGTAGATGGGCTCCTCCACTGTGCAGACTGCATACAATTGTATAAGCTTTGTGTGCCGGAGTTTCTTCATGATTTGAGCTTCAGCTAAAAAGTCTTTTGGATCCATTGTGCCTATAAGAGTTACATGATAAACCAAATGATCTTCCAAGTGGTTAAAAAACAAAATTTGCATACCTGATTTGAGAGTTTTAATCGCAACCGGTGTGGTATTGTTCCATAAGCCCTCCCACACCTCACCAAACTGACCGGAGCCAAGTTTGCGTTGGAACTTCAATGACGTTCTGTCGATTTCCCATTGATCGCGTGTTCGATGTGAAAGCCCTTCAGTAACGGGTTTCTCTATCTGTGCATTTTTAAGATAAACAAAAAGATTTAAGACATAAAAAAATAATGAATTGAATAAAACATATGTTTGTAAAGTAATCAATTTATGCTATAAGTTGTCGATGATTATGTATGTATACATGTTTTTTTTTATAATATTACATTTGTTCGATGTTACAAAAATGGGCTAATTCATTTGGTTTTGATTTTATTGACAAGTGTAATGTAAATGACTGTGCTAAAAAAATAAAATATATAAACGAATTTTCAAAGCATACATTTAGGAGTTATTTACTTACATACATACATATGTAGATGTATGTATGTATATGTATAAAATACGTTGAAGTTTGTTCCTGTTCATAAAAGCAATATTGCCTATGCCCGCCGCTGATGCGTATGTGACGACATACATAAATAAAAAAAATTACAAGTGCGTTGCATAGCATACGTACATATATGTCAAGTATGTATTTTGTAAGTAGCAGTACGAGCTGCTTTGTCAGTGCTGCCATGTTATTATGTTTTTGAATATGGTGCAACACTGATGCGCGACAAAATTGCATTTATGAACTGACTCATTAACTGTGCATTTTTCACCAATTATAATAAAAAAATTTAGCTTAGTGTAGAAGTACACATCAACTTTAAGTTGTATTACAAGCGTATTGTACTTGTACGAAAAGAGCAGAAAGGAACAAAAAAAAAAAATCAAATGTAAATATTTTGAAAGCTGTTATGACAATATGCAAAAAAATTCCGTTTTCAAATCGTTTTAACAATATGTACTGTATGTACTGAACATTTCGAATAATGGCAGGAATATGGAGCTTATACAAAATGACAACACAACCTACGCTGCCACACATTTCTACACAATTAACAATCAAATAAACTTGGAGGCTTGCAAAGGTTTGTCGATAATTCAACGATGTATTTAAAGGTCCAAATCACCCAGCATGTAGATTACATAATGGGGATTGAACATAAGTTTCGAGAAATAGTTTAGACATTTAAATTTGAAATTTCTATTAAAATTATTTCTATTTTCTCGTTTACATTTTTATTTAAACAGTTCTCAAATCGGGCACAATTATATATTTTTCATTGTGGGATATATTTTCATTTAGTTTTCTAACTTAGCAGTCACGAGTGTTATTTTCCAAGCAATTTACATTCGTTCCTTTCGAGCATACAAGTAAATTGCTCCTAATGCCACAAAAGTCTCCTATATAGGATAATTTGTGTGTCGAAAAATGTAATATTTTTTTAAGCACGGGGTTAAGAATATTTTTTCTTTAATTTTTAGTTGCAATTTTATTGTTATAATTTTTTTGTAGTTATTACAACTGATATAACAAATTTAATTTTGGCCTGCTTGAGAGCAGTCAAATATTTGGTATTGACTGTCATATTTTGAAATTTTAAATATTTTATCGGAATGTCATAAAAATGAAATGAATTGTTACTTTGTTTGTTATAGTTGTCAGAATTGGCATGTAAATATATATGTACGCATATGAATAATAAACTAAATGAATAATAAATAACAAAATCCAAACAATACTAATAATTTTATATGCAATATTGTCATAAAAGCTTAAACACATTTGCGTTTGGAAATGCTTTGATGGTGGTATGTTTTATTTTTTTGGTTTGACTGTACACAATTGGTATAACAAGCAATTGGTTTGACTGTATATTGGAAACATATTTTCAATTAGATTAATTAAAATGGGTGTAGACGACAACGTGGTGAGTTTAGTTATTTTGTTAACGATGGCATTTTGTTGGTTGCAGTGACACACACACATACAATTAAAGTAAAGCCTACCTCAAAAATACCCGAAAATGCATTTGTCTTAAAAAGTTATCATTATTTTTTAAGATTTTTTTTTTTTTTGTTAATGTTATATCAAAAAGTCGTTTGTTTGTATTTAATAAAAGAAGAAAATTTGAAATAAATATTTTTTTTTTAGTATTTCGTATTAAAAATGAAAAAGGAATCGAAATTATAAGAAATGTTTGATTGTATGCATTTAAAATTAGTTTCAGAACAAATGAGCATGTAATATATTTTAAAAACATTTTTTTTTTATTCTCAATATAATGTTAATGTTACATGGTAAACAAAAAACAAAATCGATGTCAATGCATAATTTAAAAAATGCACAAATTTTGTGACAAATTCATTGTTGTTTTTACATACCTGTACGCATGGCTTCAATAGATTAACACACAAACCATCGGAATCCTTTGAGTAATGCTCCACAAGCTCTTGCAGCGTTCTATAAAAGAATAATAAAATTAATACTTTATTTTTAATTGATTAATGCAATTGCAACTTACCTGAATGTTGTGCGTCTAGCTATAAAGAAGCCACCTTCGTCCAATTGTCGTATGCGATAATGCTTTACAGTATCGCCGTCACGCACTGAAACAAATCAAATCAAGCGTGTAAATAAATTAATAGTTATACATATTAAATAATAGTCAGTGATAAAAAAATAAATGAGTTGTCATACACACCTGATAGCGAATAATCGTTGTGGCGACTCTCCGAATCGCGTATTAAAAACGCGCCATGCTCATTTTCTGGCAGTAAAAGTTTTTTCTCGGCTTCAATACGTTTTATTTTGCGGAAGTACCAACTGCAAGCGGGGGCGCGGCATGAAACAAACAAAATACGAAATTTATAAGTTTTTATGTTCGACGTAAGTGTGTAAAATTGTATAAATTCACTTAATTTATTAAGGAAACTATGAAATGGCGGCGAAAAGTTTATATGGCACGCGATCTGGTTTAAACACACATATGATATGTCTATACTTAAGTAAGATAGAGAGAGGGAGAAAGAGATCGGCAGACAGTAAAATAAAAGAAAAGCTGAAACGCGTGCACGCGTAGGCGTCTGCGTTAACGCATGCGTGCGTGCGTGTGTGCGCATGTGTTTGCGAATTGATGCATTGAAAAGTTGTGTTTGTTGTTTTTGTATCTTTCGGTTCATTGTCAAGTGTCATTAGGCGTACATTCCGCCAACAAGATAAAAACAACACAATAACATTTACCTATGACTCAACTGTTATGTACAATTAAATTAAGTAGTTCAGAAGCAAATGTAAATTTTTCCTCGCATACGTGCCAAAAATGTCATTTAAAAAATAAAATTTTAGTTTTAATAGAACGTAACTTATTAATTATGTAATTTTGGAACATACACACATATAAGAAACACACATATACAAACATGTCGCATACACAATTATGAAAAAAAATATATATTAATAAATGATATGTGAAATTTATTATGCACTTATTTTGTTTTTAATACATTTTTTCCTCTTTCTCACGTTACTATTATAATTTTAATATTTCAGATATAATTATAATATATTTTTTTAATTTTTTTTTGTATATTTTTGGTAAACAGCCGGTTTCAGTTTTAATAAAGAAAAATATATACAGTGGCTCCCATCTTAAAAGAACCACCCATTTTTTGAACTTTTTTTTGGCATTTGAATACCTGTAGCTTCCAAACCAAAATAAAAATCGGTAAAGTGTAAATGCAGATTTGTAGATTGAAGTATTACCTTTAAAGTGATGTGCAATATTATTATTAAAAGTAATTTTTAACGAAGTTGTGGTCATAGAACTGTCAAAGGGTAAAAAAAATGATTCACAGCTTATTTGAACCAAAATTAGAAAATAACTATATTATGACGATTTTTTTTAAATTATATACTCTAGTTCTATTTCTTTTTATTAAAATACTATCCTTATTTATTTTAGATCCTATTTCAATCGATGTGTTCCATTTTTAGGGATGATTTTCGTCTCAAACCCCAAAGAAGTGATTTCATACATTTTGTATGGGATTGGTTCTGGTTGTGAGGACAATCCTTCCCTGAGTCCAAATTTTGAAAATTTTACCACATATTTTGTGCTTTGTGTAGAGTTTAAGTGTTATATTAACCATCTATTACAAAAATGTAACCATTCCAAAAACCACGTATAGTTTAACATACCGACACAATGTAGACTGGTTTAAAAATGACACTTTTTCATACAAAATAGACAAGTGTAAGGTAACATTTTTTTGGTCTAGTATGTTAGCCTGTTCCTGGTTTTGAAACGGTTACATTTTTGTAATAGATGGTTAATATAGCACTTAAACTCTACACAAAGCACAAAATATGTGGTAAAATTTTCAAAATTTGGACTCAGGGAAGGATTGTCCTCACAACCAGAACCAATCCCATACAAAATGTATGAAATCACTTCTTTGGGGTTTGAGACGAAAATCATCCCTAAAAATGGAACACATCGATTGAAATAGGATCTAAAATAAATAAGGATAGTATTTTAATAAAAAGAAATAGAACTAGAGTATATAATTTAAAAAAAATCGTCATAATATAGTTATTTTCTAATTTTGGTTCAAATAAGCTGTGAATCATTTTTTTTACCCTTTGACAGTTCTATGACCACAACTTCGTTAAAAATTACTTTTAATAATAATATTGCACATCACTTTAAAGGTAATACTTCAATCTACAAATCTGCATTTACACTTTACCGATTTTTATTTTGGTTTGGAAGCTACAGGCTTTCAAATGCCAAAAAAAGTTAAAAAAATAGGTGGTTCTTTTAAGATGGGAGCCACTGTATACATATGTCTAAAAAAAAACTTGTTTCTTTTTGAAGTTGAACGCGTCTTAAAAACATTTTTGTCTTTTTATCAATTTGCATTTGCTAATTATACTCTTCATCTATTGCGTGAATGGCATAGTAAGTTTGTCATGAGGTTTACATTTACATACAAAAGGTTCTTTGTTTTTCCTCACAAATCTTAACCAACGTTTTTTTTAAAGAAGAGCAATTTGTCAAAATGTTAACCATATTTATTTATTTCTTCTTCAATACTATTATTTATATGTACATATTTATTTTAATTAATATACCGAAAGAGTGTCAAAAGCAAAATTGAATCTTTGGTATAAAAAAAAATGTAAGAAAAAAAATGAGAAAAATACAACACGGTAACTTCAAAATACAATGCAACAATTGTACAGTTTTAACATTGACCTTAATACGATTTTCATACATTTTTTAAGCCTCTTTTACTAATAAGTAAATATTACAAACGAGATAAGAAGTCAACGCCATCTGACGGTAATGTTTTTTTTTTCGCAGCAATTACTGCGAAACTGTTTTCATTCATATAATTTTTACGCTGAGAAGAAAGAAAAATCAATCGAAGCATCAAAGCGTAACTAAATATAAAAATGACGTTAGATGAGAGCTTAACAAATTGTAACGAGACATATAAACTCTGCTAATTAGTCACACACACACACGTACACAAGCAGTGTAGGTTAAAAATTATTACAATTATTATTTTGTGTGCCTTTTTGTGCGTCAATCTTGAAATGAAATATAACGAAAAACCAAAATTTGTGTGACTTTTGAATAGTTTCACACTAAAGCGTTAATCAATAGAAAAGGTGATACATTAAACAGTTGATTTTGACAACAAACTGATTTTATGGTGTCATGTGTGATAAGCAAGTAGAAAGCAACAACAAACATTTAACTGAGAAGATAATTATTACTCGTTCTAAGAAAATTTATATGGCAACATCTGTTGACTGCATTTGCATACAACTTTTGATTTCATTTTACAAATTTCAAAATAGTCAGACAGACCCACAAGCACACACGCATACAGAGAGAGTTGCAACGCTTAGCAAGAGTTGAAAAGTAAAAGCAAACATTGACTCTGAAATTGAGAATGTGCTGCTAGTCAACTATTAAAGGATGTTAGCTTTAGTAAATTTTCTTTTCACTTGTATGGTTTTATCTTTTTTTTTTCTCTCCATTTTTTTTTTGCTTCTTCTTTGCTTTGCCCAGTGGCATGAAATAAATTTTCAAGCTGAACGGAAAAAAATAAAGCTATAAAGTTAAGTTAGTTTGGCTGCCTCTTGACAACTTTATGTCGTTGTATGGCATAGTTAAAGTGCCACTATCGACAACTTCTATGTATGCGTGCGTGTGTGTGTGTGTGTTAGTATTTTTCTAAAGCATGAGCAAGTGAGTGTTTAGTTGTGCACATAAATTGCAGCTTCTCAGTTGGTTTCAATAGAATCGCAAAAGCAACAAAAACAACGATAGTAAAAAAAATGCATTGGCAGGATGCTGGAGCCACACACACACACACACGCTGAGTAAATTTCTTGCTAAGCTGGATAACTGACAGGCAAAGTCGAGAGTCGACGTCATCATCATCACCGTCATCATCATCGTCATCATCGTCGTTGTTTCAGGCACACCTGCTTTGTTGTAAGCAACGGTCAGTGTTGTTGTTGTTGTCGTCGTCGTCGTCGTCGTTTCATTGCAACAGCTATAATTTTTTCACGCACAACCAACGAACGTTCTTCTTCTTCTGCATTTTGCTTCTATCATTTATTCCTTTTTCTTTCGCTAGCTCTTTGTTTTTAAGCTTTTTACGTTCTTTGCTTTGTATTTAGCATTTAACATCGGCTAATGGCATTTGCTTAGCAATGTTCGATTTCACTTAAGCACTTTGTGTTCAGCTCAGCTCAGTTCAGCACATTGTTGCATGCTTCATGGCAATCAGTGGCATGCTTTTCGCTTGCAACATTGCTATACCATTATCAGTAGTTTGTTTACTTGGAATTCATGCAAAACTTTGTATTTTTCTCGTTAAAAATTAAAAAAACAAAGAAGTAAAGCATCGGAGATTTGATTGCAGTGTTTATTTTTGTATTAAAAGCATTGCTTTTCTATCAATTTAAGCTGTAACATAATTCACATACAAGACACAAGTTAAACAACAACAATAGCAACAACCACGCGCAGGCATGTAAACAGGATACGACGTACGTGTTAATTAAAAAACAATAACGAACAAAAGAAACAAAAAAAAAAACGCATACGCAAAACAACCATGTGTCAACTGTGTGTAAAATTGTATCTAATTTTGTGTCAGCATATCACTGTGTTTACACAGCCAACGGCCAACAGCCAACAATGGTAAAAAAAATTGAAAGAGCTAAATTACAACAACACCAATAACAACGTTATTGTCGCGTCGCTGACAGAAAATCAAATTATTTTTGTCGTTCGCTGCCATCACACAGCATCGTACGTTGCTGCTTAGGATGTTTGAAACGAAACAGGATTCAACGTGTTAGACCCACCGCCACCTCCCTCGCTGTCGCCATCGTTGTGCGACAGGTATGAGTACAACATGAATGAACGAACGAACGTACGTGACATGTAATGAGTGATTGATATGGTTATGGTTATTGATGAGCAATTATTTGACGCCAATGCATTTTGTTGCAGCTTGGTGGTTGGTTGCTCGGTTGGCTGCCTCAGTATTTGATCGTTTGGTGTGTGTTCGTTTATTTTCGTTGTTGTTGTTTTTGCTTTTGCGTGTCTATTACGTTTAATAATTGCCAACTCCATTGACCGACCGACCAAGCGAGCGGCCATCGTTTTACGGTTTGCAATACATTGCTTTTGGGTGATTAAATGGACAGAGTGAGTGTCTATTTTTAGCAACACGGCAAGCTGTTAATTACTTTATGTAGGCACGTCATTATGTGCACGTTAGTTATTTTAGGGAAAGCCGATACACACACACATATGTACATATGTATACAAAGTGAACTAGTTGCAGTAACTTGATTATTTTTAGAATGATGTTTTAGTTACATTAATATTGAGTTTATCGATTGTTAGTTGCAGTTTAGTCAGTTATTTGATTGTCAGTAATTTAACTAACTTAAGGAAATGTCTTAAGCAAGACACTGTTAAGCCGTAACAATTCTCTTAAAATGTCTGTTGATAACATTTTAAGAAGAATGGCATTCTCGGAATAGAAATGTATATACTTAATGCAGTAAAAAAAATATTAAAATAATTCGTAGCCCAGCCCAAGCAGCTTATTTTCTTGTTTTCAAAAAAAAACCAGTAAGGGCGGTATAGTCGAGTATACTCGACAATATAATACCCTGCACACATGGTAGGCGGTGTCACACCCTCAATCTACAAACACATATTGATCTGACGTCGCCTTTTCAAATAGTGTTCAAAATACAAAGAAAATCGGTCAAAAAATGTGGATTTTACGAAAAATTTAAGTTTGTAGGTCTCTGAGGGGTAGCCATCAAAGAGAGGGGAAATTTATGGTATGCAGTTTTTAAGATGTATTATCACTGAGCTTGTATACAAAATTTAAGGTTCATACCTATGTTAGTTTTGGAGATATAGCAATTTAGAGAAAATTACTGGGGGAGGGGAAATGAATATGAGGGGGGGATTTTGTGGTATGCAGTTTTGTAGAGCCACTCATACTGAGTCTACATACCGAATTTCATGTTTCTATCTCTTTGGATGTTTGAGTTATAGCGATTTAAAAAAGTGGGTAGGGCTGGATGGGCGGGAAGGAGTGGGCGTGGCACAAAAAAAAAATAAACTTGATCTGCTGCCAAGCATCACGAGTCTACCCACCAAATTTCAAGTCTCTAGCTCTTACAGTTTCCGAGATCCATTGGTGAATACAGACGGACGGACGGACAGACGGACGGACATGGCTCAATCAATTTCTCTTGTCGTCCTGATCAAGAATATATATACTTTATGGGGTCCCCCTCCCTTCCTTCTGTGCGTTACATACATTTCGTTCAAACAAACTTAATATACCCCGACACACTGTATGTGCAGGGTATAAAAACATTAGTCCAATCTCGTTCTTCTTGAATAATCTCTTACTTGTATTATATTATTTTATTTTTAAATGATGCATTTTTTTTTTTTAATTCTCAGTTTATTTTTAGCTCATTCATGAATAGACATGAGCATGCGTTGAGAGTGTGTGTGCTCTGGCGCCAAAATAGTTAGTTATGCGTTTCAAGCTTACAACAACAATTACAAAAAAAAAAGTTGCTAAGTAACCAACAAAGTAACTCAAAGTCTAAAAAAACAAATCAACATTGTTGTTGTTGTTGTTAGCGAGCAATGTACGTACGTACAAACAAGAAGTGCATTAAAACAACCGACCTTAAAGCAAGTAAACACGTTCCGAGCAGATCAAAAAATCTTATAAATAAGAAAATAAAAACAACATTTTTAACCGACTAACTAAAATACCAAAATCAAATGCAACATTGCTGTCTTGGTTGCGTATCAACAATATTGGCTTGCATATTGTCTATGTATGGCATAGACGCAACAACAGCCTCCGCTGCATGCCTCCAAATGTGTGTGTGTGTGTGTGTGTGTGTGTGTGTGAGTATTTTTTAAGGAAAACGGCCAAACTATTTTTAAACGACTACAACAAACAGAAACTTGGACTATGCGCAAACTAACCAAATGCGGTTTGTCTAAAAATAACGCACAACAACAACAACAACTATAATAACCACGACGACAACAACATTGTTGTAACGCTTTGGCATGTCTTTGGTTTTGCTTAGACAGAAGCTGCTGCAGTTGCATCTGTATTTTGTTGCAAACCTTGTGGTAATTACTTGCTCGCAACACCAACAACATAAGCCACAACAACAACAACAACAACAGACAGACCAATAAGCAGCAAAAGCAACTAACTAACGCGTCTTGGATTTCTAGTTACTCGATTTTCTGAACATTTAATTGCTCGTTCTTATATTTTTTCCCCCTTTTTTTACTGCTTTTATTTTATAATTCGATTTTGCAATGAAGATATGGCGAAATGAGAAAAAAAAATGAAGAAGCAGCCAAGTTAGCAAACCAAATGAGATACATGTTCAGAAGAAGGCAGTTTGCAGAGGAGCATATCAACTTTTTTTTATAAAGAATTTTATTATCATTATTTGTTTTTAATTTGCACCGTTTTAACAAATTCATGAAGACTTCTGAGTATAGCACTGACCTATAACACGTTCGACTTAAGTGAGCCATTTTTTTTTTTTTTTAATTTTTTGTTGTTGTTTTCTGTTGTTTTTTTGATTGACATAAGCATGCCTGGTCAGTCAGTTACCGTTTGGTTTTTATGCAACTACTGCAAAGTTGTATTTGTTGTTGTTGTTGTAGTTTGTGCCGCAATGCGTTGTGTTGTCATTTAACTGCACAGTACGTTGCCACATTTAACATAACTGTTATTTAAGTACGTCTGCCAAATTTGCTGTGGTCTTCTTCTTTTTCTGTTACCAATTAGAGCAGCCAAAGGTGAGGCGGGAACACCAAGAAGAAAAAAGGTGTCTGTCGTTTTTTCTCTTTGAATATTTATGAAAACGTGTTTGAAGTTAATAAAAAAAAAAAAAACAAACATCATGAATGAGTCAGTGTTGAGGCACGTCGATTGACGTCAAGCCGTTTTCCAATTGTTTTTGCATGTATAATTTTTTTTTTTTTTTTTGCACATAAGATTTTTATTTGGTGTCATAAAAAGTTTCGGATTTGAATTTTTTTTCTACTTTTCATCTAATATGGTCAAAGTAATTCTTCCAATTGAAACGCGCAAAAGTGCTTTAATAATGTTTATCGATGTATACATACAGTTGCGGTCGAAAACATGGTAGTGCTTCCAACGAAATCTTACATGTTTTTTTATAAAATATGCCAATAATTCTGATCTAATAACTACAAACCACGCCTAGGCACCTAACTCGTATCCTTTGCTTTGTCATTAAAGAAGAAGATCTTAAATCAATGGCATTATTTACATATATCCTACAAATGCATTATCATGGTCTCCTTAACAGTGCCAAACTCTGTTATACGAAAAATGTTAAATGTTTTGTTCGAGAATTTCGACTGGGTGGTTCGTCTAAAGTAATAATAAGATCCTTTGCGACTATTTAGAACATTTTTGGGATAATTTAGTTTATGAAAGGTATTTGGGGAAAGAAAACTTGAAAATTTCTTATTATTATTAACAGCACTATTATCTTTCTATCGTAACTGTACATAAGAGGAGAGCCAAAAACAAATATGCTAAATAAAAATATATTTATTTATATAAAAGAACGTTATCGATTTTGTTATTTAAATAAACCATTAAAAACAACTTAGCACTTAAACTTTGAGGAGTTGAGGCTTTCAAAATTTTAAAATTAAACAAAAATACAATTGAATATAAATTCAGTGAAAAAATGTATAAATAAAGACAACTTTTATGTGTTCAATTAAAATGTAATACCTGTTTTAATTTTAGTTGTGTTGTTTTTATGCTTTTGTTGTTGTTGTTGTTGTTTTTGGCAAGCAACAACAATATTTTAGACTTTGACTTGCTTCATTAACTGGTCAAGTCAAAGGCGGCTTGTCGTAGTCGTTGACGGTTGGCGTTGTCGTCGTCGACCGTGTTCAACATTGCTTGTTTATGTTAATTGGAGTAATTTTGTACTTTTTTTTATTTTATTAATTTTTTTTTGCTATTTAGATAACAACAACAACATTAACGAAAAACAACAAATTAAAATAAAAGGTGAAAACTTTCTCCATAATTATTTAAAGTAAATTATTTTTTTTTTCACGCAAATTTCAAAGCTCATATGACAGACAGACAGACAGACGAATGAAAATCAACATCCGCAGTAATGCAAAGCGCATTCAATTTAAACAATTTCAATCACATTAAAAATAAATATTTGTCTTAATAAGCAAACAACGAAAATATCAAAGTATAAAATCAACTCATTAAAGTTAAGAATTCAATTAGAAGTAATTTAATGTCAATTTGCTAATGGAATGTTTTTATTTTTTTTTTTTTGTACTTAGCCAACTTAATTGCCGCAGCACTTTTCATTACAACAAGTTTGTCAGACACTTACCTGAAAACAAGAAAAAATAAAAAAATTAATAAATATTTTTAAAAATTAATTTCAAGATTTGTGAAATATAATCATGTTTGTTTATGCCGCTTGGATAAATTTAAAAAAAAATGACTAACATATCTTAATTGTTAAAGAAATTATTTATTATTATTTAATATTATCTGCACTTGCTTTCAGATAATGATGAAATTATTATTGTTGTTTTTTTTTATATCTAAGAATTTTTTAATTGGCTTGACTAGCGGAAAAACCGAATAGTGTGACTCACGCAATAACGTACATATGTTCTAAGGTAAATATAAATAAATACATATACAGCTGCGGTCAAAAAAATGGTAGTGCTGCTAATAATGATGCGTAAACTACTTTTCATAAATCAAATTGTCTGAAAATTGTGGCTGAGGAACTTTTTAAATACTCTGAACGACTTAAGTTTAGCGTATCTGTGCGCAGGACTTTAACAGTTTTTCTAATAACAGAGTTTGACAGAGAAAGAAGATTTGGTTTGGGTCTTCCAAAAAGACACGCACAAGGTTCTGAAGCCGTGTTTTGTCAGTCATCAGTTTAATTTTATTGGAACAACAGTCTCCCGATATCAACATTTGATGTTTCGGACGATCACAGTTGTCTCTTGCCAACCAATTGGATATATTTAAATACTACTACTATTTCTCTGATCGCAGCTGTATACTTGATTGGTATATTGTTATAAATGTACAAAGTTTTTCAGCGTTAAATTATTATTTGATTAGACTTAATTAGAATTGACATTCAATCGTGTTATGTAAATAATTCACAAGTTTTTGTTTTTTACGTGTATGTGTATTTAATAAACATTTGTTAATAAGCTATAAAATGTTGAGTTGTTGTTTCTTTTGGGTGCATAATTTATCGCAGAAGGATACGTGCCAAAGGTCTAACAATTGACTCTGACCTAATTTGCTTAGCACAGCAAGCGCCGCTCAGCCTTAGAATGTGCCCTTATGCGATTTGTGTTGTCAGTGAATGACATGCATTTGTGCACGCATGCTTGCATGCAACACGTTTTTATTTTGCATAACTTGAAAGTATTTCTTCTTTGTTTTAAAGTCAAACACACAAACAACATGACAAAACATGTTGTCTAACAACAAAACTAACAACTGACATTTTTAGCACATAAAATCTATTTTTAAAAGTTGCCGCCGTGTGTGTGTGTGTGTGTGTGAGCGAGTGTAATTGAGTGTAATTGATGATGGCGCCATATAAAAAACCAAAGACAAGAAAATACGTAAAGAAAAATGGAAAAGAAATTTTTAACGTCATTTTAGATTCGATTAAAAATTTTTCCGACAACGGTAAAACAACAAATCACACGAAAAAAAACCCACTTATATATAACATTTTTCACAGTTTTCGTCAATGAAAATGTATTACTTTTTTCCTTTTTTGTTTGGCAGGTGGTATTTTTTTTATGCTACCGCATCGTTGGCCAATAATTAAATTTTGGTACACGTTGCATGAAGTAGCATTGGTAGTGGCTTGTATAGCATAAACGAGTGTACGAACGATTGAATGGACGGCGGATGCGCGTGTCCGTGTTTGTTAGTATCCATATAAGTTTGTCTGTCTCTGTCTGTCTGTCAGTCCATTAACTCACTCAGCCAGTCACTCACTCATCCTTCACAACAACAACACACACACAATGCTGTGCGAGGGGAGAGGCCTTGTTGCTCTGCTGTTGCCGTTTGAGTTCGTTTAAATTGCTTGTTAAAGTTTGCCTACAGAAGTTATTTTTACTCTTTGTCTGACTATTTGAAAAAGTTTTTAATTGTTACTGTCTGATACTAAAACAAAAAAAAAAGGAAATGCGCAATGTGTGTGAGAAACAGAGAGAGACAAGGCTTGATCTTAAATTAATTATTAACTCAAGCGATTAACTTATTTATGTATGATTTTATTAATTAATTAATTCCTTAAAAAATAAAAATAATAAGACAATGTAAATAAAGAAAAAATGGAAAGATCTCGCTGTTACACATATATATGTATCTATTCTTTTAACGACAAGGTTTAAAAGATACAAACCTTAACGCACACACTGTTAAACGTTTGGTTTTCTTACACTTCCAACGGTTGTTTTGAATAAAAAAAAAATAATTAAATAATCTTGATTGCTTTTGTTGCAGACAAATGTTAACAACATTGCAAAAACGAGTTGAGTGGGCGTGGCAAGACTTTCTGACAGGTATTCGGACAAACGGGAATAAGAATTGATGAAAAAAAGCTATAGAAGTTAATCAGAAGTTTGTCACTGTAAGATATTACATATTAATTTATGGAATTCTTCTAAAAAAATGTTTCCTATTTCCAGATTTTGGTTTTTGAAATAAGACGATGATGATTGTGTGAGGTACATCATTATTTTATGACAGCTAAAGTTAAATAAAATAAAGTAATAATTTTGCTTTAAAACTTAGTTAAAATACATCTGTATTTATAGTCTTTATTTCTATTTTATAGACAGTGTAGATTTAAGTATTTTTTGTTTTTAAACCAGTCATCAAAAATATATATGACTGTATTATTAAAACCTTTTAAATGTCACAACACAAGTAAAGACTCGAATGATTTGAATGTTTTTTAACTTTCAACAATTTGCTGTTGTTGTTTTTTTTTTTTACATTATTGTAGAACAATAGTTCAATGTCAATTTAAAGTACAACAATTGTCTACAATACACACACAATTGAAAGTATTACTCAGCAGTCGAGTTGAGTTGAGTCGATGTCATGATATGTAAATCTTTTTCGTGTTATATTTTAAATTGTGTAGGCATTGGACAACAATTGGAACACAGTTTATAAGCATTAATCCACAGAGCATGAAAAAAATAAAATAAAAATAAATATATGTATACAATATAAGAAAACAAAGTGAATGCGCACAGTTTAGGACTTATTGTTGTGCACATGATTGTTTATACGTACGTTTTGTAAAAAAAAATTAAATTCATTCTATTCTAAACTTTGTTGAAAATATATTACTTTTACGCTTGACTGCGGTTGAAAATAATCGAAATTATTTTAATTATAATAGAAATTTTACAGGGGACTACAACAGCTAATTTTACAATTGTACAACAAAATTACAAGAAAAATGTATCTAAAATAAAAACTAATGATAATAAAAATTTAGATTATAATATCACGTGCTATTGACTAACACATACGACATACGGCAAGGCAAAGATTACAAATTTTGTAAATTATATAAAACTGTAATTTGTAGCGTTCATGTAACAAAAGCTATTAAAGCTATAATGATGGCATAGAAGTCGGTCTTCACACAGACACATATAACAACAAATTAGCTTATCGAAGTTTGTAGTATTTCTTCAATAATGAACACACAACTTGCAACTAAATTAGTATAATTTTTGAGCGTTTCAGTTTTAGCACAAAATCAATATGAATTTCGAGAACGTGTGCATAATGGCAATGGGGAAAACCGTGTTATTTAACAAAACTTTAATGCGTGCTATTATTTCAATTTTTTAAACTTTAATTAGTGTTGATATTTTCTATTTTTTTTTAGAGTATTTTTTTTTTTTCTGATCTAAATTAATATCGTTTTGAATAATGCAAAGAAAAACTACAGTGAGTCAAAGGTTGTTTAATGATTAATAAAAATGTAAACTATTAAAAACCAAAAAAAAATAAAAAAATCACAAAAATTTATATGCACAACAGAATGTTTGGCTTATTTGCAACAATAAATAAAAAATTCACAATTAATATTAAAAGTAATGAAAATATTTATTACTATTGTTATAAAAGTCAAGTTTATGACTGAAGTAGAACCCTGGCAAAGAAAATGCAAAGCAGGGAAGAGCAGACAAATAATAAAAATAAAAAAAACACTTTGAGTCACAGAATCAAAACAAAAGCTATGAAGTCAATTTGCATGAAAACAATTAATTAGAAATTGTTAAAAAAGATAGGAAATAAAATTAAACAGTTATAGAGAAACAGCAGAGTGAAAAAACAAAACTTGTGTGTTACCTTAAAAAAAAGTAACAAAATAAATAATAAAATGTATAAGTCTACACACTTCATCATCACTTGCATGTTGAAGCGTTACTTTTTTGGATTTTGTAATCGATTTGATAGCAAGTGCGGCGTTCAGGCACGTTTCGATATTAAATGCAAAATATTTCCCTCATGTGTGTATGCATGTGTGTATGCATTACAATGAAATACACACACAGACACAAGTTCGTTGCTTGCTTGTGTGTGTGTCTGCCTTGTGGCTAAAATAAAAATAAAAACAGCAAAAAAATTGTATTTTATATGACCAACGATGAGCGCGCGGCGTTGAATAAGTGTTAAACATTTAGAGAGACCATTTGAGTCGTTTTGGCCATGTCTGCGCCACTACAACAAGCAACAAATCTTCGATGAAGATGTTAATTACACGTTTTTTGAACTGTTGTCGACCGACGTGCGACGACGTGCTATCAGTCGTGACTTTTGTTGGCACAGAAACAAAAAAATCAACCATTAATGAAGTGATAAAATTTAAACAAACTTTTTTTTTTTTTGGTCTTTTTTTCATGCAATAAGATACATTTTTTCTGTTTGTTGTTTGTTTTTATCTACTTGCGCTTTTTAAAGCCTTTGCTTTTATGTTCGTTTATAGTTTTGTTTTTGTGTTGTTTTTGTTTGTTGCAATTAAAGTTGTTCAATTTGGTTGTATGAAATGTTTGGCGTGGCACTTGTTTGTTCGGTTGCCAATTGACTTCAATTGTTTTATGTAAATTTGTATTATAATTTTGACTCAAAAACGATTTGGCCTTGATTGGGCATGGAGCATTTTGTCGGCTTTGCTAATCGCGAAGGCAGGCATAACAATACGTAATATTGTTTGCGGTATTTTTTGTTTGTATAAGTTTTTAGACAAACATTTTGTGTGAAAAGGAGAAAAATAAGTATTAAGTTTTAATTTTTTTTTTTTTTTGCAAAAATTCATAAGAATTTAGTTTACTGACAAAGCATTCGTTGAAGACAAATTATTATCTCTTTGACTCTGCGTGCTCAAACTGTATACCATACATGTATGTATGAATAACCTCTGTTTTCTTCTTCTTCTCTTTGTTTTTTCTTTTGTTTGCGCGCTTTGAACTTTCATTAACCTCAAAACAAACATAAGTGGCAACAAAAATGGTCAATGAAATCAAAACATGTCGAAAACTCAAACAAAAAAAAAAAATAAATAAATATATACAAATAAAAATATTTATAAAAAAAAAAGAAAAAAAAAATAATAATTAATAGCAACTTACGATTTTTCATTTAAAAATTCACCACGCGTAAATTCCGAAAGTCGACGCGATTTGCCTTTCTTGGCCAACATCGAAGGTGTCGCTTGCGTTGTTGTTGTTGTCGTCGTCATCGTTGTTGTCGTTGTTGCTGTCGTTGGGTTAGTAGTGGCAGCCGTAGCAGCAGTAGCAGCATTCAGATTTGCAGCACTTTTGCTGTTAGACGTTGAATTTTTCCATGCCAAACAATGACAATCGCAGCTAATGAAGGCGACGGGCGCGTGGGCGGCACATTGGCTGCTTGTCTTGGGGGCGGGCACGGCGAGGGCGACGGGGCTGGGCATGTCGGGCGTTTTCATTAAATTCGCGCACGTAAAAACGCCGGCTGCGACGCTGGCAGGTAATGAGCGCGACTTTTCAATGACATTTGTCGATGTCGTTGTTGTTGTTGTTGTTGTCGCCGCTGCCGACGACGACGTCGACGTTGTCATCAACGTTGTTGCATTCGTAAAAAAGTGTAACGATGTTGTTGATGATGTTTTTATTGGCGCATTGCAAGCACAACAGTGATGATGTTGCTGTTGGTGTTGTTGGTGCTGTTGCAGGTGCTGATGTTGATGACCATTCTGTCTGGCGGCGTTGCTCATCTTTCTGCCATTTGTTGCCTCCTCGCAGCTGCACTTGAGCGGCGCTTGATTCGACCAACGACGCAGCGGTTGCTTCTCCCTTAGCAATTGCGCAAAATTTGCCGCCCCATTTTCACAATTATTATCGAGCGACATTTTTTTCATGAGCAAACGCTGGGTTGAGCCCGCGCCATTGCCGGTGCCATTGAGCGCCTGTTGCAAGCAAGTGTGCTGCTTCAGGCTGCGACGCGGTCGTGGCGGCGAGGGTGTGTCTGGCGGTGATATTGCAACTGACATGGATATTGCATCCAGCGAATTTGATTTAATTATCTGGCCATGATTATTACTGTTGCCATGATTGCTGCTGATGTCGCTGCCGGTGTTGCTGCTGGCGTTTGCAACAAACTTTTTATCGCCATGGTTCGTTGCACGATGTTGTGCAATGATGCGTGTATAAAGCTCTTCGCTGTCCAGCGGCAAAAGCAGATTTGTGACACCGACACGACGTTTCGCTTGTATGCGTTTGCCTTTTGTATCTAAAGGCGATGCATCAGTTTTGGTTTCGGTTTGTTCGGTTTTGGCAACTGCTGATGATGATGCGGCTCCTGCTTCTGCTCCTCCTGTTGCCGTGGTGCCAGCATTTGCTGAGGTCTGTGTTGCGTTCGTTGACGTTAATGCTGTGACAGAGCCAGTGCCAGCGGTAGAGGCGGAGACAGAGGCGGCCAATGACTTATATGATAGTATGTTGGACAGGCGACGCATCTTATTCGGTTTTGATGATTTCGCTGAAGCACCTTTTTCGGTATCATTGTACTCGTGTGCCGATTCTTTGGTGTTAGCAGCAACAGCAGTAGCAGTAGCAGTGCCAGCTGCAAATGTTGAAGCCATTGCTGTTGTTGTTTTATTGTGTTGTGCTGACTCAGACAGTTTCTTATTTTCTGTCTGCAACTGTTGCTCATCCACTTGGCTGACCACAAAACGATTTGACTTTACCTTGCCAAGTTGTTTGCCGGATGAAATTGTGGCTGCGGCTGCTGCTGCTGCTGCTGTTGATGATGTCTCAGCGGTATCCAATTTCTCTCCTTGTAGGATATCGTATAATGTACCATATTTGTGCGCAACATGCGTGCCCAAATTGATTGCGTCAGTTTTCGCATTTGTTATAGCAATGCCATTTTCACTGTTGGATTTGGCCTGAGTTTGAGTCTGAGCAGATGTCTTCTGTTGCTTTTGTATAATGTCATAAATCACTTCAGATTTGTGTTGCATTCTGACTTGTTGTTGTTTGTCTTTAGTTGTTGGCTGCTGCTGTTGATCATCGTCTGTGGAGTTTTCCTGTTTTGGGATGCCGGAAGTTGTCAACGTTGTTGTCATTGTGGCATCCTTTTCCAAAATCGAGCAAAGACTTCGACGCTGGATACGTTCACTGCCACCCGAGAGCGATGTCTGTGATGACTTGCGATGCAGTATTTCGTATATTGTGCCATAAGTCATATATTTATCATACTTCTGATATGTCAGATTGTAAATATCATTCTTACGTTGTATTATATCATAGATGGTGCCATAGACAATTTTATCGTAAATCTTAAAATTCCGACGATAATTCGAAGAATTTGTACGTGTTCCGGCGGCATTTGCAAACGGGAGACGTGCATACAATTGCAATTGTTGCTGCTGGTCTTTAAGCTCCTCCAGTTGTTGTTGTTGACTAAGTTCAACATCGAGAACATTTGTGCTTGACTTGGTATTGGTATCTTTGGCTGAATTACGTCTCGGTAAGAAATAAGAGGCGAAACTTTTGCGATGACGCGAATTCTGACGCTTAAATGGCGTTGACGACGTTGCTGATGCTGAGGCCGAAGATGATGATGACGATGATGCTGATGCAGCTGATGATGACGATGGCGAAAGGAATGACATTGTGGGTGTGTCCACGCATTCCGTTGACTCCGACGACTTGTCGACATCAACACATTCAATTTCGCGTACCAAACGCTTAAATTCCTCATATGAAGTGCGTCGCCTGTGCGCTTTTTCGCGTTCCTTTGTGAGAAACTGTTGATCGAGTATTTGTGATAGAAAATCGGAATTCTTGCGCAGTTTCTCTGTGGTCGCTGACGTGTGCGTTTGTGTATGTATTTGTGTGTGTGTATGTGTGTGCGCTTGCGTTTGAGTTTGCTTTGTGGTGTCATGCGGCAAGGCAATTCTTGCGGTTGCTGTTAGATCGTCACCGGTGTCCATTTCATCTGCTGTGCTCGCAACGGCCGACGTACGCGACGTGGCGTCAGCGGGGGTGGGGTCAGCGGTGAGAAACTTGTTTTCAGAATCCGGTTTAGTTTGCTCAATGCCGCTTCTTTCTGCACTCACAGCACTCACACTCAGTGTTGTTGGCGCATATACAAGCGTCTCCTCGCTGGTATTATTGCTGCCGCCAGCGGTGCTGTTCGTACTGCTGCTGCTGCTGTTGCTGCCATTGCTGGTGACTTCTTGTTCGGATATTGAAGCCAGTGTGCTTACAGCATTGCCATCGTTTTGTTGTGTACCGCCTTCGCCGCTTGCCGCTGCCCCTGCGCCGGCATGCTCCTGCATTTGGCCAGTTCTGCGCCGTGTCAGACGCCGATCAGCATGCAAAGCATTCTCGTTTGCCGCCGTTTGGGCGCTATTCATTTGTGTATTACATGTAAACATGGCTTTGAATTCCTCGTAGGATTTACGCCGATTACGCGATTGGGTCAAGCACTCTTTGTAGTTGAGACGTGCTATCTTTTCGACACTTTCCTCGCCATTTGGCGGCTCGCGTACCTTTGAGTTTGCGTTTGCGTTTGTTGCCAAGGCAGCAGCATTTGGCATTTGGTTATCGAATAGACGCGCAAGCGGCATTTGTGCTTGCTTGGCCGCCAATGCATCGAGTTTGTTTTGCATTTCAATGAATCCCGAATCCATAGAACTGACAGTGCATGTTGAATCGAAGCTTGTTTTGCGGCTGGAATTGTTGCTAACCGGCGATGCGGGCTTTGGTGGCGTCGGCGGCGGCGTGTTGGTATTGGCCAAGGCCAAAAGTGCGTCAGCATCATTGTTGGGCGCACAGAGTAAATCAATTGGCGCTGCAGCAGCACTACACACAGACTCAGCAGACTCATTGGACAAATGCTGCTCATTGTTGCCAGCGCCATTATTATCATCATCATCGAAACTAATCAGATCCTTAACTATTTGTGGTTTCGTTATGTTGTTGCTATCACAGTCTGCCGCTTTGTCGGCCATTTGCGGCTCAGTCTTAACGTGGCTGACATTCGTTGTCGTTGTCGTCATAGTCATTGTCGAATTGTCACTGGCACGATTTTTATTCACAAACGCATATGCGGGCAACTGTGTTGCTATTGCTGTTGCTGTTGTTGTTGCTATTGTCGTCGTCACGCCAGACGCCGTCAATTGCGCTAATGTTTTTGCGTTCGAATTGAATGTAGTAGCCGTTGCTACGCTCGACGAGAGACTGAATTTGTTGGCATTCGTGTTTGCGATATTACTACTAGTGCTGCCAGCGACGAGCAACGTTGGCGTCGCTGTTGTCGTCGTCGCTGTTGACGTTGACGGGGACGTTGCTACGCCTACACGCTCGCTGTGAACGTCAGCGGCAGCGGCAGCGCTCAACGTTAATGTGTTATTGCGATTATGAAAGATTTTCACACTGTGCATTGGTAATTTGTGACGATTTTGTCGATTACGTGCAATGCCCATGGCTGACGCTGACGAGCAATGTTTGCGATGATACCGGCGCGTGTATTTGCTTGCAATGTTGCACACAGGATCGCCCAGCGATGCCGGTTCATTGACATCGCATTTGGTGCTGGTTGAAGCAGCAGCAGCAACATTGAGCGCAGCACTGCTTCGGGCACAGCTCTTCAAATAGCGCTGCAAACGATTGCCGCCAGCGAGTGGACAACTGCTGCTGTTGTTGCTGTTGCTGCTACTGTTTGTTGTCGACGCATTGCTGCTGCTGCCGCTGCAACTCACATAACGTGCACGATGCGGATTGTGATTAGCATTGGTCAAATACTTGCTTGCGTACATTTCATTCATGCATTTCGCACAACAGAGAAACTCATAAAGTATCTCATCGTCTGCCGTTGCCTCACTACCACCACCACCACGAATGCAATGCTGCGTTGGCGGCGTAAATGTTGAATACTTTGGCTCGAGCAAAAATTCCAATTGCTCAGCAGCGCTCTTTGCCGGCGTATTACTTCTGCCGTCGCCGCTGCTGCTGCTGGTTGTGCTCGTTGTCGGCGTGGTAGCATTCGACGCCGTTACCGGCATCAATATATAGGTATTTTTCATATTCTTTTTGCTGTTAGACGGCAACTGCGACACATCTTCCGCACTTGTTTCTAACTTATTTGCATTGTCATTTTCCTTATTGCCATCATTTTGGAGAGGCGCACCACTGGCATCCTTAACAATCGAACTCTCGATGCTGATGCCGCTGTCGAGCAGCATAAATGTGCCATCCGAGGGCAATATGAGTCGGCCCTCTGCCGCCGCGTTCACGAGTTCGCGCAGCGCGTGCACCTGCTTCTCTGTCACATTGCCCTGCAACTGTATGCCGTGAAGTGCAAATGCGGTCGGCTTGTTATTCACCGAGTTCGGATCAGTGCACCAGACTACGGGCATTGTCGTCATTATTGTTACGTTTACGTTTCCGTTTATTATACACAATGAATCATTAATGTATTTATTTTTTATAATTTGTTGGGTTAATTTTTATGCGTTTTTTACGTTAATTCTCGTTTTGATTTGGCAAGTCAGCGCAGCAGTCTATGTTGTCCTCGTTCGGATTTTTTTTTTTTGTGTTTTGAGTTTTGTATGGCGTACTTTCCCACTTGTTGTGTTTGTTTACCTTGTTGTATTGTCAGCTTCTTTTATGCAAAAAGCTATAGTTGAGATTTCTTTATTTTTGAGAAATAAATAAAAATAACATACTGACGCATTAGTTACCATAATTTAAATGCACAATAAGCTGCGCTCATGTGAATTTTCCAACACTTGTTTGCTGTTTCGTGTCTGCAATTTGTTTGTATTTTTTTATATTTTTTTTGTGGTTTCCTAATTCGTTGAATTCATAAATCGTTTGTTGATGTTGACTTTATTAATTGTTTAGCGTTAAATACCAAGAATTTAACCAAAATATATGTGATATTCCGGTTTTTGTTTGCGAAGATTATAAAAAATGCAAACTTAAATATTATGTCATAAGTATATTGAAAACGATTATCAAAATTTTCAACTTCAACGACAACAAAAATCAATAAACACAATTTCTTAAAAAAAGAAGTAATAAATTCCACAACAACCGCAGACAAGACTAACCCAATACTACAACAAAGCTTTAGTAATTTCTAGTAATTGCTTGAAAATAAACATATAAAAAAGACCTCGAAAGCGCACACAAAGGTAAATGACTTTATTCAATAAAAAAAAAAAATACAATTTTTGCAGTTTGCATTTCGTATGCGAATTTTCATGCAAAGTCTCGCACGCGCACGCGCAGCACTGCGGCTCGCATCTAATTTTGAAATACACACGCGCCAATTATTTTTGCTCAATACACGCGAAAGGGAATAGGAAAGAAAAATATCGTAAAATTGCCATAAGTAAGCCGTCAATGGAAAAGTACAGAAACAAAAACCCCAACAGGAAAGCGCAGAAAAAAATGTAGAGCAAACTCAGAGTAAAGCAAAAAAAAAAAAACACAGAAAAAAAAAGAATAATTGTTTATAAGAGGGAATGCAGGCAAATATGTGCAAAGAAAAAAATAAAGTATATAAAAAAAGCATGCAACCTTGTAGTGCGAATAAAATTGCACTGAATTAATTATTGTAATACACACATGCATGTGTGTGAGTTTGTGTTTGTCAATATGTGCAAAAGAAAATGCAAATGAAATTAAATCAAACGCAATTTGTATAAAAATGTTGCTGAGCACTTTGAAATGCTCAAATGTAATAAAACAAGAGAAATATTTCAACAGTTTTTTTTATATTAAAAATTTAAATTTTTTGTTCAATAATTGAATTCCAATCAACGAGCAAAGCTTTGTAAATTTTCTTTTTTCGTGTTGCTTTAAATGATCGTGTATTTTTATGTTAAACGTCTGTATAAACTCATTCATAACAAATATTCATTGATCGAATATTGTAAAACAAAAAAACAAAACTTACAATAAAATTGTGAAAAAAAAACAAATCGATTGAAATCAGTGGCAGTGTAAAAGAGACAGAAAGACAGATCAACCAACCGACAGACTGTCTGACTGACTGATGATTGTGCATTGACGGCGCAGCAACGAAGTCAAGCTGCGACTTGGCATTAAATGAGAGAAACAAGTTTTAAGCCCAGTTTGTAAAAGATGGCAAATGAAGGCATTATTTTGGGCGTTACACGCGTGGGCGTTGGCTGCAATAAGTAACGTGTTCTTCCTGAGATTGTTTTGTCATTTGAATAAACTTAACAATCTTAATGTACTTGAAATTGCAGTAAAAAAATAAAAAAATAAATAAAAATACTAATAACAAAAAATAATTTAAAAAAAAATAAAATTATAGCTTAGAACAATTTGAGACATGTGCTTATTTTTATGATATTTTTTAGTATAATAAATAATTGCTGCTGACTCATTCCTTCCTATGTTGTTGTTGTTGATCAAAGTCCAAAGCTTTGTGCGTGGCTGTATTAAAGGGACAAATGTCAAAAGTTCGCGAAACCTTTAACAATAAAAATGTATAACACATCAAGGCTTACATTGAAAAACTACTATTTATTAGTCATAAAATAAAAACCACTTAAAATGTACATTATTGAGAAGTCATATATAATAACAAAGGAAAAAAAAAGTCATTAAAGTCAACTCAAAGAAAATAAAAATTGTTTGAAATAAAATAAGTTTGTTGTTGAGATAATCATTCTAAAGATTTACAACGAAAATCAATAAAAATGTTCATATTTTCAATAAAAAGAGCTCTTAATCGAAATCAGTTGACTCTCTCTACACTTTAAATGCATTATGTTGCTAAAAGCATTATTTGCATGCTGCTCAAAGTACTTCAGACAAAACGCTTGGCCTATAAACGCAAACAGTTCTGTGTGTGCATGTATGTCTGTGTGTGTAATAATGCTGTACAAAAGGGTATTGACATCCTTTTTCATTTTCAATGAGTAACCCAACCATCCAGTCAACCATTGACAACAACAAAGTCATCATAAAATATAACAACATGAATCTTTATGTTGTTGACGACGATGGCAACGACAAAGACAACGACAACGACGTGAATGACATTGGTAAATAGCATTAAACTGTCGCTGAAGAGTGTTTTTGCTCGTTGTTGGTCGGCATAGACGACGACAACGTTGGCTAAAAAGAAAAGCGGCACAAGTCAGAAAACAACTGACCGACCAAACGTCACAATACTGTCAGCAAATGTCAATGTCAAAACATAAATATTTGCGATGCTCAAGTGAATAAAAATTATAATAATAATAAAAAAATATATATGTATATATAAAGAAAAAAATACAAAATATGAAAAAATAACTGAAACTTTTGACACAAAATTACTAACTTTTGTAAACTCAAGTTAATTAAATCAATCATTGCACTAGTGGGCCGAACATATTCGACGTGCAAACAACTAAATATGTCAATAAATTTACGCGTGTGTTGTTTCGAATGAATTGTAGTGAACTCAGTGACTCATGCTAAAGATAAAAGCAAAACAAAACAACATCCTTAAAGTCATTTCATGGCAAGAATTACACAATGAAAGAAATTGAGAAGTACATACGAATTGTCTGAAGTTAATAAAATACAGTAAGGTAAAGAAAAGATCAACATTCAAAAAACAGCTGCTTGTATCTAAAAAAGAAAACCTGTATAACCAGAAAGCATTATACACACCGCGAACAAAAGAAGCAACACACACACACACACACACACACAATACAGATAAAGTTATTATTAATTCATATACCATACGCGCATATCATCATGATGTGAAAGAAAAGGTATAAAATCTTTATCAAGAACTTCTATAAAATCTTAAGTGCGAGCACAGCAATAAAGATTGAAGAAAGAAAGTGTCTTCGTCTTCATCGATATCAACAATATGATTAATTTTTATCATATTCATTATCAAGTGATTTGTCGATATTGTCGAAAAGAAAGCAGCACAGAAAACATACAAATTGTCAGTTTAATTCACGTGTTATGCACAAAAAGATAATTTAGTCGTGATAAAAGAAAAATGTATATAATACAAATGTTTCGTATAAGGAAGAAATAGTACACTATGTATTTTAAGAAACAAAATTAAGATCATGAAGCTGTTCGAGGACGTTTACGATACATTATGACTTTGAATATGATGCATTTTTTGCATTTAAAGTTTATTGCTGAACCTCCAAAGTTACATACACAAAAAAAAAAAAAAAAAAAAAATAACAACAACATGAGTAACAGCAGTCTGTCTCAGTTGGAAGGCTAACATCGAACAGTAGTCAATGTCGATGTGAATTCAAGAAGCTAAACGACGATTATGAGTATGCAAAATGCCGCTAATAGGTGATTAATATACAATTTGTAGCTTTTTCTCTTGATATTGTCGATTTTGTTTCTTTTTTTAATGTTAAATAACTACACGATATAATGAAAAAAGCTGAAAAAAAACCAAAACAAACAACTGATTGTGTGTCAAGCATGCGGCATTAGAACGCACAAGGTCAACGCTGGAAGGCCTCCTAAGGGTGGTGTACAAAAAATACCAAATACTTGGACCCACCTCTTGACTACTTGACTACTACTGACCTATGTTAACTACTGCAAGCCAAATGCGCACATATCTGTCTATCTAGCGTATTTCATATGTTCAAACGTGTGCGCGCGCGTGCCATTTGAGTCAAGTTAAAAAAAAAAAAATACAGAAGAAGAGAAAAAAAAAACAGACTGTAATAATAATGAGTATTTAAGGTAACAATTACACTCTCAAAAGTACTACGACCTAATTTGAACCGGTTTGGGTTTACTGCATTGTTGTTTTTGCTGCTTAATGTTGTTTCTCTTCTCTGTTGGTAGTATGTATATCGTTATGCTTTGCCTCTAACACTCAAAAACAAAAACACAATAAAAACCAACAGATTTTTATGCAGCTGTGCATAGCAACATGTTGCCAAATTGACGCTTCTGCAGTGATTTTATTTCTTCTTCTTCTTCTTTGTCTTATTTTTCGCATGCAACACAAAGAGCAACAACAAACAAGCCAGAAAGACAAACTAAAATCTTATGTAAAAATTACAACAAGTTTAGCCTGCGGCTTTTATAAGCATGTAGAAAAACGCGTAAAAATCGATAACGACTACAAAAACAATATAAATATATAAATAAATAAAAGTAATATTAATCAAGAAAGCTTTGATTTTTAAGACTTTGTTACTTTCTCTCCGTTTAAAGAAAAAGACACTACAATCGTAAAGAAATATTTCTGCTTTTGTGTGTGTTTTTTGAATTCAACATAAACTGTCAAAATCGGCTAATATATAAATTGTAAATAAAAAAATATATATAGACAAGCCACACGCACGCTTAGCGAACAAGTCATCAATCGATCGGGGTAAAACATGTTGCTGGTAGCGCCCATTTATGTGCAAATTTATAGCGTCGTCTACACTTGACCGTACCGAACTCATCACAGAGCGCGCTCAAAAATGTAGCTGAACAAAAAGCAGAAAACCAAATACAACCATTAGCAAAAACCCTAACGAAACGAAAAAAAAAAAAAATTAAATAAAAAAAAGTTTGGCTTTGATTTTGCGACGATTTAGGTCATTGCACAATAGTAACAGACCAGACTAAATTTAGTAGCCTCAAATGAATGGGCGAGTGAGTGTGTGTGTGTGTGTGTGTGTGAGCGGCAGGCAAGAGTCGAGGATTGTCGGAGTTAACAAACAATTTTAAAATGGGGTTTATTTCGCTAATAGTTAAGCAAAAAAAAAAAATAAAAAATAGTTTTATGTAATTCGCAGAAATTTAAATCGTTCTGAACTTTCTTTTTTTTTTTTTTTTTTTTGCATTAACTATTTAGAGCAATACAAAGTCTGTTTGGTATTAAAAAAAAAATTAGTACAGTTTCGTAAATGTTGATGAGCTATAAAAACGTGTTGGTTTTTATTTTTTTTGCACACTTGATTTATTACAATGATTCATGCCCACACACAGGAAATTTATTGTTCTCTTCCGTCAACGCAGTAAGAGAAAAATAACAAAAGGTAAAAAATGTATCTGACGCGTTAAGCTAAATACACATATGTATATACATATGTGTAAAGAAAAACACTGCCAAGTGGCAGCAATCAAACAAGCAAACAGTTGATTGTTAAAAAATAATAACGCATCGTCGACGTCATACAAGAGTCTACAAGAAATTGTACAAACATGAATATTTTTAATTAAATGTTTTTAATTGAAATTCTCTTTTCATATCTTAGTAAATAATAAATAATATGTTGTTTAAAAAAAAAAAAAAAAAAGAATACAACTTGTGTGTGTTTTTTTTTTCACAACCTTTTCATAAAATTCTTTTTATGTACAAGTATTTTTCTTTACTTTATTTGTTAATATATATTTTTTTTGTTTTTGCAAAACTCAACAATTGTTTCCAGTCACGTATATAAGTAATGAACGATATCGTGAACGAAAAAAAAATTAATGCAACCAACTGCGACATTTTTATACAGACATACAGAAATAGTACAATTTTCAGACTTTGTAAGCCGTGCACAAACACAAAATAAATAATAAAAATAACTGAAAGTATTTCAAATCGAATCAAACACGCGAAAAGATATTGCACGAACAAAAGCTTACTTTGAAATCGTATGATTTATTTTGAGCGTACAAAGTCGAAAATAAGAATAAAATAAATCTGCAAAAAAAATCACACCTATTTTGAAATTATGTATTTAATTTTTATATATTGTAGTATTTCGGATAATATTCGGATACTAATAACAGAACTTAAAGCGCTTCTCTCAAAAGAAAGTCAAATTAGTTGAAAAGAAATCTAAAAGATTATGTTATAATTTGTCCAAAATAGTTCAAATAGATCATTTGTCATTGTACAACTAAAGGCAAGCAAGAAAAATCCAGTGATCTGAACGATTCGGTAGTTCATACACTGCCCGTCCTTAATTTGTCGTCATTTTCAAAGTACTACTGTATAGTTTTTTTTTCAGTGCTTTTTCTTTGCTTCGCATATTGCATAAGCCCGAAAATATTGTAATAGTGTCAACGTAACTGTAACTGACAGTTCGCGACTACTCATGACAAAAGAACTGTTCTTACGAAATAGCCATAGTACGAAGAATGTGTCCAAAACTTGGCTGGCTTTCATGCATACCAAGTACATAAAACAAAAAGAAAAGAAGAAAAATGCTATTGAGCGACAGAAAAAAAAAGACTTGTGAAATTCAAGATAAAAGTCAAAAGCAAGGAAATAAAGATACAAACAACGACATGTATGAATTGCGCACAACTGTTGAACATTAAAATTCTAACGGTATAACAAAGTTAAAACAATGAAAATAAAAATAAAACACATTAGAAGAAAAAAAAAACTTTTAATAAAATACAAACAAAAAACCGCACGAAACAGCAAACAAAATAGAAAGTTCTCTGTTTGACAAAAAGTATCAATTTATTTTGAATGCAGCGCAACATTTGCAATAACAAAAAGCAAAAACAATATGCAACAACAATGACTGTTGATTGTTTTAACATTGTTGCTTTTTACACATTATGCATTTACCTTTTTTTCTTCCAGCATTCAAATTGTTTTGTTGCTAAGAACTAGCAAGCTAGCAACAAAATATGATTCATGTTGCTCGGGTTCGTTGTTAATATGTTGCAGCAACATTTGCTTGAAATGTTGCAAAGTGTAACACTTGTATTTGCAATTTGTAACTTCTTTTAGTTTTTTTTTAGTCGGTTTAATTTTTTTTGTTTCTTTTGCTGTTTTTATCTGCACAGCTTTTTTGTTTTGTTGTTTCTTCTTCTTTTCGGTTTTGCTCGTGCAGAGTAGCTAATCACTCACTCAGTCGGTTTGCGGTTGAGATTTACACATATACCTGCGTTTTTATTTCTTTTTTTCTTACTTTGCGTTTTTTTCTATCTTCTACTTCGTTTTTATTTAATTTTTTTCATTTTTCATTTTTTTGTTGTTGTATTATTTCGTATTTCTGCACAGTTTTATTTATGAGCAATGTTTAATGCCTTCGGTGGCTGTTGAAAATAACAAACTATCGTTGAACAAAGAAAAAACAGTCGTTGGTTAAAATATGCAGCCATTACTGACTTGACAAGTTAATTTTCAGCACTAACACACGCACACAAACAAAACCCCAACACACACACACACGTGTACGCAGCAAAGGGCGATTATGCACAATTTCAATGCACCGTTGACCACAATTTAATGTTGATT
Organism: Phortica okadai; assembly: GCA_034638295.1. Lineage (NCBI taxonomy): Eukaryota > Metazoa > Arthropoda > Insecta > Diptera > Drosophilidae > Phortica > Phortica okadai. The sequence goes on along the minus strand of CM067851.1, from coordinate 12,817,617 downwards.
TTCTTTAAACTTTTGTTTAATTACATTAAAAACGTAAAAAAAAAAAAAAAACAAAAACAAAAACGGAGGTTTTCAAAACAAAGACAAAAAAAAATTAATGCAAAACTTGTTCATTACGTTCGTTAATAGCAACAAATGCGAAAACAGAAAGCAAAATTCAGTTCGTATTATTTGAAAGAGTCAATAAGACAAAAAAGACAAAATTAGATACAAAACGCGATCAATCGATCGTATCGAATCGCGTCTGCTGTTTGCTGGCTTTGTTGCCTTTTTTTTAATCTCAAAGTTGGCTTTTAGCTTCGCGTTTTAGGGTTGCGAGCGTGCGCATTGACCGTGTCTTAGGAGCGGTTGAGCTGAGCTGACTGAGGCGGGGGAAATTCACCGATCAAGCGTTTTTTGTATTTTTGCTGCATCTATTTTAACCGTTTTTCTAGTATATCTTTTATTTTATTTTTTTTTTATTATTATTGTTTTGTTTAGCTTTTGTGCTGGTCTTCGCTGCGAAAATGTGTCTGTGCGGTTGTGTTTTTGTGCAAAACAAGCGAAATTAAGTTAATTCGTACTTTTTGTCGTAGCAGCTACAATAAATAAGCGGAAATGGCACAAAAAATGGCAAAAATTCATTTATTTTTTTTATTTGTTTCTTTTAAATTGAATTTATCTTTGTCATATTCTTACAACGACTTGCGGCATTTTATATTTTTCTTTATTATTTAACCGTACACTTTGGTTTCTTTTGATTAATTTTCTTGGTTTCGTTAAAGCGCGTTTTGTCCAGAGAATTGCAAAACCACACGTCCGTTTTGTTCACCGTTTCAAAGACAACAATTGTGTTCAACGAATGTATCGGTTGTTAAACCAAACAGGTGTGTTGCCTCGTCGTCAGTCATTTTTACCAACTGAAACATATGTTTTAATAGTAGCGCTTGAAACATGAGTGTACATAACATGAATCGTAGAATTGTACACTGTCAAAGTATTGTGTCTTCTTATGTTACGATTTGCTTTCATAGATACATAAGTCACAAATATTATTAAAAGCAAGCATTTCTTTAATATGGAACGATAGCAAACTGAGTGGAACAGCAAGTAAGAGAGCGAGCGAGAGCCAAAGAAAAGCTTATGCGTGGTCTAATAAATACTCTTAGCTTGGCTTGAGACTCTTTTTTCTTTGGATACCAAAGCAATTTTTGGTTTTTATATAAGAGTAATTTGCGCAAGTTGTATGATATAGAGTAATTGATATATGATGATCGATATTTGGAAATGAAACGAAAATATTTTCTTGGAATTGAAATCAAAACTATAGAAACGTTCGAATACAGTAAATTCTGGAAACGATTTTGGAATTGAAAACTTAACATTAATGATCATTAATATATGTATGAAAAGTTGGTTTTTTAAAAAATTCGTTTTCTTTTTACTGTTTAAATGGTTTTTGTAATTAATTGGAGATTTAATATTAAACAAAAATAAAATAAATAAATAATAACTGTTGTTTGCCACTTTAGTCACTAAATATTAAATAACAGGCCACTGTCTGAATATCTGATCGATTAATTATCAATCAGTTGTCTAATGAAGCTGTCGTCATCATTAGCAAATGTTCATGTTTCTTAAATGTCAAGTAATAATATTTAATTTTAAATTAATTACTTTGATATTAAGTTGAAATTGACTTGTTCAAATTATATGCTATGAGTTGCGTTAGATACATTGATAGATAGATAAATGCCAGTTTTACTTCTTTGAATTTTGCTGTTGACCGTTATTGAACTCGTAATTGATAAAGAATGCTTAAGTGTGAAATGTTTGAGCAGCAACGGAATATTAATAGACATTAGTTGCTTTATCTGTGTTTTAGCATGAGATCGAGTTCTTACAAAACAAAAATGAAAAAAAAAAAAAATAAAACAGGAAAGAAAACACTTGAATTACTTTGAAAATGTATTTATCATCACACATTTGTGTTCAGCAAAAATGTCCGATGTCTTACTAATGCCATACATTTTCTTGCAAAGTGAACAGATTGATGAGTGTGAAAATTGTTAAACATGATATGATCATGTTTTCTTAATTAAAACATAGGTAAGATACACGTGAAGTTCAATAAAATATATTACGTTGTTTGATAAATTAAGATTTCATATACCTAACTTAATACATGTAGCTTATTTAAAGGTTGTCAATACTTATCAATGTTCATAAGAATATTTCTCAAGCGGCATCTGACAGAAATTCAAATTTAATTTTGTTTTTAACTTACCTAAAAAGAGAAAAGAAGAAAATGCTCATTAATCAAAATAGAACAACAATGAAAGTACTTAAATATATGTTATTAGATTGATTTCAAAGTAAAATTTATCGCATAGAATCGCTGACCATAAAACTTTTAAGTGAACGGCACAAGAAGCCATAAAAAAAAGAAAAAAGTTTAATTTTTTCATGTTTTGAGGCTTTCTTAATTAAGTGCAATAATGAAGTAAAGTTCAGACACGTTATGGGCTGTCAAAAATGAAATATGCATTAAACTGTGAAATAAACATTAACCAAAAGTTTATGTTAATTGAAATGCGTTGCCAAACCAAAAGATAAATTAAAGAAGGTGGGCAGCAAACCATACTCAATATATGTAGCTAAGCTCAATAATATGTCAGTTTTCTGTTGACCAAAATGTTGTTGTATGTTCAGATATAGAACAACATTTTCCGCACTGCGCTTAATATAGACATAAATTGCATAAATTACTGAAAAAAAATACAGTTAATTAACGTTGACGTAATTAAAAAGGCAAAATGCAAGTTTCAACAAGTAATCGATTAGATTTTAATTTTTTCTATTCGTTTCCTGTCATTTACGTCGCCTATGCTAATTTTTGACACAACTTATGTTTTTATAACATGAGTTTTTTTTTTTTCTTTTATAAGAATTTCAATATTATTTTCGTGTAATTTGTACAACTCTTTAAATATTTTATAACCTTGTTCAAGAGCATTGCACGCTTGTTTCTGTGCCCGTTGACAACGGAAATTATTTAAACAATTGTTATTTTCTATTGAAGAAAAAAAAATACCGAAAAACAAAAAAACACAATATCAACAAAAATAAAAAACACTGCTTTTCATATCATTGATTCGACTCATCATTAAGAGCAACAAAAAAGAAATAATTTTGAATATTACGCGCAGCCGCAATAAAACAATTAACATACATAGTTCAGTGACACCTTTGTTGAAATTCAATAACAAATTCAATTGACATCATAAATACATATTATAAAAACAAAAAAGTAAGCAAAAGCAGACGCAGAAAAACAAAAATTCATTCAAGTGACCGACAAAATGAAGTCGATAAATATTTTTATAGGTAAACACAAAGTACATAACAAAAAAAAAAAAAAAAAGATACAAAACAAAAACAAACTTGATCAACATAATTCTCATTTTGTAACACTTTTTCATATTACTTAATAAAAATTTCACTTTCAGTTCAATTTTGAAAAATTAAACAATCACAAAAAAAATTAATAAATACATAAAAAAATATGTTAATATATTAAAACAACATTGTATAAAATGTGAACATTTTCAAGGTTTTTATAAGGGAAATTCGCAAACAATATTAAAGCTCAAATGAGTCATAAAAGTCAATGATAATGAACTTGGTTGTAAAAAGTGTTTCAAAATGTTGAAAAAAAAAAATGTTAGTCAATAAAAGAAAGAAAAAAAAAGTTTCATGGTACGGAATTCTTTGTTTTTTATTACTTTCCTTTAAGTTTTATGAAACTTTATGAAATTCATGTTTTATAAAAAAAAAAAAATAAAACCAATCTCAGTAACACATTTAAACGACGAAAAAATTCATCAGCTTAGTTGTTATTTTTAAACTTAAATATTATATTAATATGCAAAAAGCGAAATAGTAGCATTGACATTGAAAAGTTTGCAAACGAAAATAAATTAAATATTAATTTAAAATTATACACTTTTTGCGTTGAGACAATTTCAATCAAAATCGCCAACAAAAAATAACAACAATCAAGTGTCTGTGTGTTTGTGTCGTCTTCCGTATCGGAAGATAATAACAATAAACGAACAAAAAAAAAAAAAATGAAATAAATAAAAAAATCACAAATTATTGATTTGCAGCGATTGGTTGAAATTGAAAAATAATAACAAAATTGATAAATGATAAAATGGAGACATAAAAACAAATTGGCAATTACAAATTTTTTTATTTATAATCATTTTTTTTTATTAATAAAAAAAAAAATCAAAACCAAATTTAGTTACAATTATCAAGAATATTGGAAGACGACGTTGTTGATGAAAGTAAGCTGAGTTTTCATTCGAGAACGTCATATGACGTACGTGAGATTTTTCTCGTCTCATTTTGGCGCATTTCATTTAGTATTTGCAGTTGTACTTGATTTATAGCGTGTTGTTTTTATAGCTATTGAGGTTTGTGGGTGGCGCACATAAATCAGTTTGCAAAAAAAAATAATAAAATAAACAAAACTAAAGCAAAGTTGGATACACACATTTTAAATATTTGGCACACGTGTTAATGACTTTAAGTTCAATGAGCGACATATATTGAACGAAAAAACCAAAACAACAAGAACTTCCGATTTTTAAGTTTGCGTGGAATTTTTTTATTTTTAATGTGACTTAATTTGCAGTCAGACCGTAGTTGGACGACAATTAGTTTAGAAGTTTACGGCATTCTAATGACCCATTTAGATTTATGATGATATATTAACGGATTTCTAAATCGGCAAAGCAATTGGCGTGTGTGTTTTTTACGAAGAATTAAAATCACACATACAAAGGTCAAAAAAAGGACTGAGTTTTAAAATTTATAAAAATCCAAACAAAAACAGCCAATTTAAGAAGGTATGAAATACTAAAAACGTACAGCAAAAAAAAAAAAACGACGTGTCCAACCGACTGCCTCTAGACGAAATTGAAACAATAATAGTCTAGTGACTGAATGAGACTAAGTATTCGATGTTGGATTAGTAAAATGCCTCCTCACTTCTTACAAAGACATGACGCTAGCAGATCAATAGAATTTAAAAGATTAAAGCTTTTTTATATCACTTTAAATATCACTCCAATAAATTTTATATTTATTTAAGTGTTTTCTTTCTAAATTAAATCATGTCCCTACAATTCCATCCGGTATGAATTTATAATTACTTCGAGTCATTGATTGATAAGCCAATCGACATATCCATTTCAGGAGTAATGTTTATATTCTTCGCCAACACTTAAGCTTCGCCAATGTTCTTTGTTCAATGTTATTAATGATTCATATGAATTCGGCAAGGAAACTCAGAAAAAAACAAAAAAAGATCAAGTTTTTGCGTAATTCCCCAACGCAGTTCAAAGTAAAATTCAACAAAAACAAAATGTTGAAAACGAAAAAAAACCTAACGTAGATAAATACACAGAAATTAAGCAAAAACGTATCTTTTTTTCAAAATATGTGAAAAAAAAGATGAAAGAAAAAAGAGAAAAACACAAAAAATGTTAACTGGAATTTATTTCCCCGAAAAATGACAAGGCATACACGCATACATTCATGCCATTGACGTCAGAGCGGCGATTGACTGCAGTTTGGTTCATTGTCTTCAATCGAGGAATTTCTGACCTAATTTACACATTTATTTTATTTTTTTTATTCGTATAAAACAATACATAATTTGGCTTATCATTTAATGTTTATAAGAAAGCGACATGCTTGAAATAGTTGTAACTAATTTTGTGTTAAAAAAATGCATCTGTTGTTTGATTTGATGTGCGCTACTGAACTTTATCAAAACTATTTGACATCTGAAGAAATCGTTTTATAGTTGGCTTATTATTGCCCCACATTTCGCTATTGTTGTTGTTGCTGTGTTCAAATCAGGCAAAAGAAAGTCATTAAGTTGAAATCTTTATTGGAAAGTTTTTCGACTACTGCAACATGCATTAATTAGTATTAGCATATATTTGTATTATTATGAATAGAAAATGTTGTACAATAGACACGTGTGATTATGTGATCGATAAACGTATTATAAGCTTGTAAGATAAGACTTTACTTTTCAATTTCTTTTCTGTTAATGTCTGAGTCTAGAATGGATGAAATTAATACCTAAACGTTACGTACGTTTTAAACAAAGCAGGATGTATGTATGTACATAAATACAAATAATAATACAAGTCGAGATTGTTAATTTATTTAGTTAACAACAAATACAGCTGTTTTATTGAAATACGAGAGCGCTAAGCTGATGAACACCAACCTTTCGTAGTAAAATATTTTGACACCGACAAACACAAATACATACAAACATACGATATCTATATGTACTTATACTGAGTAAATAGAAAACAATCAAATAAAAAATTTATTCTTTTTAACGCTTTTATCTTATTAGCAAATATCAAAGCATTTAAAAGTTATAAGTCGCTTCAAACTTGGCACCGCCAAACACGAAAAAAATGTTAAAAAATAAAATTCAATAAATAAAATTAAATAAAAAAAATAAAAATATTGGCGCCAACAAAAATATACTTTGCAAACTCTAAAATGCTCAAACAAACAAAAAATGTAGGAAGCAAAGAAAAAAATAATATAAATAAGAATGCCAAAGAAGTGATCTTTATTTATGACAGTGATAATTAATAAAATAATTGTTTGCCATATGGTGAATATAAAAACTTTTGCTTCATTAAATAAATTGAGTAAAAATGAAAACAAAACAAAAAAAAAAGGTAATCATTTTATTTAAGGTTGAAATGAAAATAAAACAGCAAAAATAAGAAATAAAAATAAAAGACAAAAAATTAACAGTCACTAGTCAGCGTTAATACAAAGTAATGCCAAATATGAACACGTTCACACAAATTAGGCCAGCCCAATATACAGTGCACCGCATTAGACCCAGCGGCAATGTTGGCCTTGAGATGAAACCAGCTCGTTCATTTCAGTCAATATCGTCACCAACGTCGCCGCCGTATTAGGAAATGTTACATGAAATGCATAAAGTAATGCATGCGGGGCCTGGACTGGTCTTTTGGGTCTTTAACTGATTGGGCGTGTAGATTTTCGGTTAATTGATTGTAAACAAATGTCATATTACTATTATTATTATTATTTTTTTTGTCTATTACACTTTACCAAGTTTTGTGTTCGGTATATTGTCAGCAGTTTTGATATGCTGCAATTCATTGTGTAGTATGAAATGAAAATAATAAAAAAGTCCATAAGAGCGTTGCTATGACAATGTTTCAATTTGACGTTCAATAAATAAAATACAAAAGTCCAAGGTTCATTGAAATCGATGTCGATGTGAAGATGTCGATATCTCTTGTATGTAATTTACACAGTAAAACAGTTATTAATGCAGCTGTGAGATAAATTTACTTAATGACAAGTGAAAAAGTTTAAACACATACTACACAGCGATACGAAGATATAAAAAATCTTTTTGGTAAGCAGTACATTCTTTATTTTCTTTACCGGTTTTTGAACTTTTTCTCGTTGTATTTTGACAACATTTCACTTAATTTACGCAAGTTTCCAGTTGCTTTGCAAACACATACATACGTACACACACACATTCATACATATATTATTTAATGCATAAAATCACATTCAACTTGTTTATGGCATTTGAGAAGTTTCTTTTGTAATTAGGTCAATTCAAGTCCTTTCAAGACTCTTTAACATACCAAGAAACACACAAATTGAGCAAAAAGTTATTTCAACAAAAGTTCAAAACAATTCGTGTTTTTTTTTTTTTTTTTGTTTGTGTTACAAAATTTGCACAGTGGCCGACAATCATTCTTTTAAAATTATACACAAATTAATATTCGTGTTGTATTGAACAAGTAATAAAAATGAAAATTAGGTCAAGTTTGTTCGTTTCCAAAAATGTTTATTGTACAAGTACAAATACTTGACACTGGCTAATATGATTTGTCTATTTTAACAACAAACAAAACTAGAATAAATAAATCAAGCAAGCAAGCATAAAGAACAAATTACAGTAAAAATAAACATTTATGGATTTTCCAACAATTTCGATATATGTATATACGCGACATGTGTCAAATATTAATAAGTTTTTTTTCTGCTTTATATTTTGGTTAAACAATAAAACTTTGCCACAAATGCCACAACTATTGATTATGTATATGAAGCTCACATACACGCATCTCATTAAATTGCTACAAATTATATTAAAAACAGGATTTCTATTGCTGGCCATGATGTAGCGGCAAAAGCTAGTAAATTTTGACTATGACTTAAGAAATAACCACTCATTTTTCAGTTTTTGCTTTTGTAAAGGATTCGACTAAAGCATAAAAGAATCAGCAAATTTGCTAAATAAAATATTTTGCTGTGCTGCCGAAAGTATAAGTCGCTAACGGTTTAATATAATTGTAAAATGCAAATTATGCAAACATTCAATGAAGAGGAATAGAATTTTTTATTTAAGAACTCATTTTAAAGAAATTCATAAAAGAGGTCTTAGTGAAAGTGATGCTTAGAGCGATGATAGTGGAAGTAATTTAATAAATAAAAATCGAAATTGGCAACAAACAATTATTTCGCAGTTCTGACGGACATATGACTCGTGTTCATCATGCAAATCGCAAGTTTGCTATTTACAATGATGATTAATAATAATTAATAATACGTAATAAAATTTTAAAATGTTTTTCTAAAATTTTAATCATCAATAATAATTTTTAATAATTCTAATTATAATAATAAGGCTTTTTAATTTATTTTAAACGTGCAACTATAAAAAGGTACACAAAAACCACACAAATTGTTTAGTACTTTTGTTGTCACAGTTACAGTTAAGCTGACGTCAAGCAATTTCAAACTCTAGGCTTTAGTCCAGAAACTATCATCCTCCTAATAATTTTAAAAGTCGTTTTTAGTACTTTGCCAAATTAAAGTATCAGCATTTTTTATTAGTATTTCAAGACAAATTATTTTGTTAGTGACGTTATTATTAGGATTAATAATACACTTGGCCCTCGCTCAACACGGACTCTTTCAGCACGAACTCGGTCTTACACGGTTACAAATTTGCTCCCTTTCCCCTTTTAACACGCTGAAAACCTCGTTCTTACACGATTTTGACTAATTTTCTTGATAACGAGCCAACAAAAAAGAAAACATGTTGAAACGAAACGGCTTAAACTATAAATGCCACCAAATGCATTTCAAATTTGGTATAAATAGAAACATATAATCTTCTTACTTTTTAACATTTTTGAGTTTTTAAAAAGTTTAACCTGTTAATTAATTATATGAAGTAACTTTTTTAATTCAAGCAAACTTTTAATTTTGAAAATATGAATGTTATACATATTTTTAAGGCATATACATAGTAAATTTTGGTTAGTTTTGAACAAATGTATGAAACTTTAATGATGACAGATCAAATTTCAACAATAAAAACATTTTTTTGTTCCCAATTTTGAATTTCAGGAACGTAACCCCTTATTTTGTACTAAATCCATGTTTCGCTTAACACGATTTCGCTTAAGGGGTTAGGCCACTCTAGAAATATTGAAAAATCTTTTTTTTTTTTTTTTGTTTAATCTGTCCCTTAAGACCTTAAAATTGATGTGTTAAAAGATCAAAGCCGGGAAAAATTTCTAAGTATACGATTTTTCAATTTTAGTACAAAGCCTACTAGTACTAGTACAAGTAAACTCAAAACTTCAAATGCGTTTATCTCAAAACTGTATTTTTTCAGTTGGCCGGAAGCATAACTCGTACAATTTTCATTCGATTTACCTGAAATTTTGTACATAACTTGGGAAAGCTATTGCCTAGAGAAGTACGTAGGATTTTTTTTTTAAATTGAATAGTTCATTTTTTATTAACAATTGTTTGATGATTTTTAAGGCAAATTTTGAATTTTTCACTTTGAAAGTGCGCCATTTTGTTTAAAATAAAAATATCAAAAAACCCCTACGTACTTCTCTAGCTGTGGGTGTTAAGATTACGAAAAAACAAACCTGATGGTTCTAATTAAAAAATTACGGGAGCTGTTGATCCGGCCGTGGACCTCTAAAAGTGAAAACGTGGTCAGGAAAACTTCTTTGCAGCCGCCATTTTTAAATTAATCACTCGTAAAAAAATTTTTGTAAATAGCTAATAAGACGTACAATAAATGTCCATAATTAGAATTTCAATTTATTTTGTAGTTTTTCTAGAAAAAAAATTCAAAAACAGCTTATTTTTTGGTGCTCTAGAGTGGCCTAACCCCTTAACACGATGTTTTCTAGGAACGTAACCCCCGTGTTAAGCGAGGGCCAAGTGTATTTAAGTTTGCTTAAATTCTCGTTTGTATAAACGCAAGCTTGAACAGCTCTTAATTTTTGTTTCAGTATTTGTGTTAATTTAAAATTTGGTGCAATATTAGCTCAATATCGATTGATATTCAAATATGCATATGTATAACATTCGCATTGTTTCCTGAAGCAAATGATAGCATGATAGCATGACATAGCAAAATCTTGGCATTCATCAAATGTTTTTAGTTTCGTTTCGTACAAAAAATAAAAGGGTATTTTTAATACTCATAGTATTAAAATACTAATATGAGTCTTACACCCATTTTTTTTCTTTTTTGGGTTGGATACAATATTTATAATAACCATTTTTTTCTATTGTTTACTAATCATATTTTATTTGGAGTTCAGTGAGCACTTTCCTAGAAATATTCGGCTATTGTGTTGCGCTCTATGCCTCTGTGAGCCAACCAACCTGTCAAATATATACAAATATATGGAGAAAAAACTGATATATGGTGAAAAAACTGAGTTTAGCCATTTTTCAAGGTGGCAGCTCGAGAGTGAAAAATACGAATTGGTAAAGTAGTAAATTCGGATTCGGTTAAGAATTCAGTTGTCTCATATGCGATATAAATTGCTAAATTCACATCAATGATCATTAAAAAAGTTAAAAGTATTAACGTATTAAAAGATAAAAATCCAACAAAATAGATTGTCAGATTTTAAGGAACTTTTATCGACTCTGATTATTGCTTAATGTTTTAATTGTTTTAATCGTGAGTCAAACTTGCTTAAAAAAACGAAACGAAATATTTAGTTATTTTTAATACAAAAATTTGCAGGACATTTGCAATAATCTATTATTAAAATGACATAGGATTATTCGTACTGACAAATTCGCCACATGCTGCAACAGCCAGCGATCCACAAAATGTCAGCGATCCGTCGCAGCAACGACTCGACCAAAATTGTTATAATTTTGATCGCGCTTTTTTTACATTTTCCAAATTCTGTAAAATCTCCGAAATGAAGTATTTTCAATTGAACTGACTCATTACAGATCTTATTTTAAGCTACATACGCCGGTATATCTCGAGCTTACCACGGATTCATTGCTAAGCTCCGAAACTAGATATTTGCAAGCAGATTTGCCATTAGTCTGGCACTTGAAATTTTAGCATTTTGGCTTTTTTTAAAACCGCCAATTTAACTTTTGAATTATCTGAATAGTCATTTTTGTTTCTTAAAAAATTGGCAAAACCATCAACAAAAGTCGCCGCATGCCGCAACAACACCGAGCCACAAAATGTCGGCCATCCGGCGCAGCATCGTGTCGATTAAAATTTTTACATCTTCATCACGTTTTTTATATGATTTTCTAAAATCTGTAAAACCCCTTAGGAACGTACTCAAATTACGTGACCCATTTTTGACACTTTTTTAACCCCCTCCCCCCCTCGGTGACCACCTGTATTATATGCCAAGACACCCTCCCTCCCTACTACTTTCACGTAGTAGTTTATAAATATGGTTTAAGTAATTCTTTGCAAATAGAGAGTTAAAAAAGCACTATATTTGAACATAGTTCAAAACATTTAAAAATTCAAATTCAACAAATTCAATAGATGATATTGACCACGTGACAAAGCTCTAACCAAAAGTGGTGTTTTTAAGAACTACCTTCCCCCCTAAATCGGTCACGTGAATTGGGGTACGTTCCCTTATCTGCTAGCTCTGAAAATAAGAATTTTCGATTGAACGGACTCACGAAATTCGCCATTCCAAGCGAACATACGCTATCTGTTCCCCACAGGCACATGATCATTTCAACCGAACACATGCCTAACATTCAATTCAATTTACCTTATCCCCAAAAGCACGCTATTATTTAACGATTACATTTTTTTGCTCTCGCTCTCGAGTTGCCTCAAAAGTATGCTTCGCATATACGAGGTGTGTTCAGAAAGTAAGGTGACTTTTCAAATTTCGCGGGCTACGTACTTTCGATAAAATCGATCGATTTTTTTGTTTTGTTATGTTGGTACACTCTTCCCGAACATATGTACCAAGTTTCAAGTGTATAGCATTTTTTTAAGTGTTTTGCGTGCATGGCGATTTTTTGCTATCGAAAAATACGGATCTACAATTCTACCACTTCCGTCTAGTTACCGAACTAGTACTGCCGGACCAGTTTGGGGTATACGAAAAAAAGAAAATGGAACCATTCTAATGGACTGAGTACTGTTTTTTTTTACTAATAATTATAATTGAATATTTAATTAGCTGGGGTTTGAACCTCATACCTTCGGTTCCATAGTCCTACACACTAAACACAGAGCTAGAGCATAATAAATTTTATTTATTTGAAATTGTGTTGATCAGACTGGTGCCTTTATGCTTAACTCTGTCTGGTTCAAATATTAGTCTTCAAATCTCCTTAAGAAATAACTGCGCTGATACATTTTAATCAACGAAGTCATTTTTAAGAGATGTCCTTTATCTATTTTAACTTCCAATAAAATTATTTATGAATGAATGAATTTTGTTGTTGAAAAATAATCAATTTCAAGCGTAGTCCAAAGATATGGAATAATAAATTACATGCTCTCTCGACTTTTTGAGAGAGCAACAGAATTTTAACAGGGCTAAAGAGAGGAATTGAGAGTCCCTGAATGAAAAAGTGTGGCGATACTAACTTTATTTATATATAATATATACATAGATGCATCGCATGTTTTAATAGCCGCTATACGACAGGCAGCATTCTTATATTAAGAAAGTGTTTATGATCACTGGCAAGTATATATTCGAACTCTGTTAAATTTAAGATTTTGTCCTAAAAAGAGAGTCTGTGATACGTTAACATACACTTATAGAGTGTTAGAAGCAGGCTTAAAGTAAAGCAACAGTGTGGTAACAGCGCTGTAAAACACCGCAGTTTTTAAGGTGTATTATCACTGAGCTTTGATACAAAATTTCAGGTTCAAACCTTTGTTAGTTTTGGAGATATAGCTTTTTTAAGAAAAAAACTAGGGGAGGGGAAATTAAGCGGAGGAGGTAAAATTGTGGTATGCAGTTTTGTAGAGCTACTTATACTGAGACTACATACCGACTTTCATGTTTCTATCTCTTTGGATGTTCGAGTTATAGCGTTTTTAAAAAGTGGGTGGTGCTGGATGGGCGGGAAGGAGTGGGCGTGGCACAAAACCATTCAAACTTGATCTGCTGCCGAGCATCACGAGTCTACCCACCAAATTTTAAGTCTCTAGCTCTTATAGTTTCCGAGAACCATTGGCGACGACGGACAGACGGACGGACATGGCTTAATCATATAATTTGATACTGTCTCAATTCTATCCTAAATTCGATAATTGTGATATATAGTCTAGACTATCGAAAAGGGGATAATTGACACAACGAGAATTGCTGGGTAATGATGGGCTCCTAACTTGGCTCAAACTGTGGTGTAGGAACTTATACGTCATAATTTGACTATTAAATCGACTATTTGCGATATTGGATATTAATTTAATTATCAAATTATTTGAAGCGAACATACGGCACTACTAACATTTTTCTTTTGCGAAGTAAGAAGCTTTTCTGAGGCTTGTATCGCATTGAAACAGAAATTCAATATCAAATATGAAAACAATTTTGAATGACCTTCGCTCACGAAAAGTACATGATGTTTGTTAACAGTCATCGGCAGGAACACACGTGTAACAAAAATTATGTTGCAGAATTAAAATCATAAATAGAACATGCAGACGATCAAGGCCATGTGTCCATTAATTGGCGAATATGGATTTGGTGTTGTCCAAGAGTGTGTACACTTTATGGGGCCGTTCATTAATTACGTAAGGCGTTTTAGGGGGGGAGGGTGTTCGAGCATGACTTATTTTTTCTTACATAGAGGGGGGGAAGGTGTCTTGCTACATCTTACATAAGATCATAAAAATGCGCTCATAGGAAGAATTTTTGCAGTTTAATGACTTTACAATCCTCAGTAACAACATAGAAACGACACCTATTATCAGATATGTTCCATTGGCAGATCCGACTTTCCTTGACAAAGATCAATTTTTAAATATAGTAAGAGTAGATTATCACTAAAAAGGAAACTTTGTAATAAACCTTCCTAAAAATGTTCCTTTGACAAATAAAAATTAAACATCAACATTAATTTTTTCCTTTAAATTCTTACGTAATAAATATCAAACAAGGGGTAGGGGTCACCATGATCTTATTTTATCTTACATGTAGGGGGGAGGGGGTCAAAAACAGGCAAAAATCGCCTTTCGTAATTAATGAACGGCCCCTATATGGTTAGATTTGTTTGTTTCTGCCTGTTGCGAACTATTACAAGGAATTCCAGTTTAACCCCTTGGCCATTAGGTACATGGTCGTCAAAAGGAATTTTTAAGTTGTGATGCATACAACATATTTTTTCAAAAGTTAATAACTAGTTGAAATCTTATGAATAAAAAACAATTTACTTACGGTTCTGCTTCTATAGATTTCAACTTAGCGACGTAATTGGATGGTATGTAACCCTCCTGACGTGTTTTCTTGCTGCGTGCAAGCCACCAATCACCCTGTAAATCATATAAAAATAAAATGGTTATTAATTGAATTTTATTATTATTTTGAATGGTTTTCTAATACACAATTCATATAATATGTAGAAAAAAATACAATTTATGGTTTTATAGAATATACTCCGAATAAGTTTGTTTGTATTTATGTCGTCATAAGAATTTTCAGCTTCGTACAATTACGACCATGAATTGTTGAGTTGCTCAACAACATTTGCTTCAATAATTTATTAATAAATGACTTTATATTAACGTAGAATGACGATACAAATAATGGTGTTTTTGTAGCAATAAAAAAAGAGAAGACGTTCGCCAATTATCGAAAATAAAAGTAGAACATGAAGCATTTAAGCAAATCGAAAAAAACGGACAAGTCTCGATAATTATAGCGTTTTATTTTTCGTTTTGTTAGCCGCCATGACAAAACAAATAAGACAAATCACCGTCCGACTTTTTGTCTTAACTTGGTTTGTTGACGTTGTCAATGACGTTACACTTTCGTTGCCGAGTCTCTTGCGCACCACGATCACTATGACCTTCTTAGTAATCAATTTTGAAGACAATGTTTTCAGCTTATTTTCTGCATTTTTCTTTTTTATCTTTCTACATTGAAATATTACAAATTTTTGTTAAATGAGACAAAATCATTAAAATACCCTACTTATTTCGCAATGGTTTTGAAAATGTTTGGAAAACTTTTTAAAACAATCCTATAATAAAAATGCAAACAAACAGATAATAGAAGTATAATTGAATAAACTCGATAATACACACACATATGCATGTATGTAGCTGGCTTAGTGGCATATGAAATTACATCAATAAAATTCTTTTAATCTGCGATGTTTGTTATAGTTTGTTGCATAAATTGGTTATGGCGGAAAAGAAAATAGCACAAAAAATGGAGTCTAAACACATATAACAAGTCGTTAAAAACAATTCCTACAAGACTGACATACATATAACTAGTAAGGGCGGTATAGTCGAGGATACTTGATACCTTGCACACACGGTAGGCGGTCCCACACGCCAAATCTACAAAATCATATTAATCTGACATCGCCCGATCCAATAGTGTTAAAAATATCAAGAAAAGAGGTCAAACAATGTGGAATTTACGAAAAATTTGAGTTTGTGGGTCTTTGAGGGATAACCGTCAAAGAGAGGGGGATTTTGTGGTATACAAACATATATTTACAGAGCTTGTATGCGTTTGTACCTTTATTAGTTTTGGAGATATAACAAATTTAAGAAAACAACCTGGGTAGGGAAATATTGTGGTATGCAGTTTTGTAGGGCTATACATAATGACTTTCATGTTTCTATCTCTTTGGATGCTGGAGTTATAGCTTTTTAAAAAAGTGGGCGGTGCTGGTTGGGCGGGAAGGAGTTGTCGTGGCACAAAAAAAATTAGACTTGTTCTGCTGCCGAGCGTCACGAGTCTAACCTCTAAAGTCTCTAGCTCTTATAGTTCCTGCGAACCATTGGTGAGGACGGACGGAAATAAGGACAGACGGACGGACATGGCTCAATCAATTTCAATCAAAAATATATACACTTTATGGGGTCCCCTTTCCTTTTCTATGCGTTACAAATATTTCGTTCAAACAAGCACTAAGTGTACAGGGTATAAAAATACGATAAATATTATTTAAGGGATCTTATTGCCCATCGTCGCTATAAATATTTGATGAATATGCGCGAACAATCCCAAAATGCATGTTGTAACAACATTTTTTGTCATTCTTGTTGTCATTTTTGCACTTATACAATGTCTGGTGATAAGCTTTATTATGTTGAAATTCCAATGATGATAATATTGTTTATATGATAACACATGATTTTGCATAATTTTGTATTTGAAAATTGGACAACATTTTTTTGAGCTTTTAATGAAATCAATAATAATAAAAATGAAAGAAAACATTTTAAGTCAGACGCAGAACAATGCAACGCATGCCTTTAAAAATTATTAATTAATAAGTAGAAAAAAACAATATACACTCTTTATACGATAAAGTATGCAGACAAGTAATTGAACTTTATTGTTGTATAGCTTTACAAGCATACATAAGTATTTATGTGTGTACACATCCAAACCAACAGTCGGACGGACAAAAGGAAAAACAGAAAGACAGACACACTGATACGCGGACGCACAAACTGACGTATTGATAAACAAGTAGCTCTTGCTCATATTTGTTATTCACACATTGGCTTTAGTTTGCTTCGCTTCGATTGCACACACTGAGCGAAAAAAAAGCAAATGAACAAATTTACTCTGTTAAGCATATAGAAAACGTTAGGTTTTGTATATTTTGTTGTGCGCTACAACAAATGAAGTTTTTTAAGTTCGTTGATTGATTTCATTTAAAAAAGAAACGTTCAAAACACATTACATTTGAGTGTAGGGTATATTTAAATTAACTGAAAATATATAGTTATATGAAATAATTCGTTGCGGTTTATTTGCGCTTCTGCTACGCGCTTTCCACGGCTTAGCCATTTTAAGACAAGCCAACACGGTGTGTGTAACAAAAGCCATCAACGCCTCGAACACCATCGACCAAACTTGCGGTTTGCTCATTTGCTCTTTCATTGAAATTTGTTTTTGTTCGTTGTATGTTTTCGGATTTTTTTTTTTTTTTTGGTCTTCTCAAAAACTTGCTTTTACCAAATTTGCACAAAATTAATTGAGTTTCGAGCCGAGTCGTCTCAACAGTTATTCGCGCGTGTTTATTTGTTTACGTGTTGTTGTGTATCTGTATCCGTGTGTGTGTGTGTTTCGCTGTTTATTTGTGTGAGTGTATGAGTTTGCAAACACAACATGAAATGCTTGTGGCCATTTGTCTGTTTCTTTTGATTCATTTCTATTATATTATCATTAGTGGGTTTTTTTATGTTGTTGTTGCTTTTGTTGTATTTTAAAGCCTGTACACACAATTACAAAATTTTGTTTAATATCTATTTGTGGAAAGTATTGCCAGCTGGCTCATGTTTTATCTAATAATTTTTGTTTTGCTTTTCATTGAACAAGTTTTCTTGAGTTTTACTTTTCTTGAGTTGTGCACAATTGTTTAGCTTTAAAGCATATTTTACGCTTTCAATTGTTTTTTTTTTCTTTATTTTTTTTTATTATTTTTTTATTTTCCTTTTTTTTATTTTAGTCTTTCCATTTTAACACATTTGTAGCACTTGTTGATAAGAATCTCATATCATGGATTCCGCTGTGCTCTTCAGCCAAAAAAAAAATAATCAAAACATTTATACATTTCATTTTTGTATATGTAAAGGTTCAATGATCTTTTATACAGAAGGGCACAATGTTTTTTTTGTTAGTTGTTGTTTTTTTTTCTATTCTTTGATGTTGCTACTTAAGGCTTCAAGTTTTATAAATGCTCTATTCACGTCAATGATATTATTTCTTTTTAGATCTTTGGAAAGTGAATTTATTGGGTCATTAGTCATTATAAAATGTCACTAGTTATACTTAAACGGGTTTATTTCAATCAAAATGTCGCACTTTAAAATTTAATTGTTATAAAAAATCAGTAAGGACGCTATCCTCAGCCTTGCTGAAGATTGTATACTCTTCCCGCGCCTTTTTTGTGCCACGCCCATTTTTTTCATTGAATCTTATTCCTCTTTATCTTAATAGCCTATATACAAATTTTCATTGATTTTGCTCAATTGGTACCGCAGATATTCAAATTATTGATTTTTGCTATAATTAGGCGTAGCCATTCCTATTTTTTGGTCAAAATAGTTTTCATGCCTCCCTAAGAACATAAGTGTGCCTCTCTTCCTCTTATTCATTTTGTATGGCAGGTACCAGTTCAAGTAGTCCGATCTCAATGAGACTTTCAGGCATTTATTCGGACTACTATGTTTGAAATTTCAGTCATCTTCCAATCTTCCAAAACAACAAAATTTCCATACAACGATTTAAGTTTTTTTCATTCTTCTTCTTCTTTTCGTATGGGGCTACCAGTTCCAGTGGTCCGATCATGCCGGTTCCGACAAATGATTCATCGAAATAAAATTGAAGACGCTGTGCAAAATTTCAAGTTAATAGCTTCAAAACTGAGGGAGGAGTTTGCATACAGACAGACAGACAGTCATGGCTAAATCAACTCGTCTTGACGTCGTAAATAAAGCCTACAATTCTAATTATTAAATTCAGTCTGTGAGTCGTTAAATTCGCTGTTTTTGGTGTTTTTTTTTTTAATTCAAACACATTCAAAACATTTTCAAATAAATTTGAGTAGTGAAAACAACGTCATTGCTTCAAAACATGCAAAAAAAACTAAGTTGCTAACATAAAATTTGAACTGCTTTGTTCTTCAACGTCAACATAAATTTGCGCAACATCACAAAAATCCTTTTCAAACTGAGCTTCTTAACCCAAATTTACACTAATAGAGTGCGGTGACAACACGGACAAGTACATAAATACATAGCCTACTAACGTGGGTGTGTGCATAAAAAAGAAAAAATAAAATAAAACAGGGTTAAGAGCATCATGCATGGTGTACAAGAAAGTATACATATGCAACAAAATTTATTTTCTTAATTCAGTTTTGCTTTGCATTTTATGGCAGACAAGGCAGGCATATGTATCTAAAAAGCACGTAAAGCGAAATGCAACAGAAAGAAGATACAATAAGCGGGCGTGTAAAAGAGCGGGTGTAGAATGAGGCATAAGCAACTGGCACTCCCTTTTTTCTTCTTTTCTTGCTTCAATAAAGCTTCAAGCAACAAATAAAATTCGTTTATTTGCTAAACGTTTAAAGTTGTTAAACTAATCATCGTTTATAGTTGCTAACGCTTCTGCTGCTGTTGCTTGTGACGTTTTGAGATATTTCAATTAAAGATAAACCGGAAACGATAACAATGGCGCAATTTATACGCGCGGTTAAGTTACATTTTTGTTGTTCCTTTGTGGCTTAGCGAACGCACATTTGTCATGCGTAGGCTCGAAAACAATTCAAGCTGCAATTCAAACTTTCTTTTTTTAACTCGTCGATTTCGTATTTAACGAATTCTTTACTTTATTTCACTTCAAAATCTTACATCACTTTTATTCTGAATATATTCTGTTTTTATTTTCTTTATGGCATTGATCATCCATGCATATTTGGCTTGTGGCCAATGCAAACGTCATGCATTTAGCGCCATTTGTCTGGTCATTTTTTTGGGTGACGCATAACTTCGTTGGTGGATTGCCCTGCTCTGTGCCGTCTATCGATTTTTGTGTTTAGAAAGTATCGAAAAATTATAAAATTATTTGTGTGCTAATTAAAAATACGTGTATATGAAGCGAAACGTTGATAATAAATTGTGTTTTATTTAACTACTTAAGATTTGTAATAACAAACGTCAAGTATTTGAGAAACTACTCAGGTATAGTTATATTAGTGAATAAGCCAAACTCAATAGACTGGGTAGCTATTTCTTGAGTGTTAAGTCTGAAGAAATGTTACAGAAAGCGTGTTAAAAACTGTCACTTGAGGCTCATTAAACTTCTGTTTTTTTTTTTTTTAGCTCAATGGTATACGTTTCTAAAATACAAATGTTGCATCCAAGTTTAATAAATATGCTGTGGGATTTTAATAACATAAAAAATATATAACTTGTATGCATGTACATATATACCAGCGTTGCCAGACGTCCCGATTTTAGCGGGACGTCCCGATATTTAAATGAAAATTAAATGTCCCGCGCGGGACAGGCTCAGTCCCGCTTTTTTTAAATAGCTCCATAATAATTAATTCCACATGATCATGAAAACTCTATAATGGCTTTTGAGTTTCATTTTAGTTTTATGTTTTTCAAACCAGAACCACGAAATGCAATTGTGAACATGAATGAAAATTTTGCGCTCGCTTGTCGCTTGCAATGTCAACTGTGTCAGTGAACCACTGTTGAATGTGGCGCACTTGCGTCTCGAAAAGGAAGAAATAGACGAGGCTACTGAAAAGTGAAGTCATGTCAATATTCCTTAACATAAATATTGGAGTCTGTTTTCTCAAAACTAACTCAGCAGTAAAGCCGGGCTGTCAATTTAAGACATTGCTGCCTAAAAACTAAAAATCGTTGATTTTCCTTTGGAAGTGTCTTCCATTTTTAATTCTCATAAAAAAAAGTCGGATGACACAAAAGAATGCTCTGTAAATTTAATAAAAGAAGAACTACTCATCCGGTTTAATTTACAGTTATTCTGTGAATAGTTCTTCACTCCTATTAAAGAGAAAAAGAAAATTTTAAAAGAAGTTAAGTTTTTACAGAAATATTAAATGTAATATTAATATACATTTTTCATGGGTTTTTTTGCTTTCTTCGGTCACATAAATGTAATTTAAATTCAAATAAAAAGGTAAATATTTAAAAACTTCTGATTATATACGTTGTTTGATTGTGTCCCGCTTTCGACGAAAAAGTCCCGCTTTTATTACTCAAAAAGTTTCAAAATCCCGACTTGGTAAAAAAAATATATGGCAACGCTGATATATACATACATACATGTATGTATTGAAAAATGAAAAGTAAATTGAGCGACCATTCAACAAAATGCAGTTGAACCTCAAACCAGTAACAACTCTGTTCAAGTGGTTATGGAGCGCATAGACGCGAGTGGAGGTGTGCGCGCACACTCATTACAATTATTATGACTGCTCTTGTACATTGTGTTTCATAAAAGGCAGAAAAACAACGACTCCAACAAAACAACAACAACAATTGCCATCATCAGCCGCAACCATTGGCGTTGGTTGAAAATGTTGGCGACATTGAAACAAAAAAGAAAACTTGGCGCAGGCGGTACTGTTGCTAGCCGGAACGTTCACTCATATTAATGAATGATTTACTCATAATTTGCATTACATTTTCTAATTTTTTTAAATATATATTTTTTTTTAACTCGTCAAATTTAGTGAAAATATGAAATGTTGAATTGTAAAAGAAGAGATTTGTAACATTTCTAAGTACTTTTTTTAAACTTTATTACAAAAATATCGACTGCGTAAAGTTTTCTTTTGCGGTTAGTGAGAACATTTATAGTCGGCAAGCTGATAAATACTTTACAAGTTGAATAAAGTTTTTTTTTTTGGCTAACTTTCTAACAGTACTGATGAAAAGAAATTCAAACTTAAAAACAGTATTATTTTTTCATTTATAAACAATAAACAAACGTCCTCAGACATGTTTTGCATGTTATTCATCTCAACTTAATATCGCCTCAGTTCAATGAATAGAAAAATTGATACAGCAGAAAACTTTAACGAAATCAAAGCGAAACAAGCAAACTTAACACGAAACAACTTTCAATCAGCAACTTGCAGTTACGATCACGTACCTGACCAGCCCCACCAATTCGTTAGTCAGAGCCAGTGAGCAAACAATGATGAAAATATAGCAATTTAGGCAAAGGCGCAGGTGGATGGAACCGACAAGATACAACAAAAAAGAAAAATGTTTTAATATGTGTTTGCAACACATTTCCCTCCCTCTCTCTCTCTCTCTTTCTTTCTCTCTTATAGCCAATGAATGCAACACAATATGAGAATTATGTATTTTTAATTACGAATTGTTTGCATTCAACTCATTGTAATTGCGTCAAAATCAAATTGCATGTACGATTCATACAGTTCATATTTGTTTACATGGTTGCTGTCGCAACCAAAACTAACAAAAAACATCAAATTTGCGATAAGATAAGAGAGAGCATTCTAACAAAATAAATAGCATGAAGTTGGAAATTTGATACAAAATGGTTATACGTCATTTAAATACATTTTGAGTATTGAGCGATATGACACAAATATATGTAATTCTTGTTATGGATTTATCAGTCGATGATTATATAAAAAAAACAAACACTGTTGAATTTCCGTTGAAAACAGAACGTTATCAAATCCAACATCATATTTTTCAATACATTGCGTTACGTATAGCGATGCATGAGTCACTCACCTGTGTGTCATTGAGTATCTCCAAATGTTCACCCTTGCGGAAGCTTAAATCCTCATCTGTGCGTGCATCGTAATCGTAGAGGGCAACAAAGATTTTTGAGTTTCCATTTGAAGAGTCACTTTCGGGTATCTGAGGCACCGGCCGGATTTGATCCTGTGGCTGTCCGATTGGCAAGGGAATTTGTGGCACACCCACAACGCCAATTGCGGCCGGAGTGTCGTCGGTCGGATTAGGTGGAACATACGGTTTCTCCGGACTTTCTGTGCGTAGACAGTTGCCCATTTTTTTTGCTTTCGTTGTCGGTTTTGTTGTTGTTTTGCTTCTTTCAGCGAATAGCTGCTCGTACGTATGTTTGTGTATGGGCGAGCTTGTTAATGTGCGTTGGTGTGCAGCAGTAGCAAAATGCAATGAATGGAAGTACACAGTGTTTTTTTTTATTCTTCTTTTCTTAACGTTTGTTTATGTTTTATTCAAACACACAATTAAAAATTTTTTTTTCTTAGTAGAAATTATTTTCACATTATTAGTTCACTCGCGTTTTTTTGTTGCTTTCTTCGGGTGTTGGCACTTTTGATTTATTATCATTAATTCTATAATTGGGTGAATTATCTTTTCATTGAGTGTTGTTGTTGTTGTAACGGATGCATAAACTCTAAATACAACTACAACTGTGTATTTGGAACAGACACCACTCCAAATGCTGCGTACTTGAAAACTCAGGCGAACAACGTCGTCGACGTTAATAACTCGCTCGCTATCGCGCGTGTGTGTGTGTGTATGCGTACTTTATTTTCCGTGATGCTGACGACGAAACGCGAATGAAGGTGCAAATGGCAATAACAGCAAGTACAACAATTAAAACACTTTACGAACAAAACATAACTATTCCAGCACATACACACGTTGTCATAACAACTTTATCAAATTCGTTTTTTACATTTTTCTACCATTTCAAAAATTATTTTTACGGAGGTGCTCCAAGTAAATTCAGCGAAAATGGCTGACTGGTAGTGTTGCCATATCAGCTATTTCCCGTCTGCTTCTGGTCGTTTTTCAATGTGTAACAGCCAACCGCCGGAATACAGGTCTTTTTAAGCATGTTTTCAACTTTTTTCGAATTTTGCCTATTTGACGTTGGACATATTTCAGTAAGGGGTTTCACGGTCAACTCGGTAACCTGATAAAGTGATAATCGGTGAAAATCCAACAACAAAACACACTGTCAAAGTTTATCGAGTCTTCATCAGCCCCGACCCATGACATTCGGTAACGTAATAACGTTATAAGGTTAACGCCAACTTGCTTCAAGAAATAAAAGGCAATTTTTAGATATTTTCAAAGAAAAAGTGGCTGTTGTTCCAAAGAATTTTATTATTAAAATGGCATATGTTATATGTTAGGGTTTCTCAACATATGCCAATACAAAGAAAAATTATCTCCCAATATCTTCCCGTTGCAACAACATACAACTATTGCATCAAATTCCAGATTTTGGGTCTTTGATTTCGTTCTCTCGCCAACCGATGTATGCCAATAATGTCGTTCACAAAGTCATCCAATGCTTTTTCCATATCTCCATCCCGAACCATGTAAGTTCACCATTTTACCACAATTAGTTAATTATTTAAATACTCATGCATTAATAAACATATTAATGTTCCAGAAACTAAATTTCTTGCACAACTTGATTAATTTTATATTCCATTAATTGATTTTAACGTTATTTCCCTGAATTTAAATTTTATTTGATTTATTTCGCAGAATTCAAATACTAAATCCCATTTCCAAATTTTGATAATACAATAAATGGTGCTGAGCAACACTACAATTTGCACGATGTTTTAAAATTATTGAGATTTATTATTGAATAGACGCAAGTTTAAGCGATCTATTTGATACGTTGAAATTTGTACTACTAATACAAATTTCTAAAATATTAACAAATAACAATGTGAAGCGTGAAGGTTCTTGTATTCGCTAATGTAAACAAGTGCTGCCCCGATTGAAGAGTACGACCTTAGACAGTGCTGCCAAGCTTGCTAAATTTGAGTTAAGCGCGCTGTTTAAAAACAAAAACTAAATTTTTTTGTCCACACTGAACCCACACCAACCTCCGCAACCTCTTCGACAAAACTAAAAACTCATTCGCACTGATAAAATAACACTTGAAGTACAGTAGAAAATCTATTAACCGGACCTCGATTATACGGATCTTCGATTATCCGGACTCCATTCCCTGCACGAATTTTCACTCAATTTTCAATTTTTTTCTGTTGAATTTACGTAAAATGTGTTGGACGACGGACGGACCAAATTTGGCAACATCCGGGCACAACCTTTTTTGGTAATTTTTGAAAGCCGGCACTTGCGGCAGTACAACGTGGAGAGCGTGGCCCCGCCCACTGAAATTTAAACGAGAAACTCCAATTTAAGCGCTTAAATTCGGCAAAACTCGCGGAGTTATTTTTTTGTTTTCGCACTGAAATGCCTTATGTTTCCAGGCGATACATGAAAACATAGCCAGCACAACAAAAGTTCGCGATTTTCGATTTCTTTGAAAACAGTGAGCAATGTGTTCGAGAAAGGACACAAATATGACCAAAACGACATTGGGGTGCAGTACTGGCACGATCATTTGAAAATTATCGGATTGAAGTGTCTTATGTGCTGTGCTTACCTGCTTAAACGCAACGCACAGGAATTCACCGTTTTGCGTAGGCTGTCCCAAAATTTGCAAAATTTGCTACATTTACACAATAAATTTTTCATTAACATTGCCAAAATATCTAGGGACACCCGGTTTGAGAATTCATATATTTTTATCAGCACTAAAGTGTTGTATGTGCTGTGGGCAAGTGTCTAACATATGCGATCTTAGCAATTAAAACAAATAACGAGCTGGTGGTGGTTTTTCGCACAGGATCAGTAGCATTCGTGCTTCGGTGGTGGAAAGTTGTCTTTTTGCGCATGAAGTTAGTTCGATGTCGCTTTCACTTTTTTTCTTTGCTTTGAATAAAAATGAAATCGATTATTCGGATTTTCGATTATACGAAATACTTATGGTTTTAATTGATCCGGATAGTCGAGTTTTTACATATGGTTTTTATATATGGAATAAAATTAATAAAATTTGTTAAATAATATTAATTAGTTATTCATAATTTTTCATTTATCATAAATTTTGTGATATATGATTATGTTTTTATAAAAAAATATAATTATATGTATAATTGATTATGTAATTTGTGTATTTATAATTAATCATTTTGATTAATAGCAATGAAATTTATTTAAGGGTATTTCCTAGTAATTTTTGGGATTTTAGGGGGCTTGGGTTTGTATTTAGGGGAAAACATTTTTGATAACACTTTCATCTTATCAACTCTTCACTTTAAATTTAACGAAGTTTCAATAACGAAGGCGTCATAATAGAGTCGAATTTACTATAAGAAGAAGCATTTTAGACCCAGCGCTGCATTTGAACATTTCTTAAGTTTTTTGAGTTGTGCGATATTTTTGCTCGAAAATAGTATGGATATGAGCATTTTAAAATTCATTATGAACCATAAGTGCAGTATTGGTTTGGCATATGTCGCACTATATTTCCTTGTGACGTGTCTTGTTCCATCATTTGGCGGAATTTTTTTTTGCGTTCTTCTTCTTCTGATCATGGGCTCTTTTGCGCACATTTGACACTTTTCAGCAAATTTTGACACTTTTGAGCCAATTTCCGAATAAACCCGAGCGACTATTTACTTTTGGAAAAAAGAACTGAACGTGAGTTATTTTTATTAAATTTTGCTTGAAAAATTACCACTGCCACCGTTCCATCACGTTTACCACCACATCAGGCGGCGCAGCGTTTTACGTCCGCTTTATTCGAAATTATTGGACTAATCTTTAGGCTACATAGCCGAGATACAACCAAGCACAGTGTGATTGCTGCGCGCCACGCTTAAAAAAAACTTTAAATTTAACGAAGTTTCAATAACGAAGGCGTCCATTTTCAACATTTCACAAACATTTCCTTTTTGACAACTGTGCGGTTAAATTAACTTGGAAGCGTGACGTTTTGTTAGTTTTTTTTCGTGTTTTTAATTATTTTGCTCAAACTGATACAATGGAAGAGCTAATGTTACAGAATTTAGAAAATACTCGAATAAATATGGACAAAATCAAATCGGTTTGGTTCCATATATTTGATGATGAAACGTGTGAGAATCACATGCGGGAACTTATTGAGCACACCAACAGAGTGTATGACAACATATTAATGGAATCAATTGAAAAACAGAATCAAATAGAAGATGCGATCAAGGCCCTTCAAGAAGAAGCTATGGATTTGCAACGCCAGTTAAAGGTCAACATAACTTTGCCGGACATCACAGATGATATGCCGCTCTTGAACGTGGAAACAGAAATAGATAAGAGTATCAAGGACTTGCGGGAGTTATTGAACAAACGACGCGAAGAAATATGCGAGCTACTGCTTCAGCAGGATTCGCTTTGTGAAGAATTAGGTGAGTCGCCACGGCCACTGCTTGCGGATCCACTCCCCAGTGCCGAGGACATAGATGAGTTTCGCAATCACCTTGATGTATTACGACAGGAGCGGTCGTCTCGTTTGAATGAAGTCCTTTCACTACGAAGCAAGATAAAAGCGTACATGAGTACATTGGAATTAGTGCCTCTCACTGACATCGATGACCGTCTTTTAAATCAACGATATCCCCCTTTGACACCCGAAACACTTGCCGCCTTGCGAACAATGGAAAAAGAATATAATGACCAAATACAGGAACTAAAATTGCGAATTGACACAATGAGGGAAAAAATAGAGAAGCTTTGGGATCGCCTCCCTGAACAAGACCAAGGTCACTTACAGAATATACGATCTAAAACTTCTTATGATCAGTCAACGCATGATATACTTCAAATGGAACTACAGCGCTGTCAGACATTGCGCCGACAGAACTTAAAACAATACGTACTAAAGTTACGCGAAGAAATTGTTGAATGGTGGGAAAAAAATCTCACCTCAGAGACGGAGCGGAAGCGCTTCTCGTATTTTCAAAACGATTGTTATAATGATGATTTACTGACACTGCATGAACTTGAGCTTGAAGATTTAAAACGTCATTACCTTACGAACCAAGTTATTTATGAACTATTTGCTGATCGCAAGGTACTGTGGGATCGCATGGCAGCATTAGAGGCTAAGGCAAACGAGCCCGGACGGTTCAATAATCGAGGTGGACAACTGCTTAAAGAAGAACGCGAACGCAAAACTATTGCCACAAAATTACCTAAAATTGAGCAACAGATAAAAGACCTTGTTCAAATATATGAGGAACGAGAAAATAAGCCGTTCCTTGTTTACGGTCAAAATATTATCGAACAAATGTCTGCAGAATGGGAAATTAAGCGTTTAGAAAAAGAAAAACTAAGCAGTGCACGCAAGCAAGGTCGAACCCCACAGGCTAAAGGAATGCCACCACCCCGTACACCGCTCTCCTTGAAAACATCTATGTCCACTTCAACAGCATCTTTACGAAAAGCACCTTCAACTGCTAATTTGGTACATCCAGGCACATCTACAGGAAACGCGAACAAGCGGAAACTTAATTCCAAGGAAACATCAACACCAAACGCAAAGCGAAGTCTGATGCAAGCACTCAGCTCACCGGCACCTAAAACGCAACTAAAACTTAGCAGTCTTAACAGTTCCAACGGTGCCGGAAAGAATTTTCGTTCTCCAATGAGAACAAAACGAGTTATTGCGTCAACAGTAGTTCGCAAACCAAAAGGCCGGTACAGCAATGGCAGCTCCACTAAGCGGCGATCAGTAAATAAGTCAGGCACTCGCCCCAGCCCACGAATTGCAGTGACAGTGCCATCCGGCGATGAAGAGAACTACGAAACTTTTCAGAATCTTATTGCGCCAGAAGCACGATCCTCAACATTTCCGCAAAGCTCTGATAAATTGTTGCGTAGTAAAACCAATATGCGTCGGGTCTCACCTGCCATCAAGGCAAGCGTAAAACGCACACGTGCCCAGCAATACATCGACAGCCATGTCGATTCACAAAGCGAAGTCGACGAAGCTGACCGCATATCGAGACTTCCGAAGCCACGGTACGTTCCCACTCCGTCCAAACTACCACACTTCAGTGGTGGTTCTTCATTTGGCACTCATGGCCATGATGCCAGCATCGGCAGTGCGCGCAAATTAACTACCAAAAATTTGCCAATCATGATGTAGTTTAGTGATAATTTTTTGTACTTTAATTATCGTGTGGTTCATGTTTCATGTCCAAGTGGCTTATTTTTATATGTTCAGTTTAAAGGATATTTGCATTTCTTTGTATGTTAAATGTTAGTTATGTGCAGTATTAGGCGATGTATAATGTTAACTGAGCATAGCACCGATATCGACTTAATTCAAATAAAATTTACCAATTTATATAAATATGACTTAATTTTTAACTTAGGCCCAGTTTCACAGTCTGGGGTTAACCCAGAGTAAAGTTAACTCGAATTTAACCCTTACCTGGAGTTAACTCTGACTTTCAGTTCCACAGTGACGAGTTAACTCTAGTTATATAAGTATGGCAACATTCTATTTTTTGAGAATAATGTTTTACAACATTGAACATCTACTTACCAAACACTGTTTATTTTTTCAGTTATTTTAAAAATCACCTTCAATTAGTAATGGATAGGTGAAGAGAATCCAATATAACAAACGGTGAAATGTTGACTCGATTATGTCTAATTGTATATTTTACCATCACAAAGGGGCGGGCAGTTACTCTGCACAACGAAAGTAAACCGTACTCTTTAAATGGTACAATAGTACGTAGTTATTTTAGTTTTGTGTAAAACACAACATGGGTGCAATACACATAGCAATCACACAAGGAAACTTTGTATAAATGATGCATATCTTCTCCCAATGAAAAGTAAACGACTTCCGATGTCAGTAATTCCATATGATGTGAGACTACCTGGTTGAATGCTGCTATACAAGCTCATTTATCAAATTGATTTCTATTGATGGGGACATATTTAATTTTTATTTTTTTGACAGACAAATTTTGTTCTGTTTTGACATTAAAAAACATAAATAGAAAAAGTTAAAACAGAGTAGTTAACTCGGGGTTAACCCTAGAACATAGTAGGGTTAACTCAGGGGTTAACTACTAAGTGTGAAACTGAAAAATTGTTACTCGGAGTTAACCCTGGGTTAACTTTGACTGTGAAACTGGGCCTTAAAAGCAATCCTTATGATGAAAAAAATCACAAAATTTCTATATACACAATACAATCTCTAATATTAAATACTTTAAATATTATTTTTATATAGAAATCGTTGATCTTTGTATGATGATAAATAAAACAATAAAAATTTTAATTTAACATTAAAAAAAAACGTCCTTAAGTAATTTTCAATTTAAGACGGTATCCAAATATCGTCTACTGTATTGTCAAGTACTATTTACTTGGAAGGGACATCCACAAATTACGTGAGATATAGTTAGGGGAGGGTGTCCAGCCAAATCTCACAGGGTTGTCCATAAATTACGTGTGATAAAATTAGGGGAGGGGGTTCAGCAAAATCTCACCTTGGTGGAGGGGGGTTTATCGGACATCTCATGTGATTTTTTCAGTTGACTAGTTTACCATTTTTTTTCCAAAAATTTAAAAAAAAAAATTATTTTTTTTATCAAATTTTTAGGAAAATCTCATGTGAGATTCAGAGGGAGGGGTTCGTCAAAATCTCATCAAGAGGGGGGGGGGGGGTGTGAGGGGTCTAAATTTCTAGAAAAAACCTCACGTAATTTATGGACGTCCCCATATGAATTTTTTAGTCCATTCAATTACAGTTTTTTTATAATCTTCACGTAAGTGAATAGTATTATAACTTTGTCCTAAAGTTTGTAACACCAAGCAGGAGGGGAGGGGGACTCCATAAAGTATATATATTCTTGATCAGCTCGACAAGACGAGTTGATATAGCCATGTCCGTCCATCTGTCTGTCTGTGTATATGCTATATCCTTCCACAGTTTTAAAGATATCGAGTGGAAATTTTTCAGGGAGTCTGCTCTAATTTGTGGTCAAATCATTGGTCGGAACCGGCATGATTGGATCATTAATTAATTTTTTTACAAGGTGAGTAGAAATCATTTTCATTCATTTAACACAATTTTTTCAAAATCTGTTTTCGCATCGTCACTGCCGTTTTTAATACTTGACAACTCTAACATAACGGAATTCGTATTCGCATTTCAACAATTTGAAATTCATAAATTAATTAAACCAAAAGTTTCGATTAATATGTCTACATCCATTTTCAATGAATGCGACTCTAGTGATTCAACCGTGGATTGCAATGTTTCAAGAAAGGAAATAAGAAAATGGTCTAGCGGAAGCTCCTTATTTTCATCTTCGTCGGTTTCAACTTCTAGTACATCAAGTATTTGGTCGCCAACAGAACAAAGTTGCGATGAAAGCAGCAGCAGCAGTCGGACTTCCACATTAACAAGCAGAAAAAGGGATTCGGAATCAATTTCATTATCATCTCAGGAAAATAGCTCATGTAATTCTCTAAATCATAACGAACGTAGAAGCGAGTGCTCCCAAGAATCAAATATTGACATTGATATTCTCTCGAAATACGACGCGGTTGTGAATACGGCAAAAAAACTCAACCAGTTTTTAAACGGAAAACATGATATTGCAGAAAAACCCAACCGACTTAAACATATTGAGAAAACACAAGCAGACTTATGTCTGTTGGAAACAGTGAGCCATGAATGTATACAAGATTTACAAAATCAAAACAAATCTTACAGTCAACTGAAACGGAAGCTAGATCTTCTGTCATTGGAAATTGACCAAATAAAAAGAATGCGCTGGTGCTACGTCTGTCTCAAGGAAGCTGAATTTATGAGTGATGATAATGATATGGCTCTCTTCTTCTGTAGCTTGGAATGCCAATTGCAATTTTTGAATTCATAATATTTCAGATAAATAGTTTAGTTTATTTTAAGATTTGGTTAATAAATGTTGATTAAAATACAAATGGGTCTTAGTATCTACGAGTGCCTCCTTCAAAAGACCCATTCCCGCCCCAATTTCTGATGAAACCACCACCGTTACCACTTCTGGGATTAAAATTGCCGCCACTAAAATTGCCGGTTAAGCTTCCACCTCCACCGCGATTAAAATTGCCAGAAAAGCCTCCGTCGCCTCCTCCACTACCGAAGCTACCAGAGTAGCCGCCGCCACCACCACCACTGCTGCCAGAATATCCACTGCCGCTGAAGTTCCCAGAAGAGCCACCACCTCCCCAGGAGCTGCCTCGTGACCAGTTATCGTTATTAGTATTGCGTCCATATCTATTACCGTTACCAGAATTGCGGCCATATCCACCACTACCGCCACTAGCCCCAAAACCTTCGTCACGGCTACGTTTAGCTGGTGGTCCACCACTCCGCACCTGGTGAGGCAAAATGCCAGTGTCACGTTTAATCCCTTCATCACCCGCTGTCATAACACAGAGGTCTTTTATTAAGCTAACCAGATTAGCATACGATTCTGGCAAGTTTAAAATTTGCATGGGATCGTCGCAAGCAATTGTTACAAGATCCTCCAGAGCCGGTTTCAGAGCTGCAATCTGTGCGGCATGCTTAGGCTCGAACTCAAAATTCAACCAATTATCGACACGCAGAATATTTCCTTTCACTAATTCCATCTTGCGACAGCCAAACAGCATGATATGCAAGGGCGTGACCATAGTAAGTTGCTTGCAGGACACGGCACGAGTCCGTATTTTCTCACCAAATATAAAGAACGGATATGGGAACGTCACCGCCAGATTGCTGCAGTTCACTGACGTCTTATGAAGAAGTGCTGCCTTAGATTCCGTTGTGAGTACTTTACGCTTCTCTTTATGGTAGCATATGTTTGGATAGAGACCCATACAAAGCAATGCTACTGCCATATCCAGCACAGGGTTATCGATATTTGCATCAATGTGGTGCGGTATAAAAGCTTCTTCTGGAAAATCTGTTTGTTCCAGCAAATTTCGTAACTGTTCTTTGGCTTCAGACATAACACGCATAGTCGATAGCTGCAGACCTTTCCAGTCGCAAAAACGTTCCTCCTCTTGAATACCACGTTGTCTGGCATTTTCCCACATTTGGCTTGCTACTATCATAGCTACATGGTCAGAACACTTGCGACCACCAAGGGCTTTTTGGTGATTAGCCAAGCGGCGCTGGTTAATGTCTAAAGCAAAAATTTCTGAGAATGTGCTAGAATACGATGCCATGCTTGCCACCAAATCACCACAACCAAATACAGCACCAAGTATCATCATTTTCCCCAGGCGGGGCTCTATAGGCAGTTTCGCCAAAATTCGACCCAAAGGCGTTAGCTCATCGTTAGAATTCAGGCAACGCATTTCGCGAAGTAAAACTTCAGCTTCAATAACAGCATCCAGCGGAGGGGCTTCGATGGCCTTTGACAGAAACATCTGTATCGAACCAAGTCGCAAGAGCTTAATTGTGAGTGCAATTTCATGCAATGGTGTACGGAACATTTCCGGTGTCAAATTATCTTCCAGACGCTCATACCGTGCGCGAGAACAAAGAGTGAAACATATACCAGGTCGCACGCGACCGGCACGTCCCTTGCGTTGCTCAAGATTAGTTTTACTGGCCCAAACAGTTGCGTAACTCGTCAGATTGTTGTGAGAAGTAAAGAGCTTCATACGTGCCTTACAAATGTCAATCACAAAGACAACGTCATCGATAGTAATGGATGTCTCTGCAATGTTTGTGGAGAGTATAATCTGAAAGTGTATAATTCAATTTGAATTTATTATATTTATTTATTCATTTATAACCTTGGACTTACCTTTGTCACACCGTTGGGCACAGGTTCAAAAACTTTGCGTTGGTCTTCGCGTGGAATCTGTGAGTGACAAGGTAGAATGCGATATATGTCACTGTTCCCGAATGTCGGTGAGCTTTGCAAATACTTCATTAATGCAAAGATTAGATTCCAGCCCGGCAGAAAGACTAATATGGCTCCATGTAAATCTTTTGACTTAATGTACTTTAACAGTACTTCAATAAGTTCAAATGGACAATCCGACTCGGATAGCATTGCCATTGTGTTCCTTGTTTGCTCCGAATACTTTGGATCACATACCTTATTTAGGTTTTGTTCGGGCTTGTCGTCGTTAAGTAAAATTTTAGCTTCTTCATCACGCTCTTTGCGTTTTTTGTTTGATTCAGCAGTCGGCACAAATTTTGTCATTTCCAAACAGTCTTCAAGGAAAAACTGCTGCACGGGAAATGCCCGACCAGGAACTTCGAGTACCGGACAGTTGCCAAAATATTCAGAAAACAAAGTTGTGTCGATTGTAGCGGACATAAGTATTACACGGAGATCAGGGTATGTGGCCACCATGTCACGTAGAATTACTAGTAGAAAATCGCTGTTGATATCACGCTCGTGGATTTCATCCACGATTATATGTGAAACGCCATGTAAGTTGTCCGATAGTTTTCGCAATAGAACTCCCACAGTGCAAAAAAGAATAGCTCCATATGGTCGAGGAAGCCTTGACTCAAAACGCACAGAGTAGCCAACCGATTCCCCGAGTCCCATCTCGCAACGCTCAGTGGCAATACGCTCAGAAACAGAAATGGCCGAAATGCGTCGTGGCTGAGTTACATAAACGTTAGCATATGCGCCTTGGCCAGAGGATATGTAATCATCAAGTATATATTGAGCAATCTGTGTTGTTTTACCGCAACCCGTATTACCACGAATTATCACAACTGAGTTGTCATTAATTGTGTTCATGATGTCGGCGCGCATTGCTGCGATTGGCAATGTCTCGCGGAATTGCAGAAATTCTCTAAATTTTGGATCATTATTACGTTTTTCTTTTGCCATATTTAATAAGTGATCAGAAAGCTCATCAAGGGAAGCAGTAGCCAATTCACCCTCATCTATGTTGCACGCAATCCAAGCATTCCAATTTGGTTTTGGCGGTGACCAGGAAATAATCGAAGCTTCACATTTTCGATTCACATCGTCCGAACCAATTCCAGTTGGTGAGGCATTTGGATCCTAAAGTGATAATAGATGGTTCAAAAATATAAATAAAACTATTCAAAGTTAAATAAATACTCACTATCAAGGAGATAACATCATCATCGCCATCAAGGCTAATATTATTTGTTGAGACTACTGGCAAGTTAAGATCTCTTATTACACTTTCAATTCGCTGAGATATTTCCGAAGAAATTCTCACAGAGTACGGTTTTAGATCTTCATCTTTTTTGATTTTAAAGGTTCCAGTAAAACCTTCGATAACCTTTAGATGATACAGCTGCCGCACAACGGATAATGCGCACGATTTGCTTGCCGATTGCTTATTTGAGCCAGTTTCACGCGCTGTCACCTTGCGTCTTAACTCTGGTATAAAAAGTGTAATCTCGGCCATGAAGCTCCTAAATAAAGCAAAAATGTTTTCATTTTAACTGAACAATATTTCAGGTATCCACCGTATAAACCATACAAACTTACCTCTCTTAACTGACTCAGCATGATCTGTGTGCATGATGTAGAATATCCGCTTTACGCAATATATCAGTATATTGTGCGAATCATAATTAATATAACTTTCGAATAAAAGTGGCACAATGAATACAAAGAAAACAAAAATAAACGGGGTTTTCGACTTGCCGAAATTTGTATACCCTTGCAAACGTGACTTTAATATAATCAACTTATTCAAACAAGGAACAATTATAAATATAAATAATCGTTCATTTTTCTATCTTATCTGATGACATTATCATATGACATTTTTAAGTTGGGAGAGGCGGACATATGCTTTCCTATCTAAAGTTTTACAGGCTCTTTGTTAGAGTGAATGTAATAACAAGATCTACTACATTATTTAATATCATTTTGAAAAAGCGTAATTATTGACAGATAGAAAAAAAATTTAAGGCTACAGTTTTATAGATATGCAAAGTTTTTCATAAAAAGTTCTTATACATTTAAGTTATTTTTTCAAGTTGTCATACATATAATTTATAATTAGAAATCGTTGCTAGGGTATAAATAAAAAAAAAATAAATAAATACATTTTACAAAGTTGAGACACTACTCATTTTTCTATGCCTGTATTTCTTCTTTTTCCAAAGAGTTAAAAAAGAAACTCAGACGAAAATGTAGGAGAAACTTTCAAAAACTTGTGCCAAATAAATTCAAAAGATTTTAAGGTAAAAACAATATACACTAAAATTTTTCATTTCGAAATGATTACTACAAGACGCACACAGATCATCCATAACAAAATTCAACTCTGTCTTTCCAGATTTTGTTTACAACAAATTCCAGAAAGCAAACTAATTTAAACAAATTAAACTACAGCCGAAATATCGTACCGCACGACATTCAGGTTGTAATTGAAAATAAAATTAACAATATGTCATTGTAAAACCCTACAAAACATACCTTGCATGATCTGGGCCAACAGGCGTATACTTATAATCGGCAACGATTTTTCTCATTTGCATAAATTGATGTAACCTTTGTTTGGCGTTATCAATCGTCCAATTGCCGTGAATAGTTGCATTAACATCAATCGATTCGGCCTCATTCATATCTTTCTGTTCTTGAGCACGATCAATTGCAGTAAATCGTTCACGTTCGTCATCGTGGTGGTGCATTGGACGGTATGCTTCACCCATATCCTGCGGTCCGAAATCGCCGCCATAAAAACGACGTTTCTGCGGCCCACTTCCTCCACCTAAGGAACCGCCACCATGGCCACTGCTACTATCTGTTGGCCCTGAAAGATTACCGGGTACATCATTAGCGTTGATTTCGCCGGTCCGCACGAGATAGTTGACAAAATCACGGGCCGCATTCTTTTCAGCATCCTTTTTGGATGTCGAGTTACCACAAGCAACGTATGGGCATTTATCGACACGAACTTCACATAGAAAACGCTGTCGATGCTTTGGACCTGAAAAAGTGATTAAACCAAGTTGGCTACAGATGTACAACAAACAATAATTTAACTTTAAGCAGGCCATCCATTGTCGAATTTGTTTGACGAATTTGTTGTGTTTGACGAAATATTCGTCGTTAGTGGTAGTGTTCGTTTTCAAATTTTGTGTTTGATGTTTTGTTCGAGAAAAATAGAAATGATTCTATCTTGGCTTTGTTTGTCGAACAAATTTGACAGTGGATGGCAATGTTCATTTGTAAAAAGTTTTCCTAGCGTGAAGACGTGTATAAAATGTCGAAAAAATTTTTGCTAGAATTTTCTAATTGCCTGCAAAATGATGTTTGCAAACAATGTTTGAACTAGTTTGTGGCAAAATGATTTTTTGTTCGACAAACAGTTTTTCAAACAAATTCGACAATGGATGGCCTGCTTTATCAAAATGACACTTACCCGCAGCACGTACTTCAAACCGCGGTTCAACTTTATTTTGGGCACAATACTCATGCAAAAATGATTTTATGTCCGTCATATTGTTACTTAGGGATTTCCTCTCTCACTTAAGGCAATGATTTTCTGTCGAAAACTAAGTAAATTTAACTTTTTCTCAAAAAAGCAAGTCTTTTTTTTTTTTTTTTGCTTTAGCCGTCTAAGCGAACGGCTGCTCAGTCCAGAATCTGACTATGGCAGGTAAGTAATGGCAATACTGCTATACTAGGTATCG
Organism: Phortica okadai; assembly: GCA_034638295.1. Lineage (NCBI taxonomy): Eukaryota > Metazoa > Arthropoda > Insecta > Diptera > Drosophilidae > Phortica > Phortica okadai. The sequence continues at coordinate 12,779,965 of CM067851.1, read as the reverse complement.
ATGCTGATGTGACTGTCACAGTAATCTTGGTTGTATCTCGGCTGTGGATGTGGTGGTGAACAGAACGGTAACAACGGCGGCAGTTGTAATTTTTTATCACATACAAATAACTTACGTTTTCCAGTTGCGCCAAAAGCAAAAAGGTTTGATAAAACCTTCAGTTCTTCACACACAGATACTCGCACACTCACTCACTCTCATAATCACATAATCATCGTTCAAGTGACGGGGTTCTATATGAAAACATAAGGCAAACAACGCGGTGAAAATCAGATTGAGAGCAAGAGATGATGTTCACTCAATTGAGAGCGAGAGACGATTCGTGTCGCTTTCGTGTCACTGTTGTGTCAACGTACATATTTCACTATTGATAAAGCGCATGTTGCGCTTCCTCCGCTGGGGATTTTAGCCACATATCCAATCGGGGAGGTTTTCCATTTCTGATGACACTCTGCCGACGTCGGCGACACTTTTGTGTCAATTGGTTCGTTTTCGTTTCTCACCCAATTGCTGGTGTACCCCTCATATCAACCTAAAATTTCAAGCGAACATGCGGCACTTGATTTCCACTACCGGCTTAATAAGGCTGTAAAAGATTAGGGTCTCTCAATTTCTGTCTTTAGCCCTGTTAAAAAGCAAAGGTTTAATAAAAAGGCCAAAAGCGAAAAGGTTTGATAAAACTGATAAAATTGACAACATTAACATTATGTTGCACGGCAATGTTAACACACTGTTAGCACCAGATAAGACAAGGACAGTCCGTATGAAAATGAGACAGAACATATCAAGTAAGGATGACTCCAATGTGAAAGTAACTTGCCCGACCACTCGAAAGTTCGCTTATAAAGTAAGTAATAGCGATAGCACAGATTATCGTGTTGATATTAGTTGTGAACTGCTTGATAAAATCTGCATTAATTAATTTCAAATTCAGAATGGCGCAAAACTGTTGAGACGCAAATGAATCGAAGATGTGCTATATTGGCGCCGAAATGTCACGCTCATGCATGGCAGAAGAAGTAAAAGTACTTATCTGAAAAAGCACTTAATGGGAGTATCTCCCTTGTCAAGAGCGAACATACGGGGGCTTAAGGTAAACCAATGCAACGCCAATCGTTTCTGAAACGAATAGCGAGATTTAGGTGCGCACTTGTCTGCACCGACTACATTGTGACATTGGTGAAACCTACCCCGAAAAACGGGCTAACAGAGCTGTTAAGCACAATCGAGTCAAAGTCACATAAAAATCAGGAAGTAACACAAATGTGTGAACAAAGAGAGTCAAAAAGAATTGCCAGGTCGTTGAGAATTTTATATTAATAAATTAATTATATATAATACCAAATGGGGGGTGTATATTCGGCACTCGATTTGGTGCTAACAGCATGTAAAATTCACATGTTAATTAACAGTTGAAACCGAGTCAAAATCTGAATAGAGGAACAGGACAAATCCTCAACCCATACTGTACTACCGGTTCATGACTGAGTCAGAAGGAAATTGCAATTAGCAAAATGAATTAAAATTACTCATAATATGAGTTGCAACATGTTCGCTTGAAATAGTGCGGATATTGAGTCATTCAATATTCGCAAAAAAACAGGTCGGATTTGCAAGGAATACTCGTAATAGTTATTTGCTCAAAGTGACAAATTGGTGCAAAAGCTATAGGGAATTTACCATTTTTTTTGGTAATGGGACATACACCTTGGAGTGCTCGGTGATATAGGCCAAGCCAGAGTTACGGTTTGATAACAGAGTCAAAGCAGACCAGAAGAAGAATCAGTTTGCTTACATTTTTGACCCAGCGTTGCATGTAGCATGTAAGTAACAGTCACTGTAATTATGTAAGTAATAGAAAAGACAAGGACAAACATATCAAAATAGGACAAGACGTGTTTTGGCGCTGATAAAAACAAAAATTATTCTTGTCAACAAATACAAAAATAATAAAGTTGTTGATGATTTGAATTCCCCGTGAAAAAAATAAACCCTCATGGCAAATTCGACTGACAGCAAGTTCAATCATATAAGGGACGTTTTTGCATCATCTCCGTCATTATTGCCAAGCTCGTTTCATATAAACAATTGAAAAATGTATAAAATATCAACAAAAGTCGCCTTATGCTACAATAGCATCTAGTTAAAAATGTCGGCGATCCGGTGCATTTTTTACATCTTCATCACGCTTTTTATACGATTTTCAAAAATCTGTAAAACTGCTAGCTTTGAAATAAAGAATTTTCGATTGGACTGACTCACGACACTTTCCATTCCAAGCGAACATACTCTAAACTATACCGATATGACCTTTGCACAGGCACATGACAGTATCGTCATGTGTTCGCCAGGTTATCGATAAGGAACCAGAGATTTGCAGGTGTACCCACTCATGGCTACCTAAAATTTCTATCGGACATGCGGCACTTAATTTCCATTATCGGTTTTAACGGTTTTCGAGTTGCCTGAAAAGTATGCTTTGAATAAAAATATTGAAGAAACAGCAAATTTTCACAAATTCGTGAACTGATCTGATCAGATTAGCAATGGATATTGGCCAAAATCATCTTACGTATTTAATGATTCATGGCCCCTAACTTGGCGCAAATATATGATGTAGAAACTTATACGGCATAATTTGACTATGAAATTGGTAATCCGGATTTTCGATTATACGGAATTCGCCTGGCTTTAATTGAATCAAGTTTTTGCTATACTGAAAAACTGCTGCAGTTTTCGGCTTTGTATAGTATTTGTCTTTTTTCACATGGAGATCTTCGGCATTGTTCCTCGCAACAGTCGGTTTAAGACAAGGATTACGACAAGAGCCAGCCAATCGTTCGATTTTTTGAATTATAATTTGTCTATTATTATTAATGATTTTCGGCTTTTGTTTTATTTTTAAAGTTTCTTCAAAACTTTACAGGCTTTGCGCAATTGAATTGTTTGTTGTTAACATTGCTATGAGGTGCCCACTGTACGTGGATTGGCATTGCGCTCTTTTACTCAAGGCTGCGCACATTCCGCTAGTAGCTTTTTACTCGTCAACGGAAACGGATGTTCAACGGTTCAAGCGCACGCCAACGCAATGCACACCACCAAAAAAAATGAAAACCAAATAAGACAAACTAACAGTTTCTGAGTTCAAGCGCACGCATACAAACACATGCCAATACACAAATTTCGTTTCGTTTTGTTTCGTATCTTATACATATACTATATGTGAAATGTGAAAAATTTAATAAGCCGCCGCCGACGACGATGACAAAATGCCGCGAGACGTTTACTGTCTGCACGATTTTTTTGCTAACAAATTCCATGTGAAATAAAGTCAATTTAAATTAATTGAAGAACGCCTAAGGACGAGCAATGCTGAATGCTTTTTAATTTATTGTTTAAACAGCACGGTTTTCATATAATTTGCAAAAAAAATAAATAAATAATGAAATAAGTTAATAAATAAAATAAACAACAAAAGTGCCATTAAATAAAAAGTGAAAATCGCAAACAGACAATTTAATTTAACGCAGAGAAACGAAAAATTGCATAAAAACGCCATAAAAAAAGGAAAGAAGGAACTTTTGTCAGTGCCACAATAAAATAAAACAAATAAAAAAAAAACACAGAAACAACTTGACATCAAATTTTGCATTCAGTCAGATTGAATTGGATTTTACAACTACAATAAGAAAAGCAAGCCTACCGCATTGGGGGAGGATTGCCTTTGGTTGCCGCGACGCGCTCACTCACTTGTACACTCACTCATACAAAAACACACAGACACACACACACACAAACCAACACTTGCCACACAGTTGGAGTCCTTGAAGCATCGTTAAGCCACAGCTTCAATGTGAGGCATAGACTTGCCAAAACAACCACCCAATACATACACAAGTAGACTACGACCGTGCTAAAGTAGCATAGTATGCACGTGTGTGTGCGTGTGCCTGCTTTTTGGTATATACTTGTGTAGTGGCATTCGAAATTCAAGGAAAAAAAAAATAAAGCAGAAAGTAAACAAACACAAACGTAGAAAATTCGTTCGTACAGACAGACAGTCAGACAGACAGGCGGAAACTGCGCCGACAACTTTACGGTTGAAACGTGGCGTATACGTTATAAAAAATCATTGTGGCGCACAAAAGCGTGCTAAGGATATTATGAAAGCTGCAGAATTTGCGAACAAGGTAATTTTGCAAGCTCAACTAACGAAGCCTTACACACACATGCACATAAACACTAAACGCACATACATTCGTTGCAAAACTAAATGTAAATGTGTTTGAACGAAGGCTTTGTTTCCTTTTATTTGAATTAAGTGACAGCAAGGCAGCAAGCCCGAGCGCTTTGTTTGGCATAAATGGATTTTCTTATCAGCTCAAATAGCGCCCAAGAGGCTGCTTTGCGCAACGCTGCAGTTAGTTCGCCTGCTCGCTCGTTCGCTCCTTTGCTGGTTAAGGCGGCAATTGAAAGCCAAAGCCAAAAAAAATAACAATAAAATAGAAAACTTTATGCATTTTCTTTGCAGCAAAAGAACAACAACAACAACTTGAATCCGTCCATTTACATTGTTATCAAGTATATTAGTGTAGCTATTATATAAAGAGAAGTTCATAAGTTCAGGCGCTGTCATGTTCGGCTCGAAGTTACGCTCCTGGATGGAGAACCACATAGTGCGGCCAAGAAAGAAGGGCAACAAGCATAAAAATGGCACGACAGCAGCGGGCGCCAGTGGCAGCGGCGGCGGCGGAGGCAGTCAGGAGGCCAACTATATGTTGGCCAAAAAATCAGCAACTCTACAACATAACGGTAATGTTAAAGCAACAACAATGCCCTTAAGTCCAGTGCTGGGCGGCCAGAATCCGGCCGGACATGGCGTCATTTCGAGTCCAGTGCGTCGGCGTGAAGTATCGCCCATCCAGTGTCATGTAAGTAGGCGAGTGCCGCACACAAGGGCCATTGAATTAATAATCGTTTTTCGCTTTGCTTGGCATTTGGCAGACACCCAGTCGCTATGGCTGGCAGTCGCCCGACCAAGACGCAATCACATCGCCCAAGTCCGACAATTTGCTTTATGTCGCGCCAAGCTATCAACAGCCGCAGCGCCAGCGCCAACATTATCAGTCCCAGCATCAGCAGCAGCATTTGAGCGTGCAAACGGCGCCGAATAGCAAGAACACTTCCAGCGCCGAAAAGTCGCCCGCACAAGTCAATTGTTCCTCGTCGTCGATCTCGTCGCTCTCTTGGTCCACCGGCTCGAAGGAGCCCTCCACACAATCGAACGGCAAGCGCGAGCAACTTAAAGTCGAAATGGAGCCAACATTGAGCGTGCTCTATGACTACAACAACAGTCAAATGGCGGACTACAATGTCGCCGAGTCGGACGATGCGAATGCGGTGCACTATGAGGAGGTGGGCACATTGCTCAGGCGAGACGTTGAGTCTCTTGATGCCGCCAATAACTTTGTGGCCTATCAACGGCCACACTCGGAGAACTTCACAGCGTATGTGGGCAGCAACGGCAATAAGGCAAGGGATGAGGCCAGGGAGTACGAGGAGGGGGGCGCGGCACGCTATGGCCGTTTGTTGCCCTCACGTTTGCCGCCAAATGCGTGTGATTCCGTTGAGAGTTTGCATGTGAAGAGCGAATGTTTGGCAGCGCCTTCGACAGTCGCAGCCAGTCGCCTGCGTGGCGCTGCCGGCGGTGGTGGAGTTGCTGCTGCCTCTAATATGCACGCCCATGGCCAAGCGGCGAGGGCGATGGCAATGGGCGTGGGCGCTGCGCCGCCGCATAGTCTTTCATCGCCGGAGAGCGCCTATTCGACTGGCTACTCGACCGAGGGCGGCACATCGCCGGGCGCGGCCAACTACAATCCGCCGGAATATTATATAAATATGCGCACGGGCACACATTACTACTTTCCGCCGAAGAGCGTCAACTCGCTGGCCATCGAAGCGCAACGCTACAAGTTCGGACTCAATCGCATCGAGGAAATGTCGCCAATGGATGACACTTTGGTGCGCCACTAGTTTCCGACTAAGTGAATTGCATTTTTAATATTTTGTTTGCAATATTTTCATAGCCAAAAACGATGTTCGGCAATGCGGCGTGCAATCAGCTGAGAGCCAACGAACTGTACGAGTCGACGCCAAGTGCTTTGGCCTTGTGCAACAATGCCAGTCAGGACGCTGTTACACACAAGCTCTTCGAATGTAAGTGAGACACACACACACACACACACACACACACACACGCCCACAATGCAATTAATGTATGCAAATGCACGCCACTTACAGCGCCCTCGCCACGGCAACGTTGTCGCATTCGTACGAATCCTTGGTACTCGAACACCGAGGCCACTGCGCAGCATCTTACGCCGGGCGGCGCGGCGTCGAGTTTCGCCAATGTCAAAGCGACAGGTGCTGCATGCAACATGCGCATGGAATTTGATGCCACAAGCACAACATCCACGACATCCTCCGGCATTAAGTCGTGCAACGAGTTGGCGGCGAAAGAGGAACAAAGCAGGTGAGTTCTTTTTGTGAACAATGGGCCAAGTGCACATTCAGACACTCAACGACACAATTGTCACTCACTCACTTGGCAGCAGACAAGCCGGCAAATTGACGTCGACTGTTGCAACAACAACAACAACAACAGCAACGACAGCAATAGCAATAGCAACAAGGGCATATGAGTCTTCGGAGAGCACTTCGTCGCTGACTGAAGTGGAAAATGGCGGCGGGCAAGTGAAATCCTGTTCGCCGCACACCATTAAGCGCAAGCACTTGAACTCCTCGCCGCAGTTGCGTCGCGCATGCAACAGCAGCAGCTTTGAGGCCTGGACGCCGGGCGAGAGCGTCGACGTTGGCGATTGCGCCGGCAGAGCTAATCAAAGCTTTGAGGCGGCATTTGTGAGCGACGATGAAGCAACGCTCAATGAAATGATTGGCAAATTCGATGAGAGTTACATTTACGAGAAAGAGACAGACATACTCAGGTAAATTCGTAAAAGCATTTGCATCTACAGTGGGGAGCAAAACTGAGTACATGTTGCGCACTTTCTTACATTTGGCTCAGTTGTACAAAAACCAATGGGTGAAAAAATCTGAAATAATTATCCAAGATTCCTGGTATCTTAAGCTCCAAATTTGCCAAAACAAGCATAGCGATAAATTAAATAGGAGACTTATAAAAAATCAAAAGATAAGACAACCTACATGTACTCAATTTTGCACCAATTGATTATTTTACGAAAAACAACCTATTTTCATATTTAATCAAAAAAACATTTTTATTTGTAATGCGTTTTGAAATCTTTCTTAAGTCCCCCTCTTGTGAAAAAATTATTTTCTCGTTGGAGAATTCAAATGCGTGGATGAAACTTGTAAGTAGTGACTGGCGAATACGAAGATATGGGCTCTTTTTCATGCCAATTAGTGAATTATTATGAAAAGTTGGTTTTGAGTCCGCAATCAGACAATTAAAATCTGTGTTATCGGACAATAACATGTAATCTTACCTAAAGTTTTACAAAACTCGCCTAAACTGTAAAAAAAAATCTTTAATAGTATGGTTCATCAGACTAACTACATATTTTCAGTCACCCACATTTCAGTTTAGGCGAGTTTTGTAAAACTTTAGGTAAGATTACATGTTATTGTCCGATAACACAGATTTTAATTGTCTGATTGCGGACTCAAAACCAACTTTTCATAATAATTCACTAATTGGCATGAAAAAGAGCCCATATCTTCGTATTCGCCAGTCACTACTTACAAGTTTCATCCACGCATTTGAATTCTCCAACGAGAAAATAATTTTTTCACAAGAGGGGGACTTAAGAAATCTGCCTCTATTTTCAAAAATTGATTTAGGGAGCAGGAGTTTTAAGCCACGGAGTGGTCAGCATAGACCCTAGACCTAAATTCGATAAAAAATCGTTGATCAATTTTTGAAATAAGGCTGGGCAAAGATAAAATAGCTCCCTTTACGGAAAAGGAACTTTTGGAGGGAGTACAGCTTGAGTGGGCCAATATTTCGCTTTATTGTTCACTGAATATGGTTGAAAGAATGTCCAAGATTTCAAAACGCATTACAAATAAAAATGTTTTTTTGATTAAATATGAAAATAGGTTGTTTTTCGTAAAATAATCAATTGGTGCAAAATTGAGTACATGTAGGTTGTCTTATCTTTTGATTTTTTATAAGTCTCCTATTTAATTTATCGCTATGCTTGTTTTGGCAAATTTGGAGCTTAAGATACCAGGAATCTTGGATAATTATTTCAGATTTTTTCACCCATTGGTTTTTGTACAACTGAGCCAAATGTAAGAAAGTGCGCAACATGTACTCAGTTTTGCTCCCCACTGTATAAGGCTGAAGTGCTTAAGATATCCCCACATTTTGCAGCAGCGATTCTGATCCGACAGATTGCGCTTCCGAGCTGGACACGGGCCAAGACGCCGGGGACGAGTGCGACACAGATGAGCTGCTCGACATTGACTTCATAGATACATCATCGATGCAGGAAGTGCTGTTGGACAAGCACGACTTGCAACGCAATTTGGGCAACTGTTATTATTACAATACGCACATGAGTCCAACACGTGGCGCACGCCAGAGTTTTGAGCGCAAGTCGTCGATGCGTTCGCGGCGCAGCTCGCTCAGTTTCCGCCTGCAGCAGGACACGGCCGGCAATGCGATGCTCGTCAACAGCGCCAATGCCGCGTCGCAGCGACGCCGCAAACGTTTTCTAAAAACGCGCAAGAAGAGCGTCGAGAACCGCGAGAAGGTGCCGGCATCGCCACTGCCGCAGCGCATCCGTGAGTCGCGCAGCGTGGGCGGCACGCCGGTCTGCCTGCGACGCAAGCACTTGACGGCAAAGGAACGGTAAATGATTGTTTGTTGTTCTAATTGTTGTACTTGTTGTATTCTAAGTATGCTTTGTAGCATCTACAAGACTTCGCCGCTGTCGAACCGTTCGAATTCCTTGGTGTTTACGGCCAGCAATGAGAGGTCGTGCTTGGCCATAGCCGAGAGCGAGAAGGCTCTGCTGAAGGCCGATCTGGAGGCGGACATGAAGTATCGTCAACTGATAATGGAGGCCGAATCGCTGCTGGAGTCCATGAAGAACAGTTTGCAAAGGTTGTGTTTGCTTTGAATGTAATTGACGCTTCTTTCTGACATTGAGGATCTTTCAGCATTCCACGCGATACGCCCGTGGCAAGCCCGCGGCGTCTCAATCCGCTGGCAAACAAGCGCGTCGAAATGCTCAAGCACAGCGAAGTGGAAACGAAGAAACAACTGCAACGTGCCAGCACAAGCGAACGTGACACGGCCGAACACGAATTGGCTGCCGCCATAAATAAACGCATTGAAATGCTGAAATTCGAGACCGCTTCGGCGCCGAACAGTCCCAAAATGAGCCGTTGCAGTCCTCGCAAGACGCACCTAACGAACTTCATCAATCAGAACACGCCGCCGGAAGTGCCGCCACGCAAGCCGAGCACGAGCGGCGCTGAGCACTACAAGGCGCCGCAATCGCCACAGCTGCAGTTGAACGGACGCCGTTTGCAAAGTCCGCAAGCAGCGCGACGCCAAGACTCGCCGAAGCGCAACGCACATTGGCACAATGCCAATCACAATCTCAGCGATTCGGATCAGGAGTGCATTGCCGTCGTGCGCCAGAGCAACGAGGATCTTGTCAATCACAATTTCCTGATCGAACAACAGCAACAACAACAGCAGCAGCAGCAGCAGCAGCAGCAGCAGCAGCAAACGTCAACCATGGCGGAGTTGTTGTACAACAAGGCCGATTACAATAATCGAAATGTTACGGTCGCGCATCAATCATACGCCTATTGTCCCCACAGTGAGCCATTGAAGCGTAAAATCTATCGTGGCAGTTCGACTTTCGAGCGCATCAAAAAGAATTTCGATATGGCGCTGGGTAAGCATTGCTTTGATTGAGATAGTTGCACACAGATATTAATTTCATTAACATTCAAACGCTCCACACAGAAATACCAAAACCAAGCAAATACACGGGCCTTTCCAATGAGCGTCAGCAAATCAAGTTATCGTCGTCTGCCAAAAACTCGATCAATGATATGTCCGCGTATGGCACGCCGGAAACGGATGAATCGTTCAGAAATAATAAAAAACAACAGATATTGCTGAGCACTATCGTTGATTTGAAGCGTTCACTTGAGTTTCAGAGCTATGAGTTGAGTGGTTTGAATGGCGATTAGATACTGTGGTCAAATTTGAATGAAACTTATCTTAGACATGCCACAAGCAAAAAAAGAAACTAATGTACTAAAGCAAGAACGATTTGTATTGGATTGGATGCAAACAAAATGGACTGAATGGAATTTACTAACCATATTTGTATAACGGTATACACATACATATATTCATATACATATATTTGCGACTCCGAACCCCAAACACGCATGTGTATTTGAAGTTTCTATAATACATATTATATACTCATATACAACAACAATTATAAAGATTCAAAGAACACGATATAAAGCAAGCACTCAAGATAGTTAATGATTACAATATCTAAACAAAAATTCAACTGAAAGATAAAAAAGTATCTTTACAATTAGATATCACATTGGATTGAGAAAGTCTTTGATAATTCATTGCTAAATGTTTACTGTATAATTTATCATTAGAGTTCGCAAGCCAATTAATTGTTTAACACTAGACTGCCGTATGAAAACATACGTTGTGATAGAATTGCTGCTCAACAAATTGTAGAGCTCAAATTGGCAAATGAACAAAACTTATTGGAATGTTGGCTGTAACTCTTCCAAAAACTTTACAGTAGACACATAATTTAAAGGCTCGTTCACAGATTATGTGACAACTCACTTCGCCGTCATAATATTCCTATGTTACACAGAAGCGCAGCCAACATACGATAATCTAGCACACACTTTTGTTTTTTTTTATCAGAATGCTAGACTACCATATGTGCCGTGTCGCATCTTGGAGTATTTCAAACTAGAAATTGTGGAAAAAAAACCTCCTTCTTGAGTTTACATACATTTGTATATGTTGCGTAGTTTGTGAACAGTCCTTAAAAGACTTTTGTTTGTTTGGTTTACAAGTAGTTGAGTTTTGTTAAGTTACTTTTTTGAATCTAAGTCAGGCATTAAGTTAAACTAAGGAGCTGAATTGTTTTTTCATTTAGATAAGTTTCAGATTAATCAATTGCTAAAACATTCCTGATTCGATTATCGGATGTTTGTGCAAACAGTTACTACAACTGCAAAATGCAAGCTGAGTTTATCACCATCTGTAGTTCATTTCCGGTACATGGTCACTAACCTAAGCATATCCATACTATATTCTATACTAGTCTTACCGAAATTATTAGATGCTAGTTTATGACAAAAGAAAAAAACAAACAAGTATTCAAAATATGTGAAAATTGGTTTTGTTACAAGTAATTAATTATCGTATAAGCAAGAAGTTTTTCAAACTATTCAAATCTTGGTAAACCAATTGAAATCTAAAACTTAGCCAAAAAAATCTCCATTTAGTGAAATTTGTTTAATATTTTATTTAGTTTTTAAAAACCCCAACAAAAAAAATTAGTAAAAATTTGTTTTGTTTAATGTTTATTGCTAAGTTTAGTAGAAAATTAGTATTTCTCAATATGTTTATAATATTAAAAAAACAAATCGAACATCCGTTAGACACAAAATGATCTCATTTAAGTATAAAAAATGTTGCCAAGAGCATCGATTTTGTTTTTATTGTTTTATCAAATCTTATCATTTCAAATCGGTGCATAGAGTTATAGTAATATACAGATACATACATACATAATTACATACATACATAATTGACATATGCATATAAATATAATGTAATCGGCAAATGTAACGTGATAATATAGTAAAACCCCTCCCCCAAAAAGGTGTGAATTAATTAAAAATAAAAAATAAAAATTTAAATTAAAATCGTAAAAAAAAAAAACAATTTTTTTTAGTTGTAAATCAAAACTAGATTAGAATTCATGTCGAGTATTATAAATTTTGTTGTAGTATTTCTTGTTTTGTTTTTGTTGTTATAGTTGTTGTATTTAATTAAGTGCGACACAATTTTTTAGACAAGTTCATTCACGTGTTCTTTTCGTTTAATTAACTTGTAGTTTCACCTCTTTTTTCAGTTTTTATGGTGATCTATTTTGCGCATACAAAAAACATTTTAAATTTTTTAAAAGGCTTTAATTAACCCGTCGTCGTCGACGTCGTAGCCGTTCTCGGATTACGTCAAAGCTGATGTTTAAAACATATGACGTCCAAATGAGAAGGGCCGACACTTGACCAGACGCAACGCAACGCAGCGAGACCAGACCAGACAGACAGACAGAGACCCACGACGACTACTCGAACAGGCACAGTTGGACAGACAGATAATTGGACAGACAGGCAGACACAACGTGATTAAATCGTTCGAATGTGGAAATGGAAAGTTTTTGATGAACAAAACCTTTCCATTATTTTTCGTCAAACAAGGCGCGTCAATGCAAAACAGTTGCAAAGTACGCACTCAATTGTGCTAATTGACATTATCGGTGTCTTTGACATTGTTTTAGAACGCATTTGAATATTGATTTGGAGCATTTCATTATTTCAAACTCATTATTGCCTATTGAACTTCCTTGCATAACTTCAAGTGTAAAATGCTTTCTCATTAAAAATGTCATGTACATCTTTCTGAGAATGTTACACTTTTCCAAACTGCCAAGTTTGTATAAAATGAATAAATCATCTAATTAGACACTTTGAGTTTTGTATCTTTGATTGTTGAAAAAATAAGTAGAACATTTGTTTCTCTCTTTTTGTTTGTGTTGTCTTAAAAGATCGAATACTTAAATGGTATTTTGAGCCATTAGTTTTGTATCTTGTAGTTGAGTTTTGACCTTTTCAGCGACCTATGACAATCCAAAAGAGCTTTGCAATGTGTGACTGAAACTATTTATTATACAAAACATAAACAAAAAGAAGTCATCAATAAAGTACCAATTTTTACATTGTAATAAAAAATCAAATTGTGATATTCTTCTTCATTGATAGATGATTGTTGACGTCAGTAGGTAAAATGATGAAAAATCTAATAAAATGGAAATCATGTATTCCTTCATTTGTATATGCAAAAACGCGTGTCAGATTCATTGATATGCTTGACAGAAGTTACATAAAAGTTGAAAAATTTCAACATTTTTTGTTTTTAAATGTAAAGAATGAAAATATCGATAGACAAATGTCGACGTCGCACGTTAAGACACAATTATGCAAAATGTTCTCGGGTTTTGAATTACAATTTAATTTAAAAGATAAAAGACACGCGTGTATTTTAAAATAACAAACAATTCGCGAGATCTGAAAATATGCATGATAGTTTAATTTATTTAAGGCCTTTGTGGGACGAAGGCGAGAAAGAATATGGTGATTTAACAGATATCTCAATTGTGTTTAAAACACATAAATACTTAGATCTTTTCCCTAAGATGATTAATCAAACTTACTTTAAACACATTTTAAATTATTAGTTATTTCAAATATCTAACAGACGCCACCTGTTTTTACATACATAATGAATGAAAATGTTGCAAAAATGTACATAATGTTATGCTGTAACAGAATGCTTCGCTGTTAATTCGTGTGATTTCTTTTTTGGTTTACGATAAATTGTAATTTTTGCATGATTTGCCGACGCGACGACACAGGATGGCGCCTTGCTTAGATTTTAACATGACGCGACATGAAACGAGCCCCATTTTATTTTTAAATTGAAGAAAAACAGACAACTCAGACATTTGATGAATGTGCTTGTTAATAGGGGGGTGTGTTTGTGTATTTTGATACAATGAGCGTTGCTCACGCTCACAAGAGGTATATCACTTGACCACTTGTTTTTAAAAGGCAACGTCAAAGCTTTAGATACATATACACACACACACACATATGTATGTACATACATATGTATAAGCGAAAATACTTGAACGCGTGAGCGTGCGCATTCGAAGTTGGTTTTTTACTTATATTTATTGACTAAGCGTCGTCAAGTATTACAGAAGTGCAAGCGGTACAGAGAATTGCTGGCGCACTTGGAATCACAGTAGCTTTCAATTTCAGTTGAGCTGAGACGTTTTGCTAAAATACTTAAAAACAAACATGTTGAAAGCTTTTAAATTTAACTCATTGTTGTTGTTTTTTGTTGACAGCGCATTCGTTAACATCTTCGCTGTTGTTGCCTTTATTGTTTTTGTTACCTTTTGACTGTTGGTCATAAAATGTTACTTTAGCTGTTGCTGTCACTGTTTCTCAGCTTTTCTGCTCATTTTTTGTCGCAGTTATTTTTCGTTCGTTGCTTCTCTGCTGATTTGTTTTCTGTTTTATTTTATTTTTTTTTTGTATTGTATTTCACGTGAAGGTCACAAACGTGTGGCCTACGGTTTCGTTGTTGTTTGGATTGATGGTTTCTGGCGGGTGCAGAGTGTACGTTAACAGGTGTGAGGGGACAATTTTGTGTGGTTGTTGCTGTTGTATGTTTTTGTCGTTATGAAACTAGTCCAATGACTCGAAGCGAACAATTTGTTGTTATTTTTTTGTGATTCGGTTTTGATTTTTCTGCGTTTTAGCTAAGCCGTCTTCTTTCATTGCTTTAATGTTAGCTTTTTTCGGTGTATAAACAAACTTGCATACATACGTGTGCCTATGTGCATGTATTGTATGTTAATAGAGTTCTGTAAATAATTAAGTACATAGCAAGTACATGTCCAAAACTAAAACGAACAAAAAAAAAACAGACCCTTGGACTGCCAACGCGCATGCGTGCATTAGAAGCAGCAAACGATCAACGTCGCGGCCCCCAAAGTTCGAGAGAATTGTACGTGCTTGCGGTGTTTTGTTTTTGTTGTTGTTGTGTTCGCAGCTAATTAAATTGGCCACTAATTCAAAACCGCGACGAAATACTTACTTGGCTGACAGTTCTGATGATTTCGTAATTGAACATTGAAATAAAATCAAAGCAAACTGTAAAACAACAGAAAACAACAACAATATGCTTCATTTAGATAAGATAGCGTTAATGGCTCAAAACATTTATAGGTCTTATGAATGGTTTCAATGAGCCGAACAGAGCTTTGTGAACTACAACACATTTAAAATTTGTCAAAAACCCCATTTAAACATTTCATTGTCATCTTGAAACAATTTTTATGGAAACAAAAAAATCCATTAATAACTTCCTTTGCAAAATTTGCGAAATTATTTTTATTCTATAAGAATGCCGATCACTTTCTGTTTTGCTTACTGAATGAACTTTAAACTCAATCAGAGATTATTGTGAAATTTACTGCAAACCAAAACAAATAATAAAAAAAATATCGAAATTCACTTTGTGTGAGAATCTCAATCTTAGGCAACAACATGGAGTTTTTTACTCCAGAAGAGGTTAAAGTTCGCATGTATTAAATCATGTGCCGTCCTGAGCACAATCATGTCTCCAGTGTATTGAAGCGAAACGGACATAAAAATATGTACTTGTTTTGTAATTCTGATGCAATAAGTTAGATTTTTAATATAATTCTCTTCACTATGAACAATCAATGACTGATTTATCTGATGGCCAGCAATCACAAATCTCTCATTTTGATCGATTATAAACAAAGTAAAACTTAACATAGAAGATACAAAGGCTGACACAAACAAGTTGATTTCGCCATCTGCCGAATTCAGGTCATAAAAATCCAGATTTTCGGCATAGATACAAATGACCTGTCACGCTGAGTTCGCAACTTTGAGCAGCGCGTCGCGTGTACGTCAGAGGCACATTAGTAGTCGTTGCTAATTAAGGTTCTTCTGCTCAACTTTTACGAAAATAACGTAATTGCAAAAACAAAATCTCAGTTTGGCAAAACGATGAATCAGAAACGAAATAGTTTCGGGTTTTCCACATTTGGGCAACACTTCTGTTCACGCTTAATAACATTTCATGAATTTTAAGTGTAAGCATGCAATTAGCATCATTCGCTTAAAATCAGTCTGTCGCAGTCGCAGTCGCCTTTTGTCTTTGTCCGTCCACATATCTGTAAGGCGCACTTTCAGTTAAGTGCAAAAAATCACAGATTTCATGTGAAGGCACAAGATACAGATACAGACACAGCCGTATAATAAAACACGGAATTGCGCTTGTGGATTTCCTTTGCACTTGTTGTTGTACGACTACGAAACGGTTTAAAAAAGTAGGAAACCTCAACTGACGCTAAAATTTAATGTTGTACGCGAAATAGATCGCAAACAGGTATTTTAGTGTTGTTGTTGTTGTTGCTGTTTATTTCATACTAAGTAGTAAAAAAACACACACACGCACGCACACACAGACAAACTGGTACAGACGCATGCGTAAATGAATGTGCTGACTACAAAGAGAGACAGCGGCACACAGCATATGAGTGACTGAGTGAGTGAGTAAGTGAGTGCGAGAGCGGCACAGGCTCAAAATCTTGTACAGTCGGCAAGTGTAAATGCGAAGAATGTTCGTGAATGAATATCTTTTGCATGATTTAACGTTTTATAGTGGAAAACGGAGATTTTTGTTGTTGTTACTATTTTTTCTTCTCACCGTTTCGTTTCAAATTGTGGAATTTCGGGTTTTTGGACTTTGTACTCATTGCGCATGTGTGTGTTTATTAACCATGAACTAATCTGTGGCCGCCAAAGAGTACAGAGCCAACTTTATAACAACGCCCCAACTGGTATACAAATGTTCGTACGTATTTTTATGTACACATATACATACATACATATTTTACGTGCTATTTATGGCATTTTGCAAATTTTGTTCTTAAAGTTGCGTTCATTTTTAAAATTACCGTCAGATATCTTCTTCTGCGCAACAAGAACAAGTTCACTTGTTCTCCAATTAAGTCGTGTCAAGTCAAGTTGATACAATCCGAACCGATTCGATGCGGAATTCTCGTTTTAGCGCAAGTCTATATTGAGCATGTGTGCCGTATGGAAAATAACGTTATTACGCCCGTTTTTGGTTGACTTCACTGACAGCTTGCCTATTCACATACTGACGGTGATGGTGATGATGATGACAATGATGACGTTATACATTCAGGTGTATGTATGCATGTGTGTGACTTGGGTGTATCTCGATACGCATACAGAACAGTTTCGATCCAATTGGCGTGCCTCATAATCAGTCATAAAACGTTCAAAATCATTCATGATACAAACGGCTAAGCAAATATAATTTTATTTTTTGTTAATTTGGCATCAGGAAATATTTAAACTATAAATGACATTGTCAAAACTTTGGCACACTTGCGTCGACAAGCCAAGTCGAATGTCTGACGGACGGATGGGCTGACTGACTGACAGCCTGAATAACTAAGCGATACTTGTACGTGTGGCGAGCGTGCGACTAGAATTTTATGCGAATGTGTTCGCCACCCTTCCTGCACCCCTTTCGAAAACATCGATTGTATTTGATTATATAATTATATACACATTTTTTAACGATTAATTTATAAACGTATGAGAAGACTTCCGCTTTAATTTTGTCTCAAGAGCCAGAAGCAAGTTTCTGCATCGTTCGTTGGGTCAAAACTGTCGGAAGTGTTTGACGGCTTTAACTAAACACTTAATAATGAAAAGAATAATATTTCAAAACAAAATAAAAAATAAAAACATATTTTTGTTAAAAAAAAAAAACTCAACTTTTTGGCTTTTTGTTTATGTTACGTTTTTCGCAAGACATATTTAGTAGTTGATCATGTGTATATTTGCTCCGAACTGTCCTCCATTTTAGAAAGTATATGTCTTTGACGATAAAAATGAGCCCTTTATTGCTCTGAATTCGACTTGAACGAATCTAAAAAAAATAAAGTCTCACGAAGATCTTCTCGTTTTACTTTTTTGTTTTTATTGATCTGGCCGACGAATAGTGTACAAACTGGTCAGTTGCACTTGTTCTTGTATTTTGTTTTAATTACATTCGTAAAAAAGTTCTCGACAACCATTTTTTTGGGAATTGCTGTTCAAGATTTTAATTACAAACTTAGTTTAATGAATTTCGAATTAAAAAAAATATATATATCATCTTTCTTGCCGATGATTAGATACTCATCCGCCACGCGCATTTTTTTATGAAATTTCAGATATAAATATTTGAAAACACAGAAGTTTTCCACACGAAGCGTCTTTTCTTTATATGGTCGAATACATTTCCTTCTCAAAGTAATAAAATTTATGACAAAGTTATAATACTTACTATTCGCAGTCAGAAGAGTATAAAAGACATAAAAATACCGAAAATGTTCTGGAATTAATATTTGAAATAATCTAGACACTCATTTCAATTATTAATTCTTATTAAAATTAATAATAATTCAAAATTTATTAAAAAAAGCCGCAAATATTTTTTCCAAACAATTATTTGTCGTATAATTTGTATATTAATAAAATAGTTAAGAGCAAGTACGCTAGTGTAAAATGCTAATGCGAAAATTTGCAAGTTTCAGGGCCAGACGACAGATAAGATCGCAAATTTTTGTTCATAAATATTCCTCAAAGATGATATTTACTTATTTTATAATTATTGTCATTACAAATGAGATCAATTTCGCGGCGCTTAAAGATTTTGTTTAATCCATAAGTTGTTCAAAAACGTTCCTGATTTGGCTGAAGTTCGTTGCACGTAATTAAAAAAACAATTGACATCAGAATTGTTTCAAGTGATGACCTGTAAACACTCGTTTAAAACTCGTGTTTATTTATGACTTATGTAAAGAAATTCTTCCATACTTAATGATTGCATATTAAATGCAAATTATATGAAATAACAATGACTTCACGGTTATGAAACACGCTTGACATGAAAACAGTTTCAGATCATCATGAAGATTGAATTATCGATGTAAAAATATACAAATGAATAAGAAAAAAGTATGACAACGAAAGCAAATTTGACTTTTGAGCAGAATTTTTAATAATCTGTCGCGCACAAATACTTTTCAGCTAAAAGTTTGACCTTCTGTTGCCAAAACAAAAACAAGCAAAAGGTCAAATTCAAGCATCTGAAATACAACATTTTGTTTTTGTTATTTATCTGAATGAGAGCTATGAGTGTACAAAAACAAAACGTTCCATGTGAAACACGTGCCGTATTTCTTTACCGTCGCAAAACACTTTGACCTATTAGTTCTGACACAAAGTATTTTTAGTATTTTTTTTTTTTTAATTTTATGCTGCAATAATCAAATTTGCAAATGCTTTGCTAATTTTGAACATAATCAATGATGCAAGTCGACCGAAAGTATTTCAGACATAAAGCGTGAACAAGGTTTTTCCGAATAGAGTTCAATAAACGGAAATGAAAGATAGCTTTTGTTTTAAATCATAAGCGAAGCGCTTCCGGTTTCATCTGCTTAAATAAAAAAAAAACAAGTTCTTCAACACTTTGGCAAGACAATCAAATTGTTTATGTCACGGGTTAAGGTTAACAAAAAAAAAGCAAAAAAAAATATAAATACAAATATTTCTGTGTCATTTTCAAAGACGTTTTCAATACAATTTTCATTTCCGCCTAAACCAAATCAAATTATTCGCCCAAACAAGTTTCAATTTGCTATCTGAAAAGTAAAAAAAAAAACAAGAAACAACTAAACAAATAAAATAATAATATAATAATATAATATAATAGAATCAATTTCTTGATGTCGCCACTAACTTGAACTATTATGTGATCATCAAACAAAAAAAAGTAATTAATTTGTTTAATAAATCATTGCGGAAGCCTTTCAAAGGCGTCAAGCAATTTCTTACCATTGCTTTTTGCCAACCATCATTTTATCTCTGCCGAAACCATACATAAATTCGAAGAGGGAAAGTGAGAGAGGGGGAAAACTTTCTAAAACAACGAAATGAAGCCGAAGTAACGCAAAATATTCAAGAATGTTATTAGCTTCATAAGATATGCGTAATGCTTTAAATATCTCAAGTACATTTTTCATTTGTTAAACACGAATCAAGTTCATGGTTGCTTTTATTTGTTTACTTTTTGCTCGCAATCACGCTCGAAACAGAACAAAATCAACTTTACTCAAATCTTCATAACCATAACTGTGAAACATTTTGACAATAATAAAAAAAATACTATCAAAAAGTTACTTTTTTTTTATTACTTTAGAGTGTCGTGCGCTGGACGGCTTGGGCGTTTACCAGACGCGCCACCAAACACGTCAATACAATGCAAATTCAGAACCTATCGAATGCGTCTGGGCGTGCAGACGTCTGTCTTTGTTATTAAAACACTTGAGGAAAGTTTTTGCTTTTTTTTTGCCTATCAGATGTTTGCAAAATTTTTCCATTTAAATTTATTTTTTGTTTAACTTCTCAATAGTTTTTGCTAAATTCGTTTCAGTTTATTTCCTCCTAATTAACAAGTTTCTCTATAATAAATATATATATAATTTTTTGCACCTGTTTTGCGTTGCTTACTTGTAATCAATACTATCTTAATTTCACTTTTGGCCTTTGCACCGCACGCGCGATATTAAATTTATTATCATAAGAAAACAAAAAGGAAAACAAAAAAAAAAACACCAAACAAAAATTAATAAATAAATGTTATCGCTTGGTATTTATTAGAAACCAATGAGCCCAAGAAAAAGGGAGAAAAGAAAGAAAGAAAGCAATTTTCAGTGGGTTATATAACATTATATGAGTGTATACAATTCTTATTAAAACATAATGCACGGCAAGAGATTATCGAATCGAGTCTGATAAGCTTTTAAATACCGAACTGCTCAATACATCCATAAACGAAGAAATCCAAAAACAACAATTTGGCAGTCGACTTACCTATTTATGGTGTTGAATGTTGCCACGCCCACTTTTAATTTTCAGTTATATGCACTTTGCCATAATTTAAAGGAGCAATTCAATAAACTTGATGTATTTTTGGAATGGAGCCGAAGTATCCAAACGAGACTTGATTTTTGCTCCTATTTGAATTATGCAATAAATACTAAAGCAGTCATTGAAAAATCTGTATAAATTGAGTCCAATTTTACATACGACATACGGAGACTATGATCCTAAGCTTTATAGAATACACAGAGTTCTTACAAGTGTCTAAGGCGAATAGAATGGGAACATACATAATGATGCACCTTTCTAAGTAGATATATCTTCGTACTGTTGAATATCACATACTACCAAATACGTATTCCAACTTCAGAATTATCAGATGGGATAATATGAGTCAAGATTTTAATTGAATCTGAATCGCAATTCGCTTATCAAACAATGACAATAATTGTCAAATAAGCGAGAATGTAAGCTGAAAAGTTAAGTTCATTCAATTGAAAGAAAACACATGCCTTTGATTATTTAAATAAATGTATTTATTATAAATAATTCTCATTCATTTCATAGTATACAATATACAGATTGTTCTCGAATTACGCCAAACACTTTTCTTAACCAATTTTTCATTTATTTAAATTTTAAATTTCTTTTCGTTTTTGTTCTTTACTGTTTTTTATTATTTATTCTTTGCTTTTTTATTTCTTTAATAAAAAGGTCTTAATACCAATTACTCTTTCGCTTTGTATCTTTCACCGAACGCGCGCACAAATTCCAAAGTCACAACGCATTCAATGCGTGCGCCTTGAATCCGCTTGCTGAATTAATTTTATTTATTTATTTGTTTGCATATTTTTAAATTGTTCCGTTTTTGCTTTTTTTACTTGTGCTATGTGTTATACAATTTAAATCTGTTGCATGTATAATTGAGTTAACTAAAGAAAATAAAAGCGAAAAGTCGCAAAACTTTGCACAACATGATACTTGACTAAGAAATTTGATTTCTTGCACTTTGTTTTTCTTTTTTTTTTTTTGTTTTGTTAAAATATCTACAAAAATAAACACGGCACTTTTTAAAACTAATCAATATAAAGCATTTAGATTGTTTATGAAATACATAGTTATCTCATTGACTCTTGTTTTTGTTTATGTTTTTATTTTAGTTTTGTTTTGTTTTTGAACTACGCTCTGCGAACTATTTGAAGTTTTAACATGTATCTATTGATTTTTATGTTTGTTTAGTTATCTCAACGGCGATCTTTATGCACGCAAACACAAAATGCTGTTGGATAGTGACATTTTGTATTTAACTCAGCACACAATTGAAAGATACCGAAATGCATACAGCACAGCGGTTTGACCGCCAACAGACTGTCTGCATCGTTTATTGTTTGTCTAAAAGCAATAAAGATACAATTAACAGTGCTGAGATAGCTTATGAGCTTGCGTGAGTGTGTGTGTGATAGTTAGTTAGTTAGTTAGTGTGTTGCATGTTAGAGACATGTGCGACAGAGCCATAAGGAATGCTGTTTCAATATACAATACAATACAGTACAGTTACAAAAACTGTTCACAATCATAAATTTTTAACTAAATTTCATACTCTGCACATTCTGCTTTGTTTCTATTCCTCTTGGTTTAGCATATGCGACTTACACTTTTAACTACGGCTTAGACTATAGGACATAATCTTACTACATCCGAATATTTGTTTAAATTTTTTTTCCATATTTTTCTCAGTTAATTTTGTTTTCTCTTCTAGCTTTGACTTTGTCTCTGTTTGTTATTGTTTTGCGTTAATTCGTGTCTTCGCTGTGTGCTTGGGCGCGTTCGCACTTCGAACACATATCTTAACGTTACTTGATAACATTTCTTTGTACCCGTCTACCCAAATACAAAAGAAATAAGTTCTCTTTTTGGATTTGCGATAAAAATATATATATATGTATGTATATATAAAATAAAAACTAACCAATTTAATAGCCCGCCCGACCCCGAAATTGTACAACAGTATAGAGTTGATTTGAGTTGGCACCTAAACGGGTCCAATATCACTTTGGTATCTGGCAGTCAAGTAGTTAGCTGCCTCTGTCATTTGTTCCAGGCACTGGTACAGTCCATTCAAGTGTCTCCGGCAACGTTTCGCCAACTCGGTTGCCTTGTCCGCATTGGCCGCCTTTGACTTTTTGCATGCATTGATTTCGCTGCCGTTGGTTGAACTGTCGCTGCTTTGTGCATTGTCGCTTTTATTGCCATCCGATTCGAGACCGGAATCATTCTCATTGGAAATATCGCTATCGGAATCGCTCATATTGCTTACCGATGCATTCGAGGCCATTGAAGCTGTCGATGTGCGGCGCACATGACCCTTGACCCCCGTGCTCGTTTGACGACTGACGTTAGCAGCGACTGTGGCAGCGGCAGCGGCACCATTTGACTCAGTCTTGACGGCCTCTTGGTTGGTTTCGACTCTGGCGGCAGCAACTGTTGTTGTTTCAAGTGCCTCCAGCTCATCGGGTTCGTTTTGATTGCCCGTCCAGAGCAGATCGTTCTTCAGTGAATTCAACATGCTATAAAGATTGAAGAGTTCGGAGGCACTGAGAAATTCATGCACGTTCTTTGAGTGTGTCGCGTTGCGTTTGCTGTGCGCATTTGAGTTCTGAGTCAACTGATTGGCGGTTGAGTCTTTACCAGGTGCGGGTATAATGTCAGTGCTGTCACCGATCTGTTCAGAAACAAATGAAACAATGCAAAGAAAAAAATGATGAGAATTTAGTTAAGTTGTTTTTTTGTTTGCTGCTGATTGACGCTTATAAGTATGTATGTATGTGCATTGACACCCACCTGCCGATCCATGAGCCTGCATGGCACCAATATGGTATCATCCATGATGTTAACAGTTTTCACAAACTTCTCCATCACATTGACGATGCTATCTTTGGAGAATTGCTGCTCATCGTGACGCGCAATGCGACGGAGGCAGTGTCTGTAAAGAGAAAAAGAAAAGCACATTCGAATTAATACTCAATTCCGCATTTGGTAGTTTTTGTTTGAAGATTTTTGCGCACACAAATGTTGTAACCCGTTCTAAGACAATGCTCAATGATTGGCCAAAACGCCAAACTGTTCAATATTCAAATCGAAAACGTGTCGTCTCAAAGTCTGCCAAGCCAAGCCAAGATAGCCAAGATAGTCAAGTCAAGTCGAGTCAAGTCAACTGAACTTGTCTTGATTCTTCCGCAAAAAAGTGCTGATGTGGGCTGATTTTGGCTTTTTGTTTTCTTTTAACGACATAAAGATTTTGTGCCTTTTTTTTTTTTTTATTTTATTTTTGCGACACTAAAAGCCAAAATTTTAAACTACACAACAACTACAACTACAAAATCAACAACAACAACACACTCAAATACTACAATCACAAAGCCAAAAAAGAAATCAATATTGTATCGACGTTTTGTGCTAACGTGGCGTATGATAAATATGAAATGATTTTTATGCAAATTCATTAAATTTTTTGCTTTGTCGTCGTTGTCGTTGTCGTCGTCGCCGTCGTCGTTTTGTCGTCTTCACTTTTGCTACCCCACACCCAACTTGCTGTCAGACGCGACACATAAGTTGAATTTCAATAAATAGAAACCGAAACCTGTTGCTCATTTCCATATGATTGTTTAGTCTATCTGTATTTGTTGTTGTTGTTGCTTACGGATTTAGCAACGACATGAAACTATTCTTGTTGTTGTTTCCCTCTCTCTCTCTCTCTTTGTTTAAGCCAAGTTTCAAACAAAACCTAAAAAAAAGATTGAAGAAGCCACGCGACAAGTTTTGTGCGATTTAAAGTTTCTATTTATGGCCGCTCGCAAAAAAAGATTCAAAATTATTGGGTTTTTATTGAATTAATGTGTTTTTTAGCGTTTTTTGGCGAAACTTCGTGTGGCGGGGACAAGCATGAAGTGCGCTGTTGTGTCACACGCAACATTAAGAATTCTTGTTCTTTTTTTTCGATATAATCGATTGGTTTTTGTTCATTGGCTTCAAGTTAATGACTTTTTATGCCAAAAAAAAAGTTCAAAGTACAAAAAAGTTTTGATTTTGAAAACTGATGTGATGAAACATTAAATTTAGTTGCATGCTAAACTAAGATTTTTTAATGTAACTAATTACTAATAAATATGGACAAATGTTCTAAAAAAGTTCATCTGAAAGAAGGAAGTCTTCATCCAATATTCCGCTTACACAAACAAAAGCTTCTTAGCATATTAAAGGCATTTGACACGCCCCGCCTAAGCGCCAATATTATTAGTCAAGTGAGGGCATAAATTAATAGAAATTATCGCGAATACAAACGTGCTAAAGCGAATGGAAATATTGTCAAATCACGTTAACACACACACACCCACACACACACACAAAAACTTGAATAGTAACATGTGCATGTGTGTGTGCGAACCAAATCGACTACGGGTCAGTGTTAGTACTTGTCAGCGTCTGGTTTGATAAAAGTTAACAACAAGTGCCTTCTTAGAAGCGTCTGGCAAAGCACGACACCAACTCACCTCACCTCACTTCACCTCCTCCGCCGCCTACAGCACAAACACTTACATTCATTGGCAACGTGAACACGCTCAAATTGTTTGACTTACATTAGAATCAATTGGTTTTTTGATAAATTTAGTCTTGTGCGCATTTTGTTGTTATTATGCTTTGCTATTGAAATGCGCTCTATAAAAATGTATTTCATTTCAACTTAACAAGTTGGCAGACAACAAAAATACTCGACGCTGACTTATGGCGCCCGTGTATGCCCGTCTGCCAGTCCGTCCGTCCGTCCGTTTGTCGTCATCAACAAGAATGCTAACGTTTTGTGAGCCACGTGCGCCATGCGTGCTCATTGCCTGCCTCACCGATCAACCGCCCAGCGATCTTCTAACTAAGCGAACATAATAATACAGAATTAGAACGCTCAATGATATCGATGAAAGAAAATGCTGGTCAGAGAGCAAACATTGTGTATGCCACAGCCCAGACATAGCCGTGATAACACTGAAAGTGTGTGTGTGTGTGTGTTTGTGTATGTGTCAAGGTTTTTTCCGCTGTGCTTAAGTTCACGTTGCAGTTGAGTGTTCATTTATACATACATATGTATCTGTGCTTATAATAAACAAACTATCTTAAGCATTATCACACAGCATGTCTAACGACTACTTGTCTCAAATTAAACTAATTGGCAAACGGCGTCATAAAACTACACAACAACAACAACAAAAACAACCACAAGTTACATTTAAAAAAATCACAAAGCGTATCTTATCATTGCTATTGTTAAATTGGCAAACTCAAATGAAATTATGATTGTTTTTAGCCGCGCGCGATACATGAAGCATTCCAAAGTGTTCAAAGCCAAGTCAACCTTAACCCAGCTGATTTGTTGGCTATCTGTTAGTCTGACTGACTGTCAGCCAAACAGTCGTCTCAATGTTAAGTTTATATTTGGCAACGATAAAGTTTAAGATTTCCGTTTTATTTCTATTGTACAATCATAGGAAATTGGCAAAAATCAGGTGATAGTCAATGGTTTTGCTTATCAAACGCCTTTTCAATTTTGGCCACGCGCCAATATTTTCATTATTTCGGTTTTCGCTTATTGCCACTTTTCCACACGCTCGTCGACTGTACTGAAAAGCTGATATTGTATGAGATAAGACAGAATGACGCGTCAAGATAATAAAAAAGCAATCATAAAAGATATTATACACAATTGTACAACAGAGTCGGCCAATTATGATCAGTTCTACTCTCATTACAGTAGTCGTTTCTACGTGTATGTTGTAGATGAAGGTATCTATGTTTGTCAGGGACAGTCTTGTATGCTACAAATCTTATTTTTTCAAAGGTTTTTCTCGGGTATGTAAATAAATCTGATTGTTTATGCATAAAAATGAGCTGTCCTTAACAAGAATTCTGCAAACGAACTACTGCGAATTTTTTTTTTAATAGACTACATGATCCTACTATGAATAAAGTACTATAAATAGAATATTATATTGATGTAGAATAAAAAAAAATAAAATAAAAACCAATTTAGTTACTCAAAAGCGACATCAACAGAATGTATGTATGTATATGCTTATTTGCCGTTATTTGCAGATTATTATTATTATTCATTGCACAAAGTATAGCGAATGGAATCAAAAGGAAAGCCGGCAAACAAGTCATCAAGCTGGCAAAAAGCCGGCAGTACACAAACAGAAAATATTATGTCTGAGGCAACGTCAAGTCAAGTCGAGTAAAGTGGTGCTGATGATGATGACGTTGTTGCTGAATCGCGCCACATTTTTTAACCAATTGAATTCAAGATTGATTGGCCACAGCCCGCAATCTCTTCTGTCAACTCTCTCCTGTGCAAAAAAGTTCTCTTTCGCTCTCTCTCTCTTTCTCTACACGTACATTACTTTCGCATTTGATGCTGTGTCATTCTTTAGATGCGATTTTCTAGATTTAGCTTTCTATTCGAACACGCCACCACTCAAGACTTGAATTATTCAAAGTGATCAAGTGCTGGAAATTGCTAAATTTTTAATCCAGCAATTAGAAAAAAACTCTTGACACCTTAAGCAAAGTTCTTGGGGCTGTTGTTGCTGCCACACCGACAATAACGCCGCGCCTTTGCGCTTACAACGTACGACGTCAAACAGAACGCGCTCAAATGTCGGACATGCGCAATGCCAATTTAGCATACAACACCAAAAACATCCGACATCCAAAAAACAATTCAAATTGAAACCTTTTGTACGAAAAAAAAAGACAAAAACAAAATATATCACGCGAGGCACAGAAATAAAAAAGTACGAGGGTTGTGGCTCAGCATGAACATATGATGATAACAACAATGACGCATTCGCCGTTACTTTTCATACGAGCGGGGTTGCAAGGCAAATTAAATGAAACACAAACGTAGTAAACGTGTGTTTGAGACAATAAGACAGAGAGTCGAGAGCAGCCAGCATGTGAGATGCATGTATGCCTGCTGCAGATGACATTTGTATGTTTTGATTCTTGCACGCACGGTCGCTCTCACACTCACACTCACTCTCTGTTGTTTGAATGTTTTTGTGAGCACATTTGTGTAATTAATGAATGAAATAGGCTGCTGATGCTGCACGCATTTAATGCTGCTCTTTTACCCACCTCCACGATCAACAGATCATATCACATACATCACATATACATCTTTGTATGTTACTGTACTGTGCCACCTCGCAGCGTGTGTTTGTATTTGTAGGTTTGCTGTTTTGCTTGCGTATAAACATGTTTGTTTGTTGGTTGGTGTAAATATATTTGCAATGTTGAGCAACAAATTTTATTTTGTGTTATTTCTGCTTTTTCAAGCGAATTGACCAATATTTGTACAAGTTGTTTCTCTTGCTTATTTTTCTTACTTTGCTTTTAGCTTGTCTTCTACAACACAACAACACTACGAAAGTAACTAGTTGTTTTTTTTTTGCTTTTCGTCTTCTTACGCCCCTTTTATGTATTAAAAAAAAGAAAATGTTAACTGTCTTGGTTACGTATAAATTAACAAGGTAAAACCACAAAGACAGACAAACATACATACATTTCCCTACTTAAAAACATTGACGACAATCGATGACGTTCAACAATATCTGATAATAATTAACGATGAATCAGAAATCGTGAAATTTTTCAAACTGACTTATAGTTTTTTTCTGTTTATTTTTGTGATAATGAAAATGAGTAACACACACGGCAGGAACTATTAAACTGTTGGCACTTTGTTGAATTATCTTGTCTCACAATCAGTGCAAAAATCACGACACACTTGTAGAAAGAGTGTATAGCCATTGTATTTCTATCAAACATTTTTGGAACATTTTTTGTTTATTGAAATTTACGCACATAATGAGCATAAATTCGTAAATTCGTTTGAATGCTAAAAAGAATGGCATAGACACAGAAGCATAGTGTATAGATCGGACAGGAGCGAAACACGGCCATCAGCACAACTTGGTTAGAGAGAATCATACATGCATAGCCGATTGTGTCATATCGGCGTTTTCTTACTATATTTTCTCGCCCAAGAGCGTAGCCAGGTGAGTTTATGTTAATTGAAACAAAAAATGCTAAAAAACAAAATTAATTTCTTTGAAAATGTACAAATGGTTTTGTTTTCATACCAAAGAACCACATAAATGTGTCATTAGCAGCGTTTTAAACCGACATTTAAACATTTGTCAAGCAATTTCTTTAAATCGAAATAAATTGTATCGCTCTAACTTTTAGTTGGACGTTGACGACGCCCATGTGTAGATACTTTTGGGCAAACAACGAGTGTATGCGGTACGTTCAATTGTCGGTCTGTCTGTTCGTCTGTCTGACCGCCTGCTTAAACGCCAGTCCGTCCATTTGTCCACATCGTACGATAAAATCGTTTGTATCTTGAGAATATATAAGTATGGCAGCGACCAAATGTGTAAGAGAGAGAAGCAGCGCGTACAACAAATGGAGTGAGCGAGCAAGTTTTTGAGCACGAATTGAATGTGTGACTTTTGTTGTTGTTTTTTGTTTTATTTTTTTTTTTTATTTTAGGCCAACGAAAGAGAAAATAAAGTGCACACAATGCTGTCATTTTCAATGGCTACAACAAAAAGTAATGATTTATAAAATAAAGCATCTTTTTCGTTTAATTTAAATTCGCTTGTTTTGCCTAACCGTGCGATGACTCTTACTTGCATTGGGGGACATTGGATTTTTATTTTACTTACCGACTAGTCTCCAATTTAGTGAGGTCTGTGTATCCGCTCATATTTGTATCTTTTGGTATTTTGTACTTTAAATTGGTAATGCTCTTTTCAGAATTTTGATTTGAAATGTCAGTGCACGAGACACAATTGTTTTATGTATATATTTCTTTATACAATTAGCACTTTCACTTTGTCCGGGTCGTTCTTGTTGAATTCTGTGAGTTGAATTCAAATTTTAATTTGTGTTAATTTTATATATTTTTTTTTTTTTCTGTCAATTATGCATTATTACGAAATCTGCTGTTTTCGAGGCGCGATTGTTAGATGGTCGTATGTGTATTATCAATTTTTTTAACCGTTGTTGCTTTGCCTTGTAGTTGTAGCGCGTTTTGC
This sequence comes from Phortica okadai, assembly GCA_034638295.1. NCBI lineage: Eukaryota > Metazoa > Arthropoda > Insecta > Diptera > Drosophilidae > Phortica > Phortica okadai. The sequence goes on along the minus strand of CM067851.1, from coordinate 12,749,897 downwards.
TTTTTTTGATTTTGCAAAAAATAAAATTTCTCAAAATAATTGTTATTCGTTTTTGATTTGTTTTAATTTCAGCAGAATTATCTTTCTGAGCTTGCAATTCTTTTCACACACGCACGCATCCGCACCAATCGAGAGTCGTTTTAAAAATGAGCCACAAAAATAAAATTCACTTTTATTTAAATAAAATTATTTGAACACATCCGCACCAATTGCCGTCCCATCGGCTGTGATAACCGACTCAGTGTTACCACCGTTCGAAACTGATTCACCCTAAACTCCGACCAGAAACCCCTAAATAAATATTATTGTGAACAAAGCGAAGAGGTGACAAGAAGCTCATAAAAATTCTGTTCGAACAAAAATACGCGGGAAAACCCGTAAAAATACGTAAAACAATGCAGAATTGACGCTGAACGGTGATTTGACAGCTCTGCGTCGTGAGAGCAGAAAGAGAATTTTTACTCTGTTGTGTCATTTTTGTGACACGGACACATTTGACTATTGATAAATCGCATGTTGCGTTACCCCCACTGGTGATTTTAGCCACATCTCCAATCGGGAACGTCTTCAGACTCGGTTTGATTTTCTTCTTCTTCCACTTCTGCCAACACTCTGCCAACACTTTTGTGTCAATTGGCCCGTTTGCGTTTCTCATCCAATGTTAATGTAATGTTAATTCAAATTATCAATTGCCATTTTTAATGTACGATTTCATTTATTTTATTTATCAAGTCGACGAAAGTACCGCTTTTGGCAGCCGACTAAGCTTTTCACATTTTCACCGTGCTTTTTACACGAATTTCTAAAAAAATAAAACTCACTTTTATTTAAATAAAATTATTTTAACATGTTGATAACATTCAGTCAAACTGTTGTTAGCAGAGGCATGAAATGGAAGTCACTTAACGTATGTTCGCTTCAATTGTCTAGTGACATGAGTTGGTACACCAGCAAGTCTCTAGGCACGTGACCGATTGTCTGAAGTCTAATTTACTCTTCTTAAAAGTAACGAATTTCGGATTTGAATTCGTACAAACAGATTCGATATAATGAATTTCTTGAAAACGTAAATTGCCAAATTATCCAAGGAGGAAAAGCCCTAAGTTGGCAGCCGTGATTATCTTAACAATAACACAAATGCGGTGCGACCGTCGAGAGGCTGGCCGACAGAATAGTAGGGATGGAAAAAATTATCGATGTATCGAAATATGTTTTTGAGTGATGTTCAATTTACCGATATATCGATGAAGCGATATCAAGTTCCAACCATCGAAAAGGTATCAAAAAACGATATTTTTTCAGACCGTTAACAAATTACATTTTTAGATTTGTTTTGGTTTTGGTCGACTTCGTGGTTTACGGAACAAATGAGATGGAACGACGTAAAATACGTTGTAAAAACACCAATTTAACTATAAAAAGAGACAGCCGGAGCAGCAGTGTTGCCAGTTTTTTAGAAGCAAACGTGGCATAAATAAAAGTTAAATTGGCTGTTTTGAAAAGGGGAAAAACGCAGAAAAAGCATCAACCTTCGTGAAACAATGTGGAATTCACACTTTCAAAAAATTTTTCCCTTAAACACAAACGAAAAACCCCTAAAATCTCTAAAATTTCTATGAAATCCTCCTAAATAAATTTTATTAATATTAAAAAAATAATTAATTATAAATACACAAATTACATACTCAATTATAAAATATGAATATAATAATATAAATTATAAAAATATAATCAAATATCATAATCGATTAACAACAACAGCAACATAAAAACAACAACAGCAACAACAACAACATAAAAAAAACAAAAACAACAAAAACATAAAAACAACAACAATATAAAACACAACAACAACAACATAAACAACAACAACAACATAAAAACAACAACAACAACTAAAAAAATAACAACAGCAACAACAACAACATAAAAACAACAACAATAACAACAACATAAAAACAACAACATAAAAACAACAACAATAACAACAACATAAAAACAACATATGCTACAACAACATATGCAATAACATCAGCAGGGACTTGGTCAAGACACGTCTTCGCACCACCTAAGCAGCGACGCGACTGTCAACCTCACATATTATTATAAATACATTTTATTATTATAATTAAAATATTCATTTTTATTATGACTTATATTCTTGATAATTTTTACGTAAGATCACAAAAATGAGCAAATAAAGATTATACTCCTTTTTAAAAAACGCGAATTATTTAATTTTTCTAAATTGGATTCGTCTAAACAATTGAAAAATTCATTAAAAAAAAAATGGTAAAATTTAAATAAAACCAGTAAGGATTGGAGTCGACAGTAATCGACACCGACATACCCTGTACCTTCAATTAGTAACGATTTCAATAGATTTCATTTCCATTTAATATCACACATACCTTTTTTTACACTTTAAGACCAATTGGTTCCAGAGATACAAGGTTTTTCTATATGTGGGCGAGGCAACGCCCAGTAACATAAATGCAAAGTTTCATTCTTGTAGGTTTTATGGTTCTTGAGATATAAGCGTTTAAAATTTTTACTATATGGGGGGCGTGACCACGCCCATTTTATCCTCTTAGGGTTTGAGTCAGCTATATACACTCCAAATTTGGTGTTCCTATCTCAAAAGACAACCCAGAAAATACGACTTTTGTAAGTTTTTACCCGAGGTTACTTCAGTCATTTGCCCCTCACCCCTAAACGAAGTTAAAAAGGGGGAAAACAAAATAAACTTGATCTGCTTAAGAAATGACAGAATCAAAGTGCGATGAGCTTTTGGTTCTATCTATTATAGTTTCCGAGATCTAGGCGTTCATACAGACGGACGGACGGATGGACGGACGGATGGACGGACAGACGGACATGGCTATATCAACTCGTCTCATCGAGCTGATCAAGAATATATATACTTTGTATAGTCGGAGATGTCTCCTTCTGGGTGTTACATACATTGTCGATGCGCACAAAACTAATATACCCTTGTACCATAAGGTACAGGGTATAAAAAATGGTTAAAAATGTTTTTAAATTTTTTGTCAGTTACTTTGCCAGTTCTTCACACACTCACTCACTCTCAATCGCATAATCGTTCAAGTGACGGGGTTCTATATGAAAACGTAAGTCAAACAACGCGGTGAAAATCAGATTGAGAGCCAGAGAGGATTCAAGTCACTTTTGTGTCACTGTTGTGTGAACGTACATATTTCTCTATTGACAAAGCGCATGTTGCGCTACCACCGCTGGCGATTTTAGCCACATCTCCAATCGGGGAGGTTTTTCTTCCACTTCTGCCGACACTCTGCCGACGTCGGCAACACTTTTGTGTCAAATGACCCGTTTGCGTTTCTCAACCAATTGAAGGTGTACCACCTCATGCTACCTAAAATTTGAAGCGAACATGCGGCACTTGATTTTCATTATCGGTTTAACAGCTCTGTTACCCCCCTCTTTACGTTTTTATTACAAAAAAAATCGCCTTACCGTAAATTAATGAATGGCCCATCACCGAGTTGTGCGTGAACACCTTTATTATAATAATAACAAAGTTTAAAAAAAAACCCTACAAATACCCCTAAAAAAACCCATTCAACTCAAAAACCTCCTAAATTTAGGAGGAAAACCCTCAAGCTGGCAACCCTGCGTCTGCGTCGTGAGAGCAACAGAATTCTGTTAAAAACAAATATACGGACTGAAGATCAACTGGTGTATGTTCGCTTGGAATGCATGATGCCATGAGTCAGTATACTTGCAAATCTCTAGAGGATTAGCAATGTGCTACGTATACTTTGGCATATGTTCGATTGAAATGGCATGGGACATGAGTCAGTTCAATTGAAAATACTTAATTCGAAGTTTTTTAAAGAAAATTTGGAAAACCGTTTAAAAAGCTCGATGAAAGTGTAAAAACCCCGTTATTTTGGTGGTTTGATGACTGACAGACATGGTGTTGTTGGTGGATATGTTTAGGGTATTCCTAGACGATTTTGAGGTTCGGGGCCATTCATTAATTACGTAAAGGGGCGTCCATAAATTACGTGACATAAAATTTGTGGATCAAAATATCACTTAGGTGCAGAGGGGTTGATCGGACATCTCATGTGAAGTTTTGAGTCTATTAATTTAAAATTTCTTTCAAAATTCTAAACAAATTTTCTCCAAGAGTGGGAGGGGTCTAAATTTTTGGAAACAAACCTCACGTAATTTATGGACGTCCCCCTAACATGATTATTATGTCTTACGTAGGGGGAGGGTGTCTTGATACTTCTCACGTAAGATTATTTATTAAATAATAAATTAATATTAATAAATTATTACATAATAAATATTGAAAGTAATTCTTACATACAGGAGTGGGGATCAAAAGCTGGTAAAAATCGTCTCACGTAATAAATGAATCGCCCTAAGTGACTGTTGGACAATAATTGACATTTGAAAATAGTTTGTTTTTCATTTTAATTAATTTAATTTATTTAGTTGTCTTAAATAGTGTCACATTTTCCATTGCTGAAAAGTCGCTCATAATTTTATTTAGATTTAAAGAACAGTATTTTTGGTTGCTTTGAAGTCGGAAATTTGTAATATTTTGTTTTTTTTTTAACATTATTTTACACATTAACAATAAAAATTTTACGCTTTTGTAATATAATAACAAAGTCTTAAGTCAAGAATGCGTTGCTTTGGTTTAGTATAATAATTAAATAAGATTACTTCAATTGTGCAATATTATATTTGTTTCCTTTTGAATTCGACAGAAAATAATTAAATTAAATTGATTAAACACAATAAAATGCCAAGTCATAAAAAATTGGCTAACTCACTTCGTTGAATTTGTCTTTAGTTTCAAATGCCTTTCCTATCGTTCACGAGTATTCTTTCGAATTTTTCACATTTGTTTGTTAAAGAAAATTTATAGTTCGTTGCACACTTTTTTGTATGCATTGGTAGTCAAAAAAAAAAAAATTCTGTTTTAGGTTGGTTTTGTTTTCAAAATGGACATTTCATTTTGTTATTTGAAACCATTGCACAATGCATGATTGATTTGTTTTTTTTTTTTTCAAATAAAATGTTTACTTCGAAAACGTTATTGGTTTATATTTTTCCAATTTGCCGTAAAGGGACTGGGAGGGATTCGCTTCAATTTATTATGTTTCTGTTTTTATTTTTGGTATTGTTTATATTTTGGTTTTTATTTCTGCTTTTTTTTTGACTGCTTAATTTAACTACATTTTATTTCATTCATTTATTTAATATTTCATGTTGCTTACTTTTGACGTTACGTTAATATCATTTCATAGGCGAAAAATTGTTCGAAGAGAAAGGTAAAGTTTTGTTTTTAAACTTTTTTTTAGCTTTGATTAAAGATTTATAGTTTTCGTTAGTGCGACTTTTTGTTTGAACAGCCAATCGCTAAGCTACGTAAATCGCTTGCACCTAACTACAGGGTGAGGATGGTAAAGGAAATGATACACCGCACATTACTTCAAGTGAATGCTCCTAAGTTGCATAGCGCACACAAAACACATACTACAATTAAGTATTCCATGAAATTCCTTTCACACGTGTGCGACTCAGAACATTGGTATGTGTATTATGTAAGCCTTTGGTGTCATCAATGCGCCCAGCGTTTTCTTTCATTTGTTTGGTGTTTTCAAAACTTTTGATAACGCATTATTAAGGGAACGAATTACAAATGTTTTTCTTTATGTTTTTTGGTTACAATAATTGGATCTTTAAAAATCTTTGTTTTTTTTCTGCTCAGGGATTAAAGAAAAATTGCCATTTTAAAAAATCTATTTACTTAATGTATCATATTATATAATTATAAGATTTCCTCCATGCCTGTGTTTTTTGCTTAATTTTTTTGTTTTTTTTTTTTCGTTTTTATTTCTCGTTTTTATTTTTTAGTTCGTTTTAATATAAAAAAGAGTAAAAAGGCTAAGTTGACCGTGTGTGGCCAATTTTGTAGCCAAACTTAATTTTTAGCTTAAGTTAATATATTTAATTTAATATCGTTTATATAACACTTTAAATTGTTATTACATACGTATATATATATATATATTTTATAATATGTTGTTAGTAGAAAATTGGAAGAGAAAAGTATTTTTTTATTTATATGTATGTATGTATGAATGCCTTATACAATCATTGGTTTCGTTATATGCAATATTTTATTTGCTTTGTTAATTATCTGGCTTTGAAGCAAGTCTGGCTGTCAGTGTTCATTCAATACTAATCAAGCGTTTCTCAACTAATTAATATTTCTCGTCTCTTTACTATTTCTTTTATTGTTTCATTTTCGATAACGTTTATTTTCCGAGTTAAACTGCACTCTGTTGGCTCTTCAAAGGTATTTATGTTTTTTTTTTCATATGAACTATATTTTGTTTTTTATTTTTTGTTGTCGTTTTGTTTAAATATATAAATTGTTTTTGTAATAAATGTTAACATTTTGTTCGACATGCGCATTGCACACGACGCTTGCGAATTATTTTTATGAAATGCATGTATAAACATCTCAATGCGCAATGCAACGAGCTTTGCTTACAAGCTAAATACAATATTTCTGTATATATATGTGTGTGTATAAGTATAAAAGTACTACACAAAATTTTATTTTTTTTGGTTTTTTTTATTTACATGCTAACTGCAAGACTTGAATGGCATTAGAGATTAGAGTGAACGAGTATTAAACATATAGAGTAGAAAACAACAATGAAGCGGTGTGGAATATTGCTTTCTACTCTTCTTCTATAAAACTGTTTACTTAAAGTATCGTTGACAATTAGTTTGTATTTCATTGTTAGTGAAATAGATTAGAGCAAAAAAGTTGCCTTTAAGTACATATTTTAGTTAAAACATAAAAAATAGTTGGTAAAGTTAAAATTACGTTTAAAGAAATGTATTCATTTAACTTTTTCTTTTTTGTGTTATAATTAAGCAAGTTGATTTAATCATAATTGATTCAATGTTAGATATTTCAAGTATATTAAAAAAATGTTTACATTATTTATTTCAAAAATAATTTGAATAAGTATAGGTTTAACTTTGAGACTTTGCACAGCTTTCAATAAAAATTATGTTTTGTGTATATCCTCTTTATATATTTCAAACTCAAAACGTTAAGTTTGTCGATGATTTTGTTATTTCGGTAAATTAGTTTAAATAGAAACAAATGCGAGTAACATTTCAAAATTGATTGTAACAAGTTTTTTTTATAATTTCGTTTTCTTTTTTCAACATTATACAAAAAAATTAACAAATTAAATAAAAAATTATACAATATAAGTTTAATTCGAAGATAAACGCAAAATTGGAAGCAATAAATTGGCAGGCTATACATTTTGAAGAGAAGGGCTTTAACCTAAAATAGCGTATAAGGAATCAGTCTTTGCGCGCCACAAGTATCAAAAATCTTTCACATACAAAAATTTGACACAATTTCCATAAATTTATGTCGAACTAACTACATTTACGAAAAACTATTTTCAACTTTGAAGCGCTTCACGTAATGACTCTTACATACTTATATAATTTTATTTTGTTTGATAAGTTTTAGTGATTTTCGTCATGTTATTGCAACGCGTGTTGCTTAAATAAAATAAATTGGTAACTTTAAAGTGGACTAAGGCTTAAAAGTATTGTCTAATGACAACAATTGCCGGTAAGTAATTACTTATATAGTTTATTTTAATTTGTTCTGCTATATAATGATAAAACTTTGGACATCCTGTGAAGCGCTTAAAAGTATACAAGACAACATTAATTTCTCTACACATTTTTGGTACAAGTTGCGTCTAAATAAAGTTCAGAACAGCTATAGGAGTTCATATGTGTTGTGGTTGGTTGGTCGAGCCGAAATGGTCGCACAGAGGAGACTTTATAGAAAAAACTAGCTAATAAAACATGCATAAATAGAAAATTAAATCGTAAATAATCAATACATAATTTATACAAATATCGATACAAAAAAATATACAAATTTTTTTTTTTTTATAAAACAAGTTAACAAGTATTGAGTGTTTAATTAGCTTAGCTGAATTTTTCTTCTCTTAATATAATAATATTTCTCACACATATGTTATAATTAATTATTGATTTTTTGTTTTACTTTGTTTCTGTTCATTCTTTACCATACATTTTGTTAGTTTAATTAATTTTATTTATTTTTATGTATATATATATATATTTGGTGCGTTTGATTTGAAGGTAAAAATTTATAATTGGAGAAGCGAATAAAAATGTTTTTATTTGGGATATTCATTCATATACATACATATGTATGTTTGTTTTTTTTTTCTTTTTTAGTTAATCAATTATTATTTAATCTTTGTTGAAAATGTTTTTTCTTTGTTCTTTTTGATTTAATTTTTTACCGTTAATATGCTGAATACAAAAATACATTATACATATATGAATTGTTAATTGTCTTGTAATTTTTAATATTGTTTTTTCTTTTAATATAAATATGTATGTAAATATATATGTATGTTTCTAATGATAACATTCATAAACGTGTTCGACGAAAAAAACGAAAACAAAAATAACCTTAAAAAATTAAAAAAAAAAAAAACAACAAAATTGAAAAGAAATATCGTCGTTTTACGATTTTCAAATTTGTTTTTGATAATTTTTTGTTGACCCTTCAATTCGAGTAATGTTAAAGTAACTAGTTTTTGTTGTCTTATTATTGTTGTTGGTTTTGTTGTAGTCGATGTAAAAAAACGAACGTTTACAGCATTATTTGTTGTTTTGCGCAACCATGTGCGGCGATTTATAGAAATTCTGCACAAACTCTGAGAGGCCATAAACGGCGCCAGGACCTTTGCCGGGACTCATGCAAATGAAATCGCCAAGACTATGCATATTGGCTGAAAGAAAGTTAAATTTCATTAATTTATGAAAAAAAAAAAAACAAACACTCAAAGTGAATAGTTACTATTTGATAATATTGGTGGATATGAGGGCGGCGGCTTAATCCAACTGCCGTCTGGTCTACGCATATGTCGTCGGTCGGATGAGAACTCAATGAGATATGTTTCAGCGGGTATAACACGAAAAAATCGATGATGTTCAGGTCTCAGTGCCAAATCAGAACGAAACGTTTCGGTAACATATTTGTGAAAGTATGTTGGAAATGGTAGTGTCGTATCAAGATCAAAGACCAAACATCGATTCGGCAATGGATTATGCATAAAGAACACATGATAATCCTGCAAGTATGTACAAATATAGATTATGGAAAATGCAGTTGACATGAATAATAGAAAAACTAACTACACACAAGTAATATTTACCCATATCACAACTTGATCGTCGCCTCGTCCTGCTTTCTGGCGCCAAAGTGGCACCGTGCGTCCTTCGTTTGAAACGAACACGGCATAACATTTGGAAAGTTCGTCCGGTCGTGTTTTCTTAACTTGTTCGCATAGTTTCCAGACATTTTCTTCGCTGTACAGTTGAGACAGCAAATGGTTTGGCAGGTAGAAAGGCATAAGCAACCATCAGGCACGTAGGCAAATACATGTAGTGGCAGAGAGGGAAAAGACAAGCAGAAATTAAATTAATGAATATAAAATAGCTTTCATTTTTATTAGAAAATGTTCGTTTTCCTGCAACGATTTATGGCATTTGCATTGCAAGGCGCATTTAATTTATATTAAAGGGTGCCACACTCCAAGCCAAAACCAAAACCCAAGCCTATTCTACCCCAGCCAGCCAATACAACATAACGCAACACAACTAAATCCAACCAATGGCAAACACAATCATTCTGCTGGCTCAGGCGTGCGCCACGCTCAGCTCAGCTCAGCACGACACGCTAGACTTGCTGGTTCATAGTCACGAAATGCCAACAAGCATCTTGATAATTTACAAGCGCATAAACGCAGATCTACGTCAGCGGTGGCGGAGGTCCTGTGCAAAGTGAAAAGAACGATAACGAACTTAACAACCTTAAAGTATTTAAATTATAATAATCGATTTAGCTGCCGCCAACGGCCTCGCCACCGCCTAACGTAATGCGTCTCATCTCACTTTTACCTTTGTAAAATAATCTCTATGCCAAAGTTCTTGCAAAGCACACCACGCTAAATAACACAAGACATTCTTAGGTCAGTTGAAATTGGCATCATTTGCAACCTACACACGCATCTCTAAGGCTCATACTATATTGAATATACATTTATATTTTCCTTATTTTTTATTTGCGTAATTAAATGTTGCAATCATTTTAAAAAATTTAAGATTTCTTTAAGTTTTGTAAATTTTATTCCCTTCTGTTTGTCGTCACTAAGTGACAATTTTTTATTTTCCTAACATACTTGCTTAGGGTCTAGCTTCATACGTACCAAGGAAAAGACTGAACAGATTACATCCATTCGAACTTAAAAATCGTATTATTTAACTTTCTTACTTTTATGTAATTTGTGAGTAGTTATATTGTTAAAATTGTTTTTGTATATATTATTGTTAACTTATTCTAGTTTTGTCAAATCATCGTTATTTAACAATTATTGTTTTTATATTGTTAAACGTTGTAATAACCAGTAAGGACGCATCTTCAGCAAGGCTGAAGCTTATATACATTTCCCGCACTTTCTTGTGCCACGCCCATTTTTTTGACAGAATATATTTTCTCTTCATCTTATTAGCCTATATATGTACCAATTTTCATTGTTTTTGCTCATTGGGTACCGGAGGTATGCAAATTTTTTATTTGGGCTAAAAGTGGGCGAAACCATGCCCATTTTTTTCAAAATAGTTTGAATGCCCCCTCAACAACATAAGTGAGAAATTTCAAGTCAATTGGTTAAGAAACAAAAAAGTTTTCCATACAACGACGTGAATCTTGCATCTCCTCCTCTTCTTCATTTTGTATGGCAGGTACCAGTTCTAGTTGCCCGATCTCAATGAAACTTTCAGGCATTTAGTCGGACCATGTAAAACTACTATGTTTCTACTAAATTTCAGCCCTCTATCAAACAAAACAAAAAAGTTTTCCATACAACGATTGAAATTATCTTGATCTTTCTATATGGGAGCTACCAGTTCCAGTATCCCGATCCCAATGAAACTTTCAGGTATTTTGTCAGACTATGTAAAACAACTATGTTTAAAATTTCAGCACTCTATCATACAAAAAAAGTTTTCCATACAACGATTCAAGTTTTGTTCACTTTTCTTCTTCTTTTCGTATGGGAGATACCTGTTCCAATAATCCGATCATGCTGGATTCGACGAATGATTCATCGTAATAAATTCTAAGACTCTGTGCAAAGTTTCAGCTCGATAGCTTCAAAACTGAGGGACTAGTTTGCATACATACATACAGATAGACAGACACACGGACATGGCAAAATCAACTCGTCTTGTCGTCCTGATCAAGAATATATATACTTTATATAGTCGGAAATTAATGTTTCGATCTGTTACAAACTCTGTGACAAAGTTAATATACTATTTCACATACGTGAAAAGTATAAAAAATAAAAAAGTGACAATTTTGAATTAAAAATTTCCCAGCAGTTCTCGTTGTGTCGATTGTCCCCTTTTCGATAGTTTAGACTATATCTCAACTATCGAATTTAGGAAAGAATTTAGACAGTAGCAAATTATATAGCATACTTATATAGTCTTTTTTTTTTTTTTGTTTTTTCTTTATTATTCCTAAGTTGTTAGTGTTCCTCTTTATAATCTTCTTATCTGTTCATTCAGTCCAAAAGGGCGCGCCGGCTAGCAGATAGGCTAGCTTTATCTTTTACAAACATAAAACAATTAACAACAAACAATAAATAATTAACAACAACAATAACAATATCACAAATAACAATCACAGTTAATAACATCAAGACCTTCGAGTCCTTGGACGTCGCGTCATCAGCTCTCTCGGCTGCCGCCTTTTTAGTCTCATTGGAGGGGCTTCTCTTGCCAGAACCCTCGCCAGTCTATTTCTGTGACTCACAAGCCTGTCATTGTACCGGCTCGAGTGCTTGTTTATCTCGTCGAAGACTGTTGCCATCTTCAAATCTTTGTGCAACATTGTGTTCCGAATAAACCATTCGCAACCGGTAATCATTCGCATAATTCGGTTTTGTGCCACCTGAACTCTCTTGATCTGGCTGTCACAAGTGAGTCCCCAGATTTGGCACCCATACCCCCAGATCGGCGCGATAATTTGTTTGTAAATTGTCACTTTGTTGGCTAGTGACAATTTGCTTCTGGAGTTGAGTAGCCAAAAGTTTTTAGCCGTCGCAGCTCGTACGCGTATTCTAATTGCCGTAACGTGCTTGGAGAAAGTAAGCCTGCGTTATATAGTCTGACAAAATATTTCAAATAAATAAAATTTATCAAATATCAAACGTTTCTATGTCGCCTGCTGTAGCTCTGAGTTTAGTGTGTTGGACTATGAAACCGAAGGTATGAGGTTCGAACCCCAGCGCCACCAGAATTTAAATGTTTATTATATTAATGTTTACCAAATTAATTTTTAATAACAATAAAAAATAAAGTTATTGAAATAACCGATTATAATTAATAGTAAAAAAAAAACCAATTACTCAGTCACTTAAGACGGTTTCATTTTCTTTTTTTCGTATACCCCAAACTGGTCCGGCAGGACTAGTTCGGTAACTAGACGAAAGTGGTAGAATTGTGACAATTGACCCCTGCCTATGACATCCCCTAGTAAAACTCACCAGTTGAAATCATTGAGAGTAGATTGAGCTGGCACTAGTAGTATTTACATTCAAACTAGTTCCGACCTTAGTTCTGTACTAGATCGAAGAACTGCTGGGAATTGTTTTAGTACGAATATGAAAAATCTTCGTTGCATACTTTAAGGTGTAAATATTTATGCTTTTAAATTAAGAAATGAATTACAATTTTAATTTAAAGTAGTAAACTTTTTAATAGTAAATAAACAATAAAAGCTGTCAAGTTTGTGAAATTGCTTTTACTAAGGCACGCCAAGAATTTGGTATTTGTTTGTCTGCGGCAAGCAATCAAAGGACTTCTGCTTTAAATTGGGGTCAAAAAGGCACATGAATTAAGTTTAACCTTTGACATTCAATTACACAGCAGCTGTTCAAGTGTAAATACTTGTACAAACACACTCATTTAAGTGCCATTGTACAATCAAAGCACTAAGCCATCATACAAAGAAAAAAAAAACACTTAAATACGATTTGCCTCTTGCAGAAAAGGAAAAAAATCCATGAGAGTTCAAGTAAGATAACAAACAATTGAAATTCAATGCAATTAATTAGCGGTGTATGCGGGTTGTGAACAGATTGCATTACTCTACGGTTCAGAAAGTACAGAAAGGATTAAAAACGCAAAAAAACCTCAAGCAGGTTGGAAGATTAGTCAAATTGCTAGGTTGCGAGACCACACGAGCTCTGCATGTATGAACTTCGACAACATGCCGTGCCATATTAAATATGTTGACCGCGGCATGCATGCCGCTCAAGCGAGGTGAGGCAGCAATAACAAATATGCTTATTGGTGGCAAGCGACTGGTAAGGCGAGGAGGGTTTAGGGCAATAACAGGCATAGTCAAGTATCAAACATGCAAACAAGTCATAAAGCAGTGAAAAACCAGTAAGGACGCTATTTTCAGCAATGCTGAAGCTTATATACTCTTCACGCTCATTTCTTGTGCCACGCCCATTTTTGACTGAATATATTTTCTCTTAATCTAATTAGCCTATATACAAGTTTTTATTGTTATTGCTCATTGGGTACCGGAGATATGCAAATTATTGATTTTTGCTAAAAGTGGGCGTAACCAAGCCTCCCGAAGATCATAAGTGTGAAGTTTTAAGGCAATTGATTAAGAAACAAAAAAGTTTTCCATACAACGACGTGAATCTTGCTTCTCTTCCTTTTCTTCATTTTGTATGGCAGGTACCAGTTCTAGTTGTCCGATCTCAATGAAACTCTAAGGCTAGTACTATGTTTGAAATTTCAGCACTCTATCTTACAAAACAAAAAAGTTTTCCATACAACGATTTAAGTTTTGTTCACTTTTCTTCTTCTTTTGGTATGGGGGCTACCAGTTCCAGTGGTCCGATATGGCCGGTTCCGACAAATGAGTCGATCGTACAGCTCGATATCTTCAAAACTGTTTGAGGAGATCGCATATATCCTGATCAAGAATATACATACTTTATATAGTCGCAAGTAAATATTGCTATGTGTTACAAACTTGAGCACAAACTTATAATACTATTCACTACGTGAAGAGTATAAAAACAGAAGAAGCAAAAAACCACAACAGCTAAAAGAAAAAATAAATTAAAGTAATACAGTGAACTCTCCAAGTCTTGTTACATCAGCCTCTCATCTTTGTGCCGTACCTATGTTCAAACTCGGAATATGTTGAACGTCATTGCAATATTCCTCTGATCTTCAAAATATTTGAGGATGACCTTTTTTGGCCTTTTTGAAAATTTTTTTTAATACAAAGAACGCATTGAACAGAAAACGATTTGAAATCATTTATTAATACATGTCAAGACTTTAATTTGAAATTTTCTCAGATGAACAAAGTTACAAAAAACCACTGATAGGGGGGCCAAACACTTTGATATAGATCATCAAATCACGGCCAGTTCATGTCAGCTACTTACGTCCCTTCTTTTAAGGACAGTATTTGTAAGGTCTTTAAGTTTTGCGTAAATGGTAGCTATTTTTCCAAATCAAAAGGTTTTTTTGGGTAACAAAATGCATTAAAATAAAAAAAAAATACGATACAAACTGACAGAGAAATCTGACACGCCAGTTTTAAATGTGTCGTTTCGAGAATAACGCGTTGAAAGTACACTTTGCACTAAGAGCGCATGTTCAAATCTGTTTGTGGCACATAAAAAATGTTTCGGCCACTGAAAAATGAATGAATATAGATTCTCTACACCTCAAAGAGTAGTTGAAGGATATTACTATCACTTCATATATAAAAGAAGAATTCCGACTAATGCGAGTCTCTTTTTTGAGAGTGTTTACTGTATCTGTAAGTCCCGTTTGCAAAATCAACAGTTATTTGCCAGGTGCTTGTGTTGAGTTTGTTTGTAGCTACTTTTGTTGTTCTTTACTTTGTGGTATGATGGTGAATGATGATTGCACGAAAGATTGTTACAACGAACGGGCGTGACTGGTTTGGGCCGAGTTCAAAGTCAAAGTGCGCGCAATTGTTGAATAGCGAATTGGTTGACGTGTTATGGCCTTATTAACGCGTATATCAACACTACAGGCCGGGGACGCAGGCAAGCTGACTGAAACAAAAGGCAAAAAAAAACACTTTTCAATACATTTTATTTTTTTTGCGTATACATTAGCAAATCCTTTGAGAATTTGTGGCTACCAAAGGGACGCACAAAGCACGTATACTCTTGTATCTGTGTGTTAAATGAGCCACAAAAGGCGAAACTGTGAGTAACATTTTCAGTAAGTGATTCAAAGTAACACGCACTGAATAAGTTGAAGATGAAGAAAAACCTGTAAGCGTTAAATCTTTGCGATACAAGTGTGCTGAGCAGCGATGACTGATTCACAGCGTTGAATACGAAAGTAAATGCACTGATTTTGAAGCAAGTTAGCGACGATGGAATTTTGTGAGTTTGCGATGTGAAAATGCTGCAAAGCGTACACGCATGAAAGGACGCACAAAATATTTACAAGACAAGAAGAAGAACAAATACCTAAAAAAGTAAAAACAAAAAAGGGAAAATAATAAATGAAAAGTAAAAGAAACCATTATGCTTCTCTTATAGACGATGGCGAAAAGCCAAAAGATACAAAAACAAAATCATCGCCATCGGCATCATCATCATCACCACCTCCAACCTCCACCAGCACAACAGCAACAATTCTCACAAGAATTCATACTGTTGTCCTAGTGCCATCAACCCATCGACCGCCTTGTTGATTCTGTACTGACTCAGAGGGTAAGCAGCTGTGTATGTATGTGTGTGTGTGTCTCTGAGTATAAAACAAGTCGAGTACGTGCATGTTTGTTTGTTTGTTTGTTTGTATGTACGTGTGTATGAATGTTTGTGGGTTTGTTTGTTTATTTGTTTATGTGTGAAGCTTTCCATCCGTACGAAAATTTGACTGGAAGGAGACGAACTCATACGCGAATCACTACGACGACAACGTCAACGAAGCTGCATAAAACTACTACTATATGTGTATGTATTTGTGTTTGAGTGCGCGAGCACTGCGAATTAATCAATGAACATGTCCTGCGGGACAAAAAAGTGAGTAAAAAGCGTTACAAATACAAAAAAAAAATAAACAAAAAAATATGAAGCTGTAAGGAAAAATAAAAGAAATTCTCTTTAGACATTTCTGTTTTTGACCAACAGTACAAAATGATCTTAAAATGATAAACAGAGACAACGGCATATGCATGTACATATGTAACAGTATATAAGCATATGTATATGTATATATTTATATATGAGTATAAGCACAGAGCTCGACTGTTTGTAAATGGTGTGCTGTGCAAGTTTTTGCAATTAGCATTTTCAAATATTTTGTTTAATTTCCTTTTTTTTATTTTTTTAACACTCGTGTTTGACATTTGTTTTTGTTTTATAGCCAAAACGCGCCTTTCTTTGTTTCTTGTACAGCAATAAAAACGAAACGCAAAGTACAAAATCTCATGCGCCAAAAACCATGCTAGCAAACAGTAACAAGGAAAACTCATAAAAACACATATACGCAACACGCACACATACACTGCGACAGAGGCAGAGACAGACACACACACAAAACAACAGAGAACTTTCGTTTGTGGCATGACCGTTTGACCTAATTTCCACTTCGCCGCCGCCGTCGCCATCACTGACGCTGACACTGTCTTATTGTCGGTCGCGCCGCACATAGTTGGTTAATAATGAGCGAATTTAAATGCGGCGCAAGGAACAACAGCGCGAACACGATTAAGCACGAAAGCATCACAACGGCGACAGTAGCAGGATAAATAATAAAAACAACAACAATAACAAAGGACCTAACTTAAAACATTAACCAGTAAGCAGGAGAAGTGTGACAAATGAAGGCGCGCCGTCACATACAATGCCAAAATTATTGTGAAATGTATGCGCGGACGACAAGGCAACTGGTTTTTGGTAAGCAACTGGCGGTTTGACTTAGCGTGTGGTCTGGAAGGCAGCTAACGAAGCAAATATTAGCACCCCCTCACCACCCAAAAAGAAAACAGTCGAATAAAAAGAATTATAATATAAAATGCAATTAAAATGTATGTATGTTTTCAAACGACTGATTAGGAAAAAAAAAATATGACACACACATTCACCAAAAAAACATACACACACAAACTCACCAGTAACAGGACACATAGGAGCAGTCCGCTATTTTGGGGAACAATAGATCCGTGTTCATCTTGTCGTAAATAGTCTCGTCACTGCCTAACTTTGGCGTTGATAAAGTTGATGATGATGTCAGGTGCAACGGACGTACGTTGTAAGGACTTTGGTTGTTTGCTTGTGGAGTTGGACTGGGAATGACAACAACGGCAGGTTACACGTTCACCGACTGCATGCGTTTTTTTTAATAGTTTATTATCGGTTTCTATTTTTATGGCCGGCAATGCTTGTGCCTTTTCTTGTTTGGCGGAGGCTCAGTTGCAACAGTCGTGATGCTCCACCATGTTGCAACAATGCTGATTTTGCAGGGGCTTCATTTTCGTTGACGTTCGTGGGAGGGGATACGTGCAAAGTTTTTCCAATAATATCTTTGTGATGTTAGTATCTTCTTCACAGTTTTTATATATGAACTTGTTTTTAAAATTGTGTGTTGATTGGCTTTGCACTACTATGACTTAAAAACTGTAAATTCACTTAATTTTAAACACCAACACAATTCCTACACATAATATTTGGCTTTTCTTTTTTTTTTTGCTAATTACAATATAACTGTTTTGCGTATTTATCTATGTAATTCAGAGCAAGTGTATATTAAAATATACATACACCCCGCGGTCCAAGACGCAACAAATTTTGTTTGACGATGACAAGTGTGACTAAAAGTCTGGTACAAAAACATGCTAAAAGTTGCACGGTACATAAAACACTATAAAATACCTTACCAATCAGTGTAGCCTAAACAAAAACGGCAGAGCTTAAAATTTGGAAACCGCCGATTTTTGGGGAGACATTAGGCCAGCCAATAGTAACGAAGTGGAGAATTATCGATGTTTTTAGCGAAAATAATCGATAGTTCGATGCACCAATTTTTATAAATAAATATCCGTTTGATTACAACTGTAGAGCTAAGTAATGTTTTAAGCATGCTGTATTTTTGATAGAGATCATTATTTTTGTTAATAAATAAAAGTTTGTCTACGACTGTAGAACTTAGTAGGGGTAGTCTTTCCGAAACGATTTGAACAGTTGTACTTGAAACTCTTTCTTTTACTTTTTACTTTTTTGAAAGTACATTCAAGGGCGTGTCCTCGGTAATCATTTAAAAAAGGACGATTGTTTTTATTAAGCACATTTAAAGCACAACATATGAAATATTACTCAATATGTCAGAGGATCGCATCTTTGAAATACATTTGTTTTTCTTAAATGTTGTCCAACATGATGATGCCATATGCACGTGATGATTTGATGTTAGTTGCCGTTATATTTTCTAAAAATGGCTTTCCATGGAGCTATTACTGCTTGATCAGCGTTTGTCAGTAAAATGGCACGTAATGATCATATAGGCCTCGTTGGCTTTCGATGTCCGAAGGTCTGTTATTAGTTAAAAAAATTAACAGTGTCCTTCGCACTAAATCAAGCAAAAGAGTTCTGCTGCAAGTGTCTGAGGTGGTCAAGCAAATTTATTATCTTGCCGTCCGTCTTTATAAACAAATTTATAATTAAAATGCTGCAAGCTCTTATCGCTTGTTTTTTTGTAGTGATCCCACTCTGTCCCGCTTTCGCTTTGGAGCTGCCTTGTTTTTAGTCGCGGCTCCTGTCCCCACAAAAAATTGTTTAAATATAATTTCGCGCCAAATTTGTTCATGTGTGTAATGTATGTAGTCTCAATTGCTGTCCACATTGATACTAAAGCTTAGGCTTACGTCTGTATCATTACTTACTTTTTAGGTATTTGTCTATAATTCCTTAGGTGTCCAAGGCTTTAGACAACATCATCAATTAAAACCCTAAATATTAACTAAGTGTGTATTATTTATTTTAAAGAAATAAAATACAAGATTCCTCTTCTTGAATAATCTGGGATGTGTTGGCCTATCCAGCATCGATGATAACGATGTTTTGAAAACAAAAATCTCAGCAAATCTCACGTAAGGGGAGGGGGCTTCATCGGGCATCTCATGAGAAGTTTTAAGTCCACCAATTTACAATTTTTTTCAAAATGTTTCTGAAAATCTAATGTGATTTACAAAGGGAGGGGTTCATCAAAATCTCACTAAATCTCACCAAGAGGGGTCTAAATTTTGAGAAAAAAAACCTCACGTAAGTTATGGACGTTCCCTTATATCGTTCCTAGAGACTTGCAAGTGTACCAACTCATGTCACTTGACGAATATACGTCAAGTGACTTCCATTTTCGACAACTTAAGGGGTTATTTTTAATGTATATATATTTTTTTACAAACAATTTAAGGCCTAAATTTTGGTCAAAAATCGATATTTTTTTTTTTTTTTGCGAAGCCGCCGTTTTGTTAAAAAAAATGTATGATGCTTATTCCTTCGATTAATTACTAGATTTAACATTACTTTAACAAAATCTGTTTTGGATTTTAATTGAAGATGATCCAGTTCAGAGATATAGTGGTCACCGCAAAATGTCTTTCTTGAGATTAGCTCCCAGATATTAGCGGCTGCTCGTTTCAAAATAAATATTTTTACTAGTACTGGTTTTTAAAATACAGTTAAAAGATACCATATTATGTGTACAAATTTTTAAATCAATAAATTTAAAAGTTTTCTCAGAAAAAATTCCAGAAAAAACGCTTTTTTTTGGCCGTCTAACTGTATGTTACCCCTTAACAGCTCTGTTAGCCCATTTCCGGGCAATATTTTTAAACCCGTTTTTCTATGTTTTTGAATAATAAAACATTTTTGAATAATAATGATGAATCTATGGTTTTTAAGCACATCTCTAATAACAGCTCTGTTAGCTTACATTCGGGGTAGGTTTCACCAATTTCACAATGTATTCGGTGCAGACAAGTGTGCACCTAATTCTTGCTATTCGTTTCACGAAACGACTGGCATTGCATTGGTTTGACCTAAGTCGCCGTATTTTCGCTCTTGCCAAGAGAGATACTTCCATTTTGGCGCTTTTTCTTCCTCTGCCACTCTTGAGCGAGACACTTTAGCACCAATCTGGTACATCTTCGATTCATTTGCGTTTCTGTCAGTTTTGCGCCATTCTAAATTTGAAATTAATTAAGGGGACGTCCATAAATTACGTGAGGTTTTTTTCTAGAAATTTAGACCCCTCCCCCGCTCTTGATGAGATTTTGTGAGTGTTGGACGAACGCCTCCCTTTGAATCTAACATGAGATTTTGCTAAAAATTTGATAAAAAAAAATTTTTTTTTTGCTTATAATTTTGAAAAAAATGGTAAATTACTGAACTAAAAAAATCACATGCGATGTTCGATGAAGCCCCCTCCCCATAGGTGAGATTTTGCTGAACCCCCTCCCCTATTTTTATGTCACGTAATTTGTGGACGTCCCCTAATTTAGACATAATTAAGACATAAAATTTGCCTAAGCGTAGTGTTCTAAAGAACCCCCTCCCCCCCTTAAATCGGTCACGTAATTTTGGTACGTTCCCTTATAAGCGAATTATCGACTCGAGCAAGTGACTCTCCCCATCTTCTAGCTTTGGTAGTCATCCTCAATTACTATTATTGAACATAAAATAATAATAATATGAAATATATAAAATTAAAATTCAATTGGCGACTTGGGTATAATTGATGAATATCAAATGAAAATAAGTAAATAGAAAATAAAATAGTTACTATATATTGCTCGCCTCTGTAAATAACAGACATACGGAGTGTTACAAACATTCAATTAAATTTAAAACTTTTCGAAAATTTGCATATTTGCACGGTGGCACTGTGTTTCACGTGCATTGCCCATTTCCAATTTTTTTTTTTAAATGGCCTACAAGGGATCATTTCTGAAATGCAGCATTTTCATTCACCCTTGGCACCGTAGCAGCTTGCTTGCGATGAACATACTCTAACGGTCTAGAGTTGTATCTCCACACAATATTATATTGCTGAATGTGTTTGTTTCAAGTTGCTGGTCATCTGAGTGGTCATGTGAATAAGGATCAAATAATTCCACATCCAACCGAATATTAACAGAAAACAGTGTTAAGCTTGCGACACTCCAATAGTAAAAAAACATAATTTAAGTATATACATTTTTTATTTTTACAATACTTCATGCGCAAACAAAACTTTCATCATCGGATGCACGAATGGTGGAAACCATCGATGATTTTTAACATCCTGAAAAAAAGACCACATGCTACCAATTATTCTAAAGCAAAAATTGTTGTAATTTTGCTGTTGTAAAAACACGAAAAAGCTGAAAAAAAGTTCACTAAAATATTTGCAAATAAAAATACGCGGAAAAAGTTGTAAAAATTCGTAAAACAATACAAAATTTACACAAAAATTAAGAAAAATACCTTTGAAAACCTTTGAATCAAAATTTCTCTGTCGTTGTCGTTGTTGTTTTCAAGATAAAAGGCTGGAATTTCACAACTAGCAGTTCTACGTCTCCAGACTAAATACTTCAAAGTTTGATTGAGATCAGACCACTGGAACTGGTAGCCCCCATACAAAAAAAGAAGAGGAAGCGAAGCAAATTAACATTAGCAAACATTCTTGATAAAACAATGAAAATTTGCATATAGGCTTCAAAATTTTAAACTTTGAGACAAAACAAAAAAAATTCAAATTTCAAGTCGGCTGTGTGTGTCGGCGATAAAATGATAAGTTTATGCACTCAATATTTAAAAAAGGGTGTGGTAAATTCATGTGATCTATTAAAAAGCAAACTACTCTTTTACACGAAGGCCCCCTTCTAATAAATTTGCCACGGGCCACAGATAGTATAGTATAGTAAAAAAATTAATTTTTTTTATTTAAATATTATTATTTTATTTAAGCTAATTTTTTATTTTTACAATACGTTAAACCATTTTTTTGGTTTTTCTTTTTTTGTAGTTTATTATAATAAGTTGGTTGCGTCAATGGAAGAACAATATGATTGTTATTTTTTCTTTTTTTACATATTCAAATAATTGGTTTCTTTCTCCAGCTGCTCATGGCAATAAAAATGGTAATTCATTATCAACAACAAGCGACTATGCAATTTATATTAATTTGCTAGAATTTGGCTATGCACAACGATTAGCTAATAATGTATGTATGTTGATGTTATTGTCAGTTAAGGTATGCAAAAATGAAGTCGACATTGAGTGTCAATTATCAAGAGTTTGTTGTTTGCGCGGCAGCAATTTCTTCTCGAAAGGCTAAAAAGCCGAGCTGCGCATGGGAAGCTTCATTTAATGCACGTGAGCGTATGCAGGCACGGTATTGATCGGCACTAAGATTATTTTGACCAGGCTTGGTGTCCGTGCAAATCTATAAATGGGATACAGCTTGATTAAATATTTTATCGATCCGGTTTACTTAAAACATAATATACCTTTGGATGCCATTTGTGAAAAATGCCTGGATCTGTGGCACGTATAATTTTTATTTTAGAACGCACATACTTGCGGTAGAGCATGACATCTTCACCACCCCAGCCAACGATTTCCTCGTCGAAACCACGTATTTGCAGAAAATCAGAGCTATTGAGAAAGTTTCACATTATTAAGTTTTAAAGAAAAGATGACACGAGAGGTATAGGCTACTGGATAAGAAACTCACCGATATTGACAAGTCATGCCGTAGCCAAAATCTCGCCAAAAGCCTGTATCGCGAGATATGCTCAATTGGTCCGCTTCGCTTGGTATTGCTTTACCCTGCAGAGTGTATACGACATGCGGGTTGTACAAACTGAAGACAACCGGATAGTACACCTGACAGAGATAACAATAAATTATAATTGAAATGAAATTCGAATGAGCCAAAACTATAACCAACCTTCTTTGCAGGCTCGGTATGCCAGCGGCAGCGTTCGAGAAATTTGGCACTGAATATGATGTCGACGTCGCACATAAAGAGCAGCATGTCCTTTTGGACGCTATTTGCACCAATAACACTTTCGGCGCCCACACGCAAGCCTTTCGCTAAAATAACGATAAACAATTATTAAACAGCGTGGCAACTATAAAGTTATTTTCAATTACCTCTACTAAAAGTTTCATTCAAAGCAATCAAACGTACTTTATCACGCTTGTATGGACCCGTGGCCAATGCTGCTGTAATTGTTGTTCGTGCTGCCTGCAAACCTTCCTCTCCAAAATAGACGATTGTCAGTCGTACACGGCGGTCGGCTTTGAGAGCTACGTCAGTGAACATTTCCATAAAGCTGCTGAACGTACTAACTCGTCCCGCCAGTGGTAATATCACATGTATGAGTTTACGTGCCGCCGCACGATTACTTGTTGCTGATGTTACCTCGCTCAGTTGCACAGTCTGTATGGGCGCAAAAGGACGCATCGCAACGACTTTACGCATTGCGGCACCATTTGTTGCATGTTTGACACTCTGAAAGTATAACTCGTATTGTGTTCCCGTGGTTGGTTCAATGCGGTAAATGCCCTCGAGAAAGTCGTCCAATGTAAATTTACTCGTGTCCGTTGCTCTTTTGGTTTTCGAACGGGCTGTGTGATTACGATTGAGGCTCTCAAGTGACTTGTTGACCACCTCGAGTAAATCGCGACGTTTGTAGCCAATAGGCTTTTCCACAACGCGTTTGCCCAGGCCCAGTTCAATGGGGTAAATGCGCGTAAAGGTAAAGTGGTTGAACGGTATCAGTTCATATTCGTTGTTCAGTGGCAAGCCATGCAGTATCTCAGCGGTGCCTACCTGTTTTCGAATGTAGCTGCTGCAGTCGTAATGGTATGGACCGCTATTACTGCTGCCCGTGGTGGAGACAGTGGTAACATCGCTTTGATGCAAACTATAATTGGTTGATTTAAGCGTGTTGCCAACAAACGACCGATTTGGCAGTGCTTCAGTGAGTTTACGTTGCAACACTACGTTTTGTGCCTTTAAAGTGCGCAGTTCGTCCTTCAATCGTTCGATTTCCAGCTGGCAGTCAGTACATAAATGCGAGTAATCTTGCTGGCTGCTGGCATATGTTTTGTGTGCAGCATCATCGCTCCTGGCTTCGTGATAAAGAAGTTCATCGGTATTGAGATGTTCATCAAAGCCAACACATTTCGTTAATATCCAAATCGAGGTGACCGAAACCAGGGCAAAAAGCAACAGGAGCCGCACCAGCAACCTGGTGCTGAACGTTTTATGCATTTTCCATATTATTTTGC
This sequence comes from Phortica okadai, assembly GCA_034638295.1. Taxonomy (NCBI): domain Eukaryota; kingdom Metazoa; phylum Arthropoda; class Insecta; order Diptera; family Drosophilidae; genus Phortica; species Phortica okadai. The sequence continues at coordinate 12,725,367 of CM067851.1, read as the reverse complement.
ATTTCGATGCAGATATGCAGTGTGGAAGAAAGCTGCAAGAGTAACAAATACTTATAATTTGAACAAAAAACATCACAAATAACGGACAACTTCTTTATAACTTTAATATGTAGTGAATAAAAAAGTGGCATCACTGCACCTTTCAAAGATATCCGGTTAGTGATGAGCTACATACATACATATATCGTGATTTGACAATCAATCATTAACTCTGAATTCCCTTTTAATATTTCATCGTTATTAACTGTCACTGCGATTTGAGTATCGCATTGAGAAAATCACAATTTTAAAAAAAATTGGTGTTCAGTAGACCCGGTATTTTTTTGGTGGTTTTGTATATCAATGAGTGGACAGCACTCAGTCATTAAAAATATTTTTATATTTTTGTAGATTTTTTTGTCACTTATCGTGTATTTAATAGTTTTTTAAAATAAGAATTAACTTGGATAATAACTATTCTGCAAAAAATTGGGAAATAGATGTAAGTGCTTAAAAATGACGCTAGAAACGTACAAAACTCGTGGCAAAACAAGCGCAACAAGTTTATTTCAGATGCGTAGGAAACAAAAAGAAATAAAAAAAACAAAGAGCCACAAACAAAATAATTCGCTTACATGATTCATGCACTGCGGAAACTAGCTAAGTGGAGTTGTTGGCGATAAGCAGTACGAATTTGGTGCGGCGACTATGACAGCCACGACGAATTCGGCCAACATTATCTGAATTTATATTCACTTGTTGCATTTTTTTTTTGCTGTTAACGCACATAAAACGACAATAAAAAAAAAAAAAAAAAAAAACGAAAAAAAAGATAGCAAACAAAGATTGACATACGTTTTGTTACTTTATTCCAGTGCGCATTAAACTTTTTTACTGGAAATAAGAAACCTATAAATTAATACAATGGAAAATTCTAACGATGTGGCCACAACATCTTCCGGCGGTGCCAATGAGTAAGTACAGCGCATTAATTATAATTAAAGAATTACGCGCACATATGCAGCAGGGTGTATTGCCCACACCCATACGCACATGCACAGCCGCATAGTCGATGGAATCTGAAGCAGTAAAAAAGGTTGCGTGTGAAGCTCGTGACGTCATACATTTGATTTCACTTGTATCGACATCTTGACTAATTCATTTTACGTATGCTGTAAATGTGCGCATAATTCTGCATACATAAAAAAAATCCATACAATGCACAAATGTAATCTTATACAGTTTTCCTGTTCTTCCACCACCGCCCACCTCAACGAATCCCAGTAATAACAATCAACAGAATGCAGCACAGAAGCGCTTGCAGCAGACACAGGCCAAGGTCGATGAAGTGGTCGGCATTATGCGTGTGAACGTTGAGAAAGTTCTTGAACGCGACCAGAAACTGTCGGAACTCGGTGAACGGGCAGATGCGCTCGAACAGGGCGCATCCCAGTTTGAGCAACAGGCTGGCAAACTGAAGCGCAAACAATGGTGGGCCAACATGAAGATGATGATCATCTTGGGTGTCATTGGTGTGGTGCTGCTCATCGTTATTATAGGTAAGTCGCGAAATACAATTAATAAACACTAACTATTCAATTATATGAGCAAGCCTAGTTAAAGGGATGGTTTTAAAAAGATGTATTTTTGTGTTGCCTTTTATTTATTTATTTTAAACATGTGCCAATTTAATGTGATTGCTACTTACAATGAGGCTGCGGTTGCTAACAAACAATAAATTAATAAATCCAATTACAAAAAAAAAAAAAACCGTGAGATACTCGGAAATTACAGAAGTTTTAACATTTTTTATTTTACTTGCAGTGTCGCTACTTAATTGAATTCAAGTGCACTTTAAAGCGTTCGAACAAATAATGTAGGTTTTTTAGTTAAAGCAACGTAGTCTATGCAGGTAAAAAGTTTATCCTCGTTTCTGGTAAAAAGTAACGCAAAGGTTCAATTTTTGAAATTACATTATTAATTGTAGTTTGATTTATTTATAATAATCTACTGAGTAACAATGAAATAAGACTTGTTTTACAAAATCAGTGCCAGTAAAAGAAGTGAAGTCTTTTTCAGCATGTCTGTCTGATTTCAAGAGATTTAAACATATCATAGATATAAGCAATACGTTAAAGTATTCGAGAACAAATTAAAATTTTTTTTTGCTTGCCATCATTTTGCCGCGTAAAGTTTGAATTGTATGACTGCAAGTGTATACACTCAATCAGCTGAGCGTTGACATACATTCACAGAGGAACAAATACAAAAATTCACAAACACCACCGTTAACAATGCTTCTCTCTTTACAGTTTCCTTTTTGCCATCCGGCAGCAGTGACAGCGGACCGCGGTCTGTATCTGATGGTTCGCACTAAAACAACAATTAATGCAAATGCAACAAATGACCAACGACCGAGTACTTATGACGAAGCTTAAACCGTCGTCATGTTTTCATGTCGTCGTGTAGTCAACGTAGTTAACACCGATACACACAAACGTTGCCTTAATGTTGTCTTACGTGCAAACAAAACAAAAGTTGTTTAATAATTTACTATTGCCTAACATAATGTTAATGCTTTCATACATATATTTAAAAAAAAACAATATGGTTTATTGTATTGTATTCTAAACGCAACAACAACAATTATGTAAAACATTTTGTTAAAAAGGATCTTTGTAAGTTTTCAATTAATTAATTTTGTCTTTTATATTTACTTTTCTGATTTTTTCTTTTTGGTTTATTTGTTTTTTGTAGAAAACAAAATTGTTTTTGAAGTATTTATACTTGTAATAACATAAATCCATACCCATAAATATGAAAATATATATATTATATACAAACAACATATAAATTAAAAAAAAGAGAAAATAATTCCAAAAAAAGTTTACAACAAAAGTATTGTATTATAATGGTTTCTGAAAAAGAGCAGTTGAAAAAAGGGTAAAAAGCATGTGACCAATTTACGCAAATACAGAAGAAATAAAACAATAAAAAGCTCAAATATTTGTTTAATGCTAAACTTAACTACAGAACTTACCATTGGCAATGCGTAAATTTTATGTACAAGCATGTTTTATGCTTTTTTAATGCGATTTTATAGCATTATTGTTAGATTTTCACGCACACAAAACAAAAACGAACAAAAGAGGATGTACAACGCACACAAAAAATTAATTTATTGATTTGTACACGAGCGCGATTGGTGTGGAAACGCTACGTCCGAATTGCGAAGACATAAGATTGCCTGTCGCGTGCACAGTTCGTCAACAACTGTGTGTGCAATGTTGGCCAAATTTCTAAGTTTTTGTTTTTACGTTTGTGACGTAACGGCAAAGGCATAATGTAAATAAATAGAGGACATGCGTGTGGAGAGTGTAAACGTAAACGTCGCTCGCTTGCGACTGCGCTGTAATTTTTTGTAGTTGCCAACAGTTGTTTTTGGTTGCACACATTGTGACATATTCAATTAAATTGCAACTCAAAATTTACTAAAGTTATCTTTTTGAACGAAAATATAATATTTAATAAATTCTATAGCAAATTTACGTAATACGAGGGCTGGCGTAAAGAGGCCACAATAACCCACACACACCCACAGCGTGCAGTTTATGACTGTTTCCGGCTTTACCCGATTTTTTATTTGGAATAATTTTTAGTGACTTTTTTCAGCTATTTTTGACTTCATAAAACAGCCATTTTTACTTATGATCTGGCTGAAAACAGCTATTTTTGCTTATAAAAAATTGGCAACACTGTTAGTGAAATGAAGAGGTTGCCAACTGAATTTTTCTCTGAGACAACAAGCAATTATGACCAACGAAAAATCTACACATAGAAAGTGGAAAACGAAATCTTAAACCACTCGGGGGAGAATTTAAGCATTTTGGTTGTAATCGGTCGCGGATATTTCTTGTAGCCGAACTTGTAGTTTTGTTATTCCACTTTGGGTTCTATTCTGTTTTGAATTAAATTGAGCATTTGCGAAAGCGAGATGGGTGTTAATGGTAGAAATAATTCTACCTCGAGTGTTCAAGCAAAAATCCGTCTAAGAATTTGTTTTTACTCTATGTGTGGATTACTCATTGGTCAGCTATTTTAATTTAAACTTTATTCCACTTTAGATACATTTATTCGATCTCTGAATAATCGGCATATGTACAAAAACAATATAAATTTAAACATTTTTTTTAGTTTTTTGTCGTTACATAAAAACAAATTTTTAAACCAATTGAAAAGAAGTAAACAACTGACAGATTGAAGATACAAATAAAAAGGTACATTTTAATATTCCTTACGAGGTTCATTGATCACTCTGGTGAAATACGAAATACCTAAAATTATTTAGTTAGCTTACTGTAAAAGTTTATAAAGAATATTTTGTAACCTCTTTTTTGTTTTGGATATTTGCTGTTAAATGTTTAAATAAGGAATTTTAAAGTTAGGTCCAAGAAAATACGTTATTAACGCAGCTGTTGTCCAAACATAACTCATGTACAATGCATAAAAATTCAGATAGTACAACTGACCCACGAGCATCCAATCGTTCGATCTGATATTATAGAATTCCGGGTGACGAATGGACGTAGCAAATACTACAACAAACTAACAAATAACATCTCTTAAAATTATATAGTTATTATTATTTTTTTTTTGTTTCGTATTAAATGAGTTACGCACAACATTCGATATAAGCGTGTAGACGATCAACGAGGTAAGCTCAAGAGTTAACCTTTGCATTTCGGCACAAACGATGATGCCGAAACTTGTGACTACAAATATTCGTTCGCTCCACAGTATCAACAAATTGCGATTCATCTGGATAAAATAAACGATTAATAATCTATTGATTGATCAAATATAAATAATTAGAAATTTTACCGTTGCGCATTTTACTTGAAATCTGCCAAATATATAGCTAAAAAGCATCATGGCGTATACCAAGATTAAGGACAAAATTAAACTTAAATTAGGCGCCGATTTTGTTGGCTTCATGACGCATAACGTATTCGATTCATACTACAATTGATTAATACATGTATTTTATTTGCACTTTACAATTTGTTTTGTATGTACCGTCAAAAGTGCACAGGTGATTCGTATCCATGTGGCCTTACGTTCAATGATGTGATAGAAAAACACGTACAACTGCAGCGAGAGGAAACTTAGAAAGAATTGAAACAGACTAAGGTAATAATACTTGGCAAGGACTTCTTTTAACTTCTCGCTGTAAACCAAAACAAAAGCAGACTACAATATTATTTTATTTTCTTTAAAGTAATCTTTAAGCAGATTCAAGACCAACAATACTCACATTCCCATCATTCCGAATACCTGTAATTGACCGATTATTAGCATTATTATTGTCACCCTATATGTCTTTGTAAAATAGCTCGGCCCGTGTCGCTCTGTGCGCGGATGGCTCTCATGTTCCATTCTCTATTCAATGATTCGCATTGACGGCAATATACGTAGTAATTAATTTTCACAATTCAAATCATTTGTCAATTTTGAACGAAATTGTCAAAAAAGCCAAGTCTACATAGTTGTTACCCATAGATCAGTTTCAATTGTGCTAATAACTTTTCCTCTACTGTCGTACGCTAAATTCATTCAAATGTATTTGTTTTTGTAATAGGAAATCTCTCTATATACATTTTATACAATAAAGTTTTTGCGGCACGTTAAAATCTAATCGTGTACATAAAAATTAGCTCAAAGTAGAGTTTCTTTGTCAGGCGTCGAACAACTGCCGAACAAGATGGATTCCCAAAGGCGATCAAGGCTGGCGCAATATCGACGCGCGCGACGAAAGTTTGCTTGTTGCGTTTATCTGTTGACCGTGGTGTGGATGGTCATAGCGCTTGTACAATGGTTCCTGCTCTTCCATTTGTAAGTGTTGGTCGTGTGTAATGCTGAATTCAGTATTTATTAACGCGGAGGTGACCATCATAACTTTGAAGCTGATTAATCACTTTCGTATTCTCTATGTGGAAAATAAGTTAAAAAGACATACATATGAGTCATGTACGTTCCTCAATCCGTCCGTAATCATCGATGATTCTTGGAAACTATTAGAGCTAGAGTCTTGAAATTTGTAGGGAAGACTTAAGATTTTGTACACAGGCTTAGTAAATATACGTCTTTAAACTGCATACCACGAAAAACCTCTCTCTTTCATTATTACCTTTCAGAGTCCAACAAACTAATTTTGTTCCAGTTTTCTTGCTATTTTTAACACTATTTAAATGGGCACTGACATACATATATACAATTTTTATACTCTCATTGTAGTTTGTGACACCAAGGAGGAGGAGTGGGGGACCCCATAAAGTATATATATTCTTGATGAAGAGTATTTAATCTTCAGCAATGCTGAATATATCCCTTACTTGCTTTAAATATCTTTTAAGGTTAATTGTTTTTCTTGTTTTGCAGTGCTGGTCCAAGGGACTTCTTCAGGGACAAGTACTATGTCAGCATTGTTTTTTTTTGCGTGGCGCTTCTTCTTGTCACATTGTTCATATTCTATGAGCCTGTGCGATTTATAATTGTGGTTAATTGGTTACTGACAATAATAATCGTAAGCTGTACTCATCTGTCGTTGCAATTGATGCTCATTTCATTGAAATAACAACAGGTGGAAGGCATAACTTTGGGTGTGGCTGCTTTAGTCGTGCGTTCGAATAAATTGACTGACATACTAATGTATTTTGGCATTGTTGCCTTACTTATCTTTGTCTTTATTATATTGGGCTCGATTCTGCCGGTGCGTATTCATAATCTAACAACTCGAATTTCGTAATTTACCAAATACACACACACACACACACATCTGCACACAGCATGATCTTACACTTGATGTTGTCATATTGTTTGTGCTCGCGTTTGTTTTCCTTATAGTCACAGTGTTCTTCCTTATGTTCTACATTGTATCGGATAAGACATTTTCGTTCATCGTTTATGCCGTTTTCATAAGTATAATTGTTCTGTTGGTGAGTATTTCTCGAATTCATTTTTGTCATCAAAGTACTTTATTCTTTTTTCTTTCTTATAGTTTGTCATGTATCACGCTCAGACCATCAATGGCGGTCGCTTTGCTGAGATGCGCCTTAATGATTATCTGTTGGCGACTCTAATACTATTTCATGATTTCGTTATCATATATATGCTTACATTCTGCACGATCAGATTGAATCCAAAAAATTTATTGTACTTCGACAATGAAACAACGACGACAACGACGACGACGACAACAGCTCCAGAATAAATCTTTTAGCAGAGCAAGAAGAATTTTCTCTTTCAGCTAAGTGTGACAAGACGAAAATCTTATTGTGTACAACAAAATTTTAATAAAATCAAATTTTTTATGCAATAAAAGCAGTTGTTTACTAATATGATTTAGTACAGACGGCAGAAGTTTTTTCCATATTACATATTCGCATGTTACAATGATTCACACAGCACATAAGGCAGAGTAGCGACAAAAATTCGTTTGGGTTAAAAGTTCAAATAAAAACAAAATATATTTTGAAGCAAAAATTGCAAAAGCGGAAAATTTTTATTCACACACACAAAACTACATCAATTGAGCTAATTAACTGTTAATATACATTAATATACGGTATATATGTATCTGCATTATGGCTTTGATAAAATCTATACATGTGAATATACATAAGTATTTAGTTTAGTTTTAAGTTGGTAAGTAAACACACACGCATACAAATACATGTGTTTAATGTTATATGTATGTATTAGTAACAGGATCTCAACAATTATTGATTGCACAGCAGTTAAGTTAATGTTATTAAACAATGCATATATAATATAACTTGTAACTGGAATATCCAATATCAAGCGGATTCCATGGAGGAGGCGGTCGAACAGATTGTCGCATCAGAATCACAGTCCGCACTAAGCTCAGTATCAATCTCGGAATCATGTTGTGAGGCGAGTAACGGTATTGTTTGATGTTGATTCGAATGCGTGCTCTCCGTTGACGTGCTCGAACCGGAAGAGGAACTTGAAAGTCCACTGCCATTAACATTGTAGCGATATTGAAATTTCGATTTGGTTTTCTTAGTGGGTGAGTTTTCCGTTGCACACGAACTGGAGCTCTCGAAATTACGCAGCACCGCCATCCAGTCTACATTGAGCGGTGTGTCAGCTTTCGTAGTTGCCACAGCCTCTGTGGACAGTCCTGTGGCAGCTGCAGCAACAATTTGACGCTCTGACTGTGCCGTGGCTGTGGGTGTTACGACTGGCGACGGCATGTGAAAGATTGTGTTCGTGAAGGAGCAATTGTCGAAGAGATTGTCAGCGGACTCGAGGAAACGTTTGCCATGGTAGATGTTTGTGTTGTTGGTGTGGCAACGTGCATGCGTCACGGGCGTAAAGAGACTGGCCACAGAGATGGTGTTGTCACGGCCGAGACTGCTGCTGTCGCTGGAGCCCGCGGTGTTCGAGTAGCGACGTGTGCGCAAGGCGCGTTGTTGGTCGTTGAAGAGCGTGTTGGGTCGGCATGCTGTGTTCGCGTGTGTTGGCGTTGACGTTGGCGTCTGTGTATGTATGGGTGAACTATAGCTGGATGTGCGGATGCTTCGTCGATTGTAAATTTGCAGCAATTCAATTTCTAATTACCATGACAGATTTAAGATATGAGGAAACATTTGTTAAAACAGAAATCGTAATTAGAACATTTTTTTGGGTTTTCGTTTTTTTTGTTGTTGTTTTAAGTCTAAATAAGCTGAACTAGCATACATATAGCATACTTGCGCTTTGCTAACTGGCGTCTACACTACCTTTGTTTCATACCTTCCGCAGACTCCTCATTGTCCTCGCATATGGCATTGGTTTGTGTCTCGTTGTGCCGGTTCCGCGATGTGTTGCGTCCATGCGTGTTCGTGGTTGTGTTCGTATTGGTGTTAGTTGTATTGGTTGTATTCGAATCGAATGTCGTCTGTACGACCACATCCATGTGCGAGTCCAATGAAAACTGCTTGCCCGACATGAGAATGCCGCGTACGCGTCGCCGCATCGAAGGCGATTCCTGATGCTAAAATTTAGTGCAAGTAAAAAATAAATCTCATTTATATAATTCCATATTCTTACTCACAGCAATTCGCACGCCCGCATATGTCTTGGCCAGAAATTCATCTGCATCGAATATGGCCGCAAAGGAGCCGTTAACAACCTTTGGCGATAGCGGTGAGTTCGAAAGCAAAAGACTTGAACCGAAAGCTTCGCTTTTCTCTTTCGTTTCTGTGGTTAAGTAAATACAGATTGGGAGATGTGCGTTGAAATTTCAGTTGTAATAAGTTATTAAAAAAACAAAAAAGTATTGCATACTTTGTGCGACTTAATAGTTGCTCAAATCAAAAAGAGGAAAAAGGCAAAAACAAGATAAAAGCAAATACAAAGAAAACTTTTGACACTTTCAAATATTTTCATATAATAATCATTATTTAAATCAATCTGTAAAAGCATCTCAAAATGCATCTTATCGATATATGTACATAAGTTGTTCAAGCATGAACATAAGATCTCTTTGGTGTGTGGACAGCGATAACGATGAAATAGGACACTTGGAATACATCGTGCTTCGTTGCAACATCAGCAAAACTGTCGCAGGCAATTGCCGAACGCGATCATATGATGGCGATAAGGACTCAGGTAGTCGCCAAAATTATGCGAGTAGGTAAATGACCAATGTAGATTGTCTTACAAACAAAGTGTTAGAATAAGACAGTCATAAATAAAATCAGCAAATAGAAATTAAGGACGACTGCTGCTGCAGCCTTGCATTGGCCGAAGCAGTAAAAGTCTAAATATTGACGAGTGCTCCACGTTAATGTAAAAGTATTCACATAAGTTAAAAGTAGTATGTGCATGGACATGGAAGTGGCTACAACTCCTATAAGGAGCCTCCTTTCATCGTCATTGTTTATTCTATACAAATATTGTCAAGCAAAGAAATAAAATTTACTAAATAAAAAGCAACTACAAAAGAACACATAATGCGATTCAAGACTTTTGATTATTTGACCAACTCAAAGCCATTTGTATTACCCTTCAAGTAGACGCGGTTTTGACTTGACACCGTTATGTTCATTTCCTCAAGGACAATTGTCGCCACCTGACGTATCTCCAGCCAGTCCTTGACAATATCATCAAGTGTCGTATGCGTTGAAGTGACCGTGAAGCGAATCACGTATTTGCCCTTCAAGGATGCCGGCACGCAATGCAGCTTACCGCGATGGTTCAAACGCTTGAGCAAACGTTCTGTGATCTCATTGTCGCCTCGAATGCGAAAGACCACCAGACCCAAATGGCGCTTGGCCGGTATCTCGAAGCGGTGATCGGCCAAGACGAGCGCTTCGAATTTCTGCGCCAGACGCACGCCCTCACGTATGTGGCGCTGCAGTCCTTTAATGCCGTACGAACGCAACACAAACCAAACTTTGAGCGCGCGAAAGCGTCGACTGAGCGGTATCTGCCAATGCATGAAGTCAACAGCAACGCCAGAGTTCTCATGCTGCAAGTAGAGCGGCTCGACATTGAAGGTGCGATGCACGGCGGTGCTGTCCTTAATCCTTTACCGTTATGTAGAACCTCAATAGGTTGAATTTATTAGTTAAAGTTGCGTATTACTTACCACAAGGCGGTGGCATCGAAGTGCACCATTAGCCACTTGGAAGGATTGAATGCAATTGAATCGACGCGTTCAATACCCTTGAGCCATGTACGAAACTCGGGACATATGAAGGCGCTGCCGGCATAAGCCGTGTCCACATGCAGCCACAGATTGTGCTCACGACAAACGATGCCAATCTGTAAGCAGATTGCCGTAATTAGAAATATCTTCACTAAGGCTCGATGACGTGTCTTACCTCCTCCAAATTGTCAAAGGAGCAGGAGCCAGTTGTGCCCAGCGTCGTGCAGACCTGTAAGCAGAGCAAAGGATTTCAAGTACCAGTTTCCATTATTAATTGGCACCGCTGGGAATTTGTCGGCGCAGCGCAACGGCACATTTGCCGTTTGCGTCTTAAGTCGCTCTCAACTAATTGAGGCACGCAAACGCCAACTGCCGCCGTCGACTGACAGGCAGGCAGACGAAGTGAAAGCTAATTAATTTTGACAGCGACGAATCGGCGTACTCACCCAGAACGGCACAAGTCCTTGCTTGATATCATCCTCAATGGCTTCGCGCAACAGTTTGCCACGCATTGAAAGCTGCTCGTCGGCCTCAATGTAACGCATACGCACGAGTCCTGCATGTATAGATACAAACGATACAAACGACGACAGAGAAAGAACGTAAGACAAAGGAAGACAGAGAGTGAGTGAGAGAGAGAGAGTCAAGTAAGCCGCTTATGTTCTGCTCTGTTGACAGTTTTAGGTCACAGTCAGTCTGTCTGTCTGTCTGTCTGTCTGTCAGCATGGAACACGTACCAATCAAGGCCGACTTCTCGACGCTCGAATGCGCCTGATCCGAACAGTAGGCCACCAGACGTGCATTGATTTCGGCATCTTTGAAATCGCCCGGAAAACGCTCGTGATACCGTTGTATGGCGCGCGTACGGCCCGCAAGCAGACATGTGAGCGTTGCCTCACTCGCAGTCGTTTGCAGAACCCCGCCGCCTTTGCTGCCGCTATGCAGATGCAAGAAATCGTCGGGCAAGCCGATCATCTTGCCCAGCCAATTCATGACGATGATCTCCAGTTCCGTGCAGGCCGGTGAGCTCGCCCACGTGAAGCCGATACAATTAATGGCATCAGCAAGCATGTCGCCCAAGAGCGAGGGCGGCGAATTCAAGGCCGGAAAATAGGCGTGCATATGCGGACTCTGCCAGTGCGTGACGCCGGGCATAATCACACGCTCTATATCGGCAAAGATATTCGACCACGGTTCGCCCTCAATGGGCGCCGATTCGGGCAGCAGTTGACGCATATAGCCGGGACTCACATCCGGATAAACACGACGGTCACGTATGTTCTCCAAGTAGTCAGCGATGTAGTCGACCATTTCCTTGCCTGTGCATCGGCGTGTGCATGTGCGTGTGCGTGTGTGTCATAGATACAAATTAGATAAAGCGAAAGTTAAGTCAAACCTAAATCAAATTGTAACAAATATGCGCACAAAATCCAATTGGCGCCAATGCCAGTTATTTTATAAACGAGCAAATCTCTTAACAACACTGACATGTCCAAAAAGGATTCACATGCAAATCAAATTAAAGCTTATAAATCTAACTTTCATGCAAGCGACCCACAAAGCCAACTAAACTTTGCGCTGCTGTGATTTTTATTACAGCTCGATTCTATTTTGTTTTTTTTTTCTTTGGCCGCACAAATCGAAGTTAGTGAGAAAGCGCGTGGGTGCGGAAGATACTTACCACGCTGGCGATACTCTTTGAAGTCCATGTCAGCTCGTTAGACTTTGTTGGCCTTTAAAATTCTTTACTTGGATTTGGCGTGCGTTTATTGCGCGTCGAATTGGCTAAATAACTGAGAGCTCGTTGTTCCTTCAGTACTCGTTAAACTTTTTAGACTCGCTTCATTATCTATCAAAGCAAATGTTGCAATTTTTGGTGAATTGTAACTTTATAAATTTCAATAAACAGTTTTGTGTTTGATATTGCAAAGAAATAAATGGTTTTGTCAAAGTTCGGTCGTTCGTATGGCTTCACACAACTTGGAAATGTGAAAGCAAGAATATTGAAAATCGAATGGAAGAAGCCAGAGTCGTCGTTGTCGTTGTCGTCGACGTCATCGTTGTCGTCCGTGCCTCAGCATGGGAAAATGCATTTATGTGTGTCAGCTGTGTAAATGTTTTTCCATAGGCGTTTTTCTTTCTGTCGTTCCTGCCCAGTTTTCTTTTATTCTTTATACTTTATGGCTTTGGCTTTTCATTTGTTCGGTCAACGCTTTGTATTAACCCCAATGAGCTCTGGCTTGGGCAAAAGTCGCATTCATTTCGTCACTTCTTAGTCAATCTAACATTATGCTCAGAGCCTGTTGAACGTTACGACAACAGCCGTATTTGTTGTATTTATTGCATTAAATATATGTACTCACTTGTTTTTGTTGTTGTTTAAGCGTTGGTCAAAGGGTTCATCGGCTCACTCTGTGCTGTTAATTGCCGTTAGACAAATATTTCTCTAGCAACTAAATTCTATGAATGAGCCAAACAACGACTACACTAGTTGAAAAAAATGTTGTACTTATATGTAAGGCAACGAAACAAAATCCAAAATATAACTATTTATGGCCAAGTAGCATTTTGGGTGCGCTACACTGATTTTTGTTATATCTTGTTTTGTAATTTTCCGTATTCGTCTAAAGCGACATCTATCGCATGGAAATTATTTTTTATCAAATCTCTGATAAAAAGATAAATGCCATTTTACATTGTTTCCGCTGACCAAAAGTATGATTTTCTGACTGTCCATTTTCCAATCATTTGTCCGAAAGCAACCAAACTTAAAATCAATTATATAAGAATACTAGTGTGTCCTCCTAAGCGTTGAACTTTGGCTTAATTGCTCTTCTCATTTGAGCTTCATCTTTGGCATTAATAAGCTGGTTCGGCCATAAAGAAGCCCTCACTTAACAAGATTCGTAGGGCGCATATTAAATTGAATTCAATTTGTAAATTATTATCAGATCTTTGTTATGCAACATTAACATTTAGAAATAAATTAATTAAGTTGTTATTGAGTTGTAAAATGAGCAACAGACATTAATCCGATAACAATTAAACACAATTGTGAACATGTTTGCATTTATGGACAGTTGATAAAATTACGGTGTAATTGGGAACATTTTATTTTCGAGCTTATCAAAGAACAGACATCAAAGGGCTTAGATACATGGCGATGCATAATACCAATAAAAGGATAAGAAATGTTTGACAAAAATTTCGATGAAAAATGTGAGAATAAAGTTTAGAAACAGTATAAGAATTTGGCATAATTTGTTTTAAGATAAGTCCGATAATTCGAGACTAAAAGAAAAACCCAATAAAGAAGTGTCCTTCATACTTTGTTTATCTTCGCTTGGGTTTGAATTTAAAAATTATTGAATTTTTTGAATTGCATTATAAATTGCGACATTGTCGAAATCGATTCATTATGAAAAATATGTTTTGTGTATTATTTATAGTAAATTAGTTTCAATTTGTATTTAAAGCGAAAATGTTATGTAAATTGAGTCAATTTAATCAGAATGCCGCGCAATTATTCGGCTTTTCGCGTCGATTGAATACATTTTATGAGCATGTTTTAAATTTTGAGATAAATTCAATGATATTATGGAAAACTTACGGCATCAGAATAAAAATTTACATAAATCGCAACATTTTCATACAATATTTTTATACACAATTGAGATAAACAGAGCACTCCTTAAACACTTTGATTTATTTATGAAACAAACTTGAACGTTCACAGTGACAAACTAAGGTTTTTCATCGCAGAACAAACGTATTTATAGGCGCGTAGGATGAAATGTCAAACAGTAAATAACACAACCAAAAGGATTAAATTAGTATCTACGCGTTTATATAGCGACGAGCGACAACAGTGAAACAATTGGGGTGAAATGCTGCAAAATGCGCAACAGGCAACGACAAGGATACCGAAACAAGTTCGTCTGCTGTGTGTGTGTGCGTGTTCAGAGGAGTTCTTCGCTGCCCAATGGCATGTCGTTGTCAAGAAAGTTAAATGTCTTACTGACCAATCAGCGCGCAGTTGGGCTCACACACACACGAGTGTGAAAAGCATTCGAGCATTTTGTTATGTAAAGGATCAGGTCGCCTGAATGTAATTTGTATTTTTTTTATGCTGTGATAGCAATATTAAAGTGGACAGGCACCAAAAAAAGAAGAAGAGGCATAAGAAAAAGATAAAATAAATTGTTGCGTGGATGTTGCATGACATTTGACATTAAACGGTTTGTATCTTTTGTTGTTGGTTGATTTTAGTGCGTTTTGTTTTTTTATTTTAACTTTTTTCTGCTTAAGTCGAAAAGTTTATTTTATTAATTTACTGGAAATAAATGTAATAAAAATCTTTTGAAACGTGAATGTTGCTTATCGCATTAATCGCTCATCTTTAATTAAAAAATAAAAAACAATAACAAAACAGTGAAGAAAAGAGAAAAGCAAAGAAAACAAGAGGAGGGTAAACGTTTCATTGCACAAGACTATAGTACTTTAAGTACCGAAATGATTCTTGTCTGCGTGTGATGAAAGAAGTTCAGTAAGAAACTCATGTTCATGTTTGGCATGTAAGACGTATTGTTGGTTTTATACTCTTGCAAGAGTATATGAACTTTGGCAAGATGTTTGCAACGCAGAGAAGAAGACATCTCCGAATATACATATGAAGTATGCTTGTTTAGCCAGACAAGTCGAGTTGATATAGCCATGTCCGTCCGTCTGTTATAATGCGGATTTCTCCGAAAATTTTAAAGTTAGGCGAAACAGTTTAAATGCAGAAAATAGCTTGATCGGATCACTATAGCATTTAGCTGCCATAGGAACGATCGGTCAAAAATGAGGATATTGCTTAAAAAACGCTTTGATTTTAAAGCTATCGTCTAGATTCTTTGCATAAGAACATCTTGGACGTCAATATAGACACATTGCGAGATTGGTGAAGATCGGACGACTATAGGATAAAACTCCCATAAGATCAATCGGTCAGAAACAATGTTTTTGTTAGAAAAACTTTTTTGTTCTAAAATATTAACATATGAAACTTTGCAATCACGCGTTTTTATTCCACCTTGGCAATATTCCAAAGTTTCATAACAATCGGACTTAAGGGCGTGGCATCGCCGATATAGGATAAAATTAATAATTCGATTTGTCTTCTTTAAACGAAATTAGAAAAAGGTCGTGGCTGCGTGTCTAATAAGAATAATTGAGAAGATGCTTGCAAGAGTGTATGAAAGCCGAAAATAGCTCTTTATCCGGTTTTTTATAAAGTACTGAAGTTTCATTGATCGTGACTTAGGCCGATCAAGCCTCAACAAAAGCAATCTTTGAAACAGTTCTATTCAAGACAAGCATTATCAGAACGATTTTTTAAAGATTGCAGACAAAACTTGCACTTCAAGCAAGTTCAAGTTTCTGTGATAAAAGTATGGTCTGATGTCCATTAAATTTACATCTCATTGCAACCTTTAAAGCTTTGTAGCTGCTCAAGACTTTTGTTTGTAGGTCTTATCTAATTGAAGAGATTTTGATTGTTAGTACAGGAGGTCTGAATTAGATTTTTTTTTTGGTTTTCGTTGTTGTTGTGTGCAATTAACCAAATTAGTTGTGTAATCATTGTTCTCATATCGAGACATGAAATCAATTGAACGTAAAATTTATGCTTCGCTGTCATTCTAAACCAAACGCTTTGGCCATGATGTATTGCAATTGAAGTCGAAAATGTTCGTCGTAAGAACAACAAAAGAAATCGACAGCACAACAACAATCATCAATGACAAAAGCGACGACGACGAAGACGGCGTTTGGGCCGCCAGCTCGTCATTTGGCTAGAAACGGTTGCGCGATTACAACAGTTCTGTGCCGCTTTGGCTTGATTTCAACGGCGTCACTGCCACCGCCGCTGCTGCCGGCGCTGCCTGAGGTCAATGAGCTTTGCTTAGCGCAGGGGCTTGACTTCACTACGGCTGCCGTGCGGTTATTTCGACAGAATACCGCTACTTTCAATGACTTTTGCACGTAGTTACAAAGCTACGCACACACACACACACACACGGCTAAATGGGAAATTTTTCTCGCTGCCTTTGTGCGTGTGTGTGTGTTCGTATTACGAAACATTAAGCAAATACAAGAATTTCGGTTTCTTTTTCTTTAAACGTTTTATTCGTTCTTTTCATTTTTATTATTTATTTATTTATTTTGTTGTTTTTTTTCGACAAAGCTCCGTTAAAGTAGCTTGCTTGTAAAATGTGTAAGCCATACAAGCGTCTTATGTGTGTATGTGTGTGTGTATGCGAACTTTCTCGCTGCCAATAAATAAAGCAAAATAAATAACACCAAAAACCAAAAAAAAAGAAGATATTTTTTGCTAAAAATAAAATTCTTTTCATAACTTTTTTACGCACATTTACGAAATTTCTTGCTTCTTCTTCTTGAAAAATGCATGAAATTCGTGTGCGCTCTTTGGCCGCGACACACACACACACACACACACACATGGTCGCGCTCATTGTCTGATCACGCCGCTCTTTGCTGTGTATCTCTTTGGCTTTCTTTTTGTTTGCTCGCCAACTCTCTTCGTTACGTACACTTATGCAATACAGACTGTGCATGCTCTCTCTCTCTCTCTCTCACTTCTACGCTTACTTCTTTTTTTTCGGGTTTATTGTTTTGATTCCATTCTTCTTAGCCACAGAACGCGAAGAACGTTCGATGACCTTTCGTTGGTTTGTGTTTTCTTTGCTTTTTGCTTTACACTGTTGTTGTTATTGTTGTTTTTGCTGGTCGGCGCTGCCGCCTCAGCTGCTTTCTTCAGTGTGTGTGTTGGCTGTTGGTGCGGGTATTGCTTCCCGATTAGCGGTACTTCTCAACCTGTTTTTCGACTTGATAACTTTTGCTGTGAGCGCACACACACACACACGCGCAGCTTGACACTTGCATTGGTGTGTCTCTTTCCACAATATCCATCCATGTGTATTTTGTAGAAGTCTTCCTGTTTACTTTTGGTTTAAAGGTGTGCTTGTTGATTTTTAAGCGCGAAGTTGTTCGAGATACTTTTCTTGGCTGGCATGTATGACGTGAAGGCTTCTGACTGCATATGACAAACAATAGCATGAGCCAGCATGAGTCGTTCGTAGTACTTCATAGCGTTGTTGCTGACCGAAAATATTCACATACACACACACACATATACATTCTATGTGATTGCTTGTTCTCTGCTTTGATAGTGACGAAAAACAAATACAATTTATATTTCTAAGTTAATATCTGAATGATGAACGCTTTATTAATTAGCATTAATTAGTCTGCTTAAGAAGCTTTCTTGGCAACATTTTTTTAGAAGTGATTGAGAAACAAGTGCTTTTTTGTTGCTTTTGTTGTTGTAAAGAAGAAAACTTGCCCGCTTACAAAACTCCAACTTGATTCTGTATTTGCTTTCTTTTTTTTTGCTGTAATGAAGACTTTGTCGTTTGTCTCGCTCGTTCGCTCGCTCGCTCGCTCGCACTTCTCACGCGCTGTTCATGCCGATCCTCTTTTTTGGGCAATGCTTATCAAAACAGGAATCAGCATAAACAAGCCGTAAGAATCCAATTGCACTCACCCACCAACAATAATTTCTTGCGCTCTCACACGCTTCTTTCTCGCTCTCGCTCTCGCTCTTTCTCTCTTCCTCTTGTGCATTTGGCCTTTTCACCAAAACTGAACTCTTGCTGCAGGCGCAACATTGTTGTTGTTGTTGTCGGTGTTGTTGTTCTTAACAACGCATTGTTGGCCATTGCAGATGAGCAGCAACAACAACAACACAGGCAGTAACAGAGACAACAACAAACTGCGCAGGCGCGTTGGCTAATTCTTTGATTGTTGTTGCTATTGTTGTTGCTGTTGTTGTTGCTATTATTTGCCGTTTTGGCAGATGCTGAGCAGGCTACTTGTCTGGACCTTTTTTGCACTTCTCTGTCGCTTTCTTCTTCTTCTTCAGCTGCTGCTGCTGCTGCCGCGGCCGCTGTTGCCATTGCTGTTGTTGCATTTTAGTGTGCAAACGTTTGTCCACACGGCGAGTGGTCAGCAGTTGCAGCTGCCGTCACACACAACGTTTGCCTCACAGGCCTTCCTCAGCCACAGAAAACAACTTGTTGCACTTTTCCAACTCGCGTACGGTTTTCGCTACTTTAGTATCACATTTGTTGTTGTTGTTGTTCGTTTTGTTTTCGGCCAATCGACTTGTGTATTTACCGTTCTCCGTTCGTCTGCTCAACGTCATTAACAAGCTTACAAGTGACAAAAGTAATTAAAGAATCTTAGCCATTGCATGTGTCTTGGAATCTAAGCCGGCA
Organism: Phortica okadai; assembly: GCA_034638295.1. Classification (NCBI taxonomy): domain Eukaryota; kingdom Metazoa; phylum Arthropoda; class Insecta; order Diptera; family Drosophilidae; genus Phortica; species Phortica okadai. The sequence goes on along the minus strand of CM067851.1, from coordinate 12,706,332 downwards.
TTGCCATAACATGTCCGAAACAAGTTTCCTATAAACCACGAAATATCGAAACAAAAAAAAAAATCATACAAAATGTTCTTGCATTCTTTGCACATGTTCGAGGACTAAAGTTGTGAACATTATGTTGTGGCTTATGGTAATTAACTGTGATTTTAATACAGTGCAACACATTCGTACATTAACGTAGATGAGTACAGAAAACGGAAATAGAATGCCAAGCACCATAAGAGGTAAGTATCTAAGAAAGCATTACACATACATATTTACCATGGAAACATTGTCAAAGTTTCCCAATTTTCATCAACCCCGATCCATGTTCTGCGTTGACACGTTGGCTGTACCTTTCACATAATTTTATTATTCGAACCAGTAAGGAATTGTAGTTGAGAGTTCTCGACATCGACATCGACATACACTGCACATTAAATTTTTAACGGGCGCTCCCACTTTCAATCGAAACAGATTTAATTTCTATTTAATCACATACATACAAATTTTTACTGTTTTAGACCAATTGGTTCCAGAGATTTAAAGTTTTTCTATTTTGGTTATATGTGGGCGTGGTCACGTCCATTTTATGATTTAATCTACTTGTGCTCCAAAAGCACACATGCCAAATTTCATTCTTGTAGGAAATATGGTTCCCGAGATAAAAAGTTTTATATATTTTACTATATGGGGGCGTGGCCACACCCATTTTTCTATTATATCTTATTGGGCTTCGAGTCGGCTATATGCACTCCAAATTTGATGTTCTTATCTCAAAAGACAACCGAGATATATTTTTACACGAGGTTGCTTCAGTTATTTGCCCCTCACCACTAAACTAAGTCACGGATTGGAAAAAAACAAAATAAACTTGATCTGCACAATGAATAACAGAAACGACCCGCGAAGGAATTTTAGTTCTATCTATTATAGTTTCCAAGATCGACGCGTTCATACAGACAGAGGGACATGGCTAAGTCCATTTCTCTTTCGACACTGATCAAGAATGTCGATGCCTACCCTTGTATCATAGGGTACAGGGTCTAAAGTCTTATGTTATTCGTTAACCATTCTCAACATAGTCCAATCCAATGGAAAATTAGCTCCCATATTTTCTAGTTTGTAACGGCTACTCGTGTGTTACAAGCAACAATTCAACACATACATCTTTTGCATCCAAAACTTTGACTTCGTTCCCTCGCCTTCCGATGTAAGACAATAATGTCGTCCATAAAGTCAATGCTTCCTCAATTTCTCCATCACGATTATTATTATTTGTTTAGCCATGCACAATTCCAGAAACTCAATTTGCCGAATTCTTGATTAGTTTTATATTCCATTAATAGAATAATTATTTCGGGAGAACACCCTTTTATGTTTATTTTTTGTATACATATTCTTTGATTAAATAGAATGCCAAAAACTCGTGCAACTTCTCTCTAAACTTTTCATCGTTATGAGGTTTCCATCTTTAATTTTACTTAGTTTGACGATCAAAAATTTCTACAAATTATTATTTTATTTCCATGACAAATTCATGAAAATCCGAAACTTTTCCAGAACTTGTGTGAATTTGTGCTGAGCGGAGTCACATGTTTCTTCTTCTTCTCTTACGTCTTTCACGTCTTCGTCTTCTGCTTCAAGACGCTCGCTCACTCCATGCAATGTCAAGTAATGTCAAACCAAACTTGTCATTTTCGTAACTCTTCGTTTTTGGCTTTTGTGTTCTTTGGCGCTTGTGTAACTTCTATGATCTAAGCGCTTGAGCTCTGCCAACGTCGCAGTCAGCGTCGCTGCTTTGGCGCATGCGCAACAACTTTGAGTTTGTCGTTGTCTGACTTGTTGCTCATCGATTGTTGCTGTTGTTGTGGTGCCCCAACGCACGTCGCTTACAGCTTGTGACGACTGCGAGAGTGAGTGGGAGAGGGCGAGATGGCGGGGTGTGTCAAAGACTCGATTGCCTCATTGTTTGGGGCCATTGCAATAAACAAGTCAGTCAAGTCAGTCCGCGTCAGCGTCAGCGTCGGCTTCAGCATTAATCTCGCAACACTGTTGCGCAACAAAGAATCCGAAACAACGGTACTATCATGTTTGCTCATTTTGTTCTTCTTCTTCTTCTCCCCCTCCCTCTTCTACTTCAACATAAGTTGTTTCTGCTTCTTCTTCTTCTTCGTGCTCTTGCGCGACGAGTTCGACTTGTGTTGTTCTTGTTCTTGCTGCGATTAATATTGCCGACGCTATTGAAGAAGCAACTAAAAACGTTAAGAGAATAACAAAAACAAATACAAAAACAAAGAAAAAGAAATACAACAACAATAACAACAAATCTTAGTCTACTTGCGTGTAACAGGTTTTCTTAAATAACTGGGACTTTATTACGGGACTTTTACTATGTATGTTTGTGCCAAACAGGTTAGAGTGGGAGAGCGATATGTGCGCGCATTGAGAGAAAACACTTGCAAAATAAAAAAAAAACAACATAATAATGTTATAAGAAAACTGGTAAAATGGTAAAAGCGCTTGCAAAAAAGAAGAAGAAGCAGATGTGGAAGAAAAAACAAGAATGAAACGGTGAGACACACATTTTCATGTTAGAACGAACGGCGCTTTGAGCTCAAAAAGAATCCAATCAGCAAAGAACGGCAGAATCAAACAGCAAAACCGAAATAAATGGAAGGCTTTGAGCTGAAAACCAGTTATGGGTTTGCTCTTGCGTAAGAAAAACGCAATATGAACGGCAATAGCAACAACAACAATAAGTATTGCGAAAAGAAGAAAAAAAAGCACAAAAACATAAGCAGAACAAATAAATTTAACATGATTTAAGCAACGGAAGAATGGAAATTATTAGGCTAAGTGCCTTCTGACTGATTGCGCGGGCTGAGTGTGCCCAATTGGCGAGTTGATGATGCTTGTCATCACCATCACCACCACCATCATCATTATGATCGCCATCACCATTTTTTGGCCAACGCCAATCCTAGGGCTCAGCGTCTTCTTTCGGTATTCTAACGGGCAATCAGTTCTTTGGCACTTTGGCCATAACTGTTGACCTTCTCGAACGAAATGCTTTTTAATTCTCTAACTGTGCGTTAATTTAGCTTAATGCTTAAGGAAACAGTTTGTATTTCGTCGTCGTACGGTAAATAAGACTAGAAAAATCGATTATTTAATATTTATTAAATATGATATAAGTTTATAGTTTACCGCTCATAATGAAACATTCTCTGAGGGTCGAGAAATAAGTTATCGGCCTAAATAGGAAAAGGCAACGATTTCAAGATAAGCTGATTGTTGTTCGCCGCCGTATCCACTGTATCTATTATGGCTTATGGCTTAGCTCCTCGAAAATGGTTTCTACTGCATTGAAGTCAGTTGTGGTTTCCATACACCATTACCAATTATAGATCAAAATGTATAGAAAGCACGACAAGTTGTTTGTTCTCGAATGCAAATGTTTTTGTTATTGCTTGACTATGCTAAAGTTTTATAAGAATCGGACATATCGAGAAAAATTAAAAAATGGGATATATCTATAAGCAGACGAGATGGAAGGTTGTGAAATGTTGGATAACATGATTGCATTGCTTTCTTTAAAAACTTGTATGTTTCTTATGGGACAAACTAAAAAAAACGTTTTCCAATAAGAATGATTGTGAAAATTCTTACAGGAATATATAATTTTTGGCCAAGCCGAACTTGAATTCTATTCCAAATGTTGGTTCCAAATTCCATATCGAGTACAATCATTAGCAACTCTGTCTTGGAGGCTATCATATGCCTTGACTATTTTGAACATCAACATTTTTTACAAACAATTTGCGTTGAATTTTTTAGTTTATGTAAAAAATAAATAGATTAAAATAAATTGAAACATTTTCCTTTTATTTTTTATAAATTTTTATAATTAAAATTAGAGAAATTTTGTTTTACAAAATAATAAAAATATTTTTAATATTATTCCATCGTTAAAATTGCCTTCATACAATCCACAAAATAATAATTCGCGTGTGGAAATCGTTTCGTTTGGCTCGGTGAAGCCGCCACTGATTTTAGGGGTTGAAATGCGCGCGGCTCGCTCGGCTTCCAACTTTCCTGGCTATGCACTTGGCATTATGCCTACTAACCCTGTTTTCCAAGCAGAAGTCCTATTTTCCTTGCATGCGCTCAAACACACACACGCACGCACACAAACAGGCGAGGAAAAACTTTCAAGAGAATTAAAATAAAACGAAAAGCAAGGAAAAATGAAACGAACAAGAAGAAAAGAGGGCAAAAAGTACGTGTTTGAGTGTATGCACGAGAGTCCTTTTTCCAGTCGCAGCACAAAGCAAAACAAGCAAAGCCAACAACAACAACAGCAGCATTGAAAGCACCAACGCATTGAAAAAGAAGAAAGTTATGCGCCGCCGCTGCTGCGGTCGCTGCCGACGCTGGCGCTGCGACGCCGAGCGCGGCAGTGACGATTGCACAAAATGTGTTTCTAGCACTTGAATTTGGGACACATTCCTGTAAAGGACGCGCTTCTGCATGCTCACGGCATCAAGCGATGTGTATAGCAAAATATGCTTTTATAAATGTGTTTGTAAAGCGGTTAACAACAACAACAACTCGACACGCAAACAAATCCTTTTCAATGTAACATATTAAAAGTGAAACTTCCAACGTTGAAAAGTAAAACATGTGTGAACGTTCAAGAAAAGAAAAACAAATAAACAAATGAGTGCGTGAAAAACGGCAAGTAACGGTAAATTGAAACTGGAAAAGCAATTGGAAAATGTACGTTGCATATTGCAGGAAAATGCATTAAATATTTGACAAAAGTAAACAGAAGCACAACAATAAAGTTAATTAAAAGAAAGAAACAAAACAAAAAACACCAAAAAAAATTAAATCATTAATAAAAAAAAAATATTACAAAACAAATAAAAGTTAATAATAGCAAACAAAAAAACGAAAAGAATCTATGCCGCAGTAAAAACGAAAAGGAAAGCGACGCTGTACATGTGCAACTGTGTGTGTGTGTGTGGGTTTTTAAAAATCGATTATTAAAGTAGTTGCACGAAGCGTACATTGTAGCGCAGCCCAGCGCGGAGGGGGTGCGGGGTGCGGCGTGCCGGTCACGATGGTGGTGGCAGTTCGGCCGAGTGCAACACTGCGCAGCGCAGCGCTTTATGCCAAACAACAACAACAACAACAACAACAACAACATTGACAGTGTCGACACACTTCCAATTATTTTGACATACACAAGAGCCTGGCAGAAGTTCCATCAAGCAAGTTGCAGGAATATGTCGTAGTGCGCATTTGCACATTTGCTTGCTGCACATTCCTCCTTCTGTCTGTCTGTCTGTGAGTGTGTCTCCGTGTGTGTGTAACAGCAGCAGCAGCAGCAGCAGCGGCGACGGCACACGAATCAACCCACGAACGTTAGAACGAACGAGCGAGCGCACGAACAAGTGAGCAAAGGCGCAAAGGAGCATGCAAAGGAGCGAAGGCTTCGTGCAACGTGCAACGTGCCACGCAACGCATCGCCACGCAGCAAAATGTCAGTGTAGCGCGCAGATTGTGGCGAGCTTTGAGCAAACATTCGTGCAGTTCGTGCAACACATACACAAAGCAAAATGTTGCTGCGGAACGATTTTTGTGCAAAAGTAATCATGAAGAAAATATAAATATAAATTACACAAAAAACAAAAAAAGAATTATTATAAATTTAAAAAAAAAAACAAATAAAACGCGACTGATTTTTCATTTTATAAAACGTAAGACGTGAACCAATAAGCAAATTAAAAAAAAACGGAAACAACTTAGCATTAAACGACAACAACAAGAACAACACGTATACGTCGTGTGGCGAGTGCAGATAAACGCATGTTGAGCATACGTCACACATTCCAGGCTCTGCTTGCGCTTTGAACCAGAATGCAGCGTGGAAAACAGCGAGCAAAACCAACAACAACAACAACAATAAGGATAAGAAAGAAAAAACTATATGTATGCAATAATAATAACAAAAACAACAACAACAAACACAATATCCACAAGTGTATAAGTGAAATTCTACAAGAGAAAACCAAAACGTGAAAAAGTTTGAAGAACATTTTGTATATTTGAAAAAATATAAACAATTATTGAAAGATACATCACGAAACGACAGGCAGGACTGTCTGAAGGATTGAAGGATTGAAGCGACACACACACACCCAAACAAACACACACATATAAAAGACACAAGCAATTATCACCGTTTATGTATTTATAATTCGAAATCTTATCGATCTTAAGTGCACTTAAAAGGCTGATTTTTTCTTATTTTGATGTTGTGCGATATTAAATCATTTTTGCGTAAAAATATTGATTGATTGATTGATTAATTGATTGGAAGACAAACAAAAGAATTTGAATTTGAATTTTTTCGCTTATTTGGCGTTTATGAAACATTTTTTTGTGAAAAGAGACTTCAATTTATACAAAAAAAAAAAAAAAAACAAACACTTTATTTCTGTCGCGAGATTTGTTGTTCGAATGTAGTGAAATTTTAGGAAATCTGCTGAAAAATGTACTGAAAAGATGAGCAATAATTTTTGTTGACCAAAAGAAAAAACCAAAGACAAAAAGTGAAAAAAGAACGCACAAAAAACGTATACAAAAAACCAATAAAAAAGAAACATTAGAGCACACAAAGAAGACTGCAAAAAAGGAGACGATTCACGCTCGGAAGAGAAGCCTTAAAGCAGCTTGTGGGAAAACGGCCGCCACAACGGATAGGCCAAGCAATCTCCTGCTGATACAGCAGGCCGGGCCCGCAGGCAGAACAGCAGCAGCGGCAGCGGCCACAACAACAGCAATAGCGACTTCAACAGCTGCGACAAGCAACATCAGCACAACAGCAGCGACAACAACTGTTGGTGGTGGCGCCGCCGCGGCCGCAGCAGCAGCGGCAGCAGCGAATCTGTTGCATAAAATACCATCCATATCGATAATACCGCTGCCGGCAACAACAACAATAACAACCACCAACAGTCGCCAGATTATCTCGACGAATCGCGCCGCACATCAACCATCGTTGACCTTCATCACGGACAACGCGGCGACGCTGCTGCGTGTCGGCAACAGCGGCAGCGGCCTTGCCAGCGGCAGCCTTGCGACAATTGGCCACAACGTGCGTGGTCAGCAGCTGCAGCAGCAGCAGCAACAACAACACCATCACCATCATCACTTTCAGCAGACGGACAAATGTACGATACTCAAATTTGATGTTGTGCGCGGCAAAGTTGCCTCGACCGGCGAATTATTAGCAACGACAACAACCACAGCAACAACAGCAACAACAACGGCAGCAGCGGCAGCAACGAAGTTGACGCTACCCACTGCAACGACTCCGCCGCCGCTCAGGCACGGCTTGAGCGAGCTGAGCACGCTCAGCGACGGCAACGGCTGCGGCAGCGGCAGCGGCAACACGTATCTGCAAATCGAGCACGAGCTGAGCGACTTCGAGATAGCCGATGAGTTGACGCGCGTCGGCCAATTGCCGCCCGCGCAGCTGATAACGACGACGGGCAGCCAGCCGATAATCGTCAAGATTGAGCCAACGCAATCGTTCACCATTGTGGATGAGAATGACACGCGTGTGCTGAGTCTGCCTCTGACCGATGGTGACAAGCTGGGCGCCAGTTGGATCGATCTGAAGGACATTGCCGGCTTGGAGACGACAACGGGCACGCTGCTGGATGTTTGCTTTGAGCCGCAGACGTCAACGGCAGCCACGACAACAACAAGCACGGCGACGGCAATCCAACAGCAACAACTTCAGACGCATCAAGCCACAACAATTATCGCCGTCAATGAGCTGTCCGAGCAGCCGCCGATGAAGAAGCGTTTAACAATTGCACGCTCGGCGACAACAACGCTCAGCAGCGAACCGCCGGCGCTTGTGCGCACAACGAGCATCCTCAGCAGCAGCAGCAATAACAACAGTAACAATATCAACAACAACAGCAATCAGACTGCAACAAGCACAGCAACAAGTGTAGCGGCAACGGCAGCAACAACAAGTGCAACAATAACCAAAGCGTCGGCGTCGGCATCAGGGTCAGCGCCGAACATGGTCATCGAACGGCAAACGCAAGCGCAGATACAAAAATCAACGACGTCGACGGCAACGGCTACTGCAACGGTTTCGACAAATACCACGACGAGCACCTCAGCGACACGTGACCACTTTGCCGCCAGCGGCAGCGGCATCAGCAGCGGAAGCATCAGCGGCGCCATGACGGGTATGTAGGCAACATTGCGTATACTTGTTGTTTTTATTGTGAGCCAATCAAGCGTCAAAGCGATTAAACAATTTAAATCTTAAAAGTTGAGAAAAGATTTAAAAATTCGAACTTAACAGCTGTTAAAACCGCCATCGAAAAGAGCGGTTTTAACAGCTCATTCCTTTGAGTTTCGGCATTCCTGCACTTAGCATTAAATGTTAGTCTGCTTTATGTGCCGTGTGGGCTCAACTCTAACATAAGAGAATGTAGCATGTATTGTTTACTTAATTTAATTTTTAAAAATGCTGCATTATTTAATGAAAAATCAATAGGCAAGTCAATATATTGGCTAACGCCGAATTCCATGAGTTGACAAATAACATTTACAGTTTGAGTGCTGCGCTGCCGTATGTGTTGTGTTGACCCATGTAACATACGAGTAATTGCGCAGCAAAACTTCAAAAATTCTGAATTCCATTACGAAAACTTATTTCAATTTGTATTTGTTTGTATACGTTTGGGGTTTCTAGCTGATTGATGTTTGTTTAATAGCAGATTTCGCTTAACAAGTCAAATTTATGCACAGTTTTTGAGTTATCGCTCATTACAAATTGGCAATCTAATTGAACTGTAATACAATTAATAAGCCATTAACTGAAACGACTTTAATGCGACACTCAATTTGAATGCGAAATAATTATTAATGACAATTTGTGTAAACAATAACAAAACAATGTTGTAGTTGATTATAAAAAAAAATCGTGTCATTTTACTTTGATATTTAGTTGTTTTGTAGCTCTTTAAAAGTCTAACAGTCGATGACAAGTGCAAAGAACATTATGTACATGTATGAACATAAAGAGTCAATAGCAACAACAACAACAACAACAACACACCCCATAGAATTCCAATTTGAACGCCGATTTATTGGCTATTCACCTTTTGCTCGTACATAATACTTTATGTTGTTCTTGGCGTTATCGTTGATGTTGTTGTTGTTGCTTTGTATCAACTTAGCCAAGCCGTTGACGCGGAGTAGTCGCAAACATATGCGTCCCACTTTCGAACGCAGCAAAAAAAAAAAAAAAACTTAAATAAATAAATAAAAAGCTACAAAAAATAAAGAAAAAAAAAAAAATACCAACAAAAACATGTTTTGACATACTAAATAAGCTGCTCGAGGTATTCTTTGCCATTAGGTTCTGTTACTTTTGCGATTCTTGTTGCTTCGATAGATTCGCTTTACTGCTTTTTGACTCACTTGCAGCTAGCATGGAAAACGAAACAGAGATACTCATAAAATGTGTGAGTGAATAAGCGAATGTGCGAGTAAGCAGGTCTATCTGTCTGTCTGTCTGTTTGTCATGTTGGCGTTGCGTCAGGCAACCTAATGAGCCACTCCAAGTCACAGCTAATTCAGTCACTCAGACGCTCGCTTACTTGCCAAACAACAACTACAATGCAGCGAGCCAGCGAGAGCTGGAGAGAGATGGAGATATGAAGAGTGAGCAAGCGATTGGATGATTGTATTAGGCAAGTTTAACTTTGCGTTCTTTTGCGATTTCATTCTGTTTCTTGCAATGTTAATATTTTTACCGTATCACGAACCTTAGCGGTAAAAACGTCAACTACAAACAAAACCGTTAACTGAATGAAGTCTAGATACAAACATGCATACACATACAGACAGACACACAGATACATAGATAGACAGTGCTACGTACAAATACAAAGCAATACTCACACATTGCCATGTCGATTAAGACGTTCTTACACGATTACAATAGCATTAATGCGCAGCGCGTTCTCAAAACAACAAATAACAATTACAAAAACAACAACAATTACATTCGTAATGAGCTGTCTAATATATACAACATAAATGCATGAGCACCCTACACTGCTAAACAAGTCACAACTGTGGATAACTTGAATCGCTGCTAAGAATTCGTTTTGGAAGAATTTTTCCTCTTTGGTTTAGAAATTTTATAAGTTTATGTAATATAAACACAAACTAAAGCGATGAAGTTAAGTTTATTAAATAAATAAAACACAAAACATTTTCGAAGCTCTTAGATAAAATGAAAAGTGTATTTTAAGGACTCAAATTAAAAAAAAAAAAATGTTGTTCCATACCTAAAACCGATTTTAATGAAGTAATTGGGAGATTACGACACACTTAATGGCAAAAAAGGTTGAATGTAAATGTCAATCACAATTAAAGTGCTTACGATTTGACATTTGAGGAACGGTCGTAATCAGCTTTGAGTCAAAGGTCAAGCGTTGCATTACGCATGACTGCAAAGTCAAATGACAAGTGCATTTGAGCGACTCAACATGTTTGCACGTGCAGAATGAATCCTTTTTTTCTTCTGCATATCGTATTAAACCTCTTAAGTGTGCTCTAACAATATGCTGCCATATCCGATATGAATGCACTTTTGCATTTCGCTTAGTAATTAAAGAAGGTAAGAAAAGGGTTCAGATGAAGTTCACATATATTCACCGTGATTCAATATTATTCACCCACGTTGCGACAACCTGCAGTATATTTGTAATGGAAAAAAAAAACTTTTTGTTTTATTGGGCCTTTAACCCTCTAAATACAAGATCCAGCTAAATATATTATACACCAAACCGTAAAATTAAAGAATAGAATAAAGGTCGTAGAAAACATTTTTTTTTTAAATATATTGTGGCTCTGAGTCTCTAATTGCTGAAACTTATCAGGTTTTTTTTATGATTTTAAGAGCAATCGTAAGAATTGTAAAAAATTTCATTATCTTCAATTTGAGTTATTGTGTAACTCTGTAACACGATTTTTCATGGAGTTTTGCTTAAAGCAAAAAAACCTTCGTTGACTTTTGTAATCGACTACTCGCCAACTAATAATGCCACAGAAAATGTGAGAAGCTTTTTACAAACTCAACGCAACACATTCATATGTTTGCATCGAAAAAATCCCGTTTGTGAAAGAATATGAAAATTTTTACTGTTTGATGTGCTGATCCATAACTGGGACATGATTCACTACTGGGACATTTACCTTAATCATAATCATTGAATTATTCTGATAGTTCAACTACAAATACTTTACTCTGGCTTTGCTCTTGTGTATTTGAAGTTTACAGAAGCGTATTTGAGGAAAGTGTCTTTAATTTTTCAAGTTCTTTGACGATTTTCATAATATTTAAATCCATAATTTTTGGTCCTCCTTTGTACTATTTGACTTGTGCACGATGACTTCTCCTTACGTGCGAACAAGGAGTAAATTGTAGGGCATTAAGACATGTGTTCAACCAAAGTAATTGAAACTTTTTCTCTATTTTGACGGCAGTTTGAACGCTTGAATAATTCTAAATTTACCAATTTGCCTTAACTGTTTCGTACGCCTTGGCTTCCAAATCTTAGATACACTCATGTATGCGCGTGAGTGTGTGTGTGAGTGCATGTGTGCGTTTGGCCGCATTTTGCAACAACAACAACGATGGCGAACCGCAGCCAACTTCAATTCGAATTCAAAACGAATAGCATTGAAACTAAGTTTCTATGCCAATTTTGCGAATTTCATTAATATTCATACAAAAGTTTTTGCAAAATTGAAAAAAATAACGAAAATAAAATTGCACACAAAAAAAGAAAAACAACAAAAAAAAAGGAAAAGACGTTTTCGCGTACATTTATTTGTATCTTTTTGTTTAACTATGCTGTCTGCAATGGTCTAACACACACACACACGTGCAGATACAATGTTTCTATAAGATATTCGCATTAATGTATGCGTGTGTGTGTGTGTCGACCCTGAACGTGGTCGTTGGACTTGGTGTTCGTTAATACGAGTTTCATTTTGGCCAGAAATATGCAGAAAAAATAAGAAAAGATTGAAAAAAAAAAACAATTTCACAATATTTTTTTTTTTTGGTTTTGTTTTGTTTTCGACTATTACGAGATATAAACTACAACAATAACAACAACAACAAAGCTAGTAACGTTGTCTATGCTGTGCTCTGCACTATCACTTTTAGTTGTTGTTGTTGTTGCTTTGTTTAAAACTTGCGTTTTGTGTTTTGCATAAATTGTTTCTCTTTTTATTTTTTTTGTGTTTTCATCTTCATTAAAAATTACAAATTTCGCGCGTTTCCAATCAGCCGTGCATGTATGTATGTATGTATGTATCTTTGATGTACATATGTATCTTAGCTAAGCTAAGCTTCAGACTTGCCATCATCTTATTAGACAACAACATAATGCGCCATGGGTCGCCAATCCGGCCAATAGTTTCATTATTAATTATTGCAAACGCTTTTGTTGTTGTTGATGTGTTTGTTGTTTCATAATTTGCTTGTGTTGTTGTTTCGTTTTTTTTTTTTTTTTTTGGTTTTCGCTTGGAAAATTTATTCATATGTGCAAAGCAAAAACAACAACAACAACTTTGTGTGCAAAGTCAAGCAAAATAGTCAAACGATGATTGCTTTCAAAAGTATCTGCGAAATTAATTGTATGCGTCTCACAATGAGGACGCAGATTCAAACCAAAAAAAAAAAAAAACAACAGTAAGGACGCTATAGTCAAGTATACTCGACGCTATAATACCCTACATATACCGTAGGCGGTGCCACACCCCAAATCTATAAAAAATATTTATCTGTCATCAAAAAGTGTTAAAAATATCAAGGAAATCGATCAAAAATTGTGGAATTTACGAACAGTTTTAGTTTGATGATCTTTCAGAGCTAACCATCAAAGAGGGGAGTTTTTTGGTATGCAGTTCTGAAGATGTGTATTTACTGAGCTTTTTAAGAAATATTTTTATGGCGGAGAAATGAGGGGGAAGGGCAAACATTATTTCATGTTTCTATCTCATTTGGTGCTGGAGCTACATCCTATTAAAAAAGTGGCCGGTGCTGGATGGGCGGGAAGCAGTGGGCGTGGCACAAAACCGTTTAAACTTGATCTGCTGCCGAGCATCCCCAAGGGTACTCTCTAAATTTCTAGCTCTTATAGTGTCCGAGAACCATTAGTAAATACGGACATCCGGACGGTCATGGCTCAATAAATTTATGTTTTCATCCCGATCTAGGATATAAATACTTCATGGGATCCCCTCTCCCTCCTTCTATGAGTTACATACATTTGGTCTCAAACAAACTTAATATACCCTGACACACTGCATGTATAGGGTATAAAAAGCAGAAAATAATAAATAAAGTGTAAAAATAGAGTGGACTAAACATAAATTAGTTAATATCAATTTATAACTTAATGTTTTAAATTTCGAAATATATTTTTTTTAAAGATAATCAACATATTTGCTTATTCTTTTTTCTTTTTTTTTATAAATTTATTTCAACTTGAAATAGTTAAGTAAATTATATATTATAAATACTTTTTTTTGTATGTTAATCGCGTGTTGTTGTCATTGGTGTGTTGTGTTGTGGAGTTGTGTGGTTGTTGTTATTGTGTATTGTAATTGACAAAGACATTTCGACATGTGTTTGCCCTCGAGTCATCACGGGGGACTTTTACTTTGCTCATGCATAATTTTTGCAAATATTCATTAATCTGTTTAGCGTTAATTAATTATTTATGTTTGCACAGATTAAACGCAAGCTCAGAGTGCAATAATTATGAAAGCAGTTCCAAAATTAGAACAAATATTTCGAATATTATGAAAATGTTGCAATTGAGATATTTTTTTCAATTGAACTCGAAGACCAGAAGCTTTAGGAACATGTTGATCTGTTGATAGACTTGTAAGCACAGCTCCCCAAAGTCTCATTTTCACTTGTATAATATATTTCTCAACCATTCTTGCCCTATTTAATAAATTCGACTTTTTTAAGACGATTCTCCTGAAATTTTGAACAGTATTTAAATGGGCGATATGAGATACACCAGTTTTTTTCGAATGTGCCCCCCTTGTGTGCAATGTATTAAGTTGGCGCTATATCAAATGATGATATATGTAAATATATATACACGAAGAATATGTAAACTCTATTAAAGTCTTGTATAAATTACAGAAAATGAATGTAGCAACATTTTAAAAAACCTGTAAGGAATTACAGTCGAGATTTCTATTAAATAAAATATGTACCAATTTATACCTTTCTAGACCAATTGGATGCAGAGATATAATGTTTTTCTTTTTTGGCTGAATTGTATTGCACTCCATACCAACAGCATCCATGTAAAGTTTCATTCTTGTAGGATATATCGTTCCCGCGAAAAACGTTTTAAATGTTTACTACAAGTGGGTTTGGCCACGCCCATATATAATTCTATATTATTCGGCTTCAAGTTAGCTATGTACACTCCATTTGGTGGTCCTATCTCAAAAAAACCTAAAAAATTTGACTTTTGTAATATTTTAGCCAACGTGGCTTCGGTTATTTGCCCCTCACCCCTAATCTAAATCCCGAGGGGGAAAACACAATAAATTTAATCTGCGCAATGAATAACAGAATCGACCTGCGAACGAATTTTGGTTCTATCTATTATAGTCGCCGAGATCGACGCGTTCATTGAGACAGACATACAGACAGACAGACGGGCATGGCTCCATCGACTTCTCTTTCGATACTGATCAATAATATATGTACTTTATAGGGTCTGCCACGCCTATATTTAGGTGTTACATTTATTTTCGTCCGGCACAAACTAACATACCCTTGTACCATAAGATTCAGGGTATAAAAAGCTCAGCATTAGAATATCCTTTAACTATTTTAGTTAAGGCTCAACGTATTCTTTGAAAACATGCTTTCATAATGAATTTTTTTCGAATTTATAAAGTAACCTAACTAACTGTAAATCAATGTAAATAAAAACATGTGCCAGCACACAAATACATATATAAGCTGTTGAAAAAAAAGTACAAGAACTAAGCCGAAACTAGACTATGTGTTTGTATATAAAACCATATGCTTGCATGTTTGCATATACGTAGATACATATGTACATAGTAAATCATGACGACTGTCTAGCAAGGCAGCAAAGACAAAGTAGCGCCCTACAAAACGTGCTGCCTGCATTGGGAACGTTTGGCCTAAATAGCAATTGACCGCCTAATTGTGAATTTAAAAGGAAAACTGCAGCAGACGCGGCAGCGACGTCAACGTCGACGTCCACAGCAATAAACACTAGATGATGATGATGATGATGACAACGATGATGATGGTGCCGAAGCGGCAAAGAGTAGTAGCGATAGCAGCTGCAGTCGAGCAAAGGAAACAAATGAAAAGAAGACCCCTCACCCTTTCTGCTTGGGGAATTTACATTGACAAGACAAAAATAAAGAGTAATAAAACGTAATTATTGCTCTTAAATTGTGAGCATTTGCAAAGAGAGAGAAAAACAGCTGTTTTAATGAAATCTAAGAGAATGCGCAAGAGCTCTTCAGCTCTTACATCACACTCACACACAGATAAGCACGCACACAGACACACGGATACACCGATAAGTGCGCGTACGAATGAACAGCACAAAACGAAATGCTGAAAGCAAGAAGAAGTCATCGGCACAGAGACACATATACCCACTCAGCGACGAACGCCGCCGCGGTCGCTCCACAGGCAACACAAAACCCGCCGCCGCCGCCGCCGCCGCACTCTTTGTGCGCACCGTTAACATGTTGACTACGACGTCGGCGGCACCAGCAGCAGCAGCAGCAGAGAAGCGGCAGAGGTAGAAGCGGCGAATGCGCCAAACCACTTTACTTCATTTGAACTGTCGGCCCATTAACTAACTTTGGCGTTTACTCTCTTCTGCTGCTTGTGCTTCTTGTTGGCGCTCTCGCGCTCTTTCTCCCTCTCTCGCTCTCTCTCTCTCTGTCTGTCTGTCTGTCTGTCGGTCTTGTGTACGTACAACACACATAATTTGGAGCGAGCGCCGGTCGCTGTGCCGTTGCCGTTGTTGTTGTTGTTGCTGTTGCCTTTGCTGCGGCAGCGACTGTGACTGTGACTGCGACTGCTGCCGCTGCCGCTGCCGCTGCTGTGTGGAATTACGACAACACGACAACGAACTCGATAACATTTTGAGGCAGTCATTCGAATTGAGCGTATCGCGGCGGCGGTTGTTACGATGCGTTACGTTGCGCGTATCTGTATCTTTATTATTACTTATTCGTTATAATATTATTTCGGTGTGTGTGTGTGCCTGTCTGCCAGTCTGCCTACTTGCCTAACTGCCTGCCTGACTGACTGCTCGACTGCTCGACTGCCTGCCTAACAAACTGTCCAACTGTCTGTCTGTCCGGTTGTTCTCGTCGTCGTAGTTGTCGTCGTCGTCTATCATTCCCCAAACGTCACGCCGCCTTCTTTCAACGCCGTTGTCGTCGTTTCCGTGTGCTTCTCAGTGGTTCCCATCTCGATCTCGGTCTCGGTCTCGTCATAGTGCATTGATTTGGTACACTAACCGCTGGCCCACTGTGCGAGCGCAGCCAAGCGTTTTGGGCATCGTCGTTGTCTTATTTTTTAGTAATCTTTCAAAGGCGTAACGCGAAATTAATTCAAAGGACAAAAATACGAAAAAATTATAAATAAACAAAAGAAGAAGAAGCGTGTCCAAGTGCATATAAGTGAATCACATAACGGAAGTAACAGTGACGTAATTTCAAAACAGACTCCGGCCCTGGAGCGTCTCAGAATAACATGCAGCAACAAAATCATAATTCTAAACAACATCAACAACAACAACATCATCTATAAAGGCAACTTTGCAGTTGTCCGATTGTGTAATAATTTACCCATGCATTACTCAAATTGACAAAACATATAAAACATAAAACTACTAAAAAAAAATTCGAAAATTAAAAAAAAAAAAAAATTGTTAAAAATAAAACACATAAGTCAATTAATATCAAACAAACATCAATAAAAAAAGGAATATAAACATACAAAAAAAAAAAATTGCCAAAAGTGCTTTGTGTGTGTGTGTGAGAGCTTTTCAAATCCAACATCTATCAAAATATAATTTTCTAATATTGAAATATGAAATATTATTAAAAGTTTATTAAATAAAACTAAAAATACAACTGAAAACTGAAAACCAAATCAAAGAAATCTCGTCAAACGCTCAATGGATACGAGCATAAACCTTCTCCTACTTCTACTGATACTATGCCAACAACAATATGAAAAAGCATAGCACATCATTTTGGATATCACATTAGCCACATAGTCGACAATGCTTGAAGTAACTTATTTTCAGCTTAAAAAAACCAATAAAAGCCTCAGATACATTTTAGTTGTCAACTAAACCCAATCAGTTACTTTTCTCTCATGCCTTATGTTCAAAAGTATCTTCAATCCCACATATTGGTTCAGAGTATGGCATATTGCAGATACTTTTCAAACGAGCGACTGCAAATAAATTTATCTTTCAAAAAGCGAGGCAGCAAAGTTGCAGGTTTTTTGTACATCGTTCACAAACTCAATTATTCAAACGTTTGAAATGTATCTGTAGCCAAGCAGTTTAACGATCCTTTTCTGGCAGCTCTATTAGGCACAAGACAGATCAGATAAAAATTCTATGAAATCGCATATGAATAGGATCTTAACAGCCGTTGGCTTCTCTTTTAGCCAACAGTTTTTTAATAGTTGCTTTTTTTGTCATGTTAGTTTGGACTCCAAATTCCAAATCGCGATTCCTTATGCTTCGTTGTGGCTCAACATAAGGCATAAGGCACTGCAATGGCTGGGAACGATGCCATTGGTATAGAAAACGGCTGGAATGAGAAATATTTGTTTTTCCATTAACGAAAATATTAACATTTTTTTTTAGAAGAGTTGTCAAATGAAACAGTAAAAAAATACGTTTTTTGAAATGTTTTAAGTTTTTGTTTGACCAAAATTTGTTTGTTCGATGTTCGGGTTTGCCTTAAATATCTGAAACACTTTAAGCTTTCTGCTTATTTTTGTTTTTGGGTTACAATACAAGCTTAACTTAAATGCAATTGCAAAATGTTTTAAGCCAATTAAAGTTTGCGCAGTTCCAAAAACCAGAAAAGTCGCTTAGTTGTCCAAAGCCATCGAACGGAACAAATTCTCTGCTAAATTACCGTTGTACGAATTGTTTGTGAGTTGTATAAAAGTTAGAAGAAGCAATCAAAAGAACTAAATACCCACAAACAGTTCTTTGTCATTCTGTCTGTCTGTCTGTCTGACTGTCAGTTTGTCAGTCTGATTGTCACAGCATAGACAAGCCGACAGTCAGTCAGTCAGTCAGGCACTCATTCATGCCTCAAGTTAGTCACTCAGACAGTGCAAATACCCTTAAAATGAGCGCCCGTTCAACTGCAACTGCAACAACAACAACAACAACACTGCACGAGCTGTGCTTTTATGCCAAAGTATAAACTACTTTGTGAGTGTATGTAAGTGTAAGTGTGTGTGTGTGTGTTTTTTGAATTACCGTTACTAGAACATAGGCTGAAAGCTTGTGCACTAAAGCAGCAGCGACAACAGCAACAACAACAGCAACAACAACAGCAACAACAACAACGCTAGTCAACGTCAAACGCAGCATAGGTCATTGGTCTTTTTCGGCGTCAACGTACGGTAACGTCAACAGCAGCAGCAGCAGCAGCAGCAGCGCCAGCACCAAAAGCAAAACCAACAACAACAACAGCAATAGCAACAACTACAAAAATAATAACGAATGTACGAACGAACGAACGAGCGAATGTATGAATGAAAGAAAGAAAGAACGAGCAAACGAATAACTTTTTGACGATTTTGTTGTTCGTCGCTTTCGTTGTAACTGTAACTTTGTTCTAACGTCACCTACCAACCAACGTGCTCTCGGTTCGACGGCATTGCGATACACCCAACTCCCCACCTCCCTCCCTCTATCGAGCCCACTTCAGTCGTTGACTATCGCACCGACACACACACACGCACACATACTCTGTATTTTCTTGTACGCTCACTGAGCACATTTGTCGCCCTACGCGCGGCCCTACAACAACAACATGAACAACAACGACGACTGTGACGCGACAGCGCAGCAAGAGAACTTTTCTATTTTGTACTTCGTGTTGTTGTTGCTGTTGCTGTGGCTTTTGTTATTATTGTTGTTGGTTTTGTTGCCTGGCGCTGACGCTGAAGCTGAAGTTGACGCTGGCGGGATATATTCATTTTCATTTTCTACCGTGATTTTTTTCATCTTATTTTTCATGCATTTTTCCTTATTTTTTTTTTGTTTAATTTGCCGTCTATGTAAATTTCTTCAGTTACAAATCGTTGTTGTTGTTGCTGGCACAATTTTTTTCCGAGCTGTTGTTGTTGTTGTTGCTTTAGTGACGATGTCAACTTTAGTTCGTTGCTTGCAAGCATGATGACGTCGTCAACGTCAACGTCGACGTCGACGGCGATGTTGCTGTTCATAGCTGTTTTCATGTGTGTGTGTGTGAGTGTGCGACAACCACCCGCCATTCATTTGCTTGCCGCACGACGCACACTCTCTCCTCCTCTTCGCCATCCACTCAATGCACGCACACCCGCGCATTAGATACACGTTGCTGCTTGTTGTTGTCGTTGTTGTTGTTGTTGTTGTTGCTGTTAGTTTGCGTTACTCTACATAATCGTAAGAAGCGAAACACGAAAGCGGCAAAGGAAAAAAAATCTAAAACGAAAATGAAATGCAAATGCAAAAAAAAGAAAGAAAAAAAGTCGGAAAAAAACTATTTATATTCATTGGTTACCGGTGTTTGTTTGTTGTTGCTTTCCTTTTATACACAGACAAAAAAATGCAGACACACACATACACACACATACTTCTATACATTCGACGAACTTTGGGTCATAGAACTTTTTTTCCATGCTTAGCATGCTCAGCGCTTATGAAAAGCAAAGCCATCTCTCCTTCCCTCCCCTCCCACCGCACAACCCAACCAGCACACACACACACTGAAGCCAAACTCAACCCCAGCACTGATATGAACAACAACAACAACAAGAGCTACATCAATACCCATACTAACGCCAACGCCAATAACAACAACAACAACAACATACCGGCAGGCAGTCAAGCTCTCCACCCCCGCACGTCTTAGCCCCTTTCAGTGAGACACCCCCTCCCCACATAACGTGGATTTGGGCATAGATGAGATTTATGCGGTGTCGTGTTCAACTGCATTGCTTACAAGCGGCAACTTTGTTATTTGTTGTTATTGTTGTTGTTGTCTATGCTATGTGCACATTGTATATACTTATTTTGTTCTACTCAGTAAGTGTGTGTGTGTGAATGTGTGTGTGTCTGAAACACCCTTAAAACCAATTCTTTATCGATTTTTCATTTGGCTTTAGCCGAGTTTATGGCATGACTTCCTATTGGATTTTCTTTTCTTCTTTTTGTATTTTTTGGCGCTTTGCTCGGTTAGTATGTTTATGGGTGCACACACAAACACAGACACACACACACATACACAGCAACAAACACGCAACAACAACAAACACATGCAAGGCTTTTAAAGGGCTTGGCGGATTTGTTTCAACTTTTCTTTTTCCAGAGCTCTCTTGTATATTATAAGCATTAATGTTGCTTTGGCCAATTAGAAGAAGAAGAATTATCATACATATTTCCCTACAAATAGCAGATTTTTTAAGCCATCTGAGTTTTAGTTAACTTTGATATTCATATTGTTTGAAGAGAACTTTTGCAAGCAATTTGCAGTTATTTGAAAAAATGATTAAATAAAAATGCTTAAAGCACACTCACACGCGCATATATAAGTAGAATACAAACACGCACACACACACACTCACACAAACTTATGTACATGTGTGTATACTTAATGGTTGCGCCTTAGCGTATGCAGTAAAAATGCAAAAAGACTCCTTTTTTGTCAAAATAATTACTTGAAAAATGTTTTTTTCAATGTTTTCTATTTGTTTTTCTTTTATAATTCCATTTATTAGTTGCATATGCATGCATGTATGTGTGTGTGTGTGTGTTTTTGTGCGTGTATTTTTGTGTTTGCTTATAAGAGAATTTAATTTAAACTGTAAAACGCTAAAAAGAATGAGAAGAAGCTCAAAATATTATTTTTAAAGAGTGAAAAAAATAAACAAATTGCGCAAATCTTTTCAACAAATGTCGTGTTTTATATAAAATTAAAAAAAAAGGAAAACGAAACAAAATTCCTTTAATAAAATGAAATTCGTTGAGCAAAGCAAATAAAACAATTCTCTTAAATGTTCAATAGAAAGGTGCTCCAATGTCTTCCGGAATAAATTGTCGTGAAATTTTCGTATTTTTGGAGATTTTGATATGGAATCAAAAAAATCAGAGAAATCGACAAAACAATGAAAATAACAGCAACAACGCAAATAACAAACAAAATACAACAAATAAATACAACAACAGCAAAAGCAGCAGCAACCCAAACAACAACAACAACAACAACAGCAAGGTAACCGTGCAGCCGAGAGTGAAAGTGATAAAAAATAATCAGCAGCAACAACAACAACAGCAACAACAGCAGCAACAAAGTATAAAAAATAATACGAAAAATAATTTAAAAAACAGCAGCTTACAAATTTTGCACAAAGGTTGAATATAAAAAGCCGTAAAAAATAAAAAGAGAAAGAGTAAAGACGACATTTTTCACAAGTAAAACAAAAACAAAATAAGCTCTGTTAAAATTTAACACGACAACAAAACAAAAACAAAAAACAAAAAAAAGAAAAGTAAGAAACAACGCTTTAAAAATTGTTTACTGCAAAAATTATTATTATATACGCGAACAAGTGTCTTAAAATCATTAATAAAATAATTAATAAAATAAAGAAAATATTTAAAATTAAATAAATCTTAAAACAACAACAACAAAATTATATATATATATATAAATTAATAATAAAAGTTTACAACAAAACAAGAATTTTCAAAAGCATTAAAGAAATTATATATGTAAAAAAACAAACCCGAAATATTAGTACCTACAGGCCTCAAACAATCCAATAAGAAAACCTACAAAAATTGGTAAAAAAAAAATATATATAAAAAATATAAAAGAAATTCGAAAAAAAAATTCGCCAACTGTGATATTAGTATTTCACATACACATAAAAAAACAACAACAACAACAAAAACAAGCATTAAAATAAATATAAAAGAAAAAGTTAGTAATTAAAATAAATTCAAAGGTTTTTAAGTACCCAAAAATATAATTGAACTTTGGATAAATCGGTAAATCAAGTGCAATGCCTGCTCACTGGCCCAAATAGCTGAGAAAAGAAGCTGTCTTTTTTACAATAAATATAATAAAAACAACAAATATAAAACATTACATTTAAACACACGCATATATATATATACATACATACATATATCTATATACACGCACGCAGCTAAGAAGAAGAAGTCGAAGACGAGGTGAAGCAGCAGCAGCAGAAGAGGAAGAGGAAGAAGAAGACCCAAGTGCGTCTTTAGTTGCAGTTGCATGAAGTGCTTAAATGAAGCGTAGCGAAATAAGCATTAAAATTTATGACACATATACAAACATTAATCGTTAATAAGTAAACAATATTTACAAAAAAAGCAAATAAACAAATTTATTTGTTAAGAAAAATCAAAAACATAACAAAAAAACAAAGTGTTAAAAAAAGCAAAACTACAACAACTTAATCAAAAACTAAAGATTTCAACATTTGCAAAATATAAAAAAAATTCACTTCAAATAAATTTGCAATATTTAATTAAATAAAAAAACTAATAAATAAAACATAAAAAAAGCAAGAAAAAAAATATATATTAAAAATACAATTTTGCATTTTTATAACAACAAAAACATACATATAATAAGTAACAATAAAGCTGAAATCCGAAACGAAAAACTAACGAAATCGATATAAATAATTATGTATACGCAACGTATGTTTGACATGTGGAGCAGCGTCACTTCGAAACTGGAAGCACACGCAAATAACTTGGGACAGAGTAATGTGCAATCGCCAGCGGGTCAAAATAACTCAAGCGGATCAATAAAAGGTAACAAACGACTCTGTCTGTGTGTATGAGAGAGAGAGAAATATTGAGAGGTTGAAGTATAGCTAAGGTGAAGGGTTAAATTGCATGCATTAAGGCAGCAAAAGAAGGAAACTAACTTATTTTTTGACATGTTTCTTAAGCACAAAAGTCATGTTGAAGTAACAAAGTCCAAGGGGTAAGGGGAGGGGTAAAAAAAAACGCAGATTGCGTGAAATTTTTTAAAAGCATTTTTTGTTGTTATTTTTGTTTTTTTTTCAATGCTTTTAGTAGCATTGATTTCGCTTGAAAGTAAATTTGAATATTTTCCGCGTGTTTGGCACAAATCAAGCGAAGTTTGCACTTTTACACATGTATTAAATACTTTATTACATTTTATTGTTGCTGTTGTTGTTGTCGTTGTTGGTTTTTGGCAACAAAACGACGTCAGCAACTCTGGCCCAGCAGCATAAATGTAACGAAATATGAATTTCATTGATATTCGCAAAAAAAAAAAGGAGAAACAAAACGGAAAATAAGGTACAAAAACAAGCATAACAAAATGTTTAAACTTAAGTCTGAGTGACGGCATAGCTGCTTATGCAGATTGCTTGTTACCAAAATTTTAAATTTACAAGACTTGTCCGGCCATTCAGACACATTTGTTGCGCTACAGACAATGCCAAAAGTAATTTATAATACTTCCAAGGATGAACTACAAGATTAAATTAAAGAAAATTCAAGCAAGATATTCGAAATTCAGGCAAAATGCAGAAAAAAAGACATGTTGGTTTGTGCTGTAGCATCTCTTAGGATATCTAAAATAAAAGCAAGTGAAAGTTTTGTGCCGAAATGGGCCAATTTGACTTTGCTGACCTTTTGAGCCTTATTATTTGCTCTTAGGTCTCTAAAAAGTTGACGGAATTCATTCTTGAGACATTTTCAATGCATTTACAAGCAATATGCTTCATCCTATTAAAATGAGAAGCGTACAATAAAAAACAAGAAAGAAAAGAAGGTAAATGAAATATTTCAACAAGACATAATAAAATAATAGTCAGTCCGGTGAATCGTTCGCGCGTTTGCTCTTTCGTCTCATTTCATTTCGTTTCATTCGTTGGCAGTGAAAGTCACACAAGTTTCTCAACAAAATGTTTTAGGGAAATCCATGAAATTCGTAAAATTAAACATTACGAAACATATTGCAGACGAACACATTGACACAAACACATACACATACACACACATGTGTCTGTGTGTGTGTATAAATTACATGTGTGTTCGCATGTGTAACAATTAAACTAATTCGACATGGCAATCAACAGCATGCGTTCAATAGTTAAGACCTTTTTTTATTATTTGCAGTTTTTTTCTCTGCTCATTTGTTTGTGTTAACGCAACTTTTAATTGCATGTCGCATACGCACACACACACACTCACACAGATACATAAGTGTATCTGCAATGAGTTGGCAGCATTGTCCGTTACGAATACATGCAAAAGCAGAAGAAGAAAAAAGCATTAATAATAATAATAAAAAGAAGCAAAAAATAAAACAAAATTAAATAAAAATTTGTATAAAACATCAATATAAAATAAAATATAAATTAAGCAAAAGAAAGAAGTGTCTGTGTATGTGAATGAGAGAGAGGGAGTGTGTGTGTGTGTGTGTGAGGCACAAAAAAGTGAAAAGAAAGAAAAGACGAAGCGTGATTTTACCATATTTTGATTGCGTTGGCAAATTGAGTTATTTTTGGCACATTGTATTGTATTTTACACACACACACACACTCACCCACACATACACACGCATTAGTGCATTAATTGCTGTATTCATTTTGAATGAAAATGCATTTTTGCTTCTTTTTTTACAGAAGTGTTAATTGAATAAAGATCTCTTTTTACTTATGTCAAGTGCCAAGATACGTTGCCTAATCAATCATCATATTGATATTCGTTTTGTTGCATAAAATTTCTGTTGAAAGGAATAAAAAAATTGATAAGAAGACGTTTTCAATCAAAGGTTTCTCTGCCTCAAATATTTCTTTATGAATATGCGTTACGTTTAGTAGAAGAATCCGACAAGAATTGAACTATGCTTGAACTAATTTGGACCGCTCTTCCTCTCTTTTCCACGTAAGATTTTGCCTAATATTGTGAAACAATTGTAAATTTATTGACTTAAGGGTTGACACAACATATTCAATGACCTTCTCTCTCCACCTCCACATCACCACAAACTCATTTTGTCTGCCCTTATGGAGATCATAATATAATTACTACAATGTGATTAAGGTTCATTACAATATTCAAGCCATCAAATTTTTGTAAGATTTATTTAAAAAAGTTTGCCAACTTTCACTGACAAACTTCTAAAATTTTGCTTCAAAACAATATTATTTTTTTCATTTCTGTTTTATTGTTTCAAAAAAGTTGTATACTTGATTTTTTTCATTACTTTACAAACGCAAAGTCAGTAAAGATAAAGTGATGACTACTTTGCTGCTGCGTTTATTTAAACTCGATTTGCGCAAAAGTCGTCATCAACTATTTGTAGAGCCAATAAGGTAATACAGAAATACTTATGAACGTATGTATATAAATTTCCATTTCGTAAGTCATAGGAAACAAGAAAGCAGAACATTCAATAAGCGAAATTTATGAGGCTGTTGACCTGAAGTCGCGTCATCGCACTTGGCAATAAATGTAAAACTATTTTGCTTAGTAGACATTTATGTATATTTTCACTGTTATGCCTAGAAGGCATTAATCATGCACTACCAATACACACACACACACACACACACACACACACACACACACATATACGTATATATAGAAAATTAGCTAACACAGGTGAAAAGCGATTGCGTCGCCGCATAGATCAAAGCCTGAGGTCTTTGACACTTACACGAGACTGTATTTTATTTCATTATGCATGACAAAAAAACAACAACAATAAAAGAAAAGCAAAAAGAAGCAAAAAAAAGTGCGCACAGTTACAAATTTTTTGTCCAATTCCGTTTAACAATACAAAGTAAAAGTGCTACGTGGGTCGTGGGTGTTGTTCACGTTGTTGTTGTTGTAGATGATGTGTTGTGGTGAGGGAGAGGGACGTATTTGCGGGCATGGTTCATATGCTACTACGCAACGGAAACAGCAAAGCAAAAGCAAAACCAAAACCAAATGAAAAGCAAACGAAGACGACGAAGAAGAAGAGTTGCGTGTCTGGGCAAATTGTCAAAGTTTTTGGCATAATTTCCACTCATCTGACGAACTGATGGACAGACGGACAGACGGACAGACTGTGCGACTGACGAAAGCAATCATTAGCGTACAAACGCAACAACTTCCTGCAGTTGCGTGCCAACCGTTCGGACTCGCAAGTCTTGAGGGTAGATGACAATTAAGCTTAAATACTTTTACGTACAATGTAATGAAATATAAATTGCATTTAAGTCAAAATGCTAAGACAGCCAAGAGGGCCATGGAAAAATATTACTGGCCCACAGCGTAAGCCATCAATGAATCTCATAAGTTTTCTTTCATTTTTTTCATTATTTTCTTGTTAAAAGAAATCATTTAAGGTTTGTAACGCGGCCGAAAAACACACAATAGTTAATTGTGGCCACGCCGAACATTTGTTACTCTTCATATACTTTACGACTACATACATATCTCAATAATTTTGGGGCATGGCCCATGAATCTCAAATCATATATTAATAGCTTAAGGAAGCCAAGAGTGCTTCATTTACGGAATTAAAACTGTCAAAGACTCTTCTATAGGTGAGACCGATTTTGGAGATCGAACATGGGATCAACTTAAAAAGAATTTAGATATGTGAAAGGATTTCCATCTAAACAAAACTCCAAGTTTTATAAGAATGATTTGAATTTGTTTCTTTTTACCTCCTTTATAGTGCTGGGGAATAATAAGATTCATTGATCTGATCATAACTGTTCGGACAAATGATTTAACTACGAAACGGAGACGCTATGTAAAATATCCGATCATTGGAGAGTCAAGATGGCCTTGGCCAAATCGAAAACTCTTGCCAAGCTGATCGTGAATATTTTATATAATCTAAATTATCTCCTACTCTCTGCTGCTACTTCGTTGATAGATGTGTACTATTGAACGCATGAGGAGAGCATAAATAAACTTGATGAGAAACACTCAGCTTAGTAAAAAGAAAGTGCGCCCTTTGTTGCGCCCCCAACAAAAGAAAGCAAATGAGTAAAATGCCAAAACTCGAAATTACAAAAACAAAAAAAAAAAAATAAAGAAATTTTTATATACAACAAAAACAAAACTGCTAAAAAGTCCAAGTGAAATGTTCATTTTGCTGATTGTGTAGTCTAAGCACACAGACACACACACACAAGCACACACACAGCTACACATAAGCACGAGCATTGCGCGGCTTGCATGTGCGACGTCTTCAGCACCATCACGGGCCCCCCGACCTCCCTTCATTCGAACAACAACAGCGATAGTGCGACGAACGAACGCTTGAGGGGCGGGGAGGGGAGCGGGGTATGTAAAAATTTGGAAAAGGCGAGCAAAAGTCATCGCGAGAAGCTCATGTTTGGTATAATATTTATTATGCGTGCACACACACACACACACACATGAGCTCGCTTGCTTTTCGAGGAACGAATACTCTTACAAGAAAGCAAACTATGAGCTACGTGCAAGTATCTACGCCTCGACTAGCTGCGTGCCAACAAACAAACAAACGAACGAACTACGAAACGAATCAGGCAATCAGTGTGTGGGGCACGGAGAGTGACAGAGAGTGAGTGAGTGAGAGCGGTAACGGCAGCGAGCGTACGAACGAATGTGAAAGCAAAGCACAATCATCATCAGCGTCGGCAGCAGAAGCGTCAACGTCAACGTAGTAAAAGTCTAAAATCGACAGAAAAATTTTATTTTCGGCGGTCATTCACCCGAAGACGCACACACACACACACAGACACACAGACACACACGCACACACAGAGATACGCAGCACAAACACAAACACATGTGCAAGCATAGACGAATAAGCGTTCTCGCTTTTTAAGCGCTCAGACGACAGTCAGCTAGCCCGACCATCCATCAGCTTGCTCGGCGAGTTCCTCTTGTATCGCACGGCATGCGGGAACGCATATCACGCTGGCCGCTCGCCCGTATCTTTGTGCAGCGGCAGTGGCAGTGGCAGCGACAGTGGCTGCGTCAGCTGAGGTTGGGGAGGTTGGTGTGTGGTGTGAGTTCGTGTTGTTCGTCAACGTCAACCTAACGCATGTATCGTTTATATGCATGCATGCGTTGCGTTCCTCAATGCCGCCGGGCGGGTGGCGCGATAGCGTCAGCGATCTACAACTACAACAACTACAACAACAACAACAATAGACTAGAGACATCAACAGCTATGCACGCACACAGCGCTCGCTTCATATTTTCTGTTCTGTAAGCTGTCCAAATTCACGCACAAACAAATAATATGAAATATGCTTTCAGCTCTTTTTTTCTTTTTCTTTTTTTCAAACAATACAATTCGAATTCTCGCCCCAAAAAAGCAACAACAAAAAAAATTATTTGATTGTCGCTCTTGGCAACGCATGCACGTTTGTTTATGTGTGTGTTTGATTGCGTGAGAGCGCAAGAGTGCGAGAGCACACTGAAACATGCGTGAGTGCGTGCTCGACGACGACGTCGACGTCGCTTTGACGGCAGCACGCATCGCACTTTTTCTGTTGTTGCTGATTAGAAAAAGAAAACCAACGACTGCGACGTCGCTCACGCTGTCGCAGCCGACGTTGCCTGCCTTTGTCGTTGTTGCTATCGCAGAGAGTTTTTGAATATTTTCTTGTTAGAAATATTCTTTGTTTCGTATAAATTTGTATAAAATGATTGTTCTCATATGACTATGACATGTTTCCCGCTCTTTTTCATACACCCGCGCCGAACTTCCAAGTTTTGTGCTTGTTTGTTGTTGGTTCGGTTGGTGGGCAGCGTTGTTGTTGTTGTGTTGCGGGCGTTGACAATTATAGCTTGTCTTTTGTCGTTTTTAATTGTTTTACATGCCAACAAAAAGAGTAATAAAAAGTGTCACCATATCTCTATGTGTACATACATATATATCAGACCGTTAGTCGGCGAGCTTTGCTTCAATTCTCACGGTGCTTACACCCGGTCAAGTTGTCTTTGTTCCAATCGTCGTTTCGTGTCTTAACTTTTATGTAGAAAATTCAAAAATTTCAAAAACAAAACTCATGTTGCATAGATGATACTTGTGACATAGCGCAGTTCAGCGTTCAATTGATGATGAAGAAAATATTGCCTCTGATGAAATATGTCTTTGTTATTGATTTGTCTCTTTGTTTATAACTTCAAACTTCATGTGAATCCGACCTCTTGTTTCGCCCGTCTAACGGTTAAGCTAAATCGTTGACAGCTGTTAATAATTGTTCCAGAAAAGCGCAAACGGGCACACATGTTCAAACACAGACAGACGAAAAAACGGACGGACGGCACTTCAGAGCAGCGAAAATATGAAATTTGAATATTTCCGAAATGTATTTTTTGTCGAAAAAGTTGTTGGTTCATTTATGAAGTGCGGAAAATCCATAAACAGTGAAATGCTGAAATTGTACAGAAGCGTCTTCGAATTTAAAACTTATAAATAAAATGGTATTATATGAGTTGAGTTCATTGCCATTTGTCCCAATAAGAATAAAAAACTATTTTTTTGCATGAAGTTTTTTATACTGTTGTGAAAAGAACATATTGACTTTGTTATGAAGATTACAACGCAGAGAAGGAGACTTCAACGACTATGTATAGTATATATGTATGTATGTATATACCATAATATTCTTGATGATCTGTTTCCACACTTCCGAACTGCTCCTAGAATTGTAGAGATATCGAAAACTAACTAACTAACTATTTTAATCTGATCACTATATCATGTATGTAGTTCCCATAGGAATGATAGGTCGAAATATGATTTTTGTTGAAAATAATTGTTTATTCTTGAATATAAAAACCTAGCAATTACATGTTTTTATTAATATTTAACTATATTGCTTAGTTTTATAAGTTTTATAAGAATCAGACCATCGGCCCACATGAAAAAAATCTTAAAAATTGTATTTTCCAATAAGAATAATTGTCAAAATACTCCTTTGGTGGTTTTTCTCTATTGAAGTATTTTTGGTTTTGCTTTTAGCAAAAAATCTTTCAATTGTTGCCTTTTGTTAAAAACTATGCAAAAGAGAATTATTTAACAAACTTATTTTGGATCATCATTGTCGATTTTCCACTTTTTTGTATTTTACTCTTTTAAACTTTGATTTCTAGTGAAATTTTTTGAATAAACTTTAACTTTAAACTTGTCTTTGTTTCAAATAAAGATACAATTGACGCTTAACGGTTGTGTTGGTTCTCAATATGATATTTCTATTCAAAGCACTTCATGCAAAACTTAATGCAATACTTTTCTAAAAATAAATGTTCACGCTTCGCATTTGAAATGATAAGCGTTTGAAGCATGCAACGAAATAGCCAAGAGGCAAAGAGCAACTACGCTTGATTATCTACACGACTTGAAGGCATAGATACAGATACAAATACATGTACATGTACATAACATAATTGAAATTCTAAGTCAAGTTTGATAAGAAGTTTAATCATTTACATAGTTGGCATGAAGGCATGAAGGAACAAAACAGCATCAAAATATGTTAGGTTTATGAAAGCAGCAAAACTTTTAATATTCTTTGCTGGCAAGCGACCAAATGCACACACATGCATCTACATACATATACAAACATACATACATATGTACATACATAAATATATACATAGACATATGTACATATGCATATAAATGAAAGGAAATTAGAAAAAAGCAGTTGATGAAGATGAGGCACAGAGTTTCAATGAGCTTAGAATTTATTACATGCTGCAGAAGGAAAAGAACAAGAATATATTTATATGTATATATATTTTACTTACACATTTAAATGTATGTATGAATGTATGTTGAAAAATGTGAATGCATAGAAGAATGCATCTATCTTATCTATGCAACTTGAATATACATATATATATTTTTTTATTATACGTAATTTTTTTTTTTATTTTCAAATTGTTTAAATATGCGTTTGTGGTTATTTGTTGATGCATGAGTGTGTGTGTGTCAACTAACAAATAAACGATTGCACGACGATGGCGACAATGATGCACGCACACCCGCCGCAGTCATACAACACTGAACACACACTCACACACACACACACACACACACACACACACACACACACACACACACACAAAATTAGTAAGCAAACGTTGAGTGTACCAAACAACGGTTAGACAAATGCTGGGGGAGACATGAAATGGCAAAAAGAACGAATGCAAAACACACACACACACACATAGACATAAAAAAAGAAGAAAAAAACACGGCACTGCTATGCTGCAATTGCAATGAGCCGACAGC
The DNA here is from genome assembly GCA_034638295.1 of Phortica okadai. Taxonomy (NCBI): domain Eukaryota; kingdom Metazoa; phylum Arthropoda; class Insecta; order Diptera; family Drosophilidae; genus Phortica; species Phortica okadai. Next base: position 12,674,619 of record CM067851.1, on the reverse strand, counting down.
AACAGCAACAGCAACAATAACAACCTCAACAGAAACAAAAACAACAAGTTGATTGTCTCCTTTGCTCTCGCAACTGGCAAACAAACGAACGAACGACCGAACGAACGAGTGTGAGCGAAAAAGCAACATGAATGAACGAGCGCCAACAAATGTTAGAAAAGTGGGACAAAGTTGAACAGACGAGCCAAGGACGGATATTAGTGCGAGTAGTTCGGTTGCATGCTCGTTCATTGAAGTTGCGAGAAGAGGCAGAAGACGATAACAACAACAGCAACAACAGCAACAAACACATTGCAAGTATTACACTCGCATACAAATGCATACATATAAAAAGTGGAAAAAAAAACAACATTTTTTTTGTACTTGCATGCATTTTACTGCAGCAACTATTTCAACAAAGTGCAGGCGGTGTCTGTGCGACTGTATGTGTGCGTGTCTGTGTGTGAATAGGCAAACCAAAGGCTGTGAGTGCGCGCAAATATTTTTCGACTATACTCAAGTGAGTCGATTCTTGATGATTACATATTTCTTTTCTATTGTGAATGTACAAAGTACATTTTGATCATTTGCAGCTGTTGTTGTTGCTGTTTTTGTTATTGCTATTCTAAAATACATTAGAATTTGTTATTGTTGTTGCTGGTGTAGATGATGTTGCATTACGGTGGCTTCCTGCGCCCGTAAAGTGCAATTGAACTCGTCACGCCTAAAATGTTGAAAAACAACAACAGAAACAACAACAACAAAAACAGCAATAAAAAAAACGAGACATCATAAAAAACACGTCTTTTGCAGTCTTTGCCACTAAAAACTTCACACACACACACACACACACGCATATACATACATGCATAGTCAGAGGCAACTGATTTTTTGACGCTCTGTGACTATGCTTGTGGGTCACGAGTGACGCCTGCAACTCCCACCACCACCCTCCGCTGCTCTCCACCACTTCTCATATGCTTTATGTTTTTGTTGTTTTTTGGTCTCTCTCTGAGACCAAAAGAAGCTACAAAAACACTCAAAAACAAAAAAAGTATCAATTAACGTTTGGAAACGAGTTTTTCCACATTAGTAAAGAAAATACTTTACGACGTTGAAAAACAACAACAACAAAATGCAACATTACCGACAATGAATAGAATTTTTAAGCGATTTTTCTTCATTTTAGACTTTAAGCAACATTGCAATGCAATCTTTGCCATCAGCTATCATAGAGCCATCAAGTTTGTAATACCCTACAAAAAATTCCCAGCTTAGAAGTGTTGTGTTTTCAGAGTCGTCGTTATGAATTTTGTTCACTTCGGGATTGCCCATGGGGTAACACATCGCGAAATCAGCCAAGGAGCTAAGGGGACGTCTTTAAATTACGTGAGATAAAATTCAGCTAAACCTCACCAAATCTCATCTAGGGGGAGGAAGGTTCGTCGAACATCAAATGTAAACTTTTTAGGCCATTAATTTTATTTTTTTTTTTTAAGAAAATTTAAGGAAAATCTAAAAAAAAAAAGTCACGTAATTTATAGACTTCTTCTAATTTCTCTTTTCTAATTCTAATTTGCCATTTTTAAATTTGCCTCAAAGAAAACAATGCAATTATGCTACACTTTCTGTTACAATCGGCTATCTCTTTTGCTTATAAAGAAATCCCCTTATTAAATCCCATGGTTAATTGACAAAAGCTTTTTTTTTTTGAGCAATCGTTCCTATGTCTGCTATAAGCTATAGTGGTTCAAACAAAGTAGTTCGAAGGCATACAAAACACTTACAAGGAATTTCTGCATTTAAATTTTTTCAATATCTTTAAAACTCTTGAAGCAATTTGCACTAAAACAGACTGGCAGACAGACGGACATGGAATATATATAATAAGTATATTCAGAGATGTTTGCTTGTGTTTGTTTATGTAAAAATATCAATCCAAATACCAACAATTAATTGATAATTGTTTTGTTTCTTGAGTGTTGAAAAATTTTCGTGGCGTACCCCCCTCTCTTCAACACCCCTTCAATACCAGCACTGTCATTGGTTTTGCTTGCGATTGCGTTGTTTCATGTTTGTCGTAGCAGCGCCATCTGTGTGTCAGTTGAGCGCTTGTAGTTAAGTATTTTGCAGTGTCGGAAAACTTAATTAAAACTCATGGAAAACGTGTTCGCAATAAAGTAATCAACCTGCAAGAACGACAAATCGAAAACGCGATAACATGCCAAACCAAAAGTATCTTAAATAGACACAAAGTCAGTCTTGGACAACTTCACGTCTTTGTCTGCGAGCGCGTTGTTGTTGTAGCTGTAGCTGTAGCTGTTGTTGTTGTTGTTGTCTTCATGTTTGGCTTTGCGGTTCAACTTGAAAAATCTTGTTTTTGGCAAATTTTGTCGTTCTTTTTTATTGCAGTATTTGTTTTTGTTTTGTTTTCTTTGCTTACAAAATGGCGTACAACGTTCAAATACCATAAATAATTGTCTATATCTATTTTTCGTTGTCGTTGTCGTTGTTGTTGTTGTCGTTGTCGTTTGTATGCGTTTCGTGTGCGAAAATTGCGCAAATGCATTTGTTCGTTGCGGTTTTTCAAGGTGTTTGTTTCGCTTTTATTTAAGCGTATTTCTGCCATTAGTTTAAAGTTGAATTGCACTTTAATTAAATGAAAATTACATTTTTTGTGTTTCGCATAGTTTCCTTTTTTTTATTGCCGTATTGGTTACAAATACACAACAACAAATTAGACAACAACAACTTGTTGTTTCTTTAATAAAGTTCATATTTTTAATAAGAAATTCACAAGTTTATTTATAGTCTTATTATAATAAGTATTGGTTTTTGCATTTTGAAGGAAATGCGTCCATTGACATCCATTAGCTTTGAGCACTCTGAAATGTTCTCATATTCTACGCTAAAATGTCTCACTACAAAATGTTTTTGTTGTTTTGGTTTTTTAAGGAATTACAATTGCTAGGAACGATGGATTATGAACACAAATGGAACAAGAAGAAGTAGAATAATATAATATTGTATGAAAAGTATTACAATAATAAAATAAATATATACATATTAATGCTAAAAAGTCTCTGGTCCCGGCAGGGGAAATTTATTTGCACTATGCCAGCTATCAAAAGCGCTCTTAAAATTTTTTTAATAGAGTTGCCAGACATTCATTACCTTTTAACTTTAAATTTACTCTATTCTACGCTCAAATGTTATGAACGTGCACTGAAATACTTGAAGTACTTCCAGCTTATTTACATAAATCCTTTCCACTTAAATGATTATCATTGCCTTTGACTCGTTGACTCTTCCATGCGAATTAAGCTTGAATCTGTTGTCGTACGCGGCGTATACGCAACTTGATATACACAATTGTGTTGATTATAATGTCGTTGCTTGTATGCTTGTACTTGTTCTTGTACAATTTCGTATGAATCAATTACATTAATAATGTACATTTTTATAAAACGCAAAAGCATTTTGCGCGCCTTTGTCTGTCTGTCTGTCTGTCTGTCTGTCGGTGCGTCTGTCTCTCAGTCTCAGTCAGCAGACGCAGTCAGCATCCTCGGCTGCTACACAAATAAACTTCGTGTGAATGCGTGAATATTGAGTTACGCATGTGAATTACATCATTTGTGAAATTTTTGTATTTTTGTTGCTGTCGTTGCTGTTGTTGTTGTTGTTGCGTTGTGTTAATAAGCGAGAAATTAATTTTTTTTTCCATATTACACACAATGTTTGTATGCTTGCTTTTCGCACTCGCACTGTGGGTCACTAAACTCTGGCCGAAATATGAGTGTGGAGAGCAGAAGAAGAAAAACATACACACACACACATAAACACACAGACTCACAAAAAGTAGAATTTTTCTTGTTGTTGGCAACAAAAGATCGATTCAAAAGCACGTAGTACCGACACAGATACAATATTACAAACGTATATGTATAGATGCAAATGCGTGAAATGTAAACATTACAAACGTGCCCATTCATTGTCGTCGCGAACGTCGACGTCCAATAACAAATCCATGCGCCAAAATATGCGTCAAAAGTATCTCAACTCAGCTCAGAAAGTATCTACAAAATCGAAAACCATAATAAAAGTGCTTGTGGCAAAAAGAATTCAGTCAACGCGTTTATTACAACAAAAATCTATTGTATGCGATTGGTTGAACATGCAAAGCGAAAGAATTTGCTTGTAGAGAGAAGTGAAGAAACTCTGGGCGGGAGATTATTATGTATAAAAGACGACGTAACTAAGAATGAAATGCTTTGCGCAACGGTTATGAATTCTAACGGCGTCTAAATATGTAAATCATAACCGCAGCTGGCGGAGGGAAGGGCAGGGGCAGAGGCAGAGGCTCTAACAATGAAAACAACAACAATGCCAACAACAACAGTAATAACAACAGTAACAACAACAATAACAAGAGCGTCAGCATGGATGTAACATTGTTGGAGGCAAAGCAAAGCAAAGCAAAGCGAAGGCAACCAAAATCAAGCTTGGCTGAGAAAGCGCGCTGAGTACGAAGAAGAAGAAGAAATTACGTTTGAAAGCATGTTAATGCGCGCCGCCTAACGGAATTTCGCACAGAACCGGCTAAAAAAAAGTTGTTGCTACTTTGAAGCCGCCTCGGCTCGTAGACAACAGTTAACTTGGCCCAAACAGCAATACAAATACACAAACAAATACACACACACAAACACATGTACATGTACTTAAAGCATTGACTCATAAAGAGAAAGCGCGCGCAAAAAAGAGCGCAAATCTTCTAAGAGCAAAGAATAAACAGTTGTGTTTTTATGCTTTCAAAATTCGCATACACACACACACACACATGTATATTCACACAGATACATGCATTAAAGTTGTCAGTCGGGCATGCTGTCTGCGTTGACGCTGACGTTTGCAGCGCCTCACATGACGGCTGCCAAAGAGAACACACAACACATGATAATGACGATAACGCTGGCGATTATGATGAACCACAATGCCGTTGTCTGAGTAAGCAGCAGTATGTATGAGTAGTTTTGTTGCGAATATCATACTTGAGCAGGCGCTCTTTTCGATTGCGCTCTGTTTAGACAGTTGACTGACTATGTTCGCCCCACAATGCAATTCACGCTCACAGCTCGCAAATTACCAACGAATGCCACAATCATCGACATCAGCACCTCCACAACCACTACCCATACAGAAGAGCAGAGCAGAGCAGAGCAGAGCAGAGAAGAGCACAGTCATCATCTTGCTAGGCCGGTCGGTCATCCGTTGTTGCACCGGCTTGATGCAGTTTATTAATATATGTATTATGCGGCAACAACTACTGACTGACTTGCGAACTTATCAACAGCGTCTCATCCCACTCGCCCGCCCTCGTTGCCCACATATGTATGTCTGTCTCTTTTGTCCGTCCATACAAAGCACATTCGCTCACTCGTTTGCTTACTCGCTCTTTTCGATTCGTTTCGTTCGTCGTTGTAGTCGTCGTTACATGCATGCATGTATGTATGTGTGCGTGTGTGTGTGCTTAGTATGCGGTGCATTGACCCCACAACGTTGTGACCCACTTACGAAGCTGTTTTGCGAATATAACCGAGTCGCAATCGGCTTCGTTTCGTTCGTTGCTTTGGCGCTCTTCGCGGCTCTCGTCACGGCTCTCGTCGCGGCTCGTCTTGGCTCTCGGCTTGCTTGCGGCTGGCTTGCTTGTGCAATGAGTTTACAGCAACAGCGCAGCAGTTGAGTAGCAACGTTTGTTGGCTCGCGAACTGTCCGGTTGGATCTTCTATTTGTTAGCTGTTATTGCTGGCTGTCGCTGTCGCTGTCGCTGACTGTGAGTGTATATGTGCTTATTATGCATGTATCTTGTTGTTGTTGTTTCTGTTTCTGTTGTTTTTGTTTTACTTATATTTGAAACTTTACTATTTGGCTTCGCGTTGCAAATTTTGTTTTGCACATTTTTTTTGGCCATTTGCTGACTGTTGCCTCGCTGTCTTGCTGTCTTGCTGCCTGCTGTTGTTGTCAGTTGCCGCTGTCGTTGTTATTGCAGTTGCATTTGCCAAAAACTGCAAATCATATTGCCAGTTTTTATGTCCGTCCGTGTGTCTGTGTGTGTGTGAGTTTCATTTTTTTATTGCAATAATTTCTTGCGTACTTTGAGCACTTGCCAGCGCATATTAATTGTTGTTTTTGTTGTTTTTTTTTGTTCGCCATTTCAACTTCATTCGTATTATTATTTAATTTTTTAATGTCGATTTTAATTCATTAATATTATTAATTTTTGCTTTGTTTGTTTTTTTATTGACTTCTCAAATTTATTACTGCAATTTCCTAACAATTTAGCAGAATTTTCGTATGGCGCAGTTTTTTTTAGCTTAAATTTAATTACTGACGAGGCTTTTCGGGTTCATTCTTGCCAATATTAAAAGGACGTGACAGATCAGACAACAAATATCCGTCTGTATGAAGGGCTTGAACTAAATGCGGCTGAGCCATAAGTTGAACGTATTTTGTTTGTTTAAGAAGATATGGGATATGGCTAATTATGTCTAGAAAGAGTATGTTATATTTAAAAAAAAATCGGTTCAGTAGTTTTTGAGACTCCCTCTCTCTTTGAAAAAGCAAGTTTTGGGAAAAACCAAAACTGATAATGCTCCGTCAGTTTTTATCGGATCGACTTGATATTTTTACCCGATATTCACGAAATGTGCTACTTTCATCAAGAGAAATAAAAAAAAAGCGATCCGGTTTACACTGTTTTGCCATTGGCGCCTATAAGTTGAGTGAACAAGGCTTGGAAAGATTACAATGAATGGGAAGTATGAAGAAAAGTTGATTTTATATCTCAAAATCGAAGTAACTTTATTTTGCTGCCTATTCTCAGATTATTGTTTACGCAAATGCACACACTCATACTGACGTCGTGCTCTGCTTTGATTTTGACACGTACTGCAATGAGCAATTTTAACATTATATAAATTATCGCAATCATTGAAAATTAATTTCATTTATTGATTGCATTGTTCAGCCGTCCGTCCGACAATCACAGACAGTGGCGTAGTGGAGAAATCCCCTCAGCCTTACTAACATACAAGTTCTACCTTAGTTTTGACGCTTTCACGAATTCCACGAAGTGTCCAAGGGTCAGTTTAATTTGTATTAAGAAAGCATTGAAAACCTATTGAAACAAAGTATTAAAAAGTAATAAAAATTGATATTCTCTTAAATTTATGCAAGCAACATTGATTAATGACTTTTATAAAACGAGTTTTGATTGCTAATATTTTGCAAAAAGAGTACCTTTAACCTGTCAAGAAGTATCCAATGCAAAGAAGACATATCCGACTATATATGTAAATTAAAGAGTTTTAAAGATATAGAAAAAATTTAAACGCCGAAATTCTTTGTATTTTTATCGGAGCACTATAGCATATACCGGCCATTGGAACGTTCGGTAAAAAAGAATGTTTTTGTTGAAAAATATTGTTTGTTCTTGAATATAAGCAAACGAAACTTTGCAATTATCTGTTTTTCATAATGCCTCACTATATTGGAGGGCGTGCCACCGCCCATATAGAGCAAATCTTAAAAATGGCATTTCTCTATAAGACAAACAATTGTTAGATAGTATAATTGCATTGCTATCTTTAAGGAAATTTATAAAATGGGCGTGGCTACTTATATAATTCTTATTAGACAACTATTGGAAGCGTATCTAATAAGAATAATTGGGAAAAAAAAAGTCAACTTTAAAGCCATTAAAGAACTGCATAATAAATTTAATCGCATAATCAGCTTTATTTATGTATCTTTTTTTTTGTAGAACATAATCGATTGATGAGCAAAAGCTTCTATCTTTGAGTTGCATACATACGAAAAAAACTGCTTAGCATCTAGATGATGTGTCTGTGTATTTGTAGGCATATCATAAGTACGCACATACCAAACGAGATAAAGATTTATGTGCACACTTCAATAAAGATGCACATTTTTGTCGTTGTTGTTGTTTGGTGTGTTTTTAACAAATTGCACAATGCTGAGAACACATTTTTTAAGTATTTAAATGCAGCAAGTTGCGCCAAACCTCTTTTTATTTGGTTTTTGTATGCAAGCGGAATACAAAAAAAAAAAACAAAAGAAGAAAATTGAAAAAAAAACAATACAAATAAAAGAGCCCAAAAACAACGTGCCAATGCACAAAAGCAGATACAACGAATGCATCATCATATGCCACACTCACACACATGCATGCAGATAAATATGTAAAAGCATTTAACATTTTTTATATGTATGTATGTGCATGAATCTCATCAAATATGACGACACACATTTTCGACAGAGCGCAAAAAAGAAAAACAAAAATCTGAAAAAAGCCCAAATAAAAGAAAAAGAGCAGCTGTGATAAAAAGCAAAAACGACGACGACGAAAAACGAAAACAAACACTTTGAAATGCAATGAAATGCACTTACACAACGAAGAGCACACAACATGAACGTCAACCAAAGGAAAGAGAGAGCAAGCGAGAGAGCCCGCAAAACTCACAGCTGTTATAGAATTAAGAGAGTCTATTGAATTTTTGCTTTTGTTTAATAACGTTTGGCAAAAGAGAACTTTCTTTTCATTCAATGTTGGCTTTGTTTGTGTTTTGTATTTGTATTCTTCTTTGTATTTTCTTTTCAAATTGCTGTCCATTTTATTCGCTCGCACAAACACACACGTTGTACGTCGCACAGAACAGAGCGGCATGTAATGTAAGCATTGTTGTTGTCCCGCCGCCGCCTGGTGTGATACTGTAGGAAAGTTCATTGACACTTGAAAACACATTTCAATACTTCTCTCTCACTTGCTCGCATACATTCGCTCATTTAGTCTTTCAAAGCAAGCACAGAGAAACACTGACACACACACACAACAATTCATGCATTCACTTGCTCTCTTTCATCAAGTGTCACACATTTCTCCAACAATAATTACAACAAAAGCAAGCTTGGCACATTTTTGTTGTTGTTGTTGTTTTTTTTGTAGCTGTGATTACTTTGCTGTCGTTTGTTGATGCTGTCTGCGTCTGTATTTGTACATTTCTGGTTCAGTGAGTCTTTCTTTCATCCTCGTGGGTAAATAGCAAATGACGACGGCTCCAACAGCAGCAGCAACAACCACAACAACAACAACTACAAGCAACTTAAATACCGACATAAGCACATCGGCTTTTTTATTTGTTGCCGTTGCCAAGGGTTCGACGTGCACATGTTTGGCCCCTTGTAGACCAGTGTAATCAGTCTCAGTCTCAGTCACAGACTCAAACCCAAACTCGCAGTCTCAATCTCTGTCACAGGCTCAGTCTCAGTCTCAGTCATCATCGCAAAGAACCAGTTTGTCTGTGAATAGTCTCGCGCGCTGTTGTTACTTCTTCCATCATCTTCTTCAGCTTCTTGTTTTTTTATATGTTTTGTGCCGCGCGTGTTTTATTCCTTTGTCGGTCAAAAAAATTACATCATCTTCAGCAATAACAACAACAACATCATACGTATACGAGCGAAACTGTTAAAGGATTATTGCGTCTGAGGGAATCCAACAGCTGTTGTTGTTGTTTTTGTTGTTGTTCATGTATTATCTATTCGCTTGTTGCTGTTTTTACATGTACGTAGTACGTACTTCGATTGCTACGCCTTCCTTTGTGCTTTTGTTTTTATTGTTGCTGTTTTTATACTTATTTCGTATTTGTTGTTGTATCTTTTGTAGTACATAGTAAAGTATTATGCAATCGCAGCATTTAAGCCGCTTGAGCTCTTATCCGTTTTTTGTTACATTTTTGTCTACAAAGGCATTTAAAGAATGTTTCATTAATAAAATTTCTATTTAAAATACATTTAAAACTATGTTTTTCAATACTCTTGCATAAAGAGTACTTTAACTTTGTCGGAGAAGGAGACATCTCCAACAATTTGAAGTATTCAGCACAATGGGACGAGTTGATACAGCCTTGTCCGTCTGTTTGTCTGTTCCCATGTTTACCAACACCTCCAAAGATATCGAACACTAACGGATATCGAACTATTTCGATCGGATCATTACATACATACAACTCCCATAGGAACGATAGGTCAAAAATAAGGTTTTTGTTTAAAAAATTATTTGTTCTTTAATTTCAAATAATGAAACTTTGAATTACGTGGTTTTACTGATCCTTGACTATATTCCAAAGTTTTATAACAATCGAACAAAAGGGCGTGGTCCTACCTACATATATAAAATAAAATTAAAACCTGGGATTTACGAATGAAGTGTAGTATGATTGTAACGGCTTCCTTCAAGACAAATTGGAATTCCTTCTTCTGAAATACATGAATGTTTCTTATTAGAAAAATTATAAGAAGGGTGTTTCAATAAGATAAATTGGTACAATGCTTGTAAGAGCATAGAAACTTCAGCAAAAGCTAAAAAAGCTCCTTTTTTGGTTGCAATTATTTGATATGCAACAATTTACATATATTTTAAAGGTTTCTGAATTCAATTTGTGTGCCACGATCTGAGGGTCTTTGCCAAAACCACACAATTTTTGAAACTCGAACGCTAGTAGAACTATTCGGGATAGTTAGAGATGATTATTGATTATCGATAGAGTTGATTTTTGAAATTATAAAAATTTTTCTTTATTTTCATATAATTTCAGCTCAAATTGAAATAATTCCATGCAAAGTTTGCGGCGACAAATCATCTGGCGTGCATTACGGCGTTATCACCTGTGAGGGCTGCAAGGGGTTTTTTCGTCGTTCACAGAGCTCGGTGGTCAACTATCAGTGTCCGCGGAACAAGCAATGCGTCGTCGATCGCGTCAACCGGAATCGGTGTCAATATTGTAGACTGCAAAAGTGCCTAAAATTGGGAATGAGTCGTGATGGTATTGCAAATCAATTAATGACAAACTGAAAAACATACATACATATATTTTTTCATTTATAAAAACATACATACATACATATATTTACCACGTATAGCAAAAACAACAAGAAATGTATTAATAATGTATTCTTCAATGTAATGCAGCTGTAAAATTCGGCAGAATGTCCAAGAAGCAACGTGAAAAGGTCGAGGAAGAGGTTAAATTTCATCAAGCACAGATCCGCGCACAGAGCGATGCGGCGCCGGATAGTTCCGTTTTCGATACACAGATGCCCTCGAGCAGCGATCAGCTGCACCACAACAGTTACAATGGGTTGAGTATACCTTTGGGCCGGATAGTATGTGTGGCCCAAAGCGTTCTTTAGTGCCTTTACATATCTGCCTTACTGTGCTTGTTTATAACCAAAAATTTTTGCCTTGCATCTTTCACATTTTTACAGTTACGGCTATACGAACAACGAGGTCAGCTACGGCAGCTATGGCGGCGGCTACTCAACCGCCGTGACGCCACAACAGACAATGCAGTATGACATATCAGCGGACTATGTCGATAGTACTACATATGAACCGCGCAGTACAATGATGGATCCCGAATTTATTAGTCATGGTAAGTCTTAAGTGCGCCTCACCAAAAAAACAAAACCAAAAGTACTCACATTTGATAATACTTTCAGCTGATGGCGATATTAATGACGTACTCATCAAGACTCTTGCGGAAGCACATGCCAATACCAATACCAAATTGGAGGTGGTGCATGAGATGTTTCGAAAGCCTCAGGTGAATACACATGTCATGCATGGTCGTTAACTTAGTTGAATGACTGGCAGTCCTATGTTACATTGCACAGCAAGTGACATACGCTAGCCTAACACTCAAAAAGTAGTCGTTTGTCGCCATGTAACATAGGAGTACTCAATGTCTAACAGCTATGGAAGTCGCTTGTACTTATAATAACATGCCTAATTTTTTAAAAATGTTGTGTACCTATTTGCAGGACCTGTCGCGTATCATTTATTATAAAAATCTTGGCCAGGAGGAACTTTGGCTAGACTGCGCAGAGAAGCTTACACAAATGATACAAAACATAATCGAATTTGCAAAACTGATACCCGGCTTTATGCGTCTAAGTCAGGATGATCAGGTAATAATGTCATGAACAGGTCATGGACGCCTCGAAATATGTTCACATTTCACTGGCAATGTTTTTAACATTATGTACTCTTATGATACAAAGTGTTTAGAAAAGACATAAAGCCATCAGCCGTACAAATACTAAATTGTCATATGTGCTGTGTTACACGATGCAACATAAGAGTCATTAGTGTTCGAAATAATGCTAAAAAAAATAAAGCTGCAATTTGCAAAAGACCAAAAATAAAACATTATACAATAATTTGTTTGAAAACAAACCATTGCAGATCTTATTGCTGAAAACGGGTTCATTTGAGCTTGCGATTGTTCGAATGTCCAGATTGCTCGATCTCTCACAGAATGCGGTACTGTACGGCGATGTAATGCTGCCGCAGGAGGCGTTTTTCACATCAGACTCGGATGAGATGCGCCTGGTATCGCGTATTTTCCAAACGGCTAAATCGATAGCCGAACTGAAACTGACTGAAACCGAACTGGCACTTTATCAGAGCTTAGTTCTACTCTGGCCAGGTAAGCGATCGCGAACAACTGCAAAGAAATCAAATAAGAATTGCAATTTCCATCATTTTTACAATATTAGAACGAAATGGCGTGCGTGGCAATACGGAAATACAGAGGCTTTTCAATCTAAGCATGAATGCGATAAGACAGGAGCTCGAAGCGAATCATGCGCCGCTCAAAGGCGATGTCACCGTCTTGGATACACTCCTGAATAACATACCCAACTTCCGGTAGTAGAAAACTTTCATAAAATACTTTAACTTTAGATATGAGTAAACAATTGTTGTTGTAATATTTTAGCGATATATCGATCATGCATATGGAATCGTTAAGCAAATTCAAGCAACAACATCCAAATGTTGTATTCCCGGCGCTGTATAAAGAGCTATTCTCAATAGATTCGCCGCAGGATCTGACATAACAGCAGTCGGAATTCGTTGAGACAAATGAAGTTGCAAGCGATGTGGAAACCGTTAATGCTGATTTGTTGCCAACGTTGGATGTTGTAGCGGCGGCGGCGGCGGCGGCTGCGGCTGCGGCAGAGACAGCGTCAGCCACGACAGCGACAACAACAACAATAATTGGCGTGGCAGCAAAGAATATCAACTAAATAGTAACAACAATTGTCAAAGCAACATTAGCAGTAACAACAACAACAACAACAACGCCAACATTATTTGCAACAAATAACAACATCATTATTACGTTTAACATCCTAATTAAGCTAGCATACAACCAAGGAACTGCATTGTTTTTGCAAAGAGCAAGAAAAAAAAAACAAAAAAAAAACAAACATAATGGAGAGAAGGGCAAAAATCAAGAGAATAGCAAAATATGTAATTTCATTTTGTATTCAGTTTCAGATATAATAATTAATGATTTAATTAATTAAGTAAGCTGTAAACGCTTGGCAGCCAAACAAGAAAAACATTTAAAAGAGAAAATAATAGTTTCAAACTTATTTGCAAATTATAATCGAAATCAAACAAACCGAAAATAATAAACAATAATAATAACAACAACAACAGTAAGAACAACAGCAATATAGCATATATAAAGCAGTAAAGTAATTAAAAAAGTAAATAAAAGAAAAGAAAACATGTTTAAGTTTAAGATATTTATACAGCAACAAAATCAGATTATTAAATAACTTCAAACAACAGCAAAAAAAAAAAAAAAAAACATAAAACAAAATAAAGTAAACAATCCAAAATTATAAATTTTAACCAAACAGACACGCCGAGTGCACAGGACGAGTACGTTAAACACACACCTACGTACACACACATATACATATACATAAAATTCAACAAACACAAAACTTGACACGTGGAGTCTTCAGTAACTGAATTAACCTTTGATTTGAAGCCTGAAATACTTTATTTGCCAAAATACGAAACTCAAAAATATAAATTTTGCATTTACAGGCGCCTTTAAAGCATTTGCGTTGCATTTGTCTCAAGTACTTAAAACCATTTTTTGTTTTTTTTTATTATTAGAATATTTCACACGCAAAAAAACAAATAAAAACAACTTTTCAACGCATTTGCCAGTTGGTTTGGGCGCCTGTAAGTCTGCACTGAAATTTCGTGTAACTACAACATGTTTTCATGCGAAAATTCACAATGTTTTACAAGCCACAAAATTCTCATTTAGACAAAATATCAAACATTTCCAAGCAAATCATTTTGAAGCCGAAATGTTTCGTTGCTGCGAACGATGAACGCTTCAATTTTATCAGAGATATAAAGGAACGAATAATGAAAACAAATAATAATAAATTTAAAAGACAAAAAAAAAAAAAACAAAGCGTAATTGCAAGAAAAACAAAATCCCTTAGGTTGTTGTATTTGTTGTAAACTAATTCAAAAGAAAAGAAAAAACAAAACTAAAAAGGAAAAAAAGTAATAAATAATTTTTATATAAATATTTTTATGTTTAAATCGAATATCTCGGAAAATGTGTTCTTATATTTATCATAACTATTATTATATTATCATCGTTATTAACTAAAATCGTTTATTATTATTTTTATTTTTATTTTTATTATTTTTTTTTTATAAATATGGTTAAATGTCTTAAAACATTTATTTATGTTGTCATTATTATTTTTATTTTATACAAAAGCAACTATTTTCTTGATAGTTGTTTAAGCTTGTCATTTGGTTCCATGGTTTTAAACTAAAACGAAATATAAACAAATAATAAAAAATTTAATACAAATACATTTATATAAACAAAATACACACACATATACACACATACACACGTACATAGCAAATAAACAGTCTTAAGTAATTTAGTAGTCCATTTTCACATAAAAAACAATAAAAATCAAAAATAGAAAAAAAAAGAAAAATAAAAACAGTAAATTACATACACACAAGCAATAAATTTTGATTGATTTTGCTAATGAAAATGACTTATTCAACTTTTAGACAAGTAATTTCGCTAAGTGTATAAACATTCATGCAATTTGCACATGTTCCAACAAATTTTAGTTGATGGAACTTTGCTAACAGAACTAAATTCTGAATTTAAAAAAAAAGTAAACTTACAAATCAAATAAGCTTATAAGTTATATAAACTCGAATATATTCAAAGATTTTTTTCTCTCTCATTTTTATTTGAAGGAAAAGTTGTTTGATAAGCAATTTGGATTAGCGAATTTGCTCAAGATTTATTGTTGTTGTGCACAAATCTTTGGCAAACTGAAATGAAAGCTAAAATGTAAAAACAGACTGACGGACAGTGCGAAATAACAAAAGTCAAAGACCGACAAAAAAGTAAAATATCGTTTAATTGACAAAAAGTAATTGGTTGATGCTGACTGAATGACTGACAAATGAAATAACTGACTGACTGGCCGACTGACTGACTAACTCACTGACTGATCGAAAGACGTACATGCATACATATAGAGATATGTCTAACACATAGCGGTAACACTTGGATAGTAGGTGATAATTGGTGTGTCTTAAAAAAATATGCTCCCTTTTTTTACTAAATTAGCGAAATGCTTAATTCAAGTTTAATACTTAAAATAAAAGGCATGGAAATAACTAAAACATAAAAGAAAATAACTTTATTATAAAAATGCAAAATCAAATAATTGAAAAAAAAAAACTTTAAAAAATATAAACATAAAAAGAAAAACATTTTCTACAACTTTTGTTAAAATTTTATTTGATATTTTAATTACACTTTTGTACAAAAACTAAAAAAAAAATAAAAACAAAAAAATATAAAATAAATTTAAATTTAAATGAGTAAATAATAAAATAAGCAGTAAAGTATGAAACAAATAAAATATGAATGAAAAATTTGCAAAATTTTTCGTTTTCGATTTCGGGCCTTAAAAAAATTATATAACAAAAAATCAAATTAAAAAGAAGAAATTCACATAAAAATTAATTTAGTTAAAATTTTATTAACTAAGCGCAAAAAGAAGTAAGAAATCATTTAGCAGCTTCATAAATGAAGTTGCCGAAAAAAAAACAAACAAACGACTTTTGGTATATCAAACAGGCAACAATGTTACATACATAAAAAGGCATTACAAAATATTTCTATGAATATAATTATTATAAAAAGACCCCAAAACCAACAACAACAAAAATGTTGCGCTGCATGAATCAGAAGATAATTGAAGAAGAAATCAATGCTGAATTGCGCAGGAGTAACACAGAGAGCAAGTAAATTTATATATATACACATACATATATACATTTATATATATAAAAAAATATATATATATTATTGTTAAATTTAATTATAAGTTTTTAGTAAAATGGTTAAATTTTTAATTAAACAAATCAAATATATAACAAGATAAAAAACAAGATGATATAAACAAAAGCATAAAACAAAATTAAAAAATAAAATAAACGATTAAAAACAAAAAAAAAAATTAAATTTAAATTTAGTCTATGGTATATGATTATGTTACGATATTTTCATTATAAATAAAGAATTTCAAAACAGAAAAAAAGTAAACTTCAAAGCAAAAATAAAAAAAAATTAAAAACACAAAGATTGGGGAAAATTATATTTAAAAGGCGATTATTAATTAAATTATTAAGTAGCAAGTAGTCGGACACAGATACAGACACAGACACGCACGACGTAAATATACGCAAATATATGCTATATATACAATATATACATACATAAAAACATATGTTTGTGTGTCATGTATATGTGTATTATATAATACATATATTATATAAAAGTTAAAAGAGAAAAATCACACAAGACAAACTTAAGGCAGCAAATGCGCAAAAGTTTCTGTGAAATTTGCGAAAATTGCAATTTACATTTAAAGAAAAGAGAGAATATTCAAAAAAGATACAAAGACAAAGGATTAAGAACAATATCATTAACAAACAGTCTCAGTTTCGGTTGACTGTCGGCAGACAAAAAGAGTTCTTAAGCACGCATTTCCAAAGGCAATTTCCTACAAAATACAAAGGTCAAACATACACACACACACACACATACATAAATATACACATATATGCTAATCACAACATTTGCTTTCACCACTCCATACACAAACAACATTTCACTGTTGCCTGGTGCGCCTACTTTGCTCTTCTTAATTTCACTTGTGCTCATTTTTCTAAGCACACATGTTGTATGCGTAATGTTTCGCTCGCCTGTTATTTGCAACTTATATATTATAATTTAGACTATTTTGTTTTCTTATTTTTCTCCTTGTTCTATTATTGTTACCACACTGATTCTAACAGAAAGATCTATAAAATTATTTTTTTCAAATGCAAAAAAAATATCTAAAATTAATGTAGAAAAACAATATCAACTACTTTAATTATTTCTGACAAAGATAAGTTAACACACAAGCACACACCCCAAACACATGCCAGACACCAAGCAACCTTCGAAGTTTTATAACTGTATTAAAAAAAGCTTGAGCTGTATAAGAAAACCACAAAAATAATATCACACTCACACATACAAGTTGAAATCCTGCAACATTAAACAAAAAGAGAAACTTAAAGAAAAGCAAAATTTTCTTGAAAAAAATGAAAGAAGAGGAAAAGGATAAAAAAAAAAATTATATAAAAAATAATAAAAGTAATGAAATAAAAACAGAATGTTTTTATATTAAGTTTTACTAGATGAATTCTTTTATATAAATATGTATTTGTAAATTGTTTATTAGGTAAATCGAATTATATATTATTATTATTATATTATTATTATTATCGTAAAATACTTCATTATTACAAACCAACAAAAAGAAAAAGATGGCAAAAAAGTATATATATAAACATACGATGAAACAAAAATGCAACAATATTGAAAAGCATGAAAAAAGAAAAAATTAAAATAAAAAAAAAATGAAAGAAATATTATGAACATAAAATGAAAAAGTGAAAGGAAGGAAAATAATTCAAATTCATTCTTAACAATAAAGTATAATCTGAATTATAAAACAAAACATTTTATTTATTTTCAGAACAATGTTTAAAGAATTTTCCCACTTTTTATTTAATCTCTTGAGTATCATTTGCCTCACATGTATCATTGTTAAATAAATAGTGGTACTAAAGATTAGTCAAATGTCGATTTGAGGCCTTCCCTTTGCTATGTGAGAATTTCAGTTGTCTTAAAAACTAATAGTTTTTAGACTGAATCTATTTATAATATATAAAAGCTTAAAAATCAAATTTCTACATCTTAAAATAAAAGCAAAACAAAATCAAAATTCTAGGACTGGATTCTCAAACCCTTTACGCCGTGTCGTCAGAACAGGCAACTGAGTTTTCGACAATGCACTCTCGCTTTTTATACCCTGTACACACACTGTGTATCAGGGTATATTAAGTTTGTTTGAGACGGTTTGTATGTAACGCATAGAAGGAGGGGAGGGGGACCCTATAAAGTATATATATTCTTGATCACGATGACAAGACGAATTGATATAGCCCTGTCTGTCCGTCCGTCCGTCCGTCCGTCCTCACCAATGGTTCTCGAAAACTATAAAAGCTAGAGACTTGAAATTTGGTGGATAGACTCGTGAGGTCAAACGCTAGATCAAGTTTGAAGGATTTTTTGCCACGCCCACTCCTTCCCGCCCATCGAGCACCACCCATTTTTTCAAAAGGCTGTAGCTCGAAAACCTGATGAGTTAGAAACATGAAAATGAGTATGTAGACTCAGTATGTATAGCTCTACAAAACTGCATACCACATTTTTCCCCCTCCCCTTCGTTTCCCCTCAAAAAGTTGTTTTCTTAAAATTGCTGTATCTCCTAAACTATAATAGATACAATGCTGAAATTTTGTATGCAAACTCAGTAAACATACCTTTTTAAAACTGCATACCACAAACTTTCATTTTTAACGCTGTGTGACAACGCAAAGACAAACAAGTTGAAATTTGGCATAAATTGCGCTTTGAACACTGCTTTATCCTATTTGTAACAAAAACCGTACTTAACACTGCGAAAACTATTAAAGCTAGAGACTTGAAATTTGGAAGATAGTCTCGTGTGGTCGAACACTAGATGAAGTTTGAAGGAATTTTTGCCACGCCCATTCCTTCCCGCCCATCGAGCACAACAAAAGGTAATTTTTTTCTTAAACTTGCTGTATCTCCTAAAGTATAAAGAATACAATGCTGAAATTTTGTATGCAAACTCAGATAACATACCTTTTTAAAACTGCATACAACAAACTACCACTTTCCCCACAAAGACCAACACACTAAAATTTTGCAGCAATGCTTTGTAACAAAACCCGTACTAAAGCGCCATCTAATGGCAACATTGCACTGTGAGCCCTGCCTCACTATTAGCAAATACACAAACCATATCGTGGTACACTGCTTTTGCTGTCGGCGAATGTTTAACGTGTTATCAACATAGGTGTGTGTACAGGGTATTATATAGTTGAGAATACTCAACTATACCGCCCTTACTGGTTTTTTATATTTTTTTTTGGCTTAAATTAAATTTTTTTCCCCTACCAATTTCAAATTTAAAATGTATTTTTCATATATCTCATATTATGCATATGTCCCAGATTAGATAAAAAATTAAACGCATTCAAGCATTGTTGCTATATTTATTTGTTGATGCAGGCTTAGGGTTTGTTGATTTTTCGACATATGTTTTTTAGACATTTGGCGAGAAATAAATCTTAACTTTGCGGGCCAATTTTACTATTATTATTATTTGGCTATCAGAACCCTATCGGGTCACAGCAAGATTTTTCTCCACGCGTCTCTGCTTTGGTCACGCCTTCGCCAGTTGGTAACACAAAATGTATGCAGGGCTTTCATCACCTGATCTTGCCAACGCATTCGTTCTCTCCTCCGCTTCCCGACAATCCCCGCATCAAACACCTCACGAGCCGGAGTGTCTTCTATCATACGTGCGATGTGACCTAGCCAGCGAAGTCTATGAATTTTCATTTAACTGACTACGTCAGCATCACTGTACTGACCTTGTATGCAACTGGAAGAAGACTAATGCCACGATAATTGGTGCGCAATGTGGCATCACTCTTCTTCAGAATAGAACAGATTATGCTGAGGTTCCAATCTTCGGGCATGCTCTCCATGAGCCATATCTGGCATGAGTCCAATCTTGTTGGTGCATGAGCCCTACCAACACATCCCACCCTGCCTAAAACAATTCGGCCGGCAAGCCGGATTTATTGTTTTTAAGTCGCTGGATTGCATTGCATCGCGGATCATAATCTTCATAGCTGGAGCTAGCTAACAGACTTGAAGATGATCCCTCCATAACTTCAGAATTTGTGACTCGATTTCCGTTATCATCCTTGCACGCAACTCCTCCAATCTCAAAACCTTGGGTCAGACGCTTAACCCTCTGATAGTTACGAGCTTCTGCTGCTCCTCTCTATGCTCTCACACTCTCGCCTTTCCTGTTCTTGCCTTTTGAGTCTGAATAGGCGTTTCTCGTCTTTTCTCCTTGACCTTTAGACATAACAATGACCCGTGTTGAACCAGTGTTCTTCGATACGCGGCGTCTTTTGCAGCTGTTGCATCATGACACTCCTGGTCGCACCATGGACTCCTTTTTGGAGGACGCTGAAATCCAATCACTTCTTCTGCTGAAGTTTTCAGGGAGTCACATATGAGTGCCCACATATCGCTTATGATTTCAGGTGTTGGAGTTGTTAGGCTCAGTAAGTTAGAGACTTTAGTGAAGAATGCATCCGTTGTCTGCTGTGATTGCAGCCTCTCGATGTCCAGTTTTTTTAAAATACTTCGACGCGCAATCTTCGCCACACATAGACGTGTGCGAGTCTAAGCCGCAACAAGATAATGATCGGAGTCGATGTTGGGACCCCGCACGTCGAGTACTTTAGATTGCATCGAACATCGATTTTTGGTCAATTGATCAGGAGAGAGCCAGATGCTTTGTGGATGTCCAGATGATGAAATCCAGGACAACGAACTGCCTATTATGCGCTATTAATCTGAGACCATTGCTCGAAGTGGTCTCATGCAGACTAAATTGCCTGACGGTTGCACCAAAGATGTCTTCTCGCTCTACCTTGGTACTAAAGTCCCCAAGAAGCATTTTAACCGTATTAGTATTAACCGTATAGTACACAAGTATACCAAACTTGTACTCTTTGTGGCGCTAAACTGTTAGTCTTACGAAAAAAAGAAAAAAATGATTTTGCCGTAAAACGAGCCAAAATGGAGATATGGTAAAAAAGTTATTTTGAACGCGGCGCGAACGACGGTGAAATAAGGTCGCAAAGTGACAATTCGAAAAGAGCAGTCTAAAATACATATGGGACCCAATTTTTAAAACTCCCGCAAAACTTTCAAGGTAGAACTACCAAACGACTGGACTAATAGAACTTTAGAATCGAAAAAAATCAATTATGAAATTTGTTTTTATACTCTTCACGCAAGTGAATAGTATTATAACTTTGTCCTGAAGTTTGTAACAGCAAGAAGGAGGGGAGGGGGACCCCATAAAGTATATATATTCTTGATCAGCTCGACAAGACGAGTTGATATAGCCATGCCCGTCTGTGCGTCTGTCTGTGAATATGCTATCTCCTCCCAAAGTTTTGAAGATATGGAGCTGAAATTTAGCATGGAGTCTTCTCTAATGTGTGGTCAAATCATTGGTCGGAACCGGCATGATCGGAATATTGGAACTGGTAGCCCCCATACGAAATGAAGAAGAAAATCAAATTTGAATCGTTGTAAGGAAAACTTTTTTGTTTTGTAAGATAGAGGGCTGAAATTTCAAACATAGTAATTTTACATAGTCCGACATAATGCCTGGAAGTTTCATTGAGATCGGGCGACTAGAACTGGTAGCTGCCATACAAAATGAAGAAGAGGAAGAGAATATAGTAGTTTTACATGGTTCAATTAAATGCCTGAAAGTTTCATTGAGATCGGGCAACTGGAACTGGTACCTCCCATACAAAATGAAGAAGAGGAAGAGAAATTAAGATTTAACGTCGTTGCATGGAAAACTTTTTTGTTTCTTAACCAATTGACTTGAAACTTCACAGTTACGTTCTTGGGGAGGCATTTAAATTATTTTGACAAAAATGGGCATGGTTACGTCCACTTTTACCAAAAATCAATAATTTGTATATCTCCGGTACCCAATGAGCAAAAACAATGAAAATTTGTATATAGGCTAATTAGATGAAGAGAAAATATATTCAGTCAAAAAATAGGCGTGGCACAAGAAATAAGCACGAAGAGTATTTAAGCTTCAGCCTTGCTGAAGTAAGCGTCCTTACTGGTTATATCATTGTGTTATTCCTTGAAAACTTGATTATATTGCATAATAAAAAGTAATAATTGTAGGCCGCAAAAATACAAAAAATGTGAAAGTCGGTACGGTCGGTTATATGGCAGCTATATGAAATAGTGGCCCAAACAGACTAAAAATTTGGTAAGTCGTCTGCAGAGCTCGTAAAATACGGTCAATCAATTTTTTCAAAGCTGTCTTCTGACGACGAAAACAGAAAAACATGAAGTAGGCTTGCTCACTCTCAGAACAGAACACTTTTTTTGGTTTCGTTCGTGTTCTCTGTCTAGTGTTTTTGATTGAGCAAAACACACGAAAGTGTCTTGCTATGACAGCTCAAACAAAGACACATTGTCTTGCTTTCATGAAATATGTGTCTTTTAATGAGCAAAACGAATAAAGTGTTTACAAAAAGTGTCTTTCTACATATATATAATGTAAAACAAGTGTATGCAGCTATGTAAGGTGTTTGACCGTCAAATGGCGCCTCTTATTTGAAATATTCTTGCCGGTCAACTCTTTTCGTTTGTGATCAGAAAATCTGTCTTTGGAAGACACGAGAAAAATTAAAATAGAACAAAGTGTTAATGCTTGATCATTCCACTCATTAATCAAAAACAGAATTGAGTGTGTTTTCTCTCTCCCTCTTTTCATTGTGTCCGAATGAAACAGTTTTTTTTCTGACAGTTTGAAAATGTTGACAGTTTTTTACATGCTCTGGTCGTCTGAGGGGGCATAAAATATGCTTATAACCCGATTTTAGTCTATAATCTTCATATTTAGAGTTTATGCCAAAAAAATAAAAAAAACCCAAAAGTGCAATGATGAGTTTAATAAAATCGACAAAAAAAGTGCACAGCTTTTTGATTGACACACGAAACTTATACTATTTTGTCAAGATTGAAATTTTTTATAATGGAAATTAAGGTAACTTGTGTTGGCTAAAATAAGTCGCTCAATTGGCGTTTTGGCTTTTTGCGTGGTGTACATATTTTTAACGGTTTGCTATATTTGCGTTTCATCTCACGACAAGTCCGATGTACAGCACTTGCATCCTTTTGACTCGACGAAACATGAACTTTTGTCAAAGACAACTTATCATCACAATTTTCATCATCATCATTATCACACTTGGGCACATTCTCAAAATCACCGCTTTTTGGCGGTTTGACGTTTGATAAGGCTAAATTATTATTTATCTCACGCTTTTTGTCATCCAGATCAATATTGGGGACGGTATAATGACGCGGGTCGGTTTTGATTAGAAAGCCCATGCGCGTTGAGGCGGCGATATGTTCGATGACAATGGACTTGATTGTGATCGCTGGCACCTCGAAAAAATCGGCAACGGCTCTTGTAATCTCCAATGCAGTCGCCGGCTTATCGAGCCGCCGCATAATTTCCAACAAAATGGCGCCGTTCATATATGTCACTTTCTCTCTATTGCCATTGTTGTTGCGTGCACGTTTCTTTGCTGCGTTGTTGTTGCCTCTACAATTTGACATATTAACTAAAATTTTGTATTTTCAGACGAAATAATTTTTTTTTTTGACTTTTTATAACTTTTATTTTTATATAAAAATTGTTTGGCTCATGAATACAATAGGTCCTTAAATGAAAAAAATTCTGAAAAAAACAAATTAAAATAATTATTTATGCCTGCTTGGTTAATCAATTTGTACGCCATAAGAAATAAATAAGCTGCTCATAATTTGTGTCTAACCTAATGAATATTCAAAGATATTCACACAGCTGCCAGCGCTTGGTGCGCGCCTCGCGCCAAACTTGCAGCAAGAGCGTTGTGGCGCGCAGGCTCTTGTCCAAAAATGCCGTTGTGTGCCGTCAATCAGTAGTCAAATAATAAATCAATCAATTTGAAGGGTAAAAGGCAATCAGAGTATCAAATTTCAAGAGCACTCGGTGTGTGTGGCTTCGGTTCGTTGGCTGTCCTCCTTTGGTTTTTGTTTTTGCTTGTTTGGTTGGTTGCCAAACTGTTTCAAACACTTATGAAACTCTCATTAGTGGCAGTCAACGCCTCTTTATGGCTGCACATTTCGAATAGTTTAAGGCAAAGTTTAAGTAATAAATTTGGCACATGTGTTGAACAATTGGCTTGATTAATTGAAGTGATCACCGAAATAATTCCATTACAAAGTAATTTAAAAAGGCTCAGTTTAGCATGAGAGCAACAATTTAGTCTTTTTGGACATCTTTGCGAAGCTTCTGTAAGTCATGTAAGTAATATCGTGATTTGGTGTATTCAAATGCCTTATGTGCTGTGTGGCCTCATGTGACATAAGAGTAGACAAAACTTATTTTTTTTATTATTTTATTATTTTTACAATAAAATCACAAAACTTTCTGGCATTTTTCTTTCATTGATCCAACTTTGCCACGAATGTGTAGAACAATTTGAATTAAATGCTGGGAATACTGAAACGATAACAGTTTGCTTTTGAACTTTCATGTGACTTAAATCACACATAATTGGTTATTTATTTTACGTCCAAGCCAAGCCAACGAAAAACTCAAATGAAAGTAACCAAGTAAGCAAAGTTATAAACTAAAAGCCGATTAGTCAATCTCAAACAAGTTTGTGTTGAACTAAGAAGCTTTTAGTTTGCAAACGTACTGAGACATATTTGATGTTCAGAGCATTTCATAGAACACAATGCAATACTTTGAAAACATGCCGCAAAGTCAAGGCAAGGAAATCAATATATTATTTAATGTGTGTAATTTTAACATCAGACGAATATGTTACATCAACACACATGTAATGTAAATTTTGCATTGGCAAATATTTGAAAGACTAAGTTGAGCTAATATTGAAGGTAGTTGAGTATTCATTGTAGCTGTTGATATTTTCCACTTGAAGAAATAAAATTTGATCATATAAACTATGATTAGCCATCTAAGATACATGAGTTTATTTGACTAATCGTCTCTCTTAGACACGAAAGACAATAGTTCCAAGTTTTTCGCATTTACACATCATCATATAAGTATTAAGTCTTCAACATATACAAAGTGTAATCAAACTTGTTGTTTTTCGATAAAGTTAATTCAAAGTTTGATGAACTTGCTCGAAACCAGTTAAGACAATCAACGACATGCGCTACAGCAGCAAAGTGTGAGCTCACAATCGAAGTCGGCTTGAATACAATTCAATTCGTTTTTCGTTTTGGCCTTGTGCAGTTTGCAATTAAAGTGATTTTGACGTCAACAAGCGGCGAGAACATGTTCAAATGGTGCCCGGCTGTTAGACCGCATGCGGCGACCAACAACTCTTGTGATTTAATCACAGTGTCAACTTATGCGCCATAATGGAAACCATGCATAACACTTTCCTATTGTACAAGTATTTGTAAATTGTTTACTTCTGTAAACAACTTTGCAAGCTGTGTCCGTGTGTGTGTTACGTATGGCCAACTTTCTTTTATGCGTCAACAGTTTTTCAGTTCATTGTCAACGACGTTCGATTGCGTCTTTTCATACAGTATTTTCTTGCTTTCGTTGATAATAGTATTCAATGCAATTAATAATTGCTTCAATGCAAATGTCAAATAGACACGAATGCCTGCATGGCCCACATTGCGATCGTCCAACTTCACGACCGAACCGACCAAGCAAAACATTTACGTCATCACGTAACATAACATAACGTCATATAAAGTAACGTGAGGAAATAGACCAAGTTGCCTGACTGCGTGGCTAACTGACTGTAAAATATTGACAAAATATTTTGCTCATTTCAAGCGAAAGTTTTCCATTTTCCGTCAATTAAATTTATTATTATATGTTTGTTGTTTTTTTTTCTCTCTCCAATGTCTTTCTCTCTGTTTGTTTGTGTTAAATTTACCCAAGCAAAACTTGGAAATTGTGTCACAAATTCTGTTGAAAGTTTTAACGACGCGCCAAGAGTTGAAATATTCATTGAAAATTTATTGAAAAAGGAAAACAATTTCAACTGATTTATGCTTTTCGGTACTGTAATTGAGTTATTATATCGGACAATATAAGTTTCAAACATTTCCTTGAAGACCAAGCCGTTTCTTGCTGCATTATAAAATTGACATCAATGTCATGCATAAATCTCCTACAAATAATTTATGTATTTGAAATCTTGAAATTTAAAAAATAAATAAAAATGTAAGAGAAAATTAATTCGCTAATCATCGATTTTTTATACCGACCAAACCGGCTTAACATTTTTGCATTTGCACTTTGCTCGAAGTCAAGCACCTTACACTGTGCATGTTTGAAGATCATAAATATGAAGATATTGACAATATTTAACCAGCTTTGCCGAAACCTATATACTACACATACTACACTTTTTTTTGGGATCTCTATCTCGTCGGCTTTCGCTGATAAGAGTTAATCCACTTTTTCATCTTGCCTGCTTAATTTACCGTACACAGAGAAAAAAAATGTCGGTCTGAGAACAGCACAGATTGTACTTGAATCAACAACACACCAAATTAAGTTGTAATTAGTCTAAATATTCTCGAAATAAGTAAGATTTAGACTTAATATCAAAATCGACACCAAAATGGATTTGAATCAACTACAAAATGTCAATTCATACACATTTTATACTTGAAAACAAATCAAGAACACAAAAATTTAAACTAAAACCAAATAAACTTGAAATAACAACGCTCTCTTCTTATCCCTTCTTTCTCTCTTACTCCTTTGAACAAAAATGTTAAAACAATTAAAATTTATGAAATATCATATGTTTCTATGTGTCTTGCTGTGGCTCAGAATTTAGTGTGTTTGACTATGATACCGAAGGCATGAGGTTCAATGCCCTATAAGGCAAAAGTTTTTTTGTTTACTAAATATTTCTTCTTCTCTTGGAACAAAAATGATTTCAATAAATAAAATTTATGAAATATCAATTGTTCCTATGTTGTTTCCTGTGGCTCAGAGCTTAGTGTGTTGCCCTATGAAATGGAAGGTAAGAGGTTCAAATCCTCTGGGACACCAAAGTCTTTCTGTTTATTTTTTTCTCTGTGTAGATTATAATTCATCACATGAGTTCCAATTGGAATTCGTTTGCTGCAAACTCCAAGCTCAACACATCACTCCAATCACCGCTTGTTTGTGTCATATTCTTATGTATATGTCGACAAAGAGTAAAGCATCAATTAATGTCAGAACTTTGCTGATTCTGACATACATACATATGTTAGATATAATTACATTTGAACATTTAAGCATTTGATTTTCGTGCATACAACTCAGATTTCCACAGCAAACGGTAGTAAAACTAGCAGCATCATATCTAGAGCAATAATCTCATAGTTCTAAACATACAATGAGACGATAAGACCAATGGAACGCAGCAACGGTCGCATGTCATTGTCTGCGCCCAAATCAAGCGACCAACGTGGATTAGATTAGTTCACAGTGCTATCTTACAAACACAGGCATAGATAAGTAGATAGATAGATAGAGACAAACTTAACAATTGAATAGAAACTGAGAATAATGCCGCTTCCTTTTATGCACAGCGTTGATATAAATAAAGAGACGTTTGTCCGCTGACACTCAGTCTGCGATTTGAATATCCGAACGGCAGTTCAGAAAAGTTAGTCATTGTTCCTGAACTTAAAATGTCAATGGAGTGAGTGAATTATTTTATAAGAGGAATTAATAATTATACCTTCATCTATTACACAGTCTAGAACCACATTTTGTCAGCTTGCCTCTTGGACAAATCAAAGGCTGTAAACGGCAATCAATCTACGGAGATGATTACTATAGCTTCGAAGGTATACCCTACGCGCAGCCACCGCTGGGTGAATTGCGATTCAAGGCACCCGTGCCTATAGAATCTTGGAGTGGCGTACGAGACTGCACGGAGTGTGCAAATAAGCCGATGCAGAAAAGTGATCTGACTCAGCAGATTGAAGGCGATGAGGATTGTCTCTATTTAAATGTTTATGCCAAGACGGTATTCTTAAATCACAATATCAATATAGTTATGTCACTAAATGTTGTCTTCTACAATAGCTATCATTTGTGAAACCTTTACCGGTGCTGGTATGGATTTATGGCGGCGCTTTTTCCAGGGGAGAGGCAACGCGTGATCTTTACAGTCCGGACTACTTCATGATGAAGGATGTTGTGTTGATCACCTTTAATTTTCGTGGCTGCTCATTGGGTGAGTCATCTTTATAGCTGAGAGAAAATGTAGATTTATTAAACTATATGTATGTATATCGTTTATTAAATTATGTATTACTTCCTCATTCTGTCGCTTACCTAAGTGAGGTTAGAACATGTTTGAATCACGTTAAGTTTAAAAGGTTTTAGAAAGCATATACATATGTATTAGAGGTCTGCATGAATGCATTCAAATAAGCAAATGAATAGTTTATTTTAAAAACCAGTAAGGATGCCATAGTCGGCAATATAATACTCTGCACACATGGTAGGCTGTGCCACACCCCAAATCTAGAAAAAAATATTGATTTGACTTCATCTAGTCAAATAGGGTTAAAAATATCACTGAAATCCGTCAAAAAATGTGGAATTTATGAAAAATTTGAGTTTTTCGATCGTCGGGATATTTATTTACTGAGTTCGTACCTTCAATAGTTTTGGAGACACAGCCATTTATAGAGGAGGAAATTGTTGAGTGCAGTTTTGTAGGGCTACTCATACTGAGTCTACATAGCAACTTTCATATTTCTATCTCTTTGGATGTTCGAGTTATAGCGTTTTGAAAAAGTGGGTGCTGCTGGATGGGCGGGAAGGAGTGGGCGTGGTACAAAACCGTTCAAACTTAATCTGCTGCCGAGCATCACGAGTCTACCCTCCGAATTTTAAGTCTGTAGCTCTTATAGTTTCCGAGAACCATTGGTGAATACGGACGGACAGACGGACGGACATGGCTTAATTCTCGACTTCGAACTATCCTGTACCTTCAATTTGTAACAACTGTTTGAAGGCGTTGCCCCACAAGGTACAGGGTATATATACAGGAATGATCATAGCACGTAAACTATAAGATCTAGAGACTTGCAGATCAAGTTTGATTAGATTTGAGTTAATTCATGCAGATCTCTATTATATTCTTGTAAAAAAAAAGAAAAGAAATGTTTCATAATTGGCTTTAATTTTACAGGTTTCCTTAGTCTGAAGGACGCAAGCCTCGGTGTTCCTGGCAATGCAGGGCTTAAAGATCAAGTACTTGCCTTAAAATGGGTTAAACAACACATAAGTCACTTCAATGGTGATTCTAATAATATAACAATATTCGGTAACAGTGCAGGTGGCCTATCAACGCACTACATGATGACCACAGAACAAACACGCGGAATGTTTCACAAGGCTATAGTAATGTCTGGTTGCTTACTTAACTTTTGGTCTGACACAAAACCCCTTGATTTTGGTTATCGTTTGGCCGTACAGCATGGTTATCGAGGTGAAAATGTCGATAGGGAAGTGTTGGCCCATTTACGTACATTGCCGGCAAGTAAATTGGTCGATCACAATTTGCTTACAAACGAAGAGCGTCGCAATGGTTATATTTATCCATTTGCACCGACAGTTGAGTCATATGTAGGCGCCGATTGTGTTATACCCGAGTCACCTTTAGAAATGCTACGTAAAGCATGGGGCAATCAAATACCCATGATGATTGGTGGCACTTCGTTTGAGGGTCTTTTCATGTATCCAAGCTTGAAAGCCAATTTGGCAGGATTGAGTGGTTTCGAAATTGATCCAACATTATTTGTACCGTACGATGTGAAAGTGCAGCGAACTGAAGCAGAGAATAAAGCTCTCGGTGAACTCTTGATCAAAACGTACTTTGGTAAAGAACACCCTAGTCCGGACTACATAATTAATTTTTTGGATGTACGTTCAAAATTACTTTTGAATACTGAAATATTGTTTGAGAATTTAATTTAATGTTACATTTTTTGCAGTACTATTCGTACAAGACGTTCTGGCACGGCCTTTATCGCACTGTCTGCTCGCGTCTTAAGTACGCTACCAATGTGTCCACCTATTGCTATCGCTTTGATTTTGACTCACCTTTCTTTAATTTTTATCGCAAGAAATTCTGTGGCGATGACATTCAAACGGGCGTTGCACATGCCGATGAGGTTGGCTACCTCTTTTTCAGAAGCTCAGCTCCGAAATTGGATAAAACTGCGTCGGAGTATAAGACTATAGAACGCATGGTTGGCATATGGACATCGTTTGCCACAAATTCGGATCCAAACTGTCCGGAACTAGGCACGGTAAAATGGGCGCCATTGACGGCAACGGATCCAGATAAAGTCCTTAATATAAGCCTTGAGTTAAGTATAATTGATTTGCCTGAACGGGACAAATTAACTGTTTGGCAAAGTCTTTATAAGCCGGAGCAGTTATTTTAAACCCCCAGTTCCATTTTAATTTAGTCAACTGTTTCATTATTTGTATTGTTACCAGCAAATTAATAAAAACCGCTGGGGACGGTGTAGTAGAGTATACTCGACAATACCCTGCACACATGATGGGCATTGCAACTCCGCAAAACTCAAAAAAGAAATTATGCATCTGACATTGTCCATTTATATGTACATTGTTCAAATTGTAAGAATAAAATAATAAAAAATTAAGTTGACAACAGATTGATAGAATAAAAATGTGAATGTGAAAAATGTCAATCTAGAAGTGAAGTCGAAGTAGTTTTCGTTACACGATTCGATTATGAACGCTTATTTGGGCCTTCTAACTCAAGTTTAGTTTATTGATTACCTTTTCCATTGCTCTCTTCTCTTTTTGTTCCTTTTTACACCATTAGTTATTGCACTTTGAAAATTAAGATGACATCGAGATACTCTCACTGATACTGTTTATACCCTGTACACACTGTGTGTCGGGGTATATTAGGTTTGTTTCAGACCAAATGTATGTAACACCAAGAAAGAGGAGAGGGAGACACTATAAAGTATATATGTACATATATTCTTGATCAGGACGACAAGACGAGTTGATATAACCATGTCCGTCCGGCTGTCCTCACCAATATTTATCGGAAACTATAAGAGCTAGGGGCTTAAAATTTGGAAGGAAGACTCGTGTAGTCATGCGCTACTTCAAGTTGGAAGGGTTTTTTTTCCACGCCCACACCTTCCCGCCCATCCAGCACCGCCGTTTACACATAGTGTGTTTGTTTGAACGAAATATATTTTACTCACTGAAGGACGGGAGGGGGACCCCATAAAGTATATATATATATATATATATATTCTGTCCGTCCGTCTATCCGTCCCTCCGTCCTCACCAACGGTTCTCGGAAACTATAAGAGCTAGAGACTTGAAATTTGGACGGTAGACTCGTGATGCTCGGCAGCAGATCAAGTTTGTTTTTTGTTTGTGCCACGCCCAACCAGAACCGCCTACTTTTTCAAAACGCTATATGTCGAACATCGAAATAGATAGAAACATGAAAGTCGGTATGTAAATATAAATACATATATACCCCAATTTTTCCCTCTCTCCCTCATTTCCCCTCACCCAGTTGTTTTTTATAAGTTGCTATATCTCCAAAACTAATTAAGGAACAAACCTGAAGATACAACCTCAGTAAATATACATCAATAAAACTGCATACCACAAAATTGTTAATATTTTAAAAACTATTTGATTAGGCGATGTAGATTTCGGGTGTGGCACCGCCTAACATGTGTTCAGGGTATTATATACTCGACTATACCACCCTTACCGGTTTTAATTATATATTTTTATCGTTTAAAATGACAACAAAATAGTTTTTTTAATTGTTGCATGTCATTTAGTCTTGACGAGCTTATCAGATAAACGATTCTTAATGTAAATTAAAAAAAATAAACTTTAATTTGATCAATTATAGTTTTTATTTAATTTATTTTAGACCTTACACACTTCGCTATTTTTATCAGTCAAACTATTGGTTGCAATGTGTACGGTCAAATTATACGAGTTTATTTTACGAGCATCGATTTTCGCGTCAAAGATTTTGGGGCTCAACAGCTTCAAATATAATGGAAACAAACACTGTGTGGAACAATCCAGATATGCAAAAGACTATTGCACAGCGATTCATCTAATATTTTTTTTAACGTATCCTTTATACGTGTACCATGGATTCCATTTCGCAAATTTGTTTTTCAAAGATCCGTTGCGCTTCATCTCAAAAATGTGTACAATATTAATGGCTTTGATGACTTTCTGTGACATGATTTTAAGAAATACTAGAAATCAGAGAATTATAAAAATATGCAATATTTTTTTGACTTTAAAGAGTAAATACTTTGCAAAACTAAAGCTCAAATATTCAAAAATGTTCTATGTATACTTTTTTGTAATGATCGGCATATATTTAGAACAAGGTTTCGATCTCCTGCGCTGTTTCTTGATGGTCAGAGCCCTCAAGCACACTTACCTTTTGGATTTTATATACTTAACGTTTTTCTTTTACGAGTGGTATATTCTCAACACAGCATTGATCGTATACACAATCATATTGTTGAACATCACTGAGTTTTTTAATTGGATAAACAAGAATGTCGAAAAGTTGAGAATACATAAAACCGAATTGCATAAATATCTGCAACTACATGAACAATTGGCAAGCTTTGCCACTGAAGTGGATGACATTTTTTGTTTTCATATTTGGCTATGGTTTTTTATATTTATTTCATACAACACAAAGTTATTTTATTTGTCATACTACTTTATATTTAAATTGAAAGTCTTTGACGTGAGAGCAAAATTGGCAGTTGGCTTGTTATTAACAAAGCTCATGCATGCCGTTTTGGTTAACTTCATTTCTGAACGCTTAAAGTTTACCAAAAATAATATTCATGAATTATTAAAGTCTCATGCACTCAACTCAACAGATAATACTTGGACATGCCGGGTAGGCTTCAAACGTTCATACAAAGACATTCAAATACTAAGAAAATATTCTCTCTTTTTTCGCAGGTATGTGAGATGTTTCATATAACGCGTAAAATAACAGTAAAACGGAATTCTATTTGTGGGATCTTTGACTTAAATCGTGCATTTGCTTTTACTTTAGTGACCAACTGTATTTTATATGCCACTGTAATTATACAATACGATTTGGCTTTCGGGAATAATTAATTATTGAGACATCAAACAATCGATTTAAGGAAAATTTTTATAATTCTTTATTTTTGTGAATAAATGTTAAAAGGCACAAAAGCCGTTTAAATATAAGAGTTATTTGTAAAATATATATAAAGCACATATAAAATACTCGCTGGATGCGTTCTCAAAACTTAAAGCTTTGTAAATGTAAAAAAAATATCCCCTAAATACTTAATAAAGTTTTTGTAGTTGTTGAGAAATTACTTAGTAAAAATTTTAATGAAACTAACTTATGGGATGAGTTGACTTCATTAATCACTCGGTTTTGTTCTCAACACGGTTAACAGTTTGGTTGACTTTGATGATAAGCAAGTCATTTTTATACTCTTCACGTAGTGAATAGTATTATAAGTTAGTGCTGAAGTTTGTAACACATAAAAATATTCACTTGCGACTATGTAAAGTATATATATTCTTGATCAGCATGACAAACGAGTTGATTGAGCCATGTCCGTATTTCTGTATATATACGATCTCCTCCCATAGTTTTGAAGACATCCAGCTGAAATTTTGCACACAGTCTTCTTTTTTGTGCGATCAACTCATTTGTCGGAACCGGACATATCGGACCACTGGAATTGGTAGCCCCCATACGAAAAGAAGAAGAAAAGTGAACAAAACTTGAATCGTTGTATGGAAAACTTTTTTGTTTTGTAAGATAGAGGGCTGAAATTTTAAACAGAGTAGTTTTAAATGCCTGAGAGTTTCATTGAGATCGGGCAACTAGAACTGGTACCTGCCATACAAAATGAAGAAGGGAAAGAGAAGCAAGATTCTCGTCGTTGTATGGAAAACTTTTTTGTTTCTTAATCAATTGACTTGAAACATCACTCTTATAATGGGCTCAAAAAAATGGGCGTGGCCAAAGAAATGTGCGTGAAGAGTATATAAGCTTCAGCCCTGCTGAAGTTAGCGTCCTTACTCGTTAAATATTCAATTTGCATTCAATTGAAATGTAAGTATTCTTTGCTTAACTCATGTACTCATTATAAATATATTTTTGAGCTTCCGGTATAAGCAATCATGTCTTTTTTAGTTCATCATTGTTTTATAAGTGTTTGCATAACAAGACCGACGGATGGCAAAACAAGTTGCTTGCATAATTAAGACACCAACCAAAAACCAAAATCATTGTTTTATTTGATCAAAGTTGTCAAAGAGATTTGGAGGCGCCACCTGTGGATGCAACTTCAGCGACATTTCGTGCTCAGTTAAATCGCATTGGAAAATGTTTTTTATCTAACAAAGATTGTCGATTGAACGTTGCCGTTTGGCAAGTTCATAAGCACGTTGGCTAATCTCGTGCAAGTGCAAAAAAGTCGTGAAGTGGAAAAGTTGTCGGAAAATGCCAACAAAAACAACAATCGAAACTTTGTCGACCGCAGCAAAGAAAAGAAAAATTTCAAGAAACAAACAATTACCAAACCGGTCAAGCGAACAGAAAATGTTGAAAAACGCCAATTGAACAAACAGACAGACATACAGACAGACGAAATAATTTACAACATACAGTTACATTAAATGAATATCGCGCTGCATTTCCTTTTATTTATTTTTCTTTTACACGAAACTCTCTTTGCGTTTATTTTCTTTTAATTTCTTTATTCATTTTGCTTTTCATTTTCATCTGTTACATAATACACAAAAGAAAATTTACTTCTCACATCGAAATTTTCAAATGCAACAAGTTAAGGCACAAACACTCGCATACACTCACACGCATACACACACGCACACAATGTAAAATGCGTTGTCGCCGTCATCGTCGCCAATTTGCGTTGAAAATGGAGCGCTTCCGGAAAAACAACTTTTACCGTTTGCCAACAACTCGCAAATCATCAAACTCAATTTGTGTAAAAAAAAAAAAAATGTTGTGCCAACAAGATAGCTGCGAAAATACCAAGAATCAGGAAAACTCAAATGAAATTGTGCATTAAAATTGCATTTGCAATCAAATTGCCACGTAACGAGTAAAAATTCAGTGCGCTACGCACACATAGATGGCGCTGGCAAAGGTCATGAATCATAGCTCG
The DNA here is from genome assembly GCA_034638295.1 of Phortica okadai. Classification (NCBI taxonomy): domain Eukaryota; kingdom Metazoa; phylum Arthropoda; class Insecta; order Diptera; family Drosophilidae; genus Phortica; species Phortica okadai. The sequence continues at coordinate 12,639,100 of CM067851.1, read as the reverse complement.
ATTGGTTGCAATAGTGGGTACAGGTCTCCACAGTTATCTATCCCCTGAGGCGCGTTCGCAGAGTAAGTTCAAATCGACCATAATAATGCGAAAAGAGATTTCCACATTTCAATATTATGTAGTCTTATGTTACATATGGTCACTCAACACATATAACAGTTCAATGTTGTGACAGCACAAACAATTTTAAGCAATAATCGTCTGTATGTGCCATGCGGCAGCTACGTAACATAAGCGTATCTCATACAAACAGTGCCAAATTGGTCGCAAACGGCATTCAACTCGGAAATACTCGTTGTGCATTAACCAGTCAACGTGACTGACTGCAGGATACAAACTGACCGTACAAGCGGGCTGCAAAATTGGCCGCAAGCACGGCAACTTGTTACTTGTGTTGGTGTACTTTCAATCATTTTTGGTCGACTTCATTTTGTGTACGCTCGCTTCTTTGACAACCAGGAAATCGGTTTTAATCATGCTGGTTGGGGCACAACGTGCACAAAATCCTTGTGGCAAGCCCAACGAGCCACCGAACGGTCGCGGCATGTGTTTGCGGTGGTTAAGCACGCATCGGCTGATTGTTGGCATAGTAATTGTCGACTAGTTGTGGCTCCAGTGGCGGCTGCGGCGGCGCTGCGCTGTTTGGTCTGCGCCAACGTTTGCGTTTGTCATAAGAGCCATGGCAATAATAATTGCTGCTTTTAACTGACGGCATGAATTGCAATTACGTTTGCTGACTTTGCTGCACGTTTGACGTGTACATGAGATACATTTTACAGCTACTTACTTACTTACTCTGTCTGTATATGACAAGTCGTTTTGTATGAACATTAAAAAGAAAAGTATATTGCTGCTATCATTGTCGTTGTTGTTGTTGTCATTTCACCGCTTTAACAAGTTTTCAATTGTTCAAGCGGTTTTGACTTTGCCATTGTTGTTATTATCTCTCGCATTCTCTCTTGCTGCCTCTTTTGTTGCTTCATTTCGCCTTTCTACAACAGTTAATTCACTTTCATTGCTTTTGTTTGCCACTTGCAACTTGCTTGACTCGCAGCAAACATTTTTCTGCTTTTGTTATTTAAGCGTATGTCGGCGTCTTGATCAAGCTCAATTTCCCAGCGAAGTTCGTGTAAAGCATTTCAACGATATTGTTGAATTAAGCGCGCAATCAAAACACAACAACAACAAATAAAAAAAAATTAAATAAAATTAAATAAAATAAATAGAATTTGGTTTGAAAAATTAACATTAAAAGTTTTTCGTTAATGGAAACTTTTGTAAAAATATAAGTTTGTTTCATTAAAAAAATAACTTGTCTTTCAAAGCATGTCCTTGCCAAAAGCCGTAAGTTTTGCACATTGTCTGTGATGTGTGTTAATCTGTTTAATTGCTTCATATTACAAAAAGCACAAATTAAAAGCTACAAGTGCATGCAGAAAATCTGCGATTAAAATAAGCCAATAAGAGCGAAATTAAATCAAACATACAACAATGAAATGAAACAAGACAAAAATTAATTAACTTTTTCCTTGAAATTAATTGAAGTGAAAAAATGAAATAAAAACAGACTAAAGTTACCCAAAGGACCATTTACGCTCGCTTTTGTTATTGTTTTTGTTTTTGTTTTTGTAGCATATCCTCGGCGCAATTATTACAAATTGCCAATTGGATTTCAAGTGGCGAACGATTAAAATTCAATGCACTGTAAAAAAAGCATAAGCAAAAAAGAAATCATGGAAATAATGCAATTATATGAAAAATTAACTAAGCGGTAAAATCAAGCAACAACAACAATAATAAAACAAACAACGTGAATAAAATTTCAATTAGAAATCATAAAAAATGCAATTCAACGGAAATGATATAATTAAATTGATCAATTAGCATATTTAAATCGATTCTAAATTATTTGTACATAATTCAACAATCATGCATGATGAGTTCTTTTTTTTATATTTTATTTTATTTACTTATTTAATAATGATTTTTTTTTTATTATTTTTAAAACGTGCTCAATAAACAAAACAAACAGTTTATTAATTATGCATTTATTTTTTAGTCTAATTAAATAACATTTGATTGTAACCGCAAAGCAAACAAAGATGCACAATTTAAGTTTAATAACAAACATGAGTTTGTATACCAAACGGGCAACTTAAATATAAAACTTATCTCGAACAGATGTCGTATCATCAAATCATTTTAGTTTAGACACTTTTTTCACTCTTATCCGTAGGATTTATAGTTTCGAGCAATTGTTTCGAAGTCTTCGTTAATACTTACATATACAATATATTAAATCATGAAGAATACATCTTTGGCAAGAGTATATTAACTTTGTCATGAAGTTTGCAACGCAGAGAATGAGACATCTCTGACTATATATAAAGAATATATATTCTTGATCAGCACGACGAGACAAGCTCATATAGCCATGTTCGACTGTCTGTCTGTCTGTTTCAATATCAACTGCTCGCTCAGATTTAACGATATAAAAAAAATTTGAACGCAGAAAATTTTCTTATCCTTGTAGGCACTTTGTGTGTTGAAATCAGCTTGGTCGGATCACTATAGCATATATGTAGCTGCTATAGGAATGATGGGTCAAAAGTAAGGTTGTTGATAAAAAAACGCTTTTATTTAAAAGCTATCACCTCAATTTTTTGCACAAAAACATCTTGGACATCAATAAAGACACACTCTGAATTTGTTAAAGATCGGAAAACTATAGCTTATAGCTCACATAGGAACAATGAGTCAAAAATTAAGTTTTTGTTAGAATAACTTTTTTGTTCTAAAATATAAACAGATAAAACTTTGTAACCACTCAGGCAAAGCCACACACATTTTCTAATTTGTTTTTTTCTTTGTATATATGATTCATATTGGAAAAACTACAAGAATAATTAGGAAAATCAATGCAAGAGTATATAAGCTTCGGCAAACCTGAAAATAGCTCCCCTACTGTTTTTTGTGTTATCGAAATGAACTTGTATGCAAATTATTATTTCATATTTTCCAATAAAGATAAATCTGCTAAAAGATTCCAACATCAACTAAATGACCTTACTCTTACAACGTTTTTTTTTATATCATTGTTCGAAACATTGAAAAACTTATTTAGTTTTCATTAACATGACTGAACAATCTTTAATGCTATCTTATTTATTCTAAAGAAACAATTTAAATTATAATATTTATTTAGAAAATGTATACTTAACTTTCATCTTCAAGTTCTTAAATAATTTCTCATTTCTCATATGCCAAACAACTCATTAAGTAATAGAAAAATTGCTGGCGACGATTTGCCATATTGTTTTATTGTTGTTTTATTACTTCCGGCAACAAGCTAACCGACACTTAATATATACGCTCGCACATGCAGACACATACATCCATATATATATGTATGTTCATAGAATCATGACAAAATACAGCAGGCAATACAACTCACATGTGCACAGATACATACATACCTACATATGTATTTGTGCATAAAAGTATAATGAAGAACATAAAACAGTTCATAAAAGCTTTCATCAAATTTTGTGCTAATATTGCACTTTACTATATAAATAATCATAAACATTTGACTAATTTGATTGTGTCATTTATATGCTGAGACAAACCAAAAGAACCACAACCATGAAAAGTATCCATGCCCACCTTCGGCTATACCGACTGTTTGACACGCTATGCTGGTGCGTCCCCATACACCATTATGCACTTATTCCCCATTATAGTCAGTTGACATCTGCTTGTATTTATAACTATCACCTTTCTCGAAGTATTACTGCCTTGTTTTCACTTCTTCATGGCATTTTGTGTTATAAGTTGCAAAGCTCTTTGTTGAAGAGCAGAGATTTAAATTTTTTTCTCGCACTTATGGCAATGACAATGTATAAATCTTGCTTTCAGGCGTTAACGTTTCTCTTCATCACCTTCATGTTATTCGCATTGACAAGAGGCTATCCATCAAAGGAGAAACTCAAGTGAGTAACAAGCGCTTAAATAAATAAACTCAAACACAAAAACAATGTAACAGTAACAAAAATAAAAACAGAAGCAAATAAAAGACACGCACACAAACTTAAACATAAGCAAACGGAAACACACACTCATGCACACACATACTTACAGACATAAAGGCATAGGGTTCATGTAAGGCACACAAGTCTCTCAACTTGCATGACCGCCATTTATAATTTCTCAACTTCATCTTATATTTCTTCATGGACTTTCTCCTCTTGTTCTTCCCGTTTTTCGTCATCTTGTTCAAATAATACTTATAATACTTTAACCACGCATAGAATACGCATACACGTGCCCGTTAAGCATCACACACATGTGCACACCAAGACGGTCATAAAGAAAGTGCCGTTGCCGATACCCGTGCCGGTCAAGGAGCATCATCACGAAGAGCATAAAAAGCATCATCATCATCATCGTCAGCATCAACATGAGGAAATCGAGGACGATTTTGAGGGTTATGACTATCCCAAAAAGAAACGACAAACGCGACATCCCTTCATATAAACGCTTCTTCACTTCCGTTCTGTTCGGTTCGGTTCTGTTCTGTTCTGTTCTGTTTTCTGCTCTGCTCAGTTCAGTTCAGTTCCGTTCAATCTCAACTTGATTCCATCATGTGAAGTGATGCGAAGTGACGTGAAGCGCAAAGAGCAACAAATCGTGTCAACATGTTCCGAATTTCGTGTACTTCTAAGCTGTGCTACTTTGGACACATTTGCTCGTATTGTCTATAAAATATAATCAAATGTAATGAAATATATATTCTCGCAGATTAAGCAAATACAAAAACCAAAATAATGTTAAGCTATAACAACAACAAAGACAAAGCCAAAAAGAAAATCGCATACTTTCGTTAAGCGTTGCTCAGTGTTGTTATTATCTCTGCTCCCCCTTCCTCACTCGTTCTGTATCTATCTCAGCCTTTGTCACTGCCGCTCCTTGTGTCTCGCTACGTATACAATCTATCTTCCTATTCATGCTAAATGTGACTTGTTAGTGTTTAATGTTTAAGTGAAACTTTTGTTTTGTGTGCAATAATGTCAACAATATGTTTTATATTTTAAGTACAATTTAAATACAAGACGAAAATATGCTACAATTTTGCTTGTCTTTTTATATGCGGTCAGTAACATTTCTTAAAGCTAAGCACACGCACACTAGTGCACATACACGTACACGTACACAAAAAATAGCCATTCTATGCTGAATATGTATTTGTGTCTACCCACATTCCAAAAGCCGTAAGTGAGTAAGTAAGTATGTATTTTGTGTTTGCTTATTTGTTTGTTTGCCAGTGTGTGTGTGTGTGTGTGGGTGTGGGTGTATGTATGCCAAACTTGTTGTTGTGGTTGCTTACTGTTTGGGGTCCTTTTGCTGCTGCTGTCGCTGCTTCTTCTTACTGACTTGTTTATAAACAACATTTGGCACAATTCTGTAAGGCAGCGAAAGTGCTTTTGTGGCGCTTTCAGCACTGATGGGACTAAAAACAAAAAAAGAAAAACCAAAAAAAGAAAAAAAAAACTGAAACATGCACAAAAGCAGAAGAAAGAAACAGGAAAACAAGGTCGTCGGTAACCCAGCAAACATTGAATGACCAATGCGGGCAAGCAAAGCCATAAAAGAGCTTATTAAAAAAAGTTGTAAATAAAAAATAATTTCGTTGTGTTTTTTATAACATACATAAATAAAATGTAAGAACAACAATAGCATAAAAAACAATGTGACGATTTTATAAATAATTATAATGCAATTTAATGGACATTCTGAGATGAGATGAAATTTTTATAATTTTGCGCAAATATTGTGTAAGTCGCTGCGCTGTGAGCACAAACAACAAGATTAAAATTTTAAATGTAAATTTTTAACACAGAACATATATTTTCTTATTTGCTGTGCATTTCAATTGTTTAACGCAGCAGAACAGAAACAATGCGTTCATTAAATAATAATGAAATGTATTCCGGCAAATGGAGTAGTGTAGCAAATGCACAATGTTCTACGTTATATGATTAAAAATATTTTTTTTTATATTTTAAATAAATTACAGAAATTATTTGATGAATTATTTTGCGGATACACACAAGTTTGGGAGAATAAAATTAATTAGAAGAAGATTTTCAAAAAATTCGACATAAAGTTTTAAAATTTTCTGCAAAAATGTTCAAATAGTTGAAATTCTTTTTTTTTATTTTTAAAACAAAAAAAAAAACATTTTATAGTGAATTTGTCTTAATTGTTAATAGATATTTAATTATTTAAGATTAAGTCTCAACTCTGCTTAAATTCTATTGATATTTGTTTTTGTTTACTTAATGTCTTGAAGAATTTCGACTAATGTTCGTTTGCACTCAAAAGTATGCAACATAAAATTTCAAATATTTAACTTGTTGCTTTCAAGCAAAAAAATGTTGTTGACTTTTGATAAAATAAACAACCCGCCAAAAAAAAGAAGATAAATCACGTTATTGTGAATTCACACGTACGTCATATGCACACTGAGGTACTTTTTTGCAATTCTACTTAATTGGTTCTACTTTTTTTTGGTTTTGATGCTGATGTAAGCAACTAAAAACGAGCAAGGCGCAAAAACAAGTTTTCAATTTTTCCAGCAAATTTTTCTACAACAAAGCGAAATACATACAACTAAAGCGACCGTAACGTTAAGCAGAAACGAAGGAGAAAAAAGGAATTATAATACAAGAGCAGATGCGATTATATACACACATATGAAATATGCATGCACGTTCCTGTGCTGAATGCCCTTAACAATACACGCCCATACGGCCCCGGCCAACCTAACCAAGTACTACTTTGTGTACACACCAACACACACACACAGATACATGCGTGCATATTCATTCAGACGCACGGTATGCTTCGACGCCGACAGTGAGCACGTGCTGTGCTAGTAAACACAAATGTTTAAAAATGTAAACAACATTTGCACGTTGATAAACAGGCCGAAGGCGCAAACGGGCACTCGGGGGAGCCGCTGGAAATGACGAAGGTTCAATGCAGTAAGCGACGAAGCATACAATAGTAGTGAAAGAAACGAACAAGTGAGCGAGCGAGCGAGTGAGTGAGTGAGTGAGCGAAAAACTAACCGAGCAAGTTAATGAGCGCGTGTGGGAGTGAGTGAGAGAGAATGCGCGGCATTAACTTGAGTTGGCTTAGAATTGGCATTTGTATTTGTACCTGCTGGTTGTGCATGTATGTGTGTGCCTTTTTCATTTGGCTGATCTGAGCTGAGCAGAGTTTTTAAGTGGCGAACACAAGCACGACCACAGACAGCGCCAAGCAAATGCCGCACACATACACGTGTATTTATATTGTTGCAAACAAAGGCACAGCACGAACGTAACGCACACACACACACACACGTACACACAGACACACTTGACTTAAACAAAACCAACACATTGCAGGGCGTCGAAAAGCTGCAAGCGCAGCGACAAGTATTCAACTGCGATTATGTGTGTGTGTGTGTGTGTGTGACATCCCGTTGATGGCTCATTTTATTACATCAAGTATACACTCAAGTAGTTAAACACTCAAACTCTGTCAAAATGAAGAAAAAAAAAACAACAACAAAAGTAAAATAGAAAACGGAAAGAAGAATAATTGAGCGTCAACGTTTGAGTAGATACTCAAAATGTTATTAAGTCATACTCAAGCATCGTTGGCCCGCTTGGCCTGCTTGGCTTGGTCTCCTTAAGCAACTTCGATGTCTACGCATATGCCATCTGCTTGTATATACTTACATATATGTATATATACATATTTACAAACATTTATGCATGTATGTGTATATAAAAATGTGTGCTCATGCTTTTGATGTAATTTATGAATCAAGTCGTACTTAATGCGCTATTAGGCGACACACATAATCAACCGCCGCCCACAGAAATTGTGCTTAGATCGGTAATAAGAAGCGAAACAAAAATGAAACAAAAAGAAAAACTAAATTTAGTAAAACCAATCACGTTTGACACTTCGCACAGACACAGACACAGTTTGCATGTACAACGTTGCGTATAATTAATATATGTTATCGCGACATTTACACAGATTAGTCAGCTGCACAGACATGCACACACACGAGAACAAATTGGCATAGTTTAGAGTAAATGAGTGTATCTGTAGACGGATGTGCGTGTGTGTGTGAGCATTTGTTTGTGGGTGTCAAAATTGCTCGCCATTTGATTAGACACACTAAACGTAAATATTTATTTTAAGCTGTCAGCTAATTTTTGTTTGTGTGCGCAACAAAATTACTCTCGACCTTTACGGTCTGTTTTGTACTAAATGAGCTTCGGGTTCAGTCGGACGGACGGACGGACAAACGGTCAGACAGAGTGGTTCATTTGTGGCTTAAAGTTCATGTACTGGTCATAAAAAAGCTTTGGACGGTAATACATATTTCTTCCTGTACTCTACGCACTAATGCGATAGGGCATATAAGGTTTGTGCAAGTATGTGTTACAACCAAAAGGCGATACAAAGTATTTATAGTCTTGCGTTTGCTCGTTTGTCTTTAAGGCAGAAGAGGGCACACGTGTGGTATACTTGATTTTTGTGTTGCTTCATTTTTTTTCTTGTTGTAAACAATTTTGTGTGCCTCTGATCGCTTGGTTAGTAATTCTGATACATTTTTAAGAATGTAAGGTAATACTTAGCTTAACTTAGTTAACGATACAGGGTGTTCTGAAGGCGCGCGTACTTCCCTTGTCTCGTCTTTGCTGACATGAACATACCAAATTATTATTATTATCATGTAGACTTTCAATAAATATGATTAAGCACATCAATACGCATCAGCAATTTTTAACCCGACGGCAGTTTTGAAGTCCAAACACGAACTGTTTGATTATTTTCTCTTCTGTTTCGGGCTTTTATGCAGTAATTAAAAGGCTCGACCACTTGTCTAAGATAGTACCAAATTTCAGGCGCAAGCGATCAAAATACTTCCGGCAATCATTAAATTCATAAATTTGGAATGTTTCTGAAAGTTTAATAGAAAAACATAAAATATTAAATAAAATTTTCGGTCAGAATGCCTTAGTTTTTTTATATGTAATAATTAATTGTTCAAACAAAACAAGCATATTTTTTAAATAAATTGAATTTAATAAAAACAATCTGTTAGTTTTTAATCATTTTTGAGCATGTTTTATTTAAAGTTCTGATCAATTTTTACGTTAAAAACCTAACCAAACTTAAATTAACCCTTTTTAAATTAAAGCCTTAATTTTATAGAACTTTGGGCTTTTCGTTTATTATCTGTTTACAACCAAAAATCAACTCACCATTGACACATTAAATGATGACTCAGTGAAAATGTTCTTCTTTTTCCATCACTGGGATTGGAAAAGCGCAAAATACGAAAATGTCTGCTCAAATTATGTTTAACAAACGACTCAATAATCTCAAAAACATGTGCAAAGACAGTCAAATGAACAGACTGCCTGCAAGCCATAAAGACTCCTCCGACCTCGGGAGTCTTACAACACGAACATCAAATAAAAATACAAAAAAAAGTTTATAAAAACAAATCACTCTCTTATTTTGAGCAGACATAAGTTGTAAAAACACACAAACACACTCACACAAAAATACCTTAAATGATTTTTGTATTTGTGTGGAATTTTATTCATTGCATTTATCAAGATCGTTTGGCAAAGCATCATATTCTATTAGTTGCAAGCTGCTTCTTTATTTCCAATTACCATTTAAGCGTAACGCATTTCACATACATACTTATATATGTATGTATATGCAAAAATACATACACATTTCGGCATTAAAGTACTTACATACGCATAACAAAAAGCGCCCGCAATCTCAAAGCCACACACAAGTCTCACACACACACACATACAGACTCATATAGTAAAGAAGCAGCAGCACGCTTCATAAATATTTTTACGAGTCATGATGTTGAGCTACGAGCTACCGAGCCAGCCTATCGAGACCATACACCGAAAGTTAAACAAGTTGCGCCCATCGTGGTCGGAATCGAATTGCTGTTGCTGACAACGCTGTCGTCGTCGCTGTCGACGCTGGCCGCGACGCTGTCGTCGAGTTTGTTAGTCGAGAATCAATAACATCTTATAGCTGTGTGCGACGATGCTTTTATTTCGCATTTTACGATTTTACGACTCGCATATTATTATTTTATGGCAAAAAAAAATGTCTAACGCAATACAAGTACACTGCGCGAAAAACTCAAAACACATCGCTTCTAATTAATTAACAAGACTCTTTTTTTATGCCCTACACATACAGTGTGTCGGGGTACATTAGTTAGATCACGTTTGAACGGTTCTGTGCCACGCCCGCTCCTTCCCGGTCAACCAGTACCGCTCGCTTTTTATAGCACAAAGTTCAGAAGTGATAAGAACATGGTACAGTCTTACAAAATTATTCATCCCATTTCCCCCCCCCCCCCCTTTTCACCTTTGTTAGAGTTGTTTTTTTAAATTGCTGTATCTCCTAAACTATAAGAGGTTCGACATTGGCACTTCGTATGCGAGTGGAATAAATATGCCTCTTTAAAAATCTCTCTCTTCCAGCTCTGTTACCCTTCAAAGATCATAAAACTGAAATTTTTCATAAATTTGACATTTTTTTGAAAGATTGTCTTTGAGATAAATATTTTATTTTCAGATTTGAGGCGTTGCATCGTGTGTGATGGGTATAATATGGTCGCATATAAATGTTTTCATTTTTATGATTTTTGGAAAAGTTAAGCCAATATTATTGTTTTTTCAGTTTCTCAAACAGCTGACGATGCGATATTTGTGAATGCCTTTAAAGCCGAAAGAACATTTGCAAGCGAGTCGTCGACTGAACTTCGTCATTGTGTGCGTGTTCAAAATAAATCATCGTAAAATGATTTTCGATTTACGTAAAATACATTCGATTTGAAATCAATGAATATAATTTAATTTTAATTGTTTTTCGCTTCTATTGTCTTATTCACAGTTCATTTAATCTTGACATCTTTGACCAAATTTCATTTACATATACACATGCTCACACATACATACGTACAAGTAATTTGCATATACACAGAAACAATTTTAATTGCACCGTTGCCGTAGAACTACAAAGCATACCAATTTCCACACTGACACATAAACACACATGCGAGCACACACACACACGCACATACATGCATGCATAGCAAAGTGCTTTTCGCATTATGAGTGTTGTAAGTCAGTCAATCTGCCAGGCTGCGATGTGTAAAAACTGTTGCTTTATGAACGCCATTTCGAAAACTCAATCAAGCCCAACGCACAAATAAACGCAAGCACACATGCAAAAGCAGTCAAACACACACAGGCACACATATGTGTGTTTATAAGTAAAAGAACAGAAGAAACGCGTTTGCAACATGTTTGAGCTCATTTGCTTACAACTCAAACTTGTTTTGGCATAAAATCAATGACGTATACGTAATTTGCTTCTTCTTGCGCATGTTTTCTTTTTTTTTGCTACAGTTTGTTTCGTCATAACGCGTTAAAACACTCTCCAAAAAAAAAAAAAAATAGAAAATAAGAAACACAACAACAAACTGAAAACAAACAACAGAGCCAACAACAGCTATGCAAACGCTTTACTTTGTTGTTGAGTGGCATGTTTTAAGCAACAGCCGAGCCGACACAGTGCAATAACATTATGCACGTACAACCACGAACAACAACAATAACAACGACGACGACGACAAGAACGTCGCGAATGATAGCGAAAGCGAAAAACGAATGACCAAAACAAAAATACAAAACAACAAATTTCAACGTATACGTCATCATTGTGGCTCGCACACTACAACGCTCAAATTGTGTTTGAGTGTCTGCAGTTGTTTCGCTTCTTCTTCTTCTTGTTTCGCTCGTTTTTTGAGTGAGTTACACTTTGTATTGAGCGTAAACTCATAAACTCACTGTCTTACTCACTCACACACACACACGCACACACTCACTTGTTCGTTCGTTCGTTCGTTCGTTCGTGTTGTTCGTACGTTCGATTCGCCTTTCAACGCTGTTGGTTCGCTTGTGCGCTTGATACGCGTTCTTAATTTGTCAGTTGTGCATAGGAAACCGGCGCCGTTCGTTTGTCATTGCCCGCCACACTCAAGAACTGTTCTGTGCTTAAAGTGTTTTCAACATTTGTTTTCAAATAAATACGACGAAAATACTGCAAATTTCTCAAATAAACAAAGAACGTAAAAGCAAAAAATACGAAACTCATGCGAACACAAAATTGATTTACTTATTTGTGAGAAAAAAAAAAAAGAAGAAAAACACCAAAGAAAAGGTTTTGACAAGCTTAACTTGGCTTAAACTGTGCGCGTACCGTGCAAAAACAAATACAAGCGAGCAAATCAAAAAGAAAGGGTTGAAATTATAATCAAAAAAGCCGTTAGCGTTCCAAAAAAAAAAAGCAAAAACCTAAACGTATTACAAAGATGTAAAGAAACCCTAAGTTCAAAAGGGAAATTTAGAAATAAAAAAAATAAATAATTGTTACTTCTACTATAGAAGATACTCTTAACTTTGCGTGCAAAATTTAATTTTCGCGGCAATTAACTAATAAATACATTTAAAAAGCTAATTAAGCTTTAAAATTTTCGAATTTATAAAACAGAAATTAATAAAGACAAAAATTCAAAACAATTATTGAAAAACGTTCTTTGAAAAGCGTATTTTATTAGCCAAAGTGTTGAAAATCGAACGTGGCGAACTTTTGCTTGTAAAGCGTACGTAAAATTTCTGCGGCGGAAGTTTATATTGCAAGTTTTTCACGCTTGGAAGTATAAAATTTATACAAATTGATTTTATACAAAATTTTCGAGCTATAAAATTTATATAGAAATATATATATTTATACAAAAATACACTCACACACAAATGTGTATATATGTGAATACTTATATACATGAGAGTTGTAAATATTTCTTTAAAAATTTAGTTGTTATCGGCTCGTTAAAATTTTGCAAAAATCAATCCAGACGCGCACGAAATTCAACGGCATCAAAAAAAAAAAACAATTCAAAAAAAATAATATAAAAAAATAAAAATAAATAAAATAAGAAATTAATTTGTAAATGGTGGCAAAGCAGACACGAAGAGCAAAGTAAACGTATCTGAAAACGGAATTCTCAAAAACCCAACAACAAAAGTTCACAAGTAAGTGCTAAAACGCAAAGGTATAAATACATTTATATCTATTCAAATATACATTAATAAATATATATATTTGTATCTGTACATATATACATGTTTATTTGTATATATGTATGTCTGTCTGTCTGTCTATGAAAACAAAAATCATGCAAACAAATACAAATAAACCAAATATCATAGACAATATGTGTGACAGTAACCAAAGCGTGTTGCCTTGGCAAAGGGCAGGGGAGTAAGAAGCTGTAGCTGGAAAAGCTGAAAAAAAATTCAGTGATAGTGCCAAATGAAAGCAGAATGTCGTTGTTGTTGTCGTTGTTGTTGTTACAGTTGTTAGGGATGCTGCTGGCAACGTGCTTAGAAGAAATTTCATTGCTACGTGCCTTGCCGTTCCTTGCCGGCTTGTCTTCTCAATGTTAGACTCATTGTTATCACTCATGTTCATTCATTCAGTTATTTTGCGCACTTCAGTGCCCATTTTTTGTTTTTTAGTTGTTTTTTAGAATAAACAATGGTGCATAATATTTGTCAAGTCATTCATTGTGCAGTATTTTTGTCACTTTAACAACTTGTATAAGAAGAAAAACAAAAGCAGAGCATCTCCAAAAATCATGAGAGAAGTTAAACAAATGAACAAGCAAACAAACAAACAAACTGACAAATAGACAGACAGACAGATAACAAACAGTGCAGAAAGTGGCAAATGACAATAGATTTGTTGCAATATTCTTGGCAATTCTTTTTGGCCTAAATTTATTTGAATATTTTGCCATGCAATATGCAAAGCACGAATGCAATGCAACAGTGAAAAACAACAAGAACAAACACTCTGCAGTTTGCCATTTTCTTTTTCCATTGAAAATGTATAAATCGCTGAAAATGTCAACTTAAAAATTTATATTTGAAAACAAAAAAGTAAATAAATAAATGAAATGAATAAATTTTGAAAAAGTAGGAATTTTCGTTTTAAATTTTTGTTCATAAGTTCTAAGTATAAAACAAACATTATTAAAAGATGCAAAGAAATGTTTAGAATGAAGATTGATTCCACAAAAAAATCAACTTTAACTAAATATTTGTAGATTTTGGCATTTAAAGTCGCATGTAAATTCATTGACAGTTTGCAGGTCAGACAGACATACAAACATAACTAATCAACAAAGTATACATACAGAGATGCCAATTTTTGGAGATTTAACAATACCGGGATTTTCGGGATTGTAAACTGAAATCCCGGGACTAGTCCCGCGATAGGTTAGGATGGACGTAGCAGCAAACATATATTAAATATATTCAGTCTTATAAATTTTTTAAGTTTAAACGTTAAATATATTCTTTTAACTAAGGCGTTGTACATATCATATCAGTTAGATTAAATCTTTAACTAGTAAAGCAGTTAATGTTGTATTCTTCAAATCATCCGACAAAAAACACTTTTCAACTTCAACACTTGTTGGTTGGACGGTTTAAATATAATTAAAGGGTTTCTAAAGACACTAACCCTTCACACCACCATTACAAAAAAAATATATTTTTAGATAAAGACTCAGAAAAGCCGTACAACTCTCTTTACAAAGCTCTTTGTAAGCTACATTAATAAATTTTGTGTATCGGCACTTCCAATACTTGAATCATATCTGATTTATGCAAAAAATGGTCAGATTTATGCACAAAAACGATCTTGGTCACTCTTTGTGACAAGCGGGCTACGTTCTTGGTTAAAAAATAATGATATTTGTCGTACATGTTTTCCAACTTATTGATAAATATAAATTATTCAAATCACAATAAAAACATCGAAGTTAGGCAAGTTCCGGGATTTTCGGGACTTGATAAACACTGAAATCCTAGGGTTTCAGGATCCCGGGACTGACATCCCCATTACATACATACATACATATGTACATACGTATGTTAAAATTCAAGCCTTCTTTTCACTTTTCAAGAGAAATATTACTAAAATTTGATACAAAGAGAAAATAATGAAAATATTTCAGAACTCAATTGTGTAACAGTAATTTGACAAAAGACAAGTTTCCTTTGCCATTGCACAATCGTTCGCTTCACTTCGATGTCAAGTTATGCTTTGCAATGTTAATTCAATTTTCTCATTGCAATTTGTTTTCTCTTTTTTGTTTTGTTACGAAATGAAATGAAGAAAATTTTCAAAGTCAAAATTTAATGAATTAATAAACATTTTCTGTGCACTACACAGAAACTGGATATTTAAGAACTTTTAAAAAACGACAATGGAACTTACTTTAAAAATTGAAGTTTCACAATTTGATAAAATTTCATAACAAGTTGCACTTCATCATTGTCGAGTAGACTTGTCTATTAAATACCTCAAGCTCTCAATCAAATAAAAGCGTCGTGAAGCTGCAAAGACTTAATTCCAATTAAAATACAGGTTCATTATATCTCAACCCATCTTAATTCATAAAAACAATATTATCATCAAATTTTCGATTTGCTTCAATGAGCGAATCTAAAAAAGTATAAAGCATAAAATTGGAAGAGGAAAATTCCAATTGATCAATATTTTTCTACATCTGAAAAGAGAGTTCCCAGACTATCAATTTGTCTATAAACTATACTGTATATATTCGGAAATTCTTCCATTTCTAAAGGACATAATATTCTAATAGTTCTGTTCTATAAATCCGATAACAGTAAGAAGGTGAAAAGAAGAAATACAAATATTTTATCCCTTAATTTGTGTCCCTCCACGGGTGCAGGGTATTATATTGGCGGCCATACTCTACTATATTGCTCTTACTAGTTTCAAATAAATTGAATTATTATTCTTCTCATACACAGAGTAATTATGACATTGTCGAAAAAGCAAATTGCAACTTAAGCCCTTCTCAAAAGAAAATGAAGCCAATCAAAAAAAAATGTATCGTAATTGCAATTCCTTAATTAGGTACGTGCAATAACAGTATTTTTCGCTCTATTCCATTACCATTTTGTTACCAAATGTTTTCATTTTAAAATTAATTAGTCGACTCTTTGAGATGTACACATGTTTATATGGATATGTGTGTATGTACATAAGAGCTGCGGTCTGAACTACTCCGAAAACATATTCGTCTGCACTCTTTAAGGTATTAATGAAGCAAAAAATGACTAATTGACATAATCATAAGATCATTTTGGTTATAAGTATGTAAGGTTTCAAGAGCATGGGCAATTAATTATACGACATGTTGCAAGAGTCTCTAAAGACTTAAAGAATAAGAGAATTTTAAACAAGAAATATACCCGAAAAACAATCACGTTTTGGAGAATGAAGTCAAGCTGTTTAAACGTAATTAGGTACCCTTTGAACCGACGCAAGCACTCACACATACATACACAGTCAAACAGCAAGGTTGTAGATACACACACACACATATGTATACAGTTAAGCAGAAGCACATGTGTGCCATTTTTAAAGAAGTTTCTGTGTTTTAAGGCTAAAAACAAAAAGAGGGCAAAAAAAAAATAAAATAAGAAGCAAAAATAAGAGGACTTTTACACAGTCGCTCAAAATTTTTAACGTCGTAAGCAATACAAGAACAATTATAAGCAGAAAACCGTCACACACACACACACATTCGTGCACATAATACACACATAGATACACACACATTGTGCATGTATGTATGAGCGAATGTCTTTATACGTACATATAAATGTGTATGATTGTGTAAAAGTGTGCCGCCATTGCGGATGTTGCTTGCATGTGTTTCTGTGTGTGTGTGTATGTGTGTGTATGAGTGCTAGCGAGTATGTAAGGCAAGAACGCGTCTCTAATTGTTGTGGGCGAAAGGATGTACTTCGTTGAACGCCTGAAAAGGAAACCTTACGCAAGTTGACGCGATTTTTCACTTGAATTTTTCGCAAATTGCTCAATACACCCATGTGCGTATGTATGTATGTATGTATATGTATGCATATATGCATAAATAAGTACATAATTGTACAGGTCGCCATGCATGCACACACACACACACACACACACACACATTCGCACATGCCGTTCCATTTACACATCAACGCATAAATGCAAATAAGAAAACGCTCGACTTAAAAATCGCAGATTGCTTTCATTACACATCACACTCCAAAACCGACAATAACAACAACAATAACAACTACAACAATAACAATAACAAACGAACACAAGGCGGCAATGCTGACGCTGTTCTCATCACCTTCGATACTTCTTTCGCCATTTTCATATCTTTGTAGTTACGCTCTTATAGCCAAGTCATCGTGCAAGCTTCTTGGCCACATTCAACATTTGCTGCTTTCTTCTTCTTCTTCTGTCTACGTAATGAATAAAGCACAACACTTTATATTTGCTTACTTCTATGTTTGTTTGTTTGTTTTTAGTATACATGTATATATGTATGTATCTTTGTATCTTTGTTTACTTCTAACGCTGTTGTTTATGTACATAGCTACATATGTATACGTATACATGCACATGTATGAAAATGTGTGTGTTTAGTTGTTATTGTTACCTTACCACACACAAATTTTTTTTATGACAATCTCCGCGTGAGATATAATATCAAAAAAATATAACGCCAAGTTCAAAAAACAAAGTCGTCGGTAACAAAAATAAGAAAAACAACAACAACAACAAAGAGTAATAGAAAAATAAACAACAAATGTTTTCATTTTTGTTTGCTTAGGTTTTTTTTTCTTTCCTTTTTCAATACGCAAACATGTGTTTATGTGTTTATAGCGGCTCCAGACACACACACATACACATGTACACAAATGTAAATCATCAAATTTACAACTCATCGCCGCCAACTTCGTCTTTGCCATTAAAATCATCATTTACTCAAAAATGGGGCCAACTAAATGTGAATAAATTGCAAACACACCAACACACACACACCCACACAAACACACTTCCTTTATAAATGACGTCACTCACTTTGGCATTAAAAGAAAAAAATAAATAAGAACAAAAACAATAAAGAGAAAAAGTTCGCAGAACTGACGCGAAGGATACTATTTCGACATGCCTTGACTTAACTCGAACGGACTTGACTCCATTCGATTCAACTCGACGCTCGTCGCGACTGAAGGCAATAATAAAGCAAAGAAAGGAAAGGGAACACAAGCGCAAACGCAAACGCAAACCCAAACACAAAGGAAAGCAAAGCAAACCGAACCAGGCCACACAATCCGTGGCGGTGAGTGTTGTTAATTTGTCAGTTATTAGGTTGGTTCCAGGCAAAAGTGGTTTCGCACAGCAACTTTTACTTTTGCCACATACGCCGAAACACACGAGCTCGCATAGAAACCAACACACACACACACACACACACACACACTCAAATAGAAAACCAACACTCAACCGCATTTCCGCTCACATACCAAACCCTTTTTTCCGTTTCTTCTTCTGCTGTAATTTACTTCATTAAACTCAGCACGGAAGCTCAGACGGCATATCGGCTTTGATATGAACTTGACATCTTCTATGATTTTAGAAACTTTGCATCAACTCCTTCTCATTAGTAAAAGAACTCCCTAACTTATCTCAACTTAAGACCTTCAATATTTAAAGTTTGATTTAACATTTTTTCACGCATCGAATTAAAATCGACATTTTCGTCAATGAACTTTCAACAATCGATCAAGAAAAATCTTTTCACATAAATAATTTAATTAAAAGCAAAACTCGAAAGCATCAATCAACGCTGATGATGATAAAATCTTCGCTGTGTTTGGCATTCAAACTTCATCGTAGCCGAAAAGTAAGCGGTTATTTTATTTTACTCAGCGTCATTTACATTTTGTCTTTATAACGCAAAATTTCAAAATTTTCATTTTTCCTCCCTTTCGAAATTTTTGCAATTTTAGTTTTAGGCCATTTAATTAAAACAATACAAGAATTCTGCAATTGTGTGTTGTATCTGTGTATGTGTATGTCTGTGTATTTGTGTGTGTGAGTGCGTGAGTTTTGTTTTGTTTGCGTGTTTGCTAATGTACAAACATTTACCGATAACGGTATTGTGAAATATGTAAACAATTTTCAGTTAGCATTTCGCTCTTTCTCTCCCTGTTTTCCCCTCTTACTCACTCGACCGCTTTTCTATATTGTGGTAATTGTTTCAACGTTGATAAGCATCTGAAATCTTGTAAGTTAATTTGTTGTAAACTCGCATTGTATAACTCATATTAATGAGCGCTCCCATTGAAGTATTCATGAGTTGCGATTTGTATAATTGATCGAATGATGGCGAACGTGCGTGCTTTGCCAACGGAAATTAAATGTTCCTTTTTATTATTATTATTAGTTGGTGTAGTTGTTGTTGTTGCTAATGTCCTGGTTCACTCAGTAATGGTCAGTTGTAAGTATATACATTATCGTGATTAGTCAAAATATGATTTACCATAATATACATATATACTTTTAGCAAAATTTGCTAGTTTTATTGTTTTTGTTTGTTTTGTTGTTGTGGTAATAGCATGTTAAGCATTTTGACGGCTTTGAGGCAATGTTTTTTTTTGGCTAATAATAGAATGACGTATATTTTTTTCTGTGTGTATTTGCGACAAGTCTTTGTTGAAATGCTTTATTACGATAAGTCTGAAAATTAAACGTCAACAGACTTGCGACCTCAGCATTTTCTATCGTTTTTTGCTTAGCATAAACAGTTTTTTGTCGCTTTCTGCGATAAGCTTTACAGCTGAGCCAATTGAGTTTATCTTTGGTGCTGTAATTGCGCTTTAATTGTTTGCATATAAGTTTTTATATCATTTTTTGATATATGTAACTGTAAATGAAAAGTCAGACTTCTTTTGCAAAAAAAATGCATTTACTTATTGTTGTATGACAAAATTATCAATTATTTCATAAGAATTTAAAAAAAAGTTACAATCAACTTTTGACATTAATTTGAGTTTCATTACAAAAGCAAATGTTTTCATTTCCTTGCATTTTCAATTCAATTCTATTGTTTATTTACCCAAAAATATGTACAATAAGTTTTTAATCGAAATTATTTTATACAAAGTTGAGTTTATTTAATTTACATATATTTATATGAGGCACACAGAATGAAGGAACAAAGTAAATTTGGGAAGAATGGAAACAAATCCAAAAACATAGTTACTAAATAACACTTAGAAGAATCCAAATTAAATCTAAAGAACAAGAATCGGTTTAAGTTCTGCGCACAGAGATATTTTATTCAAAACCTACTGGAATCCTAGTGGTACTGGAACACACATGAGCTATTCATGTTTCGTTTACCGAACTATTTCTGTTGCAAAGTTTGGATATTGGCAATTTCATGAAGACGGTTGGTAGAAAAATGAAATGCCTAAGCCAATTTATACAAATTACACTTTGATAAGTCACTTTTATGAATTCCATATCAAAAAAATTTGAACATTTATGCCATAAAAATTATCTCAACGTATTTCCCCTTTTATATTTTTGTTAAACAATTAAAATTCTTGAAAAAAAACTACGTGACTAAACAAGCCGTGGCAAATAGTTGAATTATAAATGCTTTTGTTAAATAGAAATATTTATTATTATAAGTTTTTCAGCTAAAAGTGCAAAAAGTCACATTTGTAACAATTTTTCGAATTACAAAAAATAAATTTTCATAAAGAAAATTAATTTTCTTGTTTTTTTCAATCCAACTTGAAACAAGCTGAATTCGAAAAACAATTTTGCGGTTTTATGTCAAACTTATAATTTTGTTTATTATAATTCTTGCGCAACAACACTTCAATAATAAGTTCATGTTTATATTAGCGAATAAGCGAGTGTGAGACAGAGACAGACAGCGAGAGAGAGAGAGAATGAACATAAAAAGAGAAAATTGTTTTTAGCATACTTTGCTGGTGCCTTTTTTCAACTGCAGGCTTAAAGGAATTTATGGCTGTAAGAAACTTTTTGCGACAAGCATTGCAAACAAATAAAATGCAAAAATACTTCAACCAAATGAAATGGTTTAATAAACCTTAAAGACCGAATTCGTGCACAACTGCTCCAGAACAGAAATTATCAACTTTTCAATGAATAAGAATAAACTGTTTGAAACATAAAAAGTGTGAGTAAAATAGACAGAGAAAGAGCGATGAAAACACTATCATACTTGTACCGACAAATATCTAATAAGTGAATTCAGCTGTATAAGCACATGCTTTGTCACACCTGCTACATCGTTCAGCTTACTGAAAGTATCTGAACTCAAGGCAGCACAGATACAACGACAACATGACAACAACACCAATATTGCATATATCTGTACATAAAAAAACTAAACCACTAACCGAACATATTCGCATATTTGCATAAAACTTTCAAAGCTTAAAAATTATTCAGTTACGAAAAAGATTTTGCTCCATTTTGGAGTACATGTTTTAGCACACAAGAGTTGAACTTGTATTGGTTTTAACAATTTTCACTTTTGCTGTTGTCGTTGTTGTTGTCGTTGTTGGCCATTCTGCCGAATTTAATAAAAATTTTACAACATCATAGCCAAAAAGACTTAACGTGACTCAATCTGCTTTGCTGCACACTATTTTACGCCGGGCTACTCACGACTTATCCCCACGAGTTGCTTAAGCTATTTCCGACTTTGCCAATGACGTGGCCGTTGTTTCTGCTGATCCCACTGCCAATGCTTCTGCCATAGTCGAGACTGCCCTTATATCGTTGATGCTCTTTTTAACCAGTTTGGTCTTTTTTTTTTATTGTTTCTCTTTTTGGTGCCTTCAAGCGAAAACCTCATAAATTGCATGTTGGCGGTACTCCACACTCACACTCTGTGTGTGTGTGTGTGTGAGAGAGTACACTTAACCCTAAGTTGCAGCTTTGTGTGTGTAATGTTTCCGGTTTTTTAATATAAATTCTGCGTTGAAATTGCTTATGGCTTCAAACTACCAAAACCCTTTGGCGCTTTAACCAAAATCAGTCTTTTATTTTTATTTTGTTTTTCTTTTTTCTTACCTTCAGTGTAGCTTAAATCAACACTGGCTATAAGTTTGTGTTTATGTGTACGTGCTGCCGAAAGTTTGTGTTCATATCTGTTCATAAGCATATTTTTGCAGTTTTCTCGAGGGCTTGTCAGTGAGGCGTACGAATATTGATGCATTTTACGATTGCAGTGTCGACTTGTCCCGAATCGATTTAATAAAATTGCCCAAAGCTTCAAATAAGATTTTATCACACGTTTCCATCACTTTGTCGCATTGCTTCGATGTGTGTGTGTGTGTATATTTGTATCTATGATCATGTGAAGAGAATAGTTCTATTTTTTATTTTTTTGGTTGCTTAAAGATAAACGTGTTCATTGTGTTTCTATAACAAGAACTTACATTCAACGACATAAAAATGAATTTTTAAAATGTAATGTCGTTTGTTGGTAGCAACTTATTTAAGATATCTTCAAAAGAACAAAAGTGCTCTTTGAAAAGCAGCACAAAAGAACGTTAGCTGAGCATTTCATTTGATTTCACCCTGACTACAATAGCAATGACAACCTCAAGTATATCCATGCTAAATAAAAGAAAATTCTACTTTAAATTATTTTATTTGATCTCATGCGCTTAATTTGCGAAGCTTTATTATATATTATACGAGTGCATATCTTTCGGATGATACACCCCACCCAGCTGAGCGATCAACATTATTCCAGCAGCATGTCGAGAAAGTCATGAATTGCCTGCAAGGACAGCCACATGATGAAACATTGTCAGTCCCCAGGCAGGCACCCACGGCGTGGGCGTGTTCAGCTACGTGAGCACACAATTAACGCTGTCATTTAATATAAAAATAATGATACGAAATAAACAAAACTATAAAAAGAAGTTAATTAAAATTAATGCGCTTGGGCAATTAGTGTCAACCAGCGACGAAGTATCAAACAGAAGAGCAACGCTTCTGAAA
Organism: Phortica okadai; assembly: GCA_034638295.1. NCBI lineage: Eukaryota > Metazoa > Arthropoda > Insecta > Diptera > Drosophilidae > Phortica > Phortica okadai. The sequence goes on along the minus strand of CM067851.1, from coordinate 12,615,973 downwards.
TTTGATTAATGTGCTTTTTTAAACAATTTATTAGCGTATTGAAATACATTTTCCACATTCGATTAACACACGTTGCGAAAGCAAACTTTAAACCATCATCAAATGCAAAACGATTTCAATTCAATTCAATTTCCGGTTCATTTAAATAAAATCATATTGAGATTGTAATCAACAAGTTTTTAATGCCAACTGATTTCGCATGAAGATTTGATTTAAGCCAATTTCCCACAAACCGAAGTGTTCATAGAATATGGATATGCTTACCAAAAGTGCGAATTTCCTCCGACTATTTTATACATCTCATAAACGCTTGTGGTGAGCAGAGGGGAGAAAGATCGCGATCATAACAGAGAATAAACATGGCTTCACGATTTTAATGTTAGGAGATGACAGCTTAGCTATAAAAGTATTTAATGGTTCTTTAATAAAGTGAATGACATAAAGATTTATCAGCACAATGATAAGATATTATTTTTGGATGAGATTAAAATTTGTTGACTTATTTTTTTATAGTGATGCTTATCCTTCTAAAACGAAATTACAGTCTTAGCTTAAAAAGAGCTTTAAAATAATCTCAAATTCGTCTGTTTCTATATTAAGATCAAGTGAATGCTCAACAAAATTTCTTATACTTGATGGTTTGATGACGTGACACATCCACGAATCGAATCATGTGCAGAGTAAAAAAATATTTGTGAAAATATTAATTTTAGTCTAAAAACCAGTAAGGATTGGAGTCGACAGTACTCGACTCCGACATACCTTGTACCTTCAATTAGTAATGGCTGTAATACACAGGTACAGGGTATAAAAATTCAGTTTATTACAAAATATTTCAAAAATAACTTGTATTCATTCAAAGAAATGAATTTGATTAAAAAGTAAAATGTAATAAAAAATTTAATTGAAAATGAAATAAATAAGCAAATAAGGAAAAAGACAAATTAATAATGAAAATGAAATGAAACAAATGGCAAAGTTGCTCAAAAGTTTGTTTTGTCCCCGCACCTACAAAAGTTTTTGTGTAAGCTATTATTAATTTTGTTGTGTAGTGTAGTCACACACAAAACAATTTTTCAAGTTGCACTCGTGTTGATTATTTCACAGTGGCACTTGTTATGTTATGCCAAACATTCGGTGACGCACTCATAGCAATTATTCAAGTGTTTTTATTTTCGTTCTGTCAAGGGTCGCAATTGAGTGTTAGTTCCAGTTCATTGTTATTGTTTTCATTCAAGCACTTATCCACGTAGTATAGCATAACGACAACACAAATGACAACACCGCAGGTCTCATAACTCTTTGACAAAGTACGTCAACACTTTTCGATGCGTCAATGCGGCATTTTTTAAAATTAACTACTTTGTTCTCACAGTGTATGCATGCAAGCAACATACATACATATGTATATTCACATCTATTTACAGACACAAAAAGCCGTCAGTGCTAACAAAGCACAACTTACAGCAAATCAAATCAAATGCAACGACACCGAAACGACTCAAGGCAACATTCGCCAACGTGCAAAAGTGTTGGCAAAAATAGTTCAAAGGATTGTGAAAACTTTCACTTTTGGCATTTTATCTACTTGGTTTATTGCCTACCACTCAAGCTTAGCTCAGCTCAGCTCAGCACAGCACGGTTTCGTTCAGTACGGTTCACTTCACTTCTGTTTTGGTGAACAACTTTCGCTTTACAATTGAAAGGCTCCGTTCAACGCACTCCCTTCCCCCAGCGTGTTTGACAAACATTTGCATTTTTTATGTCAGCTTCTGCACTGCGACAACACACCTGCACAACTTGACTCGACTCAATTGGTTCGGATTTTCCATTTTTTCATTTTACTTTCCGTTTCATTAATTTGCATTTTTAGTACGTCATCAAAATTTTGCTCGCTTTCGCTACGTTCGTGCTTAACTTAAAACTGAAATGGCATTTCATATTTTTCGCTATCAAATTTTTAAGGTTTTTTGTTGTTGGTTTTTAATTGTTTCCGAACTTAACTTACAAAGATTTAAACACACTTTATTGAGCTCCAACGTAAACTCCAGTTTTTGTTATCCGGACAATAAATTCGCATTGCATTAGCGGAACTGTAAAACAAAGTTGTTTGTCAACTAGAAAACAAAGTTCAAGAGCTTGACTGTCGTAGGTACTCTGCGGCTGTGCATAACATAAAATTAAGAAAACAAATCTTTTTTTATCTTTGTTGCCTCTTTAAGATTTCCCTTATTCGTACATCTCCTATTAATTATTACAACAAATTTACTCACTTCAATTTCAAGAGGGCTTTAATTTATTTTTATTATACTTTTATTTTATAGTTGTAATTATTTTGATTGGGATGCAGTTGAATTCATCAATCAACAAAGTCAAAAAACCGCATCAACGCCAACCAATCTTCATCATTTGAACAAAGGGGTTTGTATAAAGACAAAGACTAATACAATGCCAATGTTATCTTTTCGGTAAACGTTTTTAAAGTTTGCATAGCATCGATTTGCGGTAAATTGCCATCAAAAATGCATTCACGACACTTAATTTACGAAATGAATTGCTTGATTAATAATAAATGCATCAATGCATGCGTCGCCCAATTACACGGTTCCCAAGACACTTTATGTCACTTTCAACAGCAAATTTCACAATTTTGTTGGGAAAATAAGAAATACGGCGACTTGTCATACGCTAGTTGGACGCTAAGAAAAATTCGTTTTCAAACTTTAAAACTGTTTACCATATGCAGTCAATGCATCAAATAATATCAAGTTTGGTTCAGACTAAATATATCGCACATGTTTAACTAAACTGTCACAACTCGAAAAAAATGAATTCTCAGGAAACGCAAAAAAACGGCTTTAGAGCCAATGACAACCTTATGGAAATGCTATGTTGAAAAGTGGCACAACTCTGTTTCCAAACCAGATAATTACACCACCTCTTTTGTAGTGATAGATATGCATACGATACATAGATATCGTATATCTAAAAACTGTTTATCATATACGATATATATATGATGAACAGTTTTTACATGAAATTTCGAGTTGTGACGGTTTAGTTAAACATGTGCGACATGCAACCCATAGAAGGACGGAATGACTGAGACCTCATAAAATATGTACAGCAGTGATCAGAACAAGTGTCTGTCAGTCCGTCAATCTGACCGTCCGTATTCGGTCCGTGTGGTTCGCGGAAACTATAAGAGCTTAGGACTTGAAATTTGACTCAAGCCACAAATTACTTATAATAATTGTTTCGAGTGACAGAGGTATTATGCAATTATTTAGTTAACGTACAAACAATTTAATTGTGCCATTCAGAAGTCAATCTGTTAACGCAAGGCAGTGTTTAACATCAAGTGAATCGTTTGTTTTCGTTGAAAGATTTAAGTTTCTGTTGGTTTTCTTAACTTGTGTCAAATATTTAATATTTCAAAAAATAAAAAAACAGTAAGAGAGGTATTTTCGCAGTGAGTCTTTATTGAGGGCCAAGATGTTCTTGTGCAACAAATTAAGTTGATAGGTTTAAAATCTAATTTTTGACGAATCGTTCCTATGGCAGCCACCCGATCAATCTCTTACATACTACCTGCAAAAACAAGAAAATTTTCTGCGCTTAAAGTTTTTCGATGTCTTTAAAACTCAGTGAGCAGTGCGCATTGAAACAGACAGTCGGACATAGTTATATGAACTGTGCTAATCAAGAATATATGTACTTAATACAGTCAGAAATGTCTCTTTCTCTGCGTTGCAAGCTTCATGACTAAGTTAATATACTCTTTCAAGAGTAGAAGAACGGATCTTGAAAACTAGTCTGTGAAAAAAGTTAAAATACATTCAGAATTGCAATCAAATTATATTTGCCAAAAAATAACAAAATGCGTTACAGAATGTGATAACTTTTAGCTTACTAATCCTACCGAATCATCACAGAGTGCTGTGCACACTTGATAAAATCGAATTCACCGAAAATCTGCTTTCGTTTAAAGCCACTCTATTGAATTATTTAGAAACCGCAATAAATTTTTAACTATTCGTTGCGGCAAGGATTATTTTTTGCATGCAAGTTGTAAACTTATTCGAACTACTGCAAAGGCCACATTTTGAATTTATTTTTTGTTTTTGTGTTCAGTTTTAGAACAAATCGGCTTAGATAGTTTTTTCAAACACTACCAAAAACGCTGCCGAACAGAAGAGAATCTGTTAATAAATTAATAGTGGATGAGCTGAGTTTTGCTCATTGATTTCCACTTCGGTGAATTTGTTATTTGTTTGACTCACTAATGAACACGCTGCGAGCATCATGTAATTGCAAATGCAATCCAAAAAAAATGCCAAATATTTCAAACATTCAGTGCGTGCATTCAGGCATGATATCAGCTAATTTGGAAATCTGTCGAAAAGATTCGTCGTATTTTACACAACGCGCACACTTTTCTACATAAATTGAGTAGAGACTGATTGACAGCAAGGAGATGCGAGCAAAAAAAGGATTTAATTTCATGCCTCAAACTGTACGTGTGCGACTGTATGGGTGGCTTTGTGTCTGGGCGTGTGTGGGTGTATTTTTGGTTTGTTTTTGACATGGCATGTACAGCAAATTTGAAAAGCATGCTGCGCATTGAGAGCAAGACAAACTGAAGAACTGAAAGACTGAAGGACTGAACGACTGCATGAATGAAGAATGTATGAAGCAATCAAGTTGTGCTCCCACTACGACAGTACAACATAAAAAGCTTTCAGTGTTGGGCAGCGAAAAAACCCAACTATGACTGCAATATTGTTAAAATTTTAAGTGCACACTTATAGGCGTGTATATATGTATGTGTGTATGTATGTATGTGAACGTTCCTTCCGCTGATGGTACAATATTAAGAGCAGCTGGCGGCGACGAATGCGGCATCTGGCACCAAAACCAAATGGCCTGGCCGCACTAAGTAGTCTGGCTTTAAAAACAAACAGCAACAAAAAAAAAAAAAACCAAAACAAAAACAAAAAAGTGTCAAGTGGCACTGCGACAGACACAAATACAGTTGACGCATTGCGAGAGACGAACAACTTGGCGGAAATAGTCAACGGAAGATTGCCGGAAGTCGAGAGAGCAAACCGTGGGCGACCAGCAATTTATTTGCAAATAAAAGAAAATTCTATTTAATATCATTTTATTGTATTAATGCTACTGTCGTTGCTTTCACTTTTACTACTTTTCCTTCTCCTTCTGCCGCGGCTGCTGCTACTGCTGCTGCTGCAGTGTTTGTTGTTATTATTGCGCTGACCCCGCCGCCATGTCAAAAATGGGGAAAAGAAAAAACAAAACACTTCCTTTGCGCCTTTAAATACATTTGCCTACTTTTTTGATTTCATTGCTACATTTTTATTCATTTCTATGCAAATGTGTTCTTTTTTTATTTTTATATTCCCTCTTTTTGTGTTGTTTTTGCAGTCTGTTTTCGCTTTGTGACCTAAGCCAAAATTGTTTATTATATTTAGTGGAATTATTCACGCCAAGCGTTTGAGGACGCTCGCAACTAAAATTTTAATGGCGTTGAGTCGCACAACTTTGTCGTGCGTTTTGCGTTTAGCGTTCTGTGTGTGACTGACACAAATTGCTTCCAAACAGCTTATTGCGCGCTTAGTTGGCTTAGTTCTCTTCTTCTTCCTTTTATTATATAGATCAACAGTTTTAATAGTCACATTTGAGCCAATTTAATCAAAGCGAGTGTCTACAAAATGCCACAGCGCACCACTCACTCTTCAACGAAACACAAAGTAAATAATAAAGTATATAATTTAATATAAATTGTATCTGACACGCCAAATGTATTTCTCTTGCAATGTAACCTGTAAACGCAAAATGTTTTAGGCCAACAACGACAACAACAAAAGAAACTAAAATATATGCATATTTCTACAATGGAAAGGCAACAAACTTTTCAAAAAAAAAATAAAACAAACGCAAAAATGGCACATTGAAAATTTATAATACCTGACATGTGCAAAAAATTGCAACGCAAAATTGCAAAATCAATAATATTGATTTTATTAACTATTGGATTTATTATAATTGTTGCATGCGAGCACAACTATGCAAGTCAGTACTGAAGAACAAACCGCACAGCTATAAAAATTGTGGGCGTATTCCATATATTCAAAATAATAATAACAGTGCAAATGAGCAAACAATGCGAAAAGCAACACGCCAACAACATGTTTTTGTTTATTGGCTTTAACGCTATTTTAGTCTGCTCTACGAAATATATGTAATATGACAATAAAACAAAATAAACTCAAATATAAAAAAGAAAGCAAAAACACGCGCCAAAGTGCACAGCTTTCTTTTGTTTAATTTTTTAATGTATAACGCAAAAAAGGCGTGGTCAAACTAGTCAGGCCAAAGAGAGCTTGCTTTGCTTAATCAAGCTCTGACGATACATCTTTAAATCATTAAGCGAATCGAAATTATATAAAGAGATTATTATGGTGATGGTGATTAACTGGTGAATTTTACTTGGGAATATCATAGGCAGGGATCAATTGCCACTATTCGAACACTTTAAATGAATTACCATATTAGTCCTGTCGTAACAATTTGCGCTGGTAAAAGTGGCGATCAAACATCATACCTTCCGCCCCTCGTCCATCTCATTATTCCATGATTTTTAAGGCAAGAATAAATAGCTGGAACCTTCTGAAATCACGAATTTTTAGAAAAAGCATTGAAAATTGATAAAATACATGCGCTTTTCTTTTTCATAAAATTGTTATTGGCCAAAAGGTCTTGAACACCTTTTCTTGTTGAAATTTTTGCCGCCCTTAAAGTAGAACAGCACCCACTACATTGAATCTATGTATAAGAAGTTAATATTATGATTATTTACAGATCTTTACTCACATCTCATTCAATTTAAGTAACATTAGTCATACTCAAGGGTAACAAAAGTGCGATGGTTTTATATAAAATATGTATAAATACATATAAACCAATCTGGGCTGCTGGTACATATATGTATGTACACATGTATATGCATTTCAAGCACTTAAATTTAAAGTGAAACCTTCTTTGTGTCAATCAACAGTCAGAGCGAATAGCTTATTAATCGTGCAACCAAAGTCAACTTGATGCAAAGGACATATTTAATGTAGCGCAAAACAATATATCAATCCAACCTACATCAACCTAACATAATGCTATACAGCATAATAATTGTAAAAAGCGAAAGAAGAAGCAAGCAAAAATAAATAAATAAAAAAAGAACTTCAAATGCAAAAATGAAATAGCAAGAAACACTTGAGACTTTGTCATGTCGCTCCCACACTAAAAAAAATATACAATTAGGTTCTAACAGAGGTTTTCTTTAACGTTGAAAGAAAATACTGAAATATATAAGTACACTCACACACAGACACACACACGAAATCAGTGAATACAGCGGGAAAAACCCGCAGCGCTATTCATTCCAAGCTATTCAAAGGCAATTGCTTATGTATGTCTTAAGCAGAAATACTCACTCCTATACGAGCATGCAAGCGGATTGGTTGATATTCACTTTTACATACGCACATACATACGCACGTACATATTGACAACACTAGCTTGCCAGACAGGCAGGTGTGCCTGAATGCATTAGTATTAGGTATAATCATGCATATATGTGTGTGTAAATATGGTTTTAAATGTGTATGTGAGTGTGTGTGGACAAGTGTTTATGACATTGCCAGCCTTGATGTATACGAACTTTTCCCTTTTGCAATTTGTGCTACTTGGCGTATGAGCAACTTTAAATAATTAACTTCAGCACGACGCGGTCTCTATGACAACTCAAAGGCATGCCCAAGTCTTCCACTAGACTTGACATGACTTGCCTTCCTTATTTGTAACTTAACTCAACTTAACTTAACGAAGTGCACAAGAAAAAAGTTCTTTGCATAGATTTTTTTACCACTTATATTTTTTTTTGCTGCTTGGAGTACAACTTAATGAAATGACTCTGAAACTTCTGTGTGTATGTGTGTGAATGCTGCAATATCTTTTGATGTGCATAAATGAAAATGCAAAATAGTTGCTGTCGACTTTCCCACACACCCACACACACACATGCAAGCACACTTCAATCTCAACTATTAGAAAATTCCGTCAGACATAATCAAGATTCTTCCGTTGTCTCCTGTGTAATTTCCAGAGCGATTCTATTAAGCATATCATTTGTCTGTTGTGTATTTTTATAAATGACTTAAAGATTGTAATGCAATTTAAATCAAATGTTCAATCCTTGATCAATAAATTGTTATTAAATTCATGAAATCAAGTATACGACATTATCTTTTTTTATATATCAGACTGTCATTTATTTAAGGGTCACTATCAAGATTTCGGCATTAAAAAAATGTTAAAACATACAAAAAGTAATCAATAATGTGACTTAGATTAAAAGGTTTGTATAGCGCGATGATGTTTCTATTATTTTTTTCTTTTAACGATAGCATTGCAACTGAGCGGTGGTATGCAAATTTGAGTGAGTTATAAGCAGTTTAAACCAATTCGTCATAATACAAAATATTTGCACAAGTGTCAATAATTTCAAAATGAAAAAAAAGTAATCATAAAAGTATAATAAATAATTAAAAGCAAATATTTTAAGCAGATAAACTTAATTAACATAAAAAAAGCACGAAATTATTTTTTGTATTATTGTTGCCGACAACTCATTGTAGTTACTTTTAAATTTCCCTTTTTTTCTATCTCTTATTTCATCGTTTAGCCATTTAAGCTCATAAGATAATGAATATAATTTTTAAGCCAATAATAAAGTGTAACACACAATTCGCACACGCACACATTGTGCTCGCCGACAAACACGCACACACACACAAGCGCATTACTGTTGACATTTTATCGGACATGTTGGTCATGGACTTGTGTCGCCTGTCGTCATTTTCATTGTAATTGCTTTTGACTGAGTTAATAATTATAATATATGAGTTATTATAATTATAATTATTATCACTGTGTTCAGCCGCACGTCCGTCATTTCACGCCACGTTGCTGCTGATGAGCTCAACGCGCTGTTGTGTCTATGCCGAGTGTCAAGCTTTAAAGCGGATTATATTTTAGCGCCCCAATCGACGAACCATCACCCACTTGGCACATTGCATAATCAAAACGATGTCACCAAAACATTATTGACAAACAGCACTTTGGGCTCAAAATCGAACTTCAAGTAACAACAAACGCACAAACGTCTGTTACATCTGTCTATGCGACAAGCACCTGCGCTATTTCAGGGCGAGCGAACTGTGGGCTTGAGGTCGGAATGTTACGGGCATGTTAAGCAAATGGCAAATGGCAAATGCGACAAGAAGTCAAATTGTGTGAATGACATGACAACGCATTCGACAAATCTTGGCAAGATTAACTGACAATATTAATCTTGACCTTACAATGTCTGTGAGCGTGTTCAATTATTATAGAGTTGTACATAAGAAAAAGCATTTGGCTTTGCATCGAAACACCATGTTGGACAGATTAAGTTGCTGTTGGTGTGTCAAGTCAGTCTTGTTCATTTAAACTCAACACAAATTGGCGGAAAATGTTGTCTTTAAAATCATAGTTATATAACTGTGGATAATTATTGCCACAACGTGTTCAATCGATAACTTTAAATTATATTTTAAAATATTTAAAGTCACTTTGAGTACTGTGCCCCAAATAGGTTCGAGTTCCAATTCAGTGTCTCAACATAGCTTATAAATTATTTCAGCCACTTATACTCAGTCCCTCTGACAAGTGTCGTTGCAACTTGACATGAGATGAGCGTCTCTGCGCACACAGTTGAGCATTTCGTTGTCATGGATTTTAGTTTGATTAAAATTTTGACTCAGACCCGTGAACAAGACACACACACGGCAACACAAGTAAAAAACAAAAAAAAATGCAAGTAAAATAGCAAACAGGCATCAAATCTCATGTGTGTGTGTGTATCTAGATACATTCATGATTGCATTGTTTAGCTTCAGTTATAGCTTTGATGAATGAAAACAGTATCTTAACTTGAGTGCACAAGCAAAAGCACTCATACACACGCAAACGCACACACACTCGCAACTAGGTCCCGTTAGATTTCATTAACAGCATCTGCTCGAGTCTGGTACTTCAACTGAAGTATTAGCAACGCCAACAATCACAGTAATAATTTGCCAAATCGTTCGTCAGTCAGCAGGTACGTTCAATTCAGAGTGAGATGAGCATAGAAGTGTTCGGTTGAGTGAGATTAAGTGACTGAGTGAGTGGAACATCTGCGCTTCAAGTAAAGTCGTTCTCACTCATTGCCGCTTGGGTATTCAAAAGTGTAAAAGCTGCCAAGTTGCAGTGGTGTGGGTGTGTGTACATGTGCATGTATGAATGAAGTAGTGAATACACAACAACTTGGAGTGGACAGGGCCTACGTGGAATTATACTTGAGCATAAAATCTATCCAAAATAGGAAACATGCAAAAATTGGGGGAAAAAAATTGTGCTTCACTTAAGCTTTAACCACTGTACTTGTTTTATTATATTGAAAACAATTTAATGGTTCTTATACAACCGAAACATACGATTATTTTATTTGCCATTATTATTATTTTTTATTGTGGCTTTTATTAAACAGACACTTGACATCTGCTAAGCAAAGCTTCGTAGAATTTCTAAAATGATTATTTTTTATTTTTTAATGACTTCCAAAGCTATTTCAAAGTTTCGAAACTATTTAAATGCGCACAGACATTTTCGTCCTCGAAAAATTACTCTGGTTGGGTAAAACGTCATCGACAAAGCTTATCGAAGCCACAGTGCCAAACGAAATTTATATGATAAGCCGAGCAATCAAATTTGTTTGTACTCTCATTTGATAAAGCAAATTAAGCATGGTCATAAATATGATTATATTATGATTGAATGAACGAGCTTCATATTTGTGCAATGATTGTAATTTTTTGAACAAATTTCTATTTGTGAATATTATCGGAGTGACTTTTTTTCATACTTCATTCAAACACTTCAACTTAGATTGCCCATTAATGTTTGATATTTCGAATTTTTGTTGAAAACTTTTCAAAGAAACCTTCGCTTCATTGTTGCTCACACAGCATTTGTTTAAAATTTATTATTAAACAACAAATAAGTTTTATATTGCAAAACAAAAAAGTGCAAGAGAAAAGGGCAATGAAATTTTTATTGCTCTTATTTTTTTCGTCAAAATTTTTAATAGCAAAAGAACTTCAACAAACAGAATATTTTACTATAAGAAGCAACGAGAATGGTTTTAATTATGCCGTCTTCTACTTACAATTTTAAACGTGGCCATTAAAAGAAACAACAAAAATTTGAGTCCTTTTACATTTTTTAAAGACAAAACAAGACCAGCGCAAAAAAATGATGATGATGCCGCATAATCGAAAAAAAGTAATGAAAATGTGTAAAAAAATAAAATCCGAAGTGCTGCAAAATTTATGCAAGTTAATTAAATGCAGAATTTTCGCAAATTGCGCGGTTCGGTTGGCCAAAGTAAAAGTGCTGTCAAAATATTGCACAGTGGCAAGTAGATATTGCATGCAAGTGGGCCACGATAAAGCGTCATTTTTTTATTTATTACAATATTTCTTCTTCGCCCCTCACGCTCTGGCACGCACATGTTGCCTTTGTTTCGGTTTTTTTGGAAGTGTGCCATAAAACTTGTTATCAGCAGAAAGCTGTGACACTGTCAAACCGTTGACGCTCACTCCGACGCTCGCTACCGAACAGTCGTGGTGGCAGCCTGTCAGGCACTCAGTCAGTGACTCTGTCAGTCAGTCAATCAGTCATTCATTCAATCAGTACATCAACGTTAGTCGCTTGGCATTCATGCTGTCATCATCATTGAGTTAGACGCACACTTATTTTTCTGCCGCCCTTTCAAATATTATTTTTGTGCGCTATTTGTAAAACAATTTTTATTATCTCCGTCATGGTGCGGCGAGGCTTTCCATTTATGACGAAATATTTTCACGCAAACCAATACGCGAATTCGAATATTGCTTTCTTTCTTTATTTTTATAGTTTTCCGACAAAATGTGAAATGGAAAATGTCAGAAACGTATCAAAAAGTTATTATTTATCGAATTCGTTACATATTCTTTTCTCTTTTTTTGTTTTTCTTTTTATTACTTTGTTTCACACAAGTAACGCAAAAAATTTATGTATTTCAAGTATGAAGGTAATGGTAAAAATAATAAAAACAAAAAAGAAACAGAAAAAGAAGCAGGAGCAGAAAACGAAGCAGAAAACAAGGCTAACGTAAAATATTAAAATATTAAAATATTTCTTATACGCAAGGTTAACCACTTCTCCGGCAAAAATTATGAAAACTCTGTGCCACAATGGCGAAGTAGGGGAACCAGAACGCAATTTATGACATACATGGCTAAGAGTCAATTGTGGCCTAGGCAGAGCTTTCGTTCCAACATCAGCGTGTCTAGTCGACTTGCACAGTCAATCCGAAATGTGTCTAGACTCTTTAGCAAAAGCAAATAAATAGAATTTAAAAAAAGAGAAGCAAATGCTTTAACGTGGCACAGGTTAATTGAATTTTCACTAAGCTGTCTGAGTAACATAAAATGTTTCTGTAATCACATATTTTTTTGTTAAAGAAAATCAAATAAGATTTGCTCATGCACATGACTCTGTTTCCCCTGAAATCGTTACATGCCTTGGTCACCAGAATATCATTAAGCTAAGAGCTTGACGGGCATGAAAAATGTGAGATAAGCTTGAACAAGATGCGCCACATTGAAGAATCTTGTTATTCTAGCTCACTTTCAATCATTAAGACTCATTAAGATTACACACAAAAAAAATGTACTTCAAAACGATACAATTTAGACATCAATGTGAAACTCTTACGTATAAATTTTTTCTTAATACTTGCAATATCAAATTGATGATTTCGAAATTATCAAAATGACATTTTCAAAAATTGTTATCAGACAGATGTCGTGGGTTCAAACCTCACTCAAGGAAGAACACAAAAATAAAAAAATATTGTACAAAAAAAAAAAGGATGTGATAATATTTACGTAAATACAATATTATATAAGCTACAATTTAGTTAATTTAGCTTTGAAGTTCCGAAATAACATTCAAATAAATTATACTTTTGTTTATGAAAGTAATATTCCGAGTACAAGTTTAATATTTTTTAACATTAAATTAATATTTTACTTTATTAAATTAATAGTTTAGTATAAAAATAATGATACTTCTTGGTACGAAATACACACTATTTATTATTATACTGATACTCAAAAATTGATACTAGTTTGAATATTAATTTATAGCAAGGCGTATCAAATCAATACAGATTATTTATTTTTTTGAGTGTAGGAAGAAGTAAGAACAATCTCATAAATGACTTCGCTGGGGCTGCAATATAAAATAAAACTCTGCTTTATTGGCGAAGCGAAGGACAACTGAGAGATCGATCCATTCACTATTCTTGGAATCTGCGTTAAACTTTCAATAGACAATCCAAATAGAAAGCTATAATTTGCTGTTATTTTCGGTCCGCCATGATTTTCATTACGTTTAGCCGCCAATTTATTACTTAAATGTTTACATTAAGAGCAAACTAATTTACTCACGCTTCTCGGTTTCTTGGCTTTGCCATCGTAAAAATGTCGGGCAATTCGTAATTTTCTATTTTTCACATGTTTTCCACTAAACGATTTTACGAGCGACTTCAACGGCTCATTTTTATGTGCATTTATTGACGTAATCAAGATCGAACGACCAAACCACTGATCGATCGATCTGTTCACCTCGCCACGCCTCGTCTCTTCGCGTGTGCGCATTAATTTTAAAATACTATTTTTCACATGAACTTGTCTGTAATGAACACATTTGAAAATAATTTCGCGTAATGCAAGAGTCTTATTATATATTTCTTAAATCAATTCATTCGTCAATGTCAAATGCAAACACACTTTGATCGACAGTTTGTGGCAATTCAACGGAGCAAATTAATTGCGGCAAGTGCGCTTGTTTGCTTACACAAATAACTCATCATTTTTGTTTTACAGCTTAAGATTTTCGTAAACAATAATATTTGTGCGCTTATTTTGGTACACTTTGATGGATACATGTCCGTCCATGTGTATTTCTTTCAAATATTTGCAAAACAAACAAACGAAAGCATAAAACGAACAGTTCCTCTACTCAGATACACAAACAATTATTTCAAAATGAGTTTTTATGTGTCTTTTTCTACTTGTAGGCAAACGTGCCACAAGAACGTGTTTGCCATAATTAATTTATGCTTTGCCCTCACATTGAATTAACTAATTTTTAGAAACTCATCAAGTTAACTCATTTACACTAATTGCGAGGTAAAATGTATTATCATAATTATATTGTGGGAAACACAGATATGCATACATACATATGTATGTATTGTGAGAAATACAGATATGATTTTGTTATTCAGAAGCATCATTAAAATTTTTCAAAATCATTAATGCTGAGCAGAACTTTTCCTTAGTTAATAAATCGATATTCTAAATAGTCTTCGATTTTTTAACAAAACATATTGATGATCAATCACTTGATAACTCTTCTATAGCGAATTAGCATGTAATTAGAGAATTATTAAGGAATTGTTCATAGAAAATAAAAATATTTGATTTCATATCGTTATAATCTATAAGCTTAATTACTTCGACGTCTTTAAATAGTATTATAACTTTGTCACAGAGTTTACAGATCGCAATATTAATTTGCAACTATACAAAGTACGTACGTATATTGTTGATCAGGACTAGAGATGGGCGCGGGCCTAACTTTTGAGGCCCGGCCCGGCCCGGTATATTTTCAAAAAGGCCCGGACCGGCCCGGCCCGGCCCGATGAAAATTACTTTTTTTGGGAAATTAATTAAATTAAATACAAAGTTTAATAAGATCGTTAACATAAAACGAAAAATAAAATTTTTTCATTTACTAAATCATTTTTCTAATAGATTTCAAATTTTATTCTTAAAAATACATATTTTTGTTTGATATTCCGCGCCAATGCCTGCAAAAATGTCAGATCTTCTGGATTTTTCCAAAATGTCAGTATGCAAGATTCAGACGAGTCAAAGTTTAAATATTTATAGAACTTATTCTCAAATTCATTTTTTTTTTCCAATTTTTTTTTTTTTGAACATGTTGACGTCCATGAATTAGGAAAATTTCGGGCCTTTCGGGCTTCTGATGTCAGGCCCGAGGCCCGCATTTTTTACAGAGGCCCGTCGGGCCCCAGGCCCGGCCCGGCCCGTGCCCATCTCTAATCAGGACGACAAGACGAGTTGATTTAGCCATGTCCATCTGTTGGACTGTATCTTGTATTTCATTTTTTCTTGTATTTTATTACGATGACTCATTTGTCGGAACCGGCATGATCGGACCACTGGAACTGGTAGCCCCATACGAAGAGAAGAACAAAAATGAGCAAAGCTTGATTCGTTGTATGGAAAACTTTTTTGTTATGGAAGATAGGATGCTGAAATTTTACAACTAGTAGTTTTACGTACCCCGACTAAATGTTTCAGTGAAATCGGACCACTGGAACTGATACCTGCCATACAAATTGAAGAAGAGGAAGAGAAGCAACATTTTTTCGTCGTTGTATGAAAAACTTTTTTGTTTCTTAACCAATCGACTTAAAACTTTATAATTATGTTCTTAGGGGGGCATGAAAACGATCTTGATCAAAAAATGGGCATGGCTACGCCCACTTATAGCAAAAATCAATAATTTGCATATCTCCGATACCCATTGGGCAAAAACAATGAAAGTTTATATATAGGCTATTAAGATAAAGAGAAATAAGATTCAATCAAAAAATGGGCGTGGTCATCAAAACTGAAGATAGCGTCCTTACTGGTTTTATTTTAATACATCAAGTTAAAAACAAAATTCCAAAAATGAAACTTTTATAGAGCAGTAAAACAAATTTAAGAGCCCTCAACCTTCTAAGCTAAGAGGTGGCGTTGAGTTTTAACGATTAATTATACCCTGTACACACAGTGTGTATTAAGGGTATATTAAGTTTGTTTGAGACGGTTTGTATGTAACGCATAGAAGGAGGGGAGGGGGGCCCTATAAAGTATATATATTCTTGATCAGGATGACAAGACGAATTGATATAGCCCTGTCTGTCCGTCCGTCCGTCCTCACCAATGGTTCTCGAAAACTATAAGAGCTAGAGGGTTGAAATTTGATGGATAGACTCGTGAGGTCAAACGCTAGATCAAGTTTGAAGGATTTTTTGCCACGCCCACTCCTTCCCGCCCATCGAGCACCACCCATTTTTTCAAAAGGCTGTAGCTCGAAAACCTGATGAGTTAGAAACATGAAAATGAGTACGTAGACTCAGTATGTATAGCTCTACAAAACTGCATACCACATTTTTCCCCCTCCCCTTCCTTTCCCCTCAAAAAGTTGTTTTCTTAAAATTGCTGTATCTCCTAAACTATAATAGATACAATGCTGAAATTTTGTATGCGAACTCAGTAAACATACCTTTTTAAAACTGCATACCACAAACTTTCATTTTTAACGCTGTGTGACAGCGCAAAGACAAACAAGTTGAAATTTGGCATAAATTGCGCTTTGAACACTGCTTTATCCTATTTGTAACAAAAACCGTACTTAACACTGCGAAAACTATTAAAGCTAGAGACTTGAAATTTGGAAGATAGACTCGTGTGGTCGAACACTAGATCAAGTTTGAAGGAAGTTTTGCCACGCCCATTCTTTCCCGCCCATCGAGCACAACAAAAGGTCATTTTTTTCTTAAAATTGCTGTATCTCCTAAAGTATAAAGAATACAATGCTGAAATTTTGTATGCAAACTCAGATAACATACCTTTTTAAAACTGCATACAACAAACTACCACTTTCCCAGCAAAGACCAACACACTAAAATTTTGCAGCAATGCTTTGTAACAAAATCCGTACTAAAGCGCCATCTAATGCCAACATTGCACTGTGAGCCTTGCCTCACCTTAGCAAATACACAAACCATATCGTGGTACACTGCTTTTGCTGTCGGCGAATGTTTAACGTTTTGTCAACATAGGTGTGTGTACAGGGTATTATATAGTTGAGAATACTCAATTATACCGCCCTTACTGGTTTTATTATACTCTTGCAAGAGTATATTAACTTTGTCATGAAGTTTGCAACGCAGAGAAGGAGACATCCCCGACTATATAAAGTATATATATTCTTGATCAGCTCGACGAGACGAGTTCATATAGCCTTGTCCGTCTGTCTGTCGGTCTGTCTGTTGCGATGCGAACTGCTCCTAGAGTTTTAAAGATATCAAAAAAATTTAAATGCAGAAAATTTTCTTTTCCTTGCTCGCAGTTTGTATGTAAAATCCAGCATGATCGGATAACTATAGGATATAGCTGACATAGGAACGATCGGTCAAAAATGAGGTTTTTGCTCAATAAACGCTTTGATTTTGAAGTTATCGCCTCAGTTTTTTGGACACAAATATTTTGGACGTCAGTTAAGACATACAGTAAATTTGGTGGACATCGGGTAAATATAGGATATAGCTCCCATAGGAACAATCGGTCAAAAATTCGGTTTTTGTTAGAAAAACTTTTTTGTTCTTAAATATAAACAGATAAAACTTTGCAGTTACACGTTTTTATGAATCCTTGACCATATTCCAAAGTTTTGTAAAAATCGGACATGAGGGCGTGGCACCGCCCATATAGAGATTAACTTAAAAATGAGATTTCTCGGTTAGCCGACGAGATATAAGATCGCAAAATTAAGTGTACAATGATTGCAATGTATTTAATAAAAAAAAATCAATAAATGGGCGGGGCTACGCCCCTTTATCTTTATAAACGTATATGATTCTTATTGGAAAAACTGTAAGGCAGATTTTCCAATAAGAATACTTGAGAAAATGCTTGCAAGAGTATATAAGTTTCAGCAAAGCTGAAAATAGCTCCCTTACTGGTTTTTTTCGTATTATTGTTTTCTAGGCCCTTCTTTGGGAAGTACCCTTTCGAGGGGTGGAATACTTACGTATGCATATGTATATGTAAATCAAGGTACGCCAGAAAACTACACTTCCGATTCCAGCTGTTCATGTTGAAAAAGAAAGAGTTTTTTCATGTTTCTTCTTCTTTTTGTATGAGGGTACCAGTTGCAGATCGCTACCACACCTTACAGAAACACCTTCTAGGCCCATCTGAAAATTTCATTGAAATCGGTGCAGCTTTTTAGGAGTCCATAAGTCTATTTTCTTTTATATGTATGTATATATAGATTTCAAATAGTTAAAATTTGAAAACAGAATACAAATTTAAAAATCGTTAATTTCACGCACGCAACTCGTGCTTTGTCAACGTGCAGAGCTTTTAAATCAGCTGTTAAGGCAAAGCTTTTGTGCAGCACACTCACACTCACAGACACATGAACAAATTTGTGTTTGTTTAATTGCGCTTTGTGTGCTTATTTCGTCACACCACCGTCGCAAATCACACAATAAACAAAGCACAGCTGTGCGACAAAATAAAAGAAAAGGGCAACGAGAGCAAAACAACAAACAAAGTGACTTAGAGCGAGCTTTCCTGAATCATCATCATAACAAAATCTCTCTCGTTTGTGCTCAATGAACGTCGTCACACAATATATGCGACCGAACGAAACAGCGGAAAATGGCTCACTTGGGCAACACTGAAGGTGACCCAGTTTGCTTCAATGTACATATTTTTCATTCGATCGATTTTTATTAAAATTGCAATATTAAATTTTCTTAGAAGATGTAAATAGAAATTTTGTTGTATAAAAATTTTAGTGTTTTCAAAATTCACGTTCACGAATTTCCACTGTACTATGACCGTTGACTTTACTAACTGGTTTTCCAGCAGCAAGTCAAGTCGGACAATGTTATGAGACGCAGTTACAAATGCAGGGCCGCAAACAACAAACACCCATTGAGGGCGCCATATTTGTGCTCAAGTTAATATACTTGTGATATGTATATAAAGTTACAATATTATTTCAGCTGTTCAAGTACACCTTGCAACACATTTTCAGTTGGCGGCACTCAAGGTCATTGCAAACCATGAGGCACACTTTATAAAATACAGAAAATGTTTTTCAATAATAATTTGTAGATTTTTTTCTAAATTTACACACATTCTCGAATGTGTGCCAGCAAACTGAAAAAAATGAAAGCATTTTGTACACACATATGTATAAACTAAATCGATGCCATTTAGTTTGTATTTCGTAATGACAACATTTATTTTCGTACGCAAGGTCATCGCCACAGGCACAAATTTACATGATCGCAGCGATCTCAACTTAGTGGATGAACGCTTTAGATATGTAGTGTGGGGCGCTTAATAAATGCTAAGGAAAACTTTTTGAATTAAAATTTACAAAGGAGAAAAATCAATATTAAAGTAGGCTTTCAAGGAAAAGCCAAATAAATTAAATCATGTTCGAAATCTAAAGAGTAACAACTTAAAATTATTGTATGGTCGGCGATTTATACGAATGCCAGATGAGTTCTTATCTGATTGCTTCGTGGGCGAGCGTGTAATTTTATATCAGATATGAACTTATCTCTAAAACTACGAAAATTCAAGTAAGTAAACAATAAACAAGGCGTCGTTGGGAGGAAACTATAAAGCGCCCAAAAGTGTAAGCGAGCCACATTTGACCCGAAATTCGCGCCTGTTTACAACTATAACGACGACGACGACTACGGCGGTGACGACCTACACAAAAGCAGCAGCAGCTTACATAGAGCGAGCTGAAGATACGAGTGGGGCAGCGGCAGCAGCAGCAGTGGCAGTGGCAGCGACAGAGCCAACGGCAGCGCAAAAACAAAATCGGCCAGAATATATACACAAAATTTTTTGCGTTCTCAGTGGTTGTTTAGATACAGTTGAGCGCATGGATACGTTGTGAGCGGATGGTTCGCAGCTGAGCTGAGTAAAGTTACTACTACTACTGGCAAGCAGGCAAGCTGGAGAAAAACATCAAAATAAAGCTAACAAAACAAAAGAAAAAAAATAAAGTAAAAGCAAAAACAGAAAGAAACAACAACTACAACAGCATTGTCATATTAGCACGCATTTGACTGCAACAACTGCCACTGACGTGCGATTGGCGATTGAAGTTAACTGTTCGGGTGTGAAGAGCGACGGACACAGCGATATTGTTTTGTGGTTTTAACTCTTTTTTGTTGTTTTTTTTTTTGTTTGTTTTCTTTGTTCGTTCGTTTTGTGTGCAAGCAGCGCTCGCAGCAGCAACTTAACAAAATTGAATTAGTGCGCAATTACAATAAAAACAACAAGCGACACAAGCAGCACGCAGCATATTAAAAAAATCATTGAGAAAAAAAAACGTAAAACAATTACAACAAATATTAATGTAAGCCGTGAATTGCATTGCTTTTACAACAAAGAAGAACACAATTTACTGTAACGAAAACTTGTAAGAGAAAAAGAGAGCACGACTCATACTATTTCGTCATCGCAGACAACAAAGTGCAGAAAGGTGTCCAAAGCAACGCTGACAAGGGCAGACAACTGTCAATTGTAGCAAAATAAAAGGGTGTAAAGTGCACTGCAAATGATTTTTGAAATAAAAACAAAAATAAAATCGATTAGCACCTTAAAAAGCGCATGAAAAAACTAAGCCAACAACACCAACAACAAGACAGAAATCTACAACAGCTGAAAGTGCCAATGCGTGTGGGCAGCCAACGAACAAGAGTGCAGCGTTAGAGCGCATGCAAAAAAAAAAGCAAAAAGAACTTTTATTTGTACAAAAATAAAAATAATAATAGAAGAAACAACAAATTGCGCACAATAAATAAAAATACAACAATAACGAAATTTACATAATCGCATGAAACGTGCGGAAAAAAATATAAATTGAAAAATAAAAGAAACAAAAACAACGAGGTCTGCGACAAACAAACAAAAAAAACAAAAACCAGGCCACAAACTAAGCAAAACGCCACTTTTAGCAGCATTAGGCCAGCGTGCGCGCAACGCCGACACGAACCAAAACACCAACAACAACTACATCAATTACAGCAACAACAACAACAACACCAACGAAAATGCCTTCATTACTGGAAGCACTTGAACGCAAATATTTTGCCGAGTGCGAATTCGAGAACGCCAACGAACCGGAGCTGCATAGGCGCGCTGATACGAACGATTATACGGTGACCAAATGTAGCGGGCGCATGGAGTTCTCCATTTTCATACCGCGTCTCTCGCCGCTGACATGCGTACCGGAGCTGCTGGTGCTCAATGATTGTGACATCGATTGCGCCGGCGATTTTGAGGCCATCAAAGAGAAGTGCCAACGTGTGCGCGAGTTGGATTTGGCGCAGAATAAGCTGCGCGATTGGCAGGAGGTCTTCCACATTATAAAACACATGCCGCGCATCGAATTTCTCAATTTGAGTAAGAATCAGCTAATGGGTCCCATAAACCAGGCCTTTTATACGGCAGCGCCCATTACTAACCTCAAGAATATTGTGCTCAATGGCACGTATCTGGATTGGTATTGTGTCGATGCTTTATTGCAGAATCTGCCATTGCTCGAAGAGCTACACCTGAGCTTAAACAATTACACTGAAGTGTTGATCGATGCCGATGATTTTGTTGCCGCTGCCGTCGCTGTTGCTGCGGCCGCTGCTGGCGATGAAACGGCCGCTAATGAAAACACAGAAGAAGAAATAGGCGAAGAGACGACAAACGGTACCAGCAGCACCACCAATACCGGCAACGCCACCAACAGCAGCAACGCGAATTGCTATCATACGGCGTCGCAATCTGATCCCACCTGCTGTACTCACTGTCGTGCCCAGCGCAAATACACAAAGGCGCATGAATCGCTCAAGACACTACACTTTACCGGCAATCCGATAGAATCTTGGCAAGAAATTTGTCGCTTGGGACGTATTTTTCCGAATCTTGAGAATCTTGTGCTGGCCGATTGTCCCATTAAGTCTCTGCACGCCGACGCTGACGAAGCGACAGAGAAAGATGAGACAGCCGGTGAGCAGACGCAATCGCACAAATACTTTCCGAATTTGAAATTGCTCAATTTGAGCTATGCGAGCTTGAGCGCCTGGCATGACATCGATCAGTTGGCAAAGTTTCCGAAGCTTAAGAATCTACGAGTGAAACATTGGCCGCTGTGGGATAGTCTCGAGTGTACCGAACATGAGCGGCGTCAGTTATTAATCGCGAGACTTCCGAATGTGGCGATGTTGAACGGTGGCGGTTTGATAAGCGCCGATGAACGTGAGGACGCTGAACGCGCATTTATACGTCACTACATGGATAAGCCGTCCGATGAGCGTCCCCAGCGTTATGACGAATTGGTCAAAACACACGGCAAACTCGATCCGCTCGTCAATGTGAGTCTAAAACCCGACAAACGTGTCAAGGTCATTTTCACACACAACGAACTTAGCGAAACACGTTCTGTCGATATTTATCTCACCGTTTCTGATCTAAAAGGTAAACTGGAGAAGCTAGTTGGTCTACCTGCAAACAAAATGCGTTTATTCTATCTGGATAAGGACTATAAAGAGTTCGGGCCCGAAGAGATGCGCTTCCCGAATAAGCAGCTCTATAGCTACAATATACAGGCGGGCGATGAAATTATCATCGAAAAGAAGTGAGGCTGCTGCCGATAGCGTTCGCACTCGACTGGTGCTGGCTATTTGTGATTCTGTATTAAATAGGGTACTACACTACATTATTATATGCAAATACACATTTGTTTACCTATTTGAATTATCATATTATGTATATGTATATATAAATTAATATATTTAACTACCGACTAAAAACTAAATCATGCTTAAGTCAAAACTGATTAAATAACAATTTTTAAAATAATAAATTGTGTATTATTTCTGGTTCGCGTTTCAATTATCGAATAGCTTGAAGGCGGTGAAAGTTTGCCAGACGATACTTGTTGTGCTTTTTGTACAGGCACATGAGATAAGATAGCGGCTGAAGGTCGAATTTGTTAGAAAGCATTTATGGTTATAGGAAATTGTTTCATTGCTTCAATGCATTTTGCTCTTTGGTCTTCGCCACTCTGTACGACTTACTTCTGGTGAAGCAATTTCCGGAATTTTGTATACTGTAAATTGATGAAGAAACCTTCAAGTAGAGAAGTATATGAGACCAAATTTTGTTATATAAAATACGCATATTCATACTTGTTTGCTAAGACTGTGCAGTGCTTCTATCACTTGCGTTATCAACTTCAAGTTTATACATACTTCAAATACAAGACTCTCAACAACTTGTAAACAATATTAAACTACTAGAGCCTTATTTCTAACACTCTACAATAACATTTATTAACCAGACTTGCCATCTTTTGAGTATCCTTCATACACAGCAACGAAAGAACTTGATTTTTGAATTTTCTGCATATATAAGATTTCTTGATCAACCTGATCGTATTATAAAAAAATTATAATTTCCTGAGCGTCTTCACTACACTGTCACGCGGTCAACTGAATTCTAAAAAAGTATTGGACTGAGGTTGACACTTTGTCACTTTCCGAGTGACTTATTTGTTTTTATATTCGAAAATGCCATTCGGCTTTAAATTTTTCCATTAACACTGAAAATGTTCTAATAGATCACACCCAAGAAAACAAAATACAATTCCAAACAAGCCCATATTTGTATAATAAATTGAACACAATTTTTGTTTCATAAATTTGAGTTCATATTTTCGATAATAAACATATGAAGAGTCGACGCACGTCTTATAACAAAAGAACACAATGTAATAACAAATACGATCATTATTTATAACAAATTCTGGGACGTTCTTAAACAATAAAACTGGACCCTGAAACTACCGCCCAACCCCATTTACAACGTCTGTTATCAAACTGTCAGTCTAGATAATATCTCACAATTACGCAAATTTTTTTATGAACGCCAGCGACAACGACACGGCTCTATCGATGACGAGGTGCAACAAAAAAAAAAAAAAACTCGAAACAAAAATTGACTTAACTCGAAAACTTGACAACACCATAAAAATGCAAGGTGTGTAGGAAAAGTAGATAATTAATAAAATTCACACATAAGTTTTTGAAAGTGACGATAGAAGGTTTTGTCAGTATGCCTCGCTCAACGCATGATCGAGTTGAGTTTTGAGTTTCAAGCACGTTAGACGTTTGATGTGAGAGTATTATTTCAAAAACCAAAACACACAAACTAAAATAAATTTTACGTATATGAGTTAAATGGCAGTGAAAGATTTAAAATTACCGGGATAAAAGGATCAAACGACTAACTAATATGGATCCGGACAATGATGTGTATGCTTTTTATGATATAAAGTCATTTAAAAGGTATGAGTCTTGTATAAATATTCTCAAGGACAGAGAAGATCAGAGAATAAATATTTTGACAAAATAAATCGAAATAACCATTTTTATAGTTCGAACAAAGGAAGAGTTTTTTACAGATCAACAATAGTAACAGTATATTAAGTATACTACTGCTCGATTAAAAGATGTGAATGTGAAAAATTTAAAAGATCATTTTAGTAAGAGACATTCTTTTTGATGTGATTGCTGTTTGTGACAAAATTCTTACATAATTCCAACGAACTTTAATCTCTAATAGACTTACTTCATCGCTTCTAAACCAACAAAGTTTGTTTTCAATTAATTTAACTTTAATCCTCACCCACCGTTTCTGTTGACATTACAGGAAATGTAGGCCTGCTCAACCCATATCCGATCGTATACTTCAACCGCGAATGTCACTCCTAGGCAAGCCATTGAATTACAATCGCGCCACACGGCGTGATGTGCGCTACCGACGATTGCAGAGTCGTCTCTATAACTTTTTGGAGCGACCACGCGGACTGCATGCGATATTCTATCATGTGATGGTGTAAGTAAAAACAGAAAACTACCAACGGAACTTTTAAAGATGTTTCCATACCTGAATATTTACAGATTTTTTATGGTATTCACATGTCTCGCATTGAGCGTGTTCTCGACGATCAAGGAATACGAGGATGATGCTATTTACATATTGTTTCATATGGAAATCTTAGTTGTAATTTGGTTCACAATGGAGTTCTTTGGGCGACTATGGTCATCGGGCTGTCGCTCGCGATACCAGGGCTGTCTGGGTCGCCTAAAATTCGTGAAACGACCATTTAGTATTATAGGTAACTGACAAACAATAAAATAAAACATGTAATGGGATAGAGATCAGCATATCTTAATACGCTTTCCAGATATCGTTACCATACTGGCATCAATTATAGTATTAAGCATGGGCACATCCGGGCAGGTGTTTGCGACTAGTGCATTGCGTGGTCTACGCTTCTTTCAGATATTGCGCATGGTGCGTATGGATCGACGGGGCGGCACTTGGAAACTGCTCGGCAGTGTTGTGTACGCACATAGACAGGTTCGCAACAAACATGCACAATTACAACAAACAGAATATGACTTGCTTCTTATTGATAAATTTTTTTATAGGAGCTTATAACAACAATGTATATAGGATTCTTAGGTCTCATATTTGCATCATTCCTTGTTTACTTGATGGAGAAAGATGTCAATGATAAATTCAGCAATTTTGCGCAAGCACTTTGGTGGGGCGTGGTAAGTAAATTAAGCCAAGGCAAATCAAATGAAATGAGAAAATCAATGGTTGCCACATTCCACTTGTCCTAGATAACGCTCTGTACTGTCGGCTACGGTGATATGGTGCCACAGACATGGCAGGGCAAAATGATAGCCTCCTTTTGTGCGCTGTTGGGCATTTCATTCTTCGCACTGCCTGCGGTAAGTTGTCATATTTATGATTTACGATGTATTCACTGCACTTCCGACCACTGGCAACATCATCATTGAAACGAAGCGAAATTGCCAAGCACATAACCATCGCCATATTTTACAATATAAAACTTGCCTCCTCACTCACATCATCTGCCTTTCTCACTTCCACGCTTTTACAACTTGGCTGACACACATGGCCAAACAGGGTATACTCGGCAGCGGTTTTGCGTTAAAGGTACAACAACAACAGCGTCAAAAGCACATGATACGTCGACGTCAACCGGCTGCAACGCTCATACAAGCGGTTTGGCGTTGCTACGCATCCGACGAGCACTCGGTTTCGGTTGCAACATGGAAGATACATCAAGTGGCCTTACCTAGTCCTCCAGCTTCGTAAGTATTTTATTATTTAATTTACAACTGTGTACAATAATATTTAATAAACGAGCAAACGCGACACAAAGGAATTGTGCTGCAGCATGCATGCAGCTGAATTTGTCAAGCGTTACATATATACAGACATATATATATATATGTAATTAAACATTTACATAAACATGTTTTGTATATACACATGTGTATATAGAAAAACCAGAACCAGAACCAGTACACTTGGCCGTATGAAAATTAAAAACAGTCTGAAATTTAGTTAGACCGACGTTATTACTATTTGGGTTGCATTTAAGGCTCAGCCGTTGTGTCAGCTGGCAAATGTATCTACGTCGTACACAACTCCTTAACCAGAAACTTTGTCTAAGTTTTTTTAAACAATTTTATTTTGCAATAACTTTTGTCTAAAACCATTTATAAACATTTCAGTTCAGAAAACTGGGAGCGATTATTAAAAAATCTAACTGAATATAGGTAAACCGAACTTTTAATTGCAAATACAATTGCAGTATCTCTCAACACACATGAAGCATTTAAAAAACAAATTTTATTAATAAACATAAAATGGAAATGAATTCGGAATAAAAGCTTCTAAAAAAACGACGCACCATTTAACTCACTTTTGTATACCAAACAAATTACACACAAAGAAAATTTAATTATTTTATTAAGAATAAAGTAACAAGACAATTAGCTGCCTTTTTGGTAGTTAAGCAAATATTTTTGGCAACAAATTTTTTAAATAATATTAAAAATATAAAAGACCGCTACGCAGTCAAGCAACGTTAAACAGAAATCGAAATTTAATTATGAAAATTTGTGTTTTTGTCTATACTTGTAAGTATTTGTTTTTTGACTTGTCTCAAAGTCTCGATTTATGTGCACAGCGTTTTGATTGCGTAACGGCGTCAAGTCAAAAAAAGTACAAAAATAATAACGATTTTTTTTTCAATAATTTTAAAAAATATTTTGTTATCTATAAAGACAATTATTAATTTTCTTTGTGTAGCTGAAATTATCTAGTTCTCATGAATATTATACATTCTTTTTCCATCTTATAATGCTAAACTTACATGCTTGTATCCGCATATACGAAATGTATCTAGTAAGTAAGTAAAAGTGTAATAACGACAATAAATTAAGAAGTCATTGTCATTGTCTGTACGCACATACCTATACTATGTATATGTATATGAATGTGTGTGGGTGCGCGCTGTAGAATGCATATAAGTAAAAAATTAATTAAAATAAATCATTGACCAATCATGCATACTTGTATTGTCGAACCATATATAGACAGATACATACATATTCACGACCGTTAAACGCAGCACATTTAAATACGACTACTTTTCACTGCCGTTCTTCTTCTTATGCCACTTAACGCCCCGTCATAGCTCCTTTGTTGCTGCCAGCTCAGTTTCGCTCAGCTCAGTGCCTTAGCACTCGTTTCCATGCTTACACGCCTGTTATCCCAAAAATGGCACCAACACTTAAGCAAGTCACTTATTCACACATGCATATGTATATGTATAGTACATGCGCCATCTCATCCAACCAACAAACACACTTACTTGCCTGTACCCCCGCACGCTTACATCATGTGCCTAACAACCAGTCGAACCCACCAATCTATCGAATCAAACCAACTCAACTCAGCTCAACTTTTGTAGCTTGGCTCAAATTGTCTTTGTTGTGCTTATTCCTAGTTAGCTGTCTGTGTATCTGATATACAAATTATGCCAATAAAAAAGAAAACAAGAAAACTTTTCGTTTTCAAATACAAATATTTGCCAAGAGAAAAACAAAAAATTGTTCTAACTATCTGTATGTGTATATGTATTTCACAGACGTACATCTTCTAGTTTTAAGCATAATACGTCGTTTGTGGCACGTTTGCCAACCATACGGCGTCACAAGAGTCAGACAATTCAATCACCAGGCGATGGCACGGTCGCCAAGCCGCCGGGCTCAACACGGGCATCGACTCGTTACGCCCGCACCGCTATACGCGACATGAATGCATCCGCTGAGAATTTGGGTAAGTTTGACCGTCTTGACCGGGAAAAAAAAAAAAAAAATAACAACGATTGGTCCATGTTGACGGACCTGGTGACCGCCAGCGGCGCTAACATTTTTTTCCTACATATACATACATTCATATATATGAGTATACATTAAATTTTATCGTTTTTTGTGTGTTGGTGTTGTCCACGTTCCTAATGATGATGAGTTACAGGCATCTTGGTGATAGTACAATATTTATTTGCACACGCACACATACAAATAAACAGACACAGATACTTATTGATCACATACATAGTGTATGTATTAAAGACGTCATCATAATGTATGCATTCGCAAACGTTTTCAATATTTTAATACACTTAAGGGGGGGGTAAGGTATTAAATTCTTTATTTTTTGGATTTTTCCAAAATTTGTGGGATGACAGTAGAATGTTTCGAGAATATCGTGTAAAAATTTCAGCTTGATCCGATAAAAACTGACGAAGATAGAGCGTTTTCAGTTTCAGTCTTCCTATGCGGCTTATAGCGCAGAGCAAAAGTTTAATTTGATTTTCCCACAACTTGGTTTTGCAAAGTCGGTGACCACTCTCACTCGAAAACTAACAAACCGATTCTTTTGAAATTTTACAGGTATTTTCTAGACATAATTAGCCGTGTCCTGACGTCGAGGTTTTTTTTTTTTTTAGTTTTAAGTATTTTTTTCAGCAGCTTGAAGGTTGATTTTTTTGTCAAAAATCGATATTTTGACTTCAACATGCTAAAAAAAAAATTTAAAATTTTTTTTTTTTTAAAAACCTCGACGTCAGGACACTGCAAATTTCATCAGCTAAAATCATTTATTTTGTCTTGAGTTTGCGATGATTCAGTAGTTTGTAATCGTGGTCACCGCAAGACACTTTTTTTCAATGGCGTTAATTTAAAACTGCTGCCAACGTCTCAAACTCTTTTTAATTTTAATGAAATTTTCTGGAAATATGCTTAAGATATTACTTATTAACTTCCCATTCAAACAACTGAACAAATGCTTATCGTTTTCCATAACAAAAATCACAAAAATGTGTTTTTTTTTCAACGAATTAACCTTACCCCCCCCTTAATAATATTTATGCATGTTTTTTACTTCTTCTTCTACTTCACATTCGTTTTTCTAATGTTTTTACTACTTCTTCTTCTCCTTCAACACATACGTTTTTCTAATATTTTCTGGCCTTTCTAGCGCAGTGTTTTTAAACTAAGAATATATACATACATACATACGTACATCACAAAATGCCGTTCACATACAAGGCACAACTATATATACATACATACAAACATGTATTTACTTAGGATTCGCTCACAGCATCACTTGCATTTTAATAATAATAAAAATGTGTTTCCATTACGTTAAATTAACATGTACTTGAAAGTATCTCTGTCACAGTTCTAATGCCCTACAAATGACCGAAAATATAAGTCAATTGAAAATCTTCGTGGTTTCTGTTTTCTTTTTGTTTATAAAAGTTTTTTCATTACATTTCGATGCTAATCCATCGGTTGAATATGAAAAACTTACGAAAAGTCCAAAGTTAACCTTCGAATTTTCAAATGGTCGAAGTTTGAACTTGTCTGAAAAGAGGCATTAAAAACTTTCTAATAGCTAAAAAACCTTCAATTGACTCAAGTTTTTAATATGAAACCAATAGAGAGATAGTTTCGTAAATTTTAGACATTAGTATCTGCAATGAGTTTGCGTCTAGTCAGCATTTATTTAACTCAGCCAACAAAAGTACTTATGTGCTCAACTCAATGACAATCATTGACTTATATTTTGTTACTAATACGACTTCAATAAATAGCGATAAAGTTAGTGAGAGTTAAAGATAAAATAACACGATATATTTTGTAATTTCTTCTTAAATTCAAACATAATTGGTAAGGATATACTTCTTTTAGATTCTCTAAGAATTTGTATTATGAATCTTTTTGTTTTTTATGCTTTTGAGAATTTGAGACAAAGAGTTTACTGTTCGCCTCAAATCACTTGTAACGTATCTCAGCATTGCCATAGCCCAATGCAAGCTGTGGCAAGACACACGCAAAACAATTACTAATTAAAAAACAATAATTTCAACCGCATCCCAGTTAATTAATTTGCAATTAGGGGCAATGGAAGCATTTTCATAAATACGATAGATACTTTTAGTGACAGTTTACAAAAATAAAAGGAAAACAAAATTTTCACATATGAGTTACAGTGGTTCGCGGAGATAATTACAATTGTTTTCTATTATGAAAAACTGTATGATTATTATTTATTTATTGATATTTTATTTTGGTACTTTGACGTAAGCGAATGAAAGTTGGTGTGTGTGTATCGCATGCAATGTCGTAGGTTGCAAACGTAATCGTTTATAAGCATTATTAAAAATAAAAAAAAACTACAGAGAAAACCTTTTTTTGATTACCGACAATGCAACATCATTTTCTTAGACGTACTTACTTTTGATTCAATGTGCGTCGACACGAGTAACAAAAAAAAAAATAATAATAATAAAAATTAATTGCGTAAAAAAAAAATAAATGTTTACATATTTTTTTTGTTTTGGAATGTTAATGCAGTTGTTGGTGTCTATTCCTACTAATAATCAAAAACTACAATATTATAATATTGTGACCCATTAGACTATCGAACATAATTGGTGTTTTCAAAATTTTCAATCACAAACAAAAACTAAAACAAAAAAAAATTGCCTAAATTAAAAAAAAAAAAAACAATAAACAAATTAAAAACAAATAAACTTTGATTTGACGCATCTGTGCTTTTTCAGAGGTAGTACAAAATGGCAAATCCATTAATCCGAGTTTTAGCGAAGACTCAGTTGCAGAGACAACTTGTCTAAAAACAAATAAAAATTCAGACGGTAAGTCTAAAAGGTCTACCAAATTACCAAACAAAACCAAAAACAAAAAAAAAAAAAAATAAATAAATAAATAAAAGTCCAAATATTATACATACTCGTATAACTACTACTGAATGTTGTGTAAATGTTGTGATTGCATTGATTTGAAATTGATTGATTGATTGATTGATTGATTAATTGATGAGTTGTTGTGTTGATTTTTTGTATTGCAAATAATGGTGCGGCTCAAGGCAACAAGGCACTTCATAGCACTGCAGGTTTCACACAGTTTAGCAAAACTTCGAAAGTGTAGAATTAAGTTGACGTCAAGAACTCAAAAAATACAATAAAGAGATAAGCAGATTTGTAAGCACAAAAGCACTTGTCCTTTGACAAACGACAATGACAAAAAGAAAAAAGCAAAAAAGCAAAAAAAAGATTTACAATTCTTTCAGCTATGGCAAAGCCCGTCATTTTCGTTAATGGCATACGTCGCATGAGCACCGGCTCCTTGGTGGACTATCCGTTTGGCTCGCCATCGGAAATGGCAATGGCTCAGCTTAGCTGCCACGATGATCAAACGACAACAGACAACGATGCCACGTCTGAGCATGTACGAAGTAAAGCAATGAAACTACCCGTACTACTCAGCGAACTGTTCGGCTCGACGTTCTCATTGGCGGGCAGAAAGTGCCAACGCATTGGCGACATTGAGTCACGTGACGCGTGCGCAAATCACTTAAATGATGCAAGAACAAACTTTCACACCGACTGCAAAAGTGGGTGGCACACAAAATATATACCATTAAGTGTAAAATGCTCGTCAGCCAAGTTGTGTAATATGTAAGAGGTCTTAATTTGGCTAAAACCACGGGAACCAATGTGTGTAGATACCTTTTAGGCGAATAGTACACACATAAATATCAAAAGTGCGAGCAAAGAACACATATGTACTAACAAAATAATTGAGTTTATATTTCTATCATTTTCTTTTCATTTGTTTTATTTATTTATTTTTTTTTCTTTCTTGTGGCATGCGCTAACTACAAAGCACTCTTATTTTAATTAGGTCAAGCATACATATCTTTATATACTAACAAAGTAAACTTAACTCAAATAGCTTAAAAAAAAGAACTACTAACATACACCGAAACAATCCATTCTAATTTGAGCTCGTTGTAGTTTTGCCTGCCGGCTGGCTGGCTCAAAGTTTGCCTTACTGTCAGACGGTTGAGCGATATACGAGTACATAACAACAGAATATAATAGAAAACTGAAAAGGGCAACAATTCCAACTAATCCCAATTGTAGCTGCTTGTAGTGCTCGCTCATTCGATTAGCTGCCGCAACTTGACTGCCATGCCACCACCATCACGGTCAATGTTGAGCTTGTTACTGTTCGTGTTCGTTCGCTTGTTTGTAGCGCTTAATTTAATGCCAATGGTGCCAAACAGCAACACTTGGCAGCGCTTTATGCTATGCTATGCTCTGCTCCTCTACGCTCTACTCTGCTCTGCTATGCTAATAATTATTTTAATATTGTATGCAACTAACCTATAAATTGTATATATTATAATAAGAACATTGTACGTACTTTTGTACATAAAACATGTGTAATTTAATTATTAAATTAGCACAAGTCAATCTTCTGTAATTCAACAAATTCCCAACAGATGAAGACGAAGAGCCTCGCTGTACCCAGCTGACGAATCGGCACAAGACAGCGATACGTTTTATACGCAAGGTAAGCAAGAAACATATACAAGAGTGCGTGTGTGTGCCATCGCTTATTGATATCCCATTGGCATATAAATTCATTGACTACAATTACTGTGCTTTTGGCGCGTTCGCTCACAGCTTAAATACTTTGTGGCACGCCGCAAATTTAAGGAAGCACTTAAGCCATACGATGTCAAGGATGTCATGGAGCAATATGCTGCCGGTCATGTCGATCTGTTGGGTCGCGTGAAAAATGTACATGCACGGTGAGTACTAAAATGACAGAAAGTAATTAACCATAGCACTAATTGACTTGATATGAACAGCTTGGATCAGATACTTGGCAAGCAGGGCTCAAAATCAAAAGACGTATATGCGTCGAAAATAAGTTTGGCTTCGCGCGTTGTTAAAGTTGAACGACAGGTAAAATTTTATCAGTTATACATATCATATTTAAAATGCATTATTACAAAAACAACATTTTCAGGTCGCCGATATTGAAGAAAAACTAGATATATTAATTAAAGCCTATATGGAGGATCGTGATAGATTTTTAGCGCTTCCGCTTACGCCTAAAACTAAACATTCCATTAATCCTAATCAAACACAAACAATGATCGATGTGTGGAAACGCACCTCGGCGCTAGGTGTCAATGCCGAACATGCAGCGGCGGCAGCAGCAGCAGCAGCAGCCGCCGCCGCAGCTGCCTTGCCGCCAACAGCGCCGACCATAGCAACAGCAACAATAGCATCGAATTCAACTACAATTGCACCTAACACAGCAACAACCACAGCAGCAACAATACCAATTAATGCACCAACTATTTTATCTTATGCTGAACAACCTACGACCAATAACAATTTTATAAAGGTAACTCAAACTATACGAACAACTTAAGTGTTCAATTAAATATTTCATGACATTTACAGTCTTCCGTGCTTAGTTCATATCCGGTTGTGCCTGATAAGCAACCGCACAATGATGATTTTATGACTGAATTAGAGAATAGAACAAAAAAACGCGTAACTCTAAGGTAAAATATCACATATCCTTAACGGCAAATTGTGGGTTTAAAGACAATAATGAGATGCAATACTTGAACAGCTTCCATAGATCAACTTCAGAGCCGTATAGTAAGAGAGAGGAACGCATAACCATACCAGAAGTGGGCGCACAATCAAGCGATAAAAGCGTCAAAACCTGTGCGCCTGATAGCTCCAGTAAGTTTCAAATTCATATCATGATTACAGAGTACTAAATACATACAAATCTATACAGTTATACTCATTGATGAGTACGAGGACTTCGAGGAAGAGGACCTTAATTGCGAAGGCGAAATGGATCATTTTCCGTCATGGGAAATTGACAGCGATATTGGCGTCGATGTAGAGGCTGATGCAGATGTTGACGGTGATGCGGATGCAGACGCCGACTGTGATGAATCAACGGAGGATACAGCTTTATTGCAATGTGCAACACGCACCGCCATTGTTATAACACCAATTAGTCCCGTAAGATTTTTTAAAATTTATTTTTTTTTTTGATTAAGACATTTATATTCAATCTTATTCTTCATTTTATAGGTAAGTTCGGCACACAATCTTCAAAGCTTGAATGAACAGACACCAACACTTAATAAATCAAATCTGCTTCCGCCGGATTCTGGTTAGTCAACGAAAATTAAATTTTTGTTTACTAGACATCGCTGACATTTGTGTTCAAAAAAGAAGTTACTACTTAATAAAAGCATAGCAAAAACTTTTACTTTCTTGATATATATATTTTTTTTTTATTTAATCACAAAGTATTGTATACAAAAATGTATTTGTAAATTACTCACTTAGCTTTAATCTTTAATCAGAACAAATTCATAGTTCTGCTCATCTCCATCAACAGCCTCAACAATGTATTCCTGAACATTTGATACAACCATTTGATCATCAACGCTGTCCTGCGAATCATCATTATTGTCTTCTGTTACCTCCTCCCTCGAAACTTCATAGACTTCTTGCTCATCATCCCATTCGACATCCGACGTTTTCTGACTTTCATTTACCAATTTGTCTAATCGTTCCACACCGTGCACTGCACGCAGATGTTTGGTAAGGTCTGATTGGGTTGTAAACTTTTTACGGCAGCCATGAAGGAACACCTTCGAACAATGATACGGTCTTATCTGTGAGTGACGTTTAACGTGTGTATTCAACGCCTGTTTGCGGCCGAACTTTTTTTTACATATGTGACACTCAAATTCAAACTCCTGTCTGTGTACGCTCGCAACATGTATTTCCAGCGATTTGGCATAGTTTGTTGTAAAATCGCATTCTTCACAAGAAAAGATTTGCTCGTGCAGTTTTGCATGCGCCTCTTTATCGCTCTTATGATAGAAACCCTTCTTGCAAACTGTACAAAAATATCGCTTTTCCGCCATATGCACAACACGTTCGTGCACCTCATAGTTGCGTCGATTTTTCACTACTTTTAAACATTCTGGACACGCAACGGGCACATGCATATAATCGACATGTTTCTTCAAGGCTTCATCGTTTTTGAAACTAGCGCCACAAAACGAACAAGCAACATTTTCTGCGTTTTAAAATACATGTTACAATAATGCATATTAAAATTAGAAATTTGCATTTTAACTCACTATTATTGTGACGCCTGGCAACATGCACCGATAGCGACATTTTCGTAGGACAATGTTTGTCGCAGAACTGACACACAAATTTAGCTGCTTTAGTTACAACAGCTTCCTGCTCATCTTCTGCATCCTCGGCTTTCACGACAAAGTGATGTCGCCTTTTGTGCGTATACAACGAGTTCCATTGCGAATAGGTCTCTTCACAGTCCTTAGGAGTATAAATATAATTAAAAAATGTTTTAAATTTAAAGTAAATAGCTACAAAACATACATCAACATTGCACATGTAAAGACTGCAAATATTAGCTTCCTTCCAATCTGAATTTGTATGCTTTTTGTGTACTCGGTAAAGTTTCATTTGACAAAACGTTTTGTTGCAAGGCAAACATTTATATTGGCCATCATTATGTATACCAGTTGAGCGATGTAACTTTAAATCATTTTTACTTTTAAAATCAAGCGAACAATATTCACAGGTATAAGCAAATGAAAGCACTTCTTCTTCGATCTCGGCGCCACTACATTCTGTGTCGACCAAACTTATATGATCCTGTTAAGGAAAACATTATTATTATTGTTAAAAACAAATAATACTTTTCTTATAAAAATTACCAAAACATTATCACGATCGTCACATACAAGACCACAATTGCTGCAAGTATACAATGCTACGGCACTGTTCGTGTGCAACTCTAAGTGTTCTCGATACTGTTCGGTGGTAAAGAATTCCTCTTTACACGTATCGCATTTAAAATATTGTGTATGTCTCTGTTTCTGTTGGTTAATTTATTGGCATGTTAATAAAAATACACATTGCAGTGAACTATTACAATACTCACAACGTGTGCCATTAGACGTGATTTATTGTTGAATGATTTATTACAATCGCTGCATTGATACTCTGCTGTTTCGGCATGTTTATGTTCACGAAATTTTTGTTCATTCTTAAAGATGCGATCACAGCTGCAAATAAATATTACAATTATAATAATTATCCGAGTATATTATTAAAACTAACATTTTACACGCATAAGTGGTGGTTGGCTCATGTTCGTAGTAAATATGTTCAAAAAGCTCCTCGACGTTGTTGTTTGCATAGTCACAAATGAAGCAAATTCTTGGTCGCCGCTTTTCCAAATGGAATTGCATATGAAATATAAAACTGTGTCATATAATGGGGTTAATTGTATAATTAAATAAATATTAAATTATTATTTTTACCGTTTCATTGATGGAAAATCAATACCGCACATTTCACAATTCATGCACATTCCACGGCGCCGTTTAATTGGCCGGGCACAGGAGTGTTTATTAAAGACAACAAAACTTGAAAAGGTTTTCTGACAATCTGGGCAACTTCCATATATCTGCAAACTACAGAAAGTTTTATTAAATTTAACTAGTAATCGCAAATCAAACTAGAAAATTATACTTACTTATCCAATGTTGCATGCTTTAAAATTATGTGACGTGCCAATAACTTCTTGCTTTTAAGTTGGTCACCGCAATCTTCCGCAGGACAAGAATAATAATCTTTTGGTAAGCTGTGTTCCTTACAAACATGGGCAAATAAAGCTTGGAATGTTTCACACTTCCAAGAACAAAGCTGAAAAGCAATGAAAACATATAAAAAACTTAAATAATAGAAGACATTCCATAAACATACGTGACAGCTAGTAGACCACTTGAACTTCAACGATTTAAAATCACTTTTGATAGCCTCATCCAGGTATGCAGATACGTCAACATTATCATCCTCTGTAGAAACAACATGTGTATTGTAAGACAACCTTTTTAAAATATGAATTAACTTCTTACCTGGTATAAGTTGCATGTGTTCTAAAAGTTCTACATCTTCCTCTACTTCCATAATACTATCAACAGGTTTGAATTCATCCAATCTCTCCTCAGGGCTTCTTGTTGAAGAATGAGTATCACCATCAAACACTGAATCCCTCAAATTTGGTCCATCCGTTTCTAATATGTAAGTAAAACTGTATTTGAATTTCAAAATTTAAAAAAATTCTAAAACACTAACCATGACTTGCTGCACCATTGTCCAATTTTGAGACCTCCACTTTGTAATCCTCTAGATGTATTTCTGTTTCTTGAATTATCAAATCATCTTCCACATAATCCTCATTGGTAGCGCTACTAACTATAAACACTGTTTGTTGTTTCTTCGGCGGAGAAGTACATCTATCACTTTCCGATTCATCCAAATTAATAACGCCTTTTAAAATATTCTCAAGTTCTTTATCATTTTGCTCGCGTCTAAGTAAGCTTCGTTTTCGAGTTTCGCGCTTTGCTATGGATGCATTAGGCTGTGCCGTAGGTATTGTTCCTAGTTTTACGGATATTGGTGCCGGTAATTGTGTCTGCTCGGTTTTTTTGGCATAAGGTACAACCACTAATCTTTTTGATTGGCTCCTTGTTTTTGGCAATGTTTCCACACTTGTCTGTATTACAACACTCGGTTCTTCAGTCTTTGCTTTTTCTGCCGTGGAATTTTTCTTTTCTGGACTCTGTTTGGCAGAGATTGACTTTTGTTTATTATACTCATCCACATCGTAAGCATTTATTAAATCACCTAAGCATTTCTCACAAAGCACTTGGCGACCTACCGAGTCAGGATTTACGTCAAGCTTAAAATATGTGCGCACCAACTTGGGTAACCCCAATTCTATGCCCAGCTCATCAAATACCTCGTGATATTTATCACCTGGTATTGTTTTTTTGCAATTCAGGCATTCAAATTTGTCGGATTTCCTTGATTTAGTTTCCGACATTTTACCTTGTTAAAAACAGTTTATCAGAAGCTGTAAGCTATGAAAATGGAAAACCATTTGACGTTACGATGAAGCCGCCAACAAATTGTAAACGTATTTTTAAATTGTAATGCACGTTTCGACTAAAATGCAAAATTACTCAAAAAATGTTTAAAGTTTGACTAAAAACTTATTTAGTTTAAGTGTTTTGCTTTTTCAATTTTATTCGTCAGCCTTACCAGTGTTAGAAAAACAGAAACATTAGCATTTAGTCAGTGAAATTTGTCATTATTTGGATGTTTTTGGACATTTTGCAGACTCGAGAAGCACGTCCCTTTTTTAACAATGTTTTGAGCCATTTATTAATCTTTACATTTCTTAAAATTTTTTTGTGAGCTTGTTTTCATTTATTTTGTCTTTTTAAAATAGTCAATTTTTTTTAAGAATTGTCTAAATACAGCCATTTATGTTTCTGAAAATTGGCAACACTGCATGTAGTGCTTCAAACGAAAAATTTGTTATCGGTATCGATATGTTTGCAAAAGAAAAACATGACCATTTTTTGAGTGAATAAGGGAAATATCACTGTTTGTTACAAAACTCATTATACGAATGAATAATGTATCTATTCAGGCAAACTACTGATAAGAAACATCAATTTTGAAATTATATAAAACAAAAAGTTCTTTATTTGTATATTGAAATATTAATTTCCGACTATACTATTCTTGATCAGGACGACAAGACTAGTTCCTCAGTTTTGAAGCTATTGAGATGAAATTTCGCAAAGAGTCTTGGAATTTATTACGACGAATAATTCGTCGGATCATTGAAACTGGTAGCTCCCATACGAAAAGAAGAAGGAAAATAAACAAGACTGAAATCGTTGTATGGAAAGCTTTTTTGTTTTGAAAGATAGAGGGCTAAAATTTCAAACAGGGGCCGTTCATTAATTACGTAAGATGGTTTAGGGAGGGAGGGGGGTCAACCATGTCTTACTTTTGCCTATTTTTCCTATACTGCCTACTACATTTTTACTTACGTAGGGGGGGGAGGGGGTCAAAAACAGCCAAAAATCGTCTTACGTAATTAATGAATGGCCCCACATAGTAATTTTACATAGTTCGACTACATGCCTGAAAGTTTCATTGAGATTGGACAACTGGAACTGGTAGCTCCCATACAAAATGAAGAAGAGGAAGAGAAGCAATATTCACGTCATTGTATGGACAGCTTTTATGTTTTTTGACCAATTGACTTGAAACTTTACAGTTACGTTCTTAGGGAGGAATGAAAACTATTTTGACCAAAAGTGGGCGTAGCCACGCCCACTTATAGCGAAACTTGACCCGTTGTATGGATAACTTTTTTGTTTTTTAACCAATTGACTTGAAACTTTACAGTTATGACTAGTGCGCTAAGGACAACACCGAGTAAGGTACTTGAGGTGCTCTTGAATATTAGTTCCGAGGAGATACAGGCAAAAATGGCTGCGCATCGGACGCTACAGCGCCTTGCGGTGACAGACAATCTAACGCGGTGCAACCAGGGACACTGCAAAGAGATTAGCAGAGTCATGCGGGAATCGGACTATCTAGTACCGATATCCCAATTCAATACAACAGCCAAGGTATTCCTGGGTCCCTCTGACTGGCAGAAATGCCTCAGGAGAAGCCCTAAAACAGCCAATATCTACATGGATGGATCCAAGATGAGGTGTGGTGTTGGCACGGCGACTCTCTGCATTGAAAATGGAGAGAGCCATATTTACAGGCTGCCGGACCGGTGTAGCATCTTCCAAGCGGAGGTGTCTGCCATAGGGAAAGCGGTGGCGATGGGTGAATCACTACATGAGAGTGTCAGGAGGATAAGTATCCTGGTAGATAGTCAGGCGGCTCTAATGGCGATGGCATCGACCACCATAAGTTCCAGATGTGTACTGGAAAGTAGGGAAGCAGTTAGAACCCTGAGTACCAGTAGAAGGGTTCGGTTCTTCTGGGTTCCCAGCCACCAAGTCATAGAGGGAAACGAAATGGCGGATCTGCTGGCCAAGTAGGGCGCCCAGCTGCCAAGTGCTAATGCGCAACCAGTCAAGGTGCCTATTCAATGTCTGTTGAGGAATATTGCGCAAGAGGCCATGAAAGCCGTGGAGTGTGCATGGAGAGGCACGACAACGTGTAGTACGACTAAAAAGTTGTGTGGAAGGATGTGCGCGAAGCGCACGAGTTTTATACTCAACTTGAGAAGGGTTCACTGACGACTACTAGTGGGACTTTTGACAGGACACTGCCTGACTGGGCCGGTACCCATTGAGCAAAAACA
Organism: Phortica okadai; assembly: GCA_034638295.1. Lineage (NCBI taxonomy): Eukaryota > Metazoa > Arthropoda > Insecta > Diptera > Drosophilidae > Phortica > Phortica okadai. Next base: position 12,575,316 of record CM067851.1, on the reverse strand, counting down.
ATGAAAATGTATATATAGGCATTAAGATAAAGAGAAATAAGATTCAATAAAAAAAAATGGGCGTATCATAAAAAAAGGCCGTGAGGAGTATACAATCTTCAGACTGAAGATAGCGTCGTAACTGGTTTTTTCTAGATTTGGGATGTGGCGAGCATACCCTACTATAGCGCCTTTACCGGTTTTATATTAAAATCGCAGATCGAACGGCCGTTTCGGGAGTAGCCACACACTCCTTCAACAGCAGTCTTTGGAAAAAGACTGACCACATCTTTTAATTGCACATCGAAAACAAAAACGAAAATAGAACATTTTAAGATTTCTTGTTTCTAATCATTTTATTTTTGAGTACATTTTATAACGAAATTATGCCAGCTATTTGTGCTAAATTTAATTTGAAGTGCTTTAAAGAAGAATACATCTAGTGAAAAAAGTTTTTATGTTGGCTCTTTAACTGTTGACACGTTTCAGCAAAGCAAAGTAGCTGTATGAAGAGTTAACAATCTGAAAATAAATTTAAATAGGCGGTAAATATTATAAAAGCCTAAGCACACGGTCACTACAGAAACTTACAGTAGTGAATGCACCTAAATTGAAAGTATAAGTCGGATTTATTGTGCGAATATACAAGGGTTGATCAAAACGCGACATCATTGAGAGACACATTTTTCTATTTGACCGATTCCATTCCACCCAATCAGACATGTACAACGAATGCGATAAATTTGCACTTGTGTCCGTCACCTCATTTGAGAAGTGGCAGAACATAAAGATCTGCAACAACATGACAATCTGATATATGACGAATTTCGCCATTTCAATATAATTGCCAAAGTTGATTGAAATTGCATAGAAATTGGCTATGAGCACCAAAACCGAACAGAAAATTTGCACTGAGCCAGGTATATTAATAAGTTCCTCTGCCAAGCGTGTCATTTTCAGAATCTTATCGTATGAAATCACATAAGTGCGCAGCTCATTGCTGATTTGTTCCTGCTTCACTTTTGGAGACATGCCCAACTTTGCTAAACGATTTCCGAGAATATCCAACTGACATTGTATAAAAATTAAAAACGATATCGAAATGGAATCGCTGGCAATGTTTAAATAACACATTAATGTTACGGCGATATATTGATAGACGTACATGAGCGCATAAGACCAAACTGCATCCAAACTCAATGGTTCATACATCGAGATGGGCAATTCGTGGTTGTCCATGAAGCATTGCGTCAGAAGCACCAAATTGGATGAAAAAAGTGACATGAAGCCGTACCAATTACGTATGCGGGAGGCTAAAATTGAAGCTTTTTTCAACATTCTTACTTCGCGTTCATCGATTGGACAACAATCCGGCTCGTGCATTTGCTCAATAAGCTGCCGAAACTTCTCATTCTTAACTTTAAGCACAATAAACTTGGAGAGTACGGACAATGCGGTTGCCAAAATCGAAAATACCTTGATAACTTCAAGCATATGTGCAATATCACTGAAGAATCGTATTAAAAGTAGCACACAAAACAAACACAACCAGCATAACGAAATGTTGTGGCTAAGAAACCGAAAAGAAGTATGCCACATGGACGTTGCCGCCGGCAGAGGCCAAAGTGCTAACACTTTGAACACATTGACTTGATATTTGTAGAAGTCCAGTAATATTTTCTTGTATTCACGCTTGTCCATGTCTTACACTGTTGCACTTGCGATAATCTGTTTGCTTTTATAACTGCAAAGGCAAGGACGCAACCAGACTGCGAAGGACATGCTTTAATGAGGCACTTACAATAACTACCATAATAATACATCATTATAATTAGATTATGTTATATTTTTATGCATGTATTAAAATGCACTGAAAAAAATGCAAATGCTAGCATAACAAATACTGTGTGACTTATTTGAGAATATAATTTTAATATGATTTACTTACCGAAGAGAAGGCCACCAAACTGAACGCATAGTTTCGATTAATCGTCCTTATACGTATGGGTGTGCTAAACCTTAGCATCATTAGTAGAATCATCTTTCGGTCCTCCTTGCGCCAGGCAAACCAATTTGATCTATACAACTCATGCGAAAGTCTTTCACTTCTTTCCATAATGCCGTTAGCAAAATAGCAAAGCAAAAATATTTGCGATAACATGCAAATTTGATAGATGAAAAACCTTACAAAATTGCCATAATCATCTGCAAGCTATGAAAAAAAAACAAGATGCTGCACAATTTTTCACTTTGAAGACACACAAAAACAAACCATCGACATTGCATAGAAATTAGCCACCAGAACTAATACAGAGCAGAAAATTTGCAAGGATATTGGCCAAGTGACAATTTTCTCAACTGATCTGGCCAATTTTTCAATATGCATATAGTAACGCACGCAGTGTTTCAGCTGTGTGGAAATGTCAGCTGTTGAAGGATCAACGCCAAGATGACTCAACCGATCGGCCAATATATCCAATTGTGCCATTATAAAAATATACATGCTCGGACAGAGCGAGTCAAATGATACATCGACAATAGCGGTTATGGTCAGCGCCAGATATTGATACAGAAATGTTGCCAAATACGCCCACGTTAGTTCTGTATTCACTGGATTGAATGAAGAGAACGGCAATTCGCGTCCCGAAACGAAAATTGTCATTAAAATGAGCGCATTAAGTGTCGTCGCCGATATATAACCGTAAATATTACGCACTTTGCAACTGAGAATGCCCGCTTCTCTGAATATTTCACGTTCTCGTTTATTTCGCGGCTCAAAACATTCGTCATGCAAATGCTCGAATAGCTCAAGATAGCCATGATTGTTTAATTTGATGTTAACAAATTTCGTTTCATACGAAACAATTGTTACCAATATGTAAAACACTTTAATAATCTCATCCAATTCGGAAATAATTAGAATTAACTTTATAAACATGCTAAGACCAAACCAAAATATCCAAAATATGTAAAGGAACCAAAAGTAGAATGCGTGAATCACTTTATACGTGAGACCGCGTTCTTTTTTTGCTGGCCAGAGTGCAAACAATCCTAGCCATTGCTTTTGACGATAGTAGAAATCCTTAACGGTTGGATTCTTAGGTATCTCCATTCTTGGTTAAGGCTCTTATGAATCCTTCTTAGCAACTGTAAAACTGTGTAAATTAGTCAAAGCTTATAAAGCATATTCGAGCATTGCAACCGATTATAAAATATTCAGTTTGCTGTTCATACTCGATCGAAAGCAATTAAAAAGTATTTAGACTTGTTTTATTATTTGTTGTTACCTTAAACGTTATTTAAACTTGAGGCTAAAACAAGTGATTGAAGTTTTTTTCTAAACTAATTAATTATGGGTACGCACAAAGTTTGGTTTGCCTAATAAAATAGTTCATTGGTTATACGCAAATGTTTTACTGCTGGTTCTGTGAATAGATCTTCGTTGTCGCATCCATACATTACATGATTTCATATTTCTTTTTGTTTGTTTTTCGACAAATTGAAAATGACTAACATGCTGAATATGTTCAAATTTCTTGAACATAATAAATGGTCAAATATTTTTGCTGTGTTTTGTTTACTACAATTGCAATTTTCAACAAGTAAACAATTACGTACATCACATTGTCACATGGCGGCGCTGTGCCCTCAACTGAGGCCGTATAATCATTGCATATTTAAGTAGGAACCAGACAAGTCATCAAAATATTTAATATTTTACGCGATAATTGTTGGTTTCATCATTTAACTACAAATAAGCAAATTTCGCAATAAAGTAAGCTCATCAAATTTTTATGCTGAGAAAGCGTATACTTCTGTTATTGAAAAACTTTTGAAAATAATATTACACTCAAACACACATTTTGACAGACCACTTTATATACATTTTATTAAACTCATCAAAAAAATACATGATAAATTTTGAAAAACTTAGATGTTGTTTGGTTGTTAGTTAAACATAAACTTCGTTTTTTCATATTTTTTAATTATTATAATTTTTTTGTTTTTTCTTTGATTTTGTGGTACTGTTCTAACATTATAAGTTATTATTATTTTTGTTTTTATCTTGTGTTCAATTTTTTCTTACACTCGATTTCAACTAATGGCTTAATGACTACGACATGCAAATAATAAAAGTATATATTTATGTGTACTGTATATGTATATATATTTTTTTGTTGTTTTTTTTTTTTATATAAACATTATAGATTATAGGTATTATCAAATAATAAAATAAACTGGAAAGAAATTCTATAATATTTTGCACTAAAAGTTGTAATTCGTGTGGTTTTTTTTTTTTATTTTTTAAACAAATAATATTAAAAAAAATATAGAAAAAAAAAAAAAATACTAAGCCAAACTGAAAATCAACTTAAAAAATTGTAACTCTAACGAAATTTGCCTTTAAAATATGCTGCGCGAAAACTCATACAGAAATTTAACTTATCTAATAGCATAATAATAATAATAAACGTCGATTTTATTCAAGTTAAGGTTAAACTTTTCAGAAGTTATTAAAGACGTCATATAACAGTAATGAAATCATTCGGCTGTTGGTGCTAATATACTTCAAATGCTAAAATATATACTTTTGCTCTTTTTGTATAAAGATGTTTCTTTTTTTTATACTTAAACTGAAACTTGAAAAATTGTCTCAAAGTTAAATTAAAAAAAAAAAGTACTAATCTTTTATAAAATGTTATTTGTTTATGATTTTTGTTATGGTTTGAACGTTGAATGCATTAATTTTCACTTTTATTAATCAATTTCAAAACGACTTTTCCATTTTGTACTTCGAGCGCATATAAGCTACCATCCTTGATTTCATTATTGAGTACCTCATCGGTGACGGTAACGTGCACTCCCGACGGCCCTGATACGTAGATGAAACTCTTGTTGACGTCATTGAATATGTTCGAACCGCTGCCAGAGTATTTTGAATGCATGCCCCAGCCGTTATATATGCCGCCAACGCCATTTTCCATTGCGCTATTGGCGCTCTTTGCAACCGTCTCATAGAAACCGGGCAATTTGAACAGTTTCTGTGTGAGTTCCTTGGCGGTATTCGTTATCAAGTAGACCGCATTATAGCTGTTGCCATCAAAGCTCACATAGAGTGTCAAACGTGGTGTAATAGTTCTACAAATATGACAAATAAAAAAATTATATTATTTATTGAAAACATTTTTGGCAATATTCAATAATACTCACTTGGCGCGCAAAATGTTGAACATGCGTATGCCATCGGCCAAGCCGCAAATTTGTATAAGATCTTCCTTAGACATTCTAAAAATAAAAACAAAAATTAAAATGCCAAATAAACAATTTGTGTTTTTTTCGTCTTTGTTTTTAGTTTTCGTTTTGCATAGTTCGGCAAATCGCGTCGCAATAAAAATCAAAAATGGCCAAAAACGCAGTGTAGGCAACATTGACGAGTGTAGTTCAAAATACAAAAACAAAAAGAGGCTTCAAATTATCAGAACTTTGCTATTTAAGCAAAAATCGGAAAATCATTGCAGAAGCGTTGACAAAGATTGAAGTCGCTTACCGCAAAATGTCAGCACCCGAAAAATGCGCAAATGTTGTTAAATAAGCCGTCAAGCGATGGTTGGTCAGCCATTGTGTCACTTGTGCAGGCGTCGATTCGGGCATTATGTTCAATGTCTGTTGTAAATACGAAAAACGAAAACATTTAATATTAATATTTAATGAGCGTTTAATGTTGGTTTTGTTGTGACATACAACACATACATAATCATCAATATCCGCCGCCACATGCTGTGGCGATACCATGTTTGTGGCATCCATGAGTTTAAGCGTTGGCGAATTTGTTGATGTAACTGAATTGATTGCTATCGGGCTGTTGCTATTTGCTGGTGATGCACTTGTAAATGGTAAAATTCCATCGTATTTTGGTATATGCACTGGCGAATTTGGCCAAATTTTCATACTATAACAAAAAAAAAACAACATAAGTTTATATAAATATTATAAGAAACGTTGTAAATAAACGTTAAAAAAAAATTAAGTGCAAATGTTATACAAATTTTCTGTTGCAATGCTTTTAATAAATAACAATCCGTATACTGATCCTTTTGTGGCGAGCGCATGTTCACTAATAACACAAAAGTTCGTTTTGGCTTGGCTTGGGCATTGTATGCCGGCCGACACTGCATTGGCCCGACCGTACGCCCGTCCGCTCCTCCGCCGCCGCTCATCAACCAACCAACCAACCCAGTCTGTCAGCTAGCTACTAGCTAGCACATCGTTTGCCGCCAACAAAATGTTGTTGGCCAACTGTGCGCAAGTGAGCGAGCGAACCGGCAACGAGCGCGAATGAACGTATTAAACAAAAACAAAAACATTGCCGACCGACCGACAAAACCTCAAAGTTCTTATATGTTCTATACGAAGCATTGGCAATGATGCGTTTGAACGAAATACAATACAGAATTTATCAAAGAACTATTTGATACTTTTTGTATTGTGGTTAATCTATACTATCATTGTTCTTATTGTTGTTGTTTTTATTTTTATTTGTGGCTATTGTATAATTGTATTTATTTAGATACAACAAAAACAAGTTCAACAAAAAGTAAAACAACAGACATTGCAAAAAACCGGTTGTTGCTTGTTGTTTAGTCGAACAAATCAACTTGATCAGCTCTTTTATTTTATAATTTTTTTTTTTTTTTACTTTTTTATATAAAAATTATTCTAGACCTGTTTTAGACCAAAGAGTCCGAAAATATACATGTAAATACTTAAAATGTTCGGCTGTTTGTTCCATATTTCACATTGAACCTGTGCCAAACAGATAGGAGCGTTATGAGCGAAACCTTTTTTAAACTATTTTTTATCTTCCCAGCTTCTTGTTTAAAAACATCAATGGTGGAATACTTAGAATACAAATTGTATTAAATGTGCAATCACTTTGACAACTATCGGAAATTTCCGCAACTTGCAAAGCAAACTGACTAATATTCTAATGTATGCAAATTTATAAAAAATATTAAATGTTTACTTAAAAAACAACAACAAGTAAATCACTCGACTTAGACAGATAAGCAGCCAAGCTAAATGTATCTCTCTAATTAGTATCTTCACAAGGTATGATCGCCCTTTTTTTAATCTTCAACACGCTCAAATAGAAAAAGATTTAATAACCTTAATGGACTATTAAAGAACTAATTGCAATTTATTAATAAAATTAAAACCAAAAAGAAACAGAAACTTGTTTGATTTACATACATACATATAACAATGTATTATGCGGAATGAGGTATTCTGCAATTAAGAAATAAATAATGTTCTTTTTGCTTATTGAAATAATTAAACAAATTCCTATTCGACAAAACATACTTGTTTTAATGGTTGACTTTGGATTCGAAAACTTTGATTGAATTAAACTTTCTTCTTTGTAGCAATATATCAATTAACTACGTAAAATATATTATAACTACACAAATACATATTTTTATACCCTGTACACATACTGTGTATCAGGGTATATTGTGTTTGTTTGAGCGAAATGTATGTAACGCACAGAAGGAGGGCAGGGGGACCCTATAAAGTATATATATTCTTGATCAGGACGTCAAGAGAAATTGATTAAGCTATGTCCGTCCGTCTGTCCGTCCGTCCGTCCGTATTCACCAATGGTTCTCAGAAACTATAATAGCTAGAGACTTGAAATTTGGAGGGTAGACTCGTGATGCTCGGCAGCAGATCAAGTTTGAACGGTTTTGTGCCACGCCCACTTCTTCCCGCCCATCTAGCACCGCCCACTTTTTTAAAACGCTATAACTCGAACATCGAAAGATCGATGAAAGTCGGTATGTAGACTCAGTATAAGTAGCTTTACAAAACTGCATACCACAATTTACCCCCTCCCGTTCATTTCCCCTCCCGCGACTGTTTTCTTAAATTTGCTGTATCTTCAAAACTATTAAAGATACGAATCTGAAATTTTGTAGACAAGCTCAGTAAATACGTATCTTTACAACTGCATACCACAAAATTCCCCTCTTTTTGACGATTACCCCTCAATGACCTACAAACTCAAACTTTTCGTGAATTCCACATTTTTTGACCGATTTACTTGATATTTTGAACACTATTTGATCGGGCGATGTCAAATCAACATTTTTTTTTTGTAGATTTGGGGTGTTGCACTGCCGACTATGTGTGCAGAGTATTATATTGTCGAGTATACTCGACTATAGCGTCCTTACTGGTTCTATTTAAATTTGGATATTTTCCACAAAAGCTGAATTTCTCTGAATATGACTTTTCCAAACTTTGGAAATTCTAAATGTTCGTTAGGTAATTTTAAAATATTATTTTATTGACAATAACTTAACTAACCATATTATTATTATAATTTTGATTTACCAACACCGATTTAAATAAAGAACATCGACTACTTTTACAAACTTTTCGATTACTGCAAGAGTGAAGTACTTGACTAAGACTAATTGTAAATAAATGCTTCATAGACTTTTTTCTTTATTTGTTATTGACAACCAAACAGAGTATTTTACATATCATCACATTGAGTAAAAACACGTACACGTAAATCAAACTACTGAAGGCTTGCACTCAAACCGGATTACGTATGCGCCCTTTTGCAATACTCAAACCTATTCAAATTATATTTCAACAAATTTCAATAAATCGGTATGCATTAACGTACAAACTATATAATGCAAAACAAAAAATTATAAAATGAAACGCAAAAATGATTACAATGACATACACGTGTGCCAGTCAACTATTCAAAGGGAAAAAATATCTTTGCTAATACACAAGTTTATAAATGCAATTAATTTGTTTACAAAATATATTCGAAAATTCCGAACCAATTGAATAATAACGCTTATAGTATGAAAAGCAAACGATAAAATCGAAAAGTCGGGAATAAAAATGTGCTTGATCACGACGCGCATTGTCTTAAATAAACCAAAGTAGGAGTGAGAACACTTAAGAAGACGAAATAATTTCATATTAGTGCTGTAACATGCGCTGACAATAAGTTATGTAAATTAGCTTAAGTTTAATCAAATAGAATTTTGATACTCACTACTCGGGACTGTAGCAGACAGCGTTTGGCACAATCAAATCCAAAGCAATGTCATTCATTATGGTGCACTCATAGCTGGGTTGAAATTTCTCCTGTTCGGATTGCGGACGTTTTTGTATCTTTTCGCGATCCTGTTTGTGTTTCCGATCGGCGCCTTTGAGCTTGAAAACCTGTAAGTATTTATAGATAGAGTTTATATGACAACTTATGAAAAACTTTTGATTGTGAACATACGAATGCAAAAGTTTGTTAATTGAAAGTCAAACAAGTTTATTTTTTTCCAATTTTTTTTTTTTTGTTTTTTGTTCGGTCTCTTTTTTTTCACGCTAATGTAACTTGTGCAAATGACGTTGCACATTTGTTGAACAACTCACGTTAAGAGTGATTAAAGTGGAAGTAATCTACATAAGTGTGTGTGTGGCGTACCTTAATCTGGCATGCAGCTGCATGCACCGCTTGCTTGCCGTTGAGCGTTGCAGCAAGTGCAGTGGCCGCGTTCAATATTCCACCGCCGCCGCAGCCGTTGCCGTTGCTGTTGCTATTGCTGCTGCTGCTGTTAGTGCTGCTGCTGCTGCCGGCGCCACCGATGGTACCGTTTGGCGTACGATTGCCGGGCGTGCCAGGTGATTGTGCAGCGGCTGCAGTTGCTGTTCCAACTGCTCCTGCTGCTACTGATGGTGATGATGACGTTGTATTATTATTATTAATGTTGTTGTTACTAGAATTATTTGTATTGTTGTTGTTGTTGTTACTAGTATTCTCTATATAAGTTTCAATTTGTAGTCGAAATGGTACACCCTTTTCTCCACCGTGCTTCTTTGGTGTAAATTCGGTTGAAATGCAATTAACCTTGATGTAAACACCGACCTCCTTCAACGGATCCCAAAATATTTCGACCGTATTCAATGAATTTGGATTCAATGGTTGCGAGACATGGCAAAGTCCATATGACAATGGCACATCGACTTCAATGATACGCTCACCAGGACGCGATGCCTGCCATTGCTGCATTTGTTCGCGTTCCATAAATTGTAGACGGCGCTCATGGAAACAAATTTTTATGACACTCTGCAAATAAACAAATTGCAAAAACAAAAAAAAAAGAATAGAGTATAACATAAAGGCAACATAAATTGAAGCAATGATTTCAATAATTGGAATTTTACTTATTCGCATTCATTTTACTTTTTATTTTTTTTTAGTTATTTTTTAATTTATTTTAAATGAAATGACCTACAACTCACTTTTCAGTTACTAAACAGACGTTATATTCTCCTGCATATGATTCTTTCACACTCTCTCTCTCTTTCGTATGCTCTCCCTATCACGTTCTCTGGTTGTCGGTTGCTGTCTTTTTCTTACTGATTCTTATATTCCTTTCAAGTTATTTTGCGTTCAAATTAAGTTTAATTGGGGCATATTAAAATCAATTAACTTAACTAAAATATTTCAATATATGCGAAATACAAATAAGAACAAGAATGTTTCTGAAGAGTCATAAAAACATGCATACATATACAAATACTGTACGTAGAAAGCCGCAATCGACGCATGCAATCAAGCATGAGACAACTACAAAAACACATCATCAACAACAGCAGCAACAACAAGTTACATACATATAACAATAACGTCGACCACATCATCACGTTGATGATCAGCAGCATCAACGACAACAACAAAAACAACAAAAAAGTGCACAATAAAAGCAAGAACACTTCTATAACAATAACTCAGTCAATTTAAACAAAATTTCGCAAATTAGTTTGAACTCAACGGAAAAACGCATCAAGCACCGGCAAAGGGGAGCGAATGAAAATCGGAGAGAGTGAGAGCAAGAGAAAGAGCAACAATATTGTCTGCGACACGTTTTAAATAAATCTTAATCTATCGTATATTCATACTATTCTATACGTATTTGTTGTATGGATGTTTGTACATCAGAGTCTAACCAACCGAGTGATAGTTATGCAAGTATATACATATATCATTGTTTCATATTAAATGTCAACTGCAGTTAATGTTTTGAATGCCGTACACGCGCTCTTACTCACCTTCAAAATTTTATCGCGGTAGAATGACAAATCGCCAATCTTTTTCAATTTGATCTCATAGCTTTGACCCTGATTAAGATAAGTCAATGTTTCCTCATTGTTTTTCGTAGCAATCGATGTTGCCGCAGCCAAAATGTATTGAAATCTGATAGTAAAGTAGAAAACAACACATAAACAAATGTATAAGCAAAATAATTCAATTAAACATAATGCGTTACAAATTGTTGTGTAATGTGCTCTCCAATAGTTTACTTACTTGTGATCTTCGGCATGAGCTGATGTTCCACTAGCACTGGACAAGTTTTCAATCTTAGCTGCATCGACAACGCTGAGCTGTTGTAGAACGGCGCCGTTATTGCGTGCTGCAAATACATACAAATGCAATCAATTGAGCAAGCCATTCAATTTAACTTGATTTACCATAGACATCGACAGTATTATTGCCTCCGCCGCTTGTCTTTTCTGGCGCCATTGACGCTGTTGTCGAATTCAATTCATAATCCTGTGCCGTTGGTGAACCTTGCGGTGAACCACAGCCCCGAAAGTTGCCACCAGCACCGCTGCCGTTGCCATTCAACTCATGTTTGCCACTGATTTTTCCCTCCGCCTGTATGCCACGTTGTGTTGTAGTGTCGCTCAGTGATGATTTGTCAATTTTGGCATGTGCCAAAGGACTTTTTGAATTTGAGCTGTTTGGCGTTTTCAATTGTTCGCTCTGTGGCTCTTGCTTGAGGGCTGTCAAGCCAGGCGAGAATGTCAAAAATGATTCACTGTGCAGCAATTAAGCCAATACAAATAACATAATAAATCAAACATATGTGAGTATGAATAGTTTTTAACGTACTTATTTAGATATGAGTTACTATTGAACTCAGCATTCAAATCGAATCCAATATCATCGCTCCAGCTGCTGCGGCCTGCAAATGTTGAACGTCATTGTAATAATAATTAAATTAAATACTGCTATATAGATGAGCAATTAGCTTTGTTTGATCTTCCCAACTTATACTATCTTACAATATTTATATAAATGATTACTTGTTCAAGTTGTTCTACACGTGTAAACGATCAAAAAAAGTGGGTGGTTTGAACACTAGGTCTTCGAAATCCGGAAAACAAGTTATGAAGTAACGAATTCAAATTCAATTTTCAGAGTTCTTATTTCTCAACATTTCCTTACTGAATTTATACTCATTTTCATAGTATAAACGCTAAAAAAAAAAATGATGTTTGTTACTATTTCTCTTAAACATCAAACTCATCACTATTCTAATTCAAATCAATTGTTTTAAATTTCAAAAGTTATTAGTTTCATTTGAGTATTCATTACGACTTTTCTGACGTCAAGAAAGCACAACTGCGATAGATAAAATACGAAATTAGTATCAAATCGCAACGATTGACAATTGTCACAGTAAATTAGCTTTTTTTCAACAACGACAACAAAGTAAACAAAGCGACAGGAAGGGAAAAGCTTTCACATTCAGATCAAGAGTACAGTCGGTACACAAAATGCAGTAAATAAAACTTTTTTCTTTAAACAAAAACTAATTTTATTTAAACAAAAACCAATGAAATAAATTTTCAGTAATGTTTGTGATTTTAGTGCTAATATGTAATTAGATTTTAACTAATCAAAGAAAGTATTCAACTACAACACAATTGGAGTCTACGAATATTATGGAGCAATAGATGCGGATATATATTCTGTATATAAGACAGCCCACCGTTGTATATCTCTATTTTGTTACTTTAAGAAATTTGTTGCAATAAAATTTATGTTTGTTAGTCTTTTCTTAGACCCTTGAAAATCAACATATATAGATTTTACTGAGTTGAACTCAGTATTTTTAACTTCTTTGAAACCAATATTAACCATAAACACTCAACAATAATCAATCATAAAAATGTGTATAGTTTTGTAACAAATAAAAACAACACACAACATAAAATCAAAATTTGATAACGCGCAATTTTTTATGGAACCTTCATAATGAAGATCTAGCGATGTTCTTATGTTCTTCGATGCAATAAAGAAACAAACCCGTACTTTGATACTGATAATAACGCCGATTTTGTTCATTTGAAAAACCATTATTTTGCATTTTTACAATTACTATTCGATTTTTAACTTGCAAACTTTTTTATTTGAATTAATTGAATTGGAAATTATTTTTTAATATCAACACAAATGAACAAGCAACGTTTTGACGTCTGGCCTGCGACTCAATAATACAATTGATAATGAAAAGTCATTAAAGCTGAGGCCGGCTTACAAAATCAAAAGCGAAACAAAAAAAAAAAACAACACAAGAGCCGAAAGAGATATTTATACTCATATGAGTACTCAACTCAATGCAATCGTTTGTATACTAAAAATCAAAAAATTAATAAAGAAATAAAAAACCAATATTATGTACAAAATAGTGTACTTAAATATAGACAATTACAAAAGAAAAAAATAAAAATAATACTTTAAACATTATGTGTAAATACAAAACGTACTTGAGAAATCGATCTACAATATGGAATTAAAAATAATTGAATGTTAAACAAAGTGGATTCAAAACATTTAAATTGTCATTAACTAATGTGTGAATGATACACACTCACACAATATATGTATATATCTCTTTATCCTTCCTTCGCAAAATTTTCTACTCATTTAATATTGTGTAATTCTTAATCTAGGAATAAAATACATTCCTAATTCTACTTAAAAATTTTCCGTCCAAGGCGAAAATGTACAGTACTTGTTTATTTAAGAAAAAGTAATAATAATACTAACAACAATAATTTTTGTGTGTATTATGATTAAATACGCGCAAAAATGTTTCTTATCTGTGCTGTTTACTTTCTCGACCAGTGATAAGTCGAGTGGGGCACATGAGATCACATTGAAATGTTTTTGCCTTTTCGCATTTATACATTAATACATTTTATAATTGTAGACCGCGCGTTTTTGTATACATGTGTATGTGTGTAAGTATGTGTTTATTATATGTGTTAAGGCTAAAATCACAACCATTTGCATTTGTTATTTCTCTTGACGAAATTAGTTTCATTTGTCATTAATCTTCAAGGAAATGAACGTTTGTGTGTTTCATTTAGAAAAATTGGCAACCCACTCTTCTTGTACCTTCTTAAGCATAATTTTTGGAGCTCTGCTAAGATAGGCTATATATTCTTTTTTCTGCTCCAACATTTTTATATGAGATATGTGAAAATGTCAGTGGACTGTCCAAAGAGCTTCCCGGTCTAGTTTTAAGAGATCAAAATGTGAAAAAATCAAAAAACTGACACCAACTAAATACGATTTTGATTTTATTACTTTTGTACTAATTAATAGGACGTCTTACACTTGGGTGTTAAGTTAATTATATTTTGCCATAAATAAAACATTTATGTATATACATATATATGTATATGTGATTGAGCACTTTTAAGCCAGACGATATACTCATTCCAACAGCTGCATTAACTAAACCAAATTTAAAGATAGAAATGTTTTTCAACAAATCAAACGTGCAAACATTTTTATTTGGCATTAATCAAAACAATAATAAAGCTACAAAAACGAATAAAAAACCGGTCCGGCTTATTGGCGCTTCTTGCTATTTAAAGTTTTAAATGTTAACTCACGATAATAGCAACAATTTGTAGTAAGTATATATTTTTATGTCAGTGTATGCATTTTCCTTTTTTTATATTATTTTTTTGGTTATATGTTATTTAGACAAAAAGTTTACACATTTTATTTGCGTAGAGTGATAAAAAGATCGATAGAACGAAATAAAAACAAAGCGTATTAACATTTTACAACGCCACGACACCTATAAGTTCAAATTATTTTTTTTACTAGTGTATGTGCTAAAAAATTACTTTAATATGGTACAAAAGATACAAAAATAACTGAGTTTCAGACAATAAGTAGCATTTAACATATAATAGTTCCAGTCTGAGCGAAATGATTTTACAGCTAAGAGCAATTCAGATTAGATTACAATAGTAACTTATACTAATAGGCAAAGAACGCACTGATTGTCTGTCTGTCGACATGTAACCAACACTCCATGAGTTCTAACTGAAAATATCATTAACCAAATCACTTGTTTGTATTATTTAAGTGCTTTTGTACTTGATTCAAATGATTCGTTTGGGTCCAAAACCGGATTCAGTTCGTGTTATAAACACAACTCAATAAAGATACCAAAAATAACTCCATTGGTTTGGTTTTATCTAACATACGTATGTATATATTTTTATACACCTTAAACTCTTATTTAAATGAGCGTCATTAACAAATTTCTTTTTGTTTTAACTTTTTTTAACCATTAACTGAATTTTGTGTTTCTTCTGTGCTGTAAGCCAAAAAACTAAATAAACAAAACCAAAAACCTGATTTTGATTACGAACAAAGAAGAAGCAAGAAAATACATGTTAAACTCATTTATAAATGTTATACATTAATGAAAAAAAAAAATAGAATCTTGTCTGTATTTCGACTTTCTGCTGCAATTGTATGTAATTATAAACAACTTAAGAAACTAATCCAACATTTTAAAAGGAAATAAAGTTTATTTTTAAAGTCACCTGATTGCTTTTCACGTTTGTGCTTATCCTTCTCCTGATGAGATACTTTATTCGGCAACTCGCCAGACTGTGTTGGTGGTGAATTTTCACTTTGACCGATATCCAATGAGTCCCAATCCATTCGTCTTTTGCGTGAACCACTGTTCGAGTAAATTGTTTGAACGTCGATAATTTGGGGTCCTGGTGAATCTTTTGATTGTGTGTCTGCTGCAAAACAATCATGCAAGTCATGCAAATGAAATTGTATTTTGAGGGTTTGTTGATTTCCCTCAATGTTTTTGAAACCATTACCTGTCCAAGATTCTTCTGAATTAGGAGGTGAGTCTACAAAGTTAATCACTTGTTCATAATCCGATCCAGTGTGTTGATGATGATAACCGCTCATGTAATGACGATTTTGGATCTGCAACAAATTAATTATGAACAAACAATGTCTAGTTATAATTAATTTTTAAAAATGTTTCTCATTATTGTCTTACTTATTACTGAACATTAAAATGATCAACATACATTTTCAAATCTTATATTTATACTCATATCTTATTAAGTGTTTCATTTAAAAGTTAATTATTAAATTTTAATCAGTAAGAACATACAAAACTCTTAAGTATCTCATTAAGCATCTCGATTAATAATTAAGTTAAGTCAGATTTTCTGAAAGTTTTTTAACTGTATTCTCTTCTGATAGTCCTATTATTTATTTTAATCATATTACGATTCGCAAATTATACTGGTTTACATTGGTAAAGTTATGAATTCAATTTTAGTTGAAACCACGTTATTAGTTAACTGACATTTTGACGTTGAAGTTAAACAAAGCTTAAAGATCGTTTTCTTGAGTAAATTTTTTTGTATCGGGTTTATTCGCATATGTAGGGTATATGTATGGTAATAATAATTAAATTTTGTCACTCCAATTAAAGACATGACAGCCAAAAATTAAGCAAGATTATTGTTTTTATACTTGTACTCATAAAATTATTGGTTTTCTAAATTTATTTATATTTACCTGATTAATGTTGCCTCTACTTGGCTGATGTGTGTGAATATTATTGTGGTTATTATTGTTGTTGTTATTCGTGTGGTGATTTTGATATTGGTTATGATTCCGATTCGAGGAGTTGTTATATTCCATTTGATCGAAATCGTTTAATATGGAGAAATCAATTTTCGTTGATGGACGTTGTTGATGCTGAAGATGTAGTTCTTGTTGTTGTTGTAATGAATGTTGTGGATCAAATATTGTTTGCAAATCCAAGAGGCCGGAATTTTGTGATAAAAACGAAAGAGCCATTCGGTAGTTTTCAACGAAATTATTTACTTTGATACTTAGTTGATTTATTTTATTATATTAAAATTTAACGCCGAAAACAGTTATAATGTTTGTGTGTGTGTGTGTTTACTTGGGATTGATAGATTACCACAAAACCGAATTATACACTATTCAAGAAACACGGTGTTCTAGGGTGAACTAGTTTTTGACTTTTTGCGTGCTATTTTCGCAAGTTCCACGCCGCCTTTTAGGCAATTTCACTTATTTTGTGTACGGCACAAAATCGCGAATTAAAAAAAATCAATTTTTCTTAGTTTTAGTTATACATTTTGTATTTATGACATAAAGTAACTAGTTCTGTATGATTAACACAGCACTTGGATTTCTTGGTTTCTTTTCTTTAGGCACTAGACTTTTGTTTATTTATTTATTTATTTTTTTTTATTTTCCTTTTATATGTTTTACTAACAACCAAATAATATCTAAACGTTTTTATTTATATTTCGCACTTTACAGAAAATCGTTGGAGTTAGTAAATTAAAACAGTACAAAAAAGGAATTGTATAGTTTCTTGATCCCAGTAGTCTCACGCTGACGATGGCTTCGAAGTAGGGTGTTTTCAATTTTTAACAGCATCTTGTTTCGCAGATACATATAGCTTTTTAGATACTCATTCGACATGCGTTGCAGACGAATTTCAGATTTCTCCATTTATTGTTGATGTATTGGAACTCGGCACAAGTGAAAAAACCACTCAATTAATGATCCCACAGGATTATTCTCTTTTAGCGAGTTATTATATGCCAAATAAAGCCGCTGTCAGATCGACATTCTAACGTTCGTTATCGATCGTTACGAAAAGCGAATTGAATAAACCTTGTTGCGCCAAAGGCAATTTTAAGTAGGCGTTCTCCGCTTTATATATATTATATATTACAACGATTTTACGCTGTAATATATGTATAGCTTGAATTTGGTTTTGATTTTAACAGCCGCTGTCAAATGTTTGACATTCTAATTAGCGTTTTCCAAGCTTTTGATGAATAATATAAATTCCAAGTTAGCAATTTTTGTTGCTGTTTTGTGTTGTTTAATCGCTTGTAACGATTTTTTTTTCGCAATTCGCAATGCTGCTTATATAATTTGTAGTAATGGTTGCTGTTCTATTATTTAAACACTGTCAGATATTTGACATATTTGTTAAAATGTTCTTTCGTTGATATTGTTGTAGCACGTTTTCTCCTTCTTTTTTGGCGAAGTTCTGACGAATGTTCGGCAAACACTTGCAAGATTTTGGATTTTTTATTTTAATATTTGAAATCCGTGGAAAGACGTATAACGGTTGTAATCACTGTTATGAGAAAAAAAAACACTTTTAGAAGTTGTGATGATGATTTCTTTTTATTTTATATACAAAAATATTATTTTTTGTATTTGTTGAGATTTTGCGTTTTTTGCTCTTTTTATATTTAAACACTTTTCCGTAAATTTATTTTGCCAATGCGTTAGGTTGCATAGATTGATCTGTACTGCGTCAAAGAAGATTCGAATAAAATCTGTTTAGCACTAAAATAACAACGCACGAATGTGACTCGGGCTCAGTCTGCGAGTTTAATCTGTGTGAGTTTTATATACGATACATACATACATATATTAACTTTATTTTTTCGCAGCTGATTTTTTATTGTAGTATAGCACATTCGTACATGCAATAAATTTTTATTATGTTTTACGCTTTGTATTTTCACAACTGATAAAGTTTAAAACTCGCTCGTTCCTCGCTGAATTCAAGTTATTAGTATTGGTGCGTGTATGTGTATGTAATGTATGTATGTGTAATGTATATACAATAGAAATAAAATCTATCTTTTTTAATTTTTTTTTTTAATCAAAATTATTAGCAACTTTGCTCAGATTTGTGAAGTTGAGTATAATTATATATATAACTTTTTTTTTTGTTTTTTTTTTGTAATATTGTAGACTTCTCGCGCCACAACACTCGTTTCACCTTTGCATTTGCTTTGTTCTTTTTTTGTGCTAATTTTTTAAATAAAACTTTATTAATTCACTTGTTAATAATTAATAAACAAATTTTACACTATTTAAGATTTTACACTTTATTAATTTTTGGTTTTTGAGTATTTTTTTTTTTTTGTATCTTAACGGCGTCCGATTGTCAAATTGGCGGCGGCGCACTTACACACTTTAAACTCCAACTTCGGATTCCGCTAGAGGAGCAATTTTAAACCGACGAAGCGAAGAGGCTTCGAAAAGCCCAACGAGACAAGCATTTTGTTCAGCAGAACCTTGGTTGGAACGACGCAACCAACACGGACACGAGGTTAAAATATCAATGAGTTGTGAGAATTTCAACCGTTAGCGGGAAACTACTGATTCACTCACACGCTCAACACGACACAGTCGATCTGTCGTTGCAGACAAATAGACAGTTTCACTCACAGTCGCAATAAAGTAAGTCAGTTTCAAACAGTTTGTTGATGATTACTAGTGAATGCTGCTGCTGCGGCAATGGCGATGGCGACGACAACGACAACGCGCTCCTAAGTGTATATTATGTAAAATAAATTATTATAGATACATATACATATGTATGTATATATGTAAGTGTGTACGGCTACAACAAGTGTAGAGGCGGTGGCGGCGACGACGACGACGGCGACGTTTGAAACGTTTCAATAAAAGCACAAAAGACAAGAAATCAATTGATCTCGCGGAGAAAATACACTACAACAAGACGACGGCAGTAGCAACAACGACAACGAACAACGACGACGACAACAACATTGTCAAAAAGCGACGGCGGCGGCGCACACGATGACAGCGAAAGCACAGAATGATAATAACAAGAGCGACAACGGTCAGCGAGCGACTCAAAAGGGCTTTTTGATTTCGGTTTCATACAATCATCATATACACGCGCGCAGACGAGAGCTTAATTTGTTGCAAACAACACAATATGCGATTGTGTATCGGTATCAGTAGTATTCGAATAAGATACGGATACGGTACGGTTGAGGCGTGTACACTATGTATGTACATACATACATACATACACTTTTCAGCTGTTATTTTCTATTAGTGTTGTTATTGTTACGACGGCTGCTGCGACGTTGGCGATAATGACGACGAAACGACGTTGACAGCGACGACGGCAACGACTTGGCACTTGTTTTTATCTTTTTTTTTTTTTTTGTTCTTTTTACTAGTATATTTTTCGCGAGAGACCTTATCTCGTTATTTCATTCGCACACAACGACACTGACTAGCGTGATCTCACTCTTTTGTATTTATTCAAAGCGATGCGTGCTTATGCTTGTCCTCTCTCAGAGATTTTTTTTGCTCACAACGATCGTTTTTTACAATAACAAATTAATTATTTTTCAGCACTTAAGAAATTTGTTCAATTTTTGTTTTTCGTTGTATAGAAATATTCTTTTATACGCGTTTTATTTTATTTTTTTTTTTATTAAAAGAAATCAACAATATTATAGCTAAGAAATTGTTGTCGTTCTAGGCCTGACATTTGCGGCAGACATTGCTTATCGCTGGAGCAGCAAAAAATATATATTTTTTATATATAATATTATCTGGACGACGAATAACAACAGCGTTCTGTTGCTAATTTTGATGACGTCTCTTTGTTAGCTTTAATCGTCTTCCGACGAATCCAATAATTGGCACACACGAAAAATACGAACACACGAACCTACAAAAGCGCGATGACGACAGACGCTTGTGCTTTTTTTTCTTTTTTGTTTTGTTATTAATTAATTTTGGTTTTTGGTCAAAATACGCAAAACGTAATTATTGAAAATAGATAAATGAAAAGCGCACGAAAACCCGAAATTCAAAGTCGAAATTTTCACAAAATAAGATTGTTGTTATATAGCCGATGGAATTGTACAAACTGATATGACGAGAGCAAACGTCACACGTTTATGTATAAAAACTTAACTCAACATTCAATTTCAACTCTCCTACACTCAGACGCATATCTCAAAACAACATTTGCTCTTTGCTCTCCCTCTACTCAAAGTATTCCACACTTGTGTTTATATATGTATGTATGTATCTTTATATGTACATGTGTACATTGCTGCACGCAAAAATATTCAAACATATTTAGCTACAATTTAAAAGACAAGCATGCACAAACTTTGGCACATCCGAGCAAATTCTGTTTATTCTATGCTAAATTGTTGCGTTTAATCAACATAAATTATTTAGTAAACGCAACTATTTTACAATGTTCCAAAAGG
Organism: Phortica okadai; assembly: GCA_034638295.1. Lineage (NCBI taxonomy): Eukaryota > Metazoa > Arthropoda > Insecta > Diptera > Drosophilidae > Phortica > Phortica okadai. Next base: position 12,554,055 of record CM067851.1, on the reverse strand, counting down.
AACAAAGTACGGCACTAAGAGGAGGCAAAAACAAAAGAACAATATCGGCGGAAACAATAAATGAGCAACGATATGATTTTACTCTCTCAACATCGTCGTTCAGTTGCTCATTTTACTCACATTGAAAAGGAAAATGTTTGCAACAGTTGCTTCTAATCAGAGCGATTATAGTTTAGTTAATGAGCGCTCAGCACGCGTGTGCCTGCTTATTAACCTACCCAGCAGTTATTTCCAGCCTTCTTTAACCGCTGTTGCAGGCCTGTTTTTTGCATGAGGCATGCCTGCTTAGCCCGTTCTCCGCTCAATGGTTTTGGCAATGTAGTTGGGCCTTTTTTCTATGCCAAGCCCATGCCCTGTTCCATGGTAAAAGAATGAGTCGAGCATGATAGTCCCATGAAACGCTTGCTGCAAATAGCAGCGAACACTACAGACAAACGCACTGTTTCGCCGGCGGACGAAAGGTCGCTTCTCTGCTCTAACCGACATACAGTAATACCCCGGACTTACGCGGTAATTGGGTCCGAGCGATTGCCGTGTAACTCGAATTCGCGTAACATATAAAGTATAAGTATAAAGCATACATATAAAGTATGTTTAATCGGGACCAGAGTTAAAAGAAAAAAGAATTTAGAAGAAAAATTTTTAATAAAGTGTAAGATAATAAAACAATTTACATTGTTATGAATGAAGTAACCTAAACCGAAGTTATTTTGATGTCGAAGGCATCATATATTTTAACAATGTTGCCTGACAAGTAAGGTTTTCTTCTTCTCACGCAAAATTACCTCATAGCACACCAGTAATTTTTATACTCTTGCAAGAGTATATTAACTTTGTCGTGAAGTTTGCAACGCAGAGAAGGAGACATCTCCGACTATATAAAGTATATATATTCTTGATCAGCACGACGAGACGAGTTCAGATAGCCATGTCCGTCTGTCTGTCTGTCCGTCTGTCTGTTTCAATGCGAACTCCTCCCAGAGTTTTGAAGTTAGCAAAAAAATTTAAACGCAGAAAATTTTCTTTTCCTTGCAGGCAGTTTATATGTAGAAACCAGCCTGATCGGAATACTATAGCATATAGCTGCCATAGGAACGATCGATCAAAAACGAGGTTTTTGTTCAATAAACTCTTTGTTTTTCAAGATATCGCCTCAATTTTTTGGACAAGAACATCTTGGACGTAATTTAAGGCACACAGCAAAATTGGTGATGATCGGATAAATATAGCATATAGCTCCCATAGGAACAATCGGTCAAAAATTCGGTTTTTGTTAGAAAAACTTTTTTGTTCTTAAATATAAACGGATAAAACTTTGCAGTTACGCGTTTTTATGAATCCTTGACCATATTCCAAAGTTTCGTAAAAATCGGACATAAGGGCGTGGCACCGCCCATGTAGAGAAAAACTTAAAAATGTGATTTATCTATAAGCAGACGAGATAGAAAATCGTAAAATGAAGTGTAGAATGATTGCATTGTATTCTTTCAAAAAAGTAAAAAATGGGCGGGGTTACGCCCCTTTATCTTTATAAACTTATAAGATTCTTACTGGCAAAACTATAAAACGTATTTTCCAACTGCTTGCAAGAGTATATAAGTTTCAGCAAAGCTGAAAATAGCTCCCTTACTGGTTTTATTCCCTGTTTTATAGTAGAAACGCGTTCTTCATTAAAATCTTTTTTTTTAATTTGTAACCCCTTTACAATTGAATTGAGTCCTTTTGTTAAGTTTGCAATTGTCATTTGATTTACCGATTCAACTGGGTCTAGCGAATCAGTTTGTGCAATGTCTTGCTCATGCTTACGCATTTCTATAACCTCGTATGAAAAGCCGCGTATCTCTGAATTCGCGTAAAACGGGGTAGCGCAAGTCGAGGTATTACTGTATTCTCATTTTAACGTGTTGCTTGTACACATCTCTGTGGCTCATCGTGTTGAGCGACTTAAATCTTAAAACTTAAAATTAAATAAAGTAGTTCATTCGAATTATTTTATTTTAACATCTTGTTTATTTATTTATTATTGCAAAGGATCTATTTTATTAAAAGTAAAAAGAAAATAATTTGTAGCGGCATGGCCGGAAATAGAACCCGAGACCCCCAGCTTCAAGCAAAACGCAAAATTCAAATCTATATCTATATATGTACATATATGTATATGAACCACTTCCCTTTTTAAACTTTGAGTGAATTTAACTTCTGAACGAAGAAATGAATCGACAAAGTATAAATGGAAGACTTGTATATTGAAGTTTCATCCTTAAAATTATGTACATTTTTATTGTGAAAAAATTATTTTAAAAAAAGTTGTGGTCTTAAACCCAAAAAAAAGTCACAAAAAATGGGTTCATGGGACTATTATGCTCGACTCATTCCTTTACCATGGAACAGGGCATGGGTTTGGCATAGAAAAAGACCCAACTACATTGCCAAAATCAATGAGCGGAGAACTGGCTAAGCAGGCATGCCTCATGCAAAAAACAGGCCTGCAACAACGGTTAAAGAAGGCTGGAAAAAACTGCTTGAAATTATGCAAAAAAAGACGTTGGTGGCCAAAATCTCACAAATCTAATATTGTTTTCATTTCGGTTGCAGTGTTGCTTAAATACTTATTAAAATTCACTATCATTGAAAACACATTTTGTGAATTCTTAAAACAGACTTTATTTCTAAGTCTGATGCACCTTTAAAATAACTGACTATAATTTTTTTTTTAACATGTAAAAAAAAAGTTTTGTCTTTAAAGCTGTTTTAAAAAATTAGTTGGAATTGGAAACGTATGTTATTTGGTATTCATTTCATATGATTTGTGTAATAAGCAAACAAAGCTTTTATTTACCAACAGAAATTTAAGATTTCTTTGGAAAAAATAACTAATATTATTAGTTTTTTACATTAAATGATTAATTACACTGTCTTTCAAAGTTAGAAATTGTATCTGAAAACGTTTTAGTTTTAAGATGAGAAAGTAAAATTTATAACTGAGCATTTTAATTAAAGACAAAGCTTAGTGACCAAAGAGTTTTTTAAACTTTTTTTTGAAATGTGCTTTTAAGATTGTTTCTAGCACAATCGTGTGTACTACCGTACACGTGTGTACTATATCGATATTATATAAGCAAGTATTATTTCAACGTCTAAGAATGTTTCATTAATTTTTGCACACTCTTAATTAGCGCTAATTAAGACCTCAATTGATAAAAAGCATTTCAAAATGTTACCGAAAACGAATTTGTAGCATTCGCATCATTGCCATGGTCGGTCCTGTGTTTCTTGCTATGTCTTTCATAAAAATAAATAAATAAAAATACTGCGAAAATAACATCAATTGAAGGAAATAAACACGTCTTTTAATGTTCGTATATTTTTCAATTTGGATGTATGTACAATATACTTGTATGTATGTCTCAGATATTAAATATTTCTCAATTGTTTTTAATTTGCAATCAATTGCTTTTTAATAACTAAAGACAATTTGACCAAGTGAGTACAACGGGCATTAACATTGAACAAGTAGGAGCAATTTGACTTTCGGTTGCCTGCTGGAGATGTTTACAAGGCACATTGGCATTCAATACGGCCAAAGAATATGCAAGTATGTGCGTGATTTGCAAAGAAAAAGTTTCTTCCAAACATTTTAGCAGGTAACATGGATGAAGAATTTGTGCATCCGATGCTAACACGTCGTGAACAGGTGCACTTACACATCAGCTCGGTAAAGAGTTTTATTAATATTTTTATTAATGTTGTTGTTTTTTTTTTTACCATGAAATCGATGAATATCAGGCCAAAGACTGCGATTACTCAGCGGTGCTCCAATTGGGCTCTAAAGGCGTCAAACTTTTTTAAGCAGCTGAACCAAATGAGGTGTGGTGGTAGTATTAGCGGTATTGCATGGAAGAATGGCAAGTGGCAACCACATTCATAGGACAGCCTTAACAGGGGGTAACCGATTTTGAATTTCTTCGAATTGAACTTGTTAATCGGTGCTAAAAATGAAATCGTTAGTGTCGGTATGTACAGTACCTCACAGCTTAAATGGAACACCCATCATCAAAAATGTCACTTTTTCATACAAAACAGGCAAGTATAAAGTTACACCTTTTGGGTTGTGTGTGTAAGTCTCCACACGGTGTTTGAATCGATTTCTTTTCATAATAGATGGTTAATACAATATTTAAACTTAATATTATATACAAAATGTATAAACTGCTTTCTTTGGCGTTTAGTAACAAAATCACCCCCAAACAAAAAAAATGCAGATCGGAATCGATGGTAACATGAATAAGAATAGTTGTTAAGTACAAGAATTACCAGTCGGAGTATTAAATTTGAAAAAAAAAGATCAAAAACATAGTTTTTTTTGTAAACTGTTCCAAATAAGCTGTGACTCCTTTTTTTGACTATTTTTGGTTTTCATGTCATAACTTGGTTAAAAATTCACTTTTTCAAATAAACTGTGACACTATTTATAAGCTAAAACATCAATCTAAAAAACTGCGTTTATACTTTTTCGATAACTTTTTTCATTTAGAAGTTAAATTTCAAACTTATGGGTGTTCCATTTAAACTGTGAGGTACTGTATATGCCATACACACATATGTAAATGTTTAAGTCACTTACTTGTCTCATAACAATACGACTCAACAAGTTGACTATATAATTCCGATATATGTAGCTTGGATTTCTATGTGATTGCCATATGTTCCTTAACGGCGCTTATGCATTATGTAAGTGTTCATATCATCAGTTATAAAATTGGCAAAACTTTTTCTCTGTGTCAAATTAACCTAGTGTGGGGAGTGCGCCCGGCACTGGCGCACATAACTTACCCCTACAATCCGCGATTAGCATAATGTGCCTTCGTTTAAAAAAAAATATATAATTTTAATTTAAAAATAAAAAACCAAAAAACAAATGTGAAATCGTTTATGAATATGAAAGTTGAAAAAAAATAAATTGTAGCTCTGAACCTCAAGATCTTGAATCTAATCACGTTTTTTTTATGATGAGAGGTTTAAGATTCATCGTAAGAATTGCAAAAAAAAACCAGTAAGGATTGGAGTCGACAGTAATCGACTCCGTCATACCCTGTACCTTCAATTAGTAACGACTGTTTGAAGGCGTGGCCCCGCCCACTTTTTCATTAAAATAGATTTCATTTCCATTTAATATCACACATACCTTTTTTTACACTTTTAGACCAATTCGTTCCAGAGATACAACGTTTTTTTTATATGTGGGCGTGGTAACGCCCATTTTTTAATTGAATCATGTTATATTCAATCCCAATAGCATACATGCAAGGTTTCATTCTTGTAGGTTTTATGGTTCTTAAGATATAAGCGTTCCAAATTTTTACTATATGGGGGGCGTGGCTACGCCCATTTTTTTATTCTATCCTCTTGGGGTTTGAGTCAGCTATATACACTCCAAATTTGGTGTTCCTATCTCAAAAGACAACCCAGAAAATACGACTTTTGTAAGTTTTTACCCGAGGTTACTCCAGTCATTTGCCCCTCACCCCTAAACGAAGTTAAAAAGGGGGAAAACAAAATAAACTTCATTTGCTTAAGAAATGACAGAATCGAAGTGCGAAGAGCTTTTGGTTCTATCTGTTATAGTATACTTTGTATAGTCGGAGATGTCTCCTTCTGGGTGTTACATACATTGTCGATGCGCACAAACCTAATATACCCTTGTACCATAAGGTACAGGGTATAAAAATTGCCATTTTTTTCTTCTTTTTTTGAAACAATATTTCTACAGATGTGGGTTCAAGATGTTTGTACCTTCATAAGGACCTTATAGGAAATTTCATTACCTTTAATTTGAGTTACTGTGGAGCTCTGTAGCATAATATTCCGCGGAGTAATCGTTGCTTAAAGCAAAAAAGTCATTGTTGACTTTGCTAATCGATATCTCAAAAACTATTGATGCCACAAAAAATGACAGTAGCTTTTTACGAGCTCCAAGCCATTTGCTACAAAGTGAATTTAGTGAGATTTAATGGAAAAATTTTTTTCAATGTGAAAATTATGGCTGAAAAAAAGTTTAAATTTGTCAAAATTGGCTATTTTTGGATAATTTGGTGTATCTTTGGATATAGTCCATAATGGAAGGAGCCAGACTATAAGTTTTTGACCTTAAGGTACACTGAAAACAACCCAATCATTGTCGAAGCCCAAAAGTTTTGTTTTCTTAGTGTCACGAAGGCTCAAACTTATCGTTTCCGCGGAACGTCACCAAAACTGTAAATTTTTGAAGAAATCACACTAACGTACAATTTTTGAATTTTTATGCATTTGTTCAATACCAAAAAATTTTTTTTTTGTAATAAAGCGAAATTTAATTAATCAAAGACATTAATTAAAGAGAAAAAACAAAAAATAAATTTTTTGAAAAAATTATGTTTTTCTAAAAGTGGTTTTGTTTTGCAAATCAAGAAAATAAATTTTTTTTCAAAAAATTAATTTTTTGTTTTTTTTTTAACTTTTGTTGTACGTCCAATACTTTCCAAGTTATTCGTCGTCAAAAAAGACTCCAAAATAAATTTTTTTTTTTAAATCCTTTAATTTTTCGGTTTAGTGTACATAAATCAACCTAACGGGACAAAAGAAAAAGAACAAAGGAGTTGACAAACCAAAAAGAATAGGGGCCGTTCATTAATTACGTAAGAGGATTTTTACCTGTTTTTGACCCCCTCCCCCCTACATGTAAGATAAAATAAGATCATGGTGACTCCTACCCCTTGTTTGTCAACGGAACATTTTTAGGAAGGTTTATTAATACCTACAAAGTTTCCTTTTTAGTGATAATCTACTCTTACTATATTCAAAAATTATTCTTTGTCAAGTGCTCAAAACCCACTCGGAAAGTGGATCTGCCAATGGAACATATCTGATAATAGGTGTCGTTTCTATGTTGTTATTGATTGTAAAGTCATTAAAATACAAAAATTCTTCCTATGAGCGCATTTTTATGATCTTATGTAAGATGTAGCAAGACACCTTCCCCCCTCTATGTAAGAAAAAATAAGTCATGCTCGAACCCCCTCCCCCCTAAAACGCCTTACGTAATTAATGAACGGCCCCATATAAACATATACATACATAGAAACATGCTCGATTAGATTTTTCAATGTCTAACAGAACATAGTAATAACGGAATTGATATAATACGATCGATTGCGATTAGGGTATCCCCTGGCATTATTGACCCATAAAGTCTGCAAATAAAATTAGTCTAAGCACCTGTGTGGTCTAAGCGACTGTCCGAGCTGACAGTTAAAGTAAGAAAAAAAAGATGGGGAATACCGCTGTTCTACTTACAACGACAGCCAGATGAATGATATTGTTTATATGAATAAACTTACGATCTTGAAATGAGCTGTTTTCGTGATTTGTCATGTCCTTTATGACTTCAAAGTCACCTTGACCAAAACGTTATTTGGTAATATATTGGTGATGCAGTTTGCATCGTTGCATTTTAAACCAAATCTGTAAAAAAAAATAAGGGATTTGAAAATATTTAATTTTAAGCACTTCATATTCACAAGCATTGCATAAGCGCGTTCAAAACGTTGTTTTTTAAATTATTGCGCCACTTAATTTTTAACAACATTCATTACAGGGAAAGCCCCCTCTAAACTTTCATTGGTAAAAGGCACACACATCGATCTTATTTGATTGAGTTGGTCCTTAATATTCTTTTGTAAACTTTCCTCTATCTTGAGGAATTGCAGCCCTTCGTCAACATCAGCTTCATCACTTAATACCGACTCCACTGACACCTCATTAATGATGTTCAATGATCCAATTTAATGTTGGCGTTGGCCAACTTGGACAACTTTTGACTTGGACAAAAAATGCCTTTAGTTTTGACTATTGTTCCATACTTGGAAATGGGATTAATGGAATAGATGACTTTGAATGGGTGCATAGATTAGTTAAGTTTACCCAGTACTTTTTTTTTTGGGTTACATCGACTGACTTGTCTTACAGCAAGCTGTACTTGCTGAGACCGATGTCATACAAAGCTCCTCCATATAATGCCTACCCAAAACATTTTTCAGAACAAGTCAGTGGCGTAACAATAGGGTGGCAGGGCTGGCAAAATGCCACGGGCCCCCGACCCAAGAGGGCCCCGGCCCAAGTGGCCGCGAGCACAAAAATATTTTTTTTACATTGTACCTGATAGTACAGTAAGGATGTCGTAAAAAAGGGGGTTACCTGGAAAGTTTTGCGGGAGTTTTGAAAATTGGCATCTATATGGATTTTGGGTTGCTCTTTCCGAATTTCCACTTTGCGACCTTCTATGACCACCGCTCGAGCCGCCATTTTGAAAAAATGGCGTCCAAAATCACTTTTTTGACCATATCTCCATTTTGGCTCATTTTACGGCAAAAACATATACTTTAAACTAGAGGAAATTTCCAACAAATTATGTTCTCACCTTTTTTTTCGTAGGACTAATAGTTTAGGCGTACGAGCGCCGCAAAGTGTTTAACTTTGGTACTATGGTTTTCATACATTTGTTTTTGCCGTAAAATGAGCCAAAATGGAGATATGGTCAAAAAAATGCTTTTGGACGCCATTTTTTCAAAATGGCGGCTCGAGCGGCGGTCGTAGAAGGTCGCAAAGGGGAAATTCGGAAAGAGCAACCCAAAATCCATATAGATGCCAATTTTCAAAACTTTCCAGGTAAAACTACTTCCTTACTGAACTATGAGTATTTTATTTTATTTGAAAAGTATATTTTTATAAGTTCTGCTTAAAATCCAAAGTGAGACAAACTTTACCGGTCTTGTATCATCGAAAAAGATGATAATGGGATCCCAAAGGCACTTGTCATTAAAGAAACATTTTTAGGATTTCATGAAGTAAAGGATAAAACTGCCTTAGCAATGTCCAAGCAAATTATTAAATCCATAAATGACAAAAATATTCCTCTAAATAAGTGTCGAGGACAAGGATATGATGGTGCTAACACAATGAAAAGGACTTATGGTGGAGTTCAAAAACTCATAAAAGATGTCGAGCCAAATGCCATACATGTTCACTGTGCTGCTCGTAATTTAAATCTAGTACTCAATGATGCAGTGAGAGAGGTTATTGATATGCAAAATTTTTGTTAAACAGTTAAACAAATTTATAATTTTTTTGGGCATACTATCAAAAGATGGAATATTTTATCAGGTTTGATATCTCATAAAGAAAATGAGTCTTCAACTTCAATAACATTAAAAACATTAAACTCTACTAGATGGGTAGGACGTTATGATGCCGTTTTTGCTTTAAAAGTTCGATTTGTTGAAGTCCAAAAAGCGCCAATGACAACAATTCTGTTAAATCTCAAATCAGAGGAAAGAAATGAAGCTGTTTCACTCAAAGAGAAGATATAATGTTATTGGTTTTTCATTGCAATATTTTACTTACTATCGATGCAGCCTCTAAAGCGCTTCAGTCTAAAGCCACCGATCTTTCAAATGCTTCGAAAATTCGTCTAGAAGAATTGGAAAGGTATCGCAATGAATTTGAAAATTTAAAAGTGGAAGCAAATAATGTAGCAGAAAAATGGTCCATCACCCCTGAATTTTCTAAAACTCGTCAGAGGAAGGTAAAACGTCATTTTGATGAGCTTTGCGGAGATGATCCAGAAAGTTTGTTCAAAGTGAACATATTTTATCGAGTATTGGACAACATTAAAAATCAACTAAAATCGCGTTTCCTTCCAATGAATGAAATTGTTTCAAATTTCAGTGTTTTGCAGCCTTCCACTTTAAAAGTTTTGAATGACACTGACCTTGCTGATTTATTAATAATAAAAAATCATTTTATGTCCTGCGGCTTTCCTGAAGTATGCACTGCATTAATGTTATTTCTTACAATTCCTGTGACTACAGCGAGTGCTGAACGATTATTTTCAAAACTAAAATTGACAAAAACCTATTTAAGAAACTCTATGAGACAAAACAGGTTATGTAACTTGGCTATTCTGTCTATTTAAAATTCTATGGCCAGATCTTTAAACTTTGATGATGTTATAGACACTTTTGCGGAACAGAAAGCTCGCTAAAAAGATTTTTCTTAATAAATATCTTTCTTAATAATATTTAATAATATTTTTCTTAACTGAGTACAACGTGACGATTTTTACTGAGTACAACGTGACGATTTTTACTGATAGGGCCCCATCAAACGAATTTGCCACGGGCCCCAGATGGTATAGATACGCCACTGGAACAAGTCTTGTTTTTTTAATACAATTTTGATTTGCTCATAAATCGTTCTGAGCACAACAGAGATTAGTCGTCCGAGGCAGTAGCACGGCGTGGGTACGGGCTTGGCGGGAACTCCATGGCATTTTGGGCAGTTCATAAGTTTTGCCATGCTTACGTGTTTCTGTGATTGAGAATGACCACGGGAGTGGCCGTCTATCAGTCTAGTTCAAAATTACACAAAGTGACAAGAACGGTGTTAATACCCCTAATATTAATTTAAAGTTCGTATATAGACAAAAGTACACTGATAACGCATTTGTTTCTGTTTAAGAAAAATTAACACATAATTTCAAGTTTTCAAATTAGTACAATTTAATATTCATTGATCATTTTTTAGCGGTAATGAATTAATAAAACTGTATATAACACTTATAAATAAATGCAAAGTCGAAGTTTGTTACACGCACGTGTTTCATGGTTGTTGGCTCCACATAAAAAAATAAAAGTAATAATAAAATAATAAGTATATATAGAATCAAAAGGTAAAATACATTAAAAATTCTCAATGAATTTATTTTTCATTCAATTTGTACAAACAAATTGCGCACTTTGTTATTTTGTCACGTATTTAAATCGAAATTAGACTGGTTCAATATTGAGCGACAATTAATTGATACTGATTACTAAGCCCTTCATTAATTACGTAAGGCGATTTTTGCCTGTTTTTGACCCCCTCCCCCATACACGTAAGATAAAATAAGATCATGGTGACCCCTACCCCTTGTTTGACATTTATTACGTAAGAATTTAAAGGAAAAAATTCATGTTGATGTTTTAATTTTTATTTGTCAAAGGAACATTTTTAATTTTATTTATTTATTTATACCTACAAAGTCTCCTTATTAGTGATAATCTACTCTTACTATATTTAAAAATTGTTCTTTGTCTGGGCTCAAAATCCTCTCGGAAAGTGGATCTGCCAATGGAACACATCCGATAATAGGTGTCGTTTCTATGTTGTTATTGACGATTGTAAAGTCATTAAACTACAAAAATCCCTCCACCCCTAAAACGCCATACGTAATTAATGAACGGCCCCTTACTGGTTTTCATTGGTATTTTATTTCTCTTTATTTAAGTAGCATATACATACGTTTTTATCCCTTAGAATATGAGAACATAGTCTTACATTTCAAGACAAATGATTAAGAAACAAAAAAGTTTTCCGTACAACGTTTTAAATGTTCTCTCTTCCTCTTCATCATTTTGTATGGCAGGTACCAGTTTTAGTAGTCCGATCGCAATGCTACTTTCAGACATTTGGTTGGATACGTAAATATATTAGTTTTGAATTTAAATTCGAATTTCTTTAATTACAAGATGGCACAAAACTGATTTAATGATAGAGATGCGAACGACTCGAAGAGTGGCATATTGAAGCAGAAATGGCTTATGTTGTAGCGTATTCAGTGTAGACAAGTGCGCAACCAGTTCTTGCAATTGTGTGCTATTCTATTCACTTTTTTTTTTTTGTTGAAACGGCAGGCATTGCATTGGTGTGACCTATGTCGCGGTATGTTGGCTCTTGACAAGGGAGATATTAAAATTTTGGTGCTTTTTCCTCTTTCTTGGCTCAGCGCGACACTTGAGAGCCAATCTGCCACATATTTGACTCATTTGGTTTCATGAGTACGATATTTTTCATTTCAAATTTAATATCCTCAATGTTTGCATCACGTTTATAAAGTTTAATACCAATTCAAATATTTAATTCGTTTATAGGACTTAACACACACCCAACACATATGGCACTCCCAATAAATCATTGAAATAGACGTCAGCCATTAAAACAAGAAAACTAGCTAAAACTTTCATAAAAATGGCCAAAATGTTAAGACATTTTTATTGGCTACCAACTCTGACAAATGTCAAATTTTCAACACTAGGAAAGAAAGAAGATAGAAATTATTCAAATCACAATAGAAATGCGAAATCCCGAATATCCCTGGATTTGACAAATGAAATACCGGGATTTTCGGGATCCCGCGATGTGGAAAAGTTATAACTGATTATGATGTAGAGCGTTTTAATTAAAGACCAAGTTCAGTGATCAAAGATTTGTTTCTAAACTTTTTTAAGTATGTCTCTAGCACAAACGTGTGTACTACCGTTAGATATCATATAAGCTAGTGTTATTTCAACGTCTAAGAATGCTTCATTAATTTTTAATTAATTAGCGCTAATTAAAACTTCAATTGATAAAAAGCATTTTAAAATGTTACCGAAAACGAAATTGTAGCATTCGCATCATTGCCATGGTCGGTCCTGTGTTTCTTGCTATGACTTTTCATAAAAATAAATAAATAAAAATAATGCGAAAAATAACGTCAATGGTAGGAAGTAAACACGTCTTTTAATGTTCGTATATTTTTCAATTTGATTGGCTGTATGGATGTTCGTACTATATACATGGTACATGTACATGTATGTATGTCTCAGATATTAAATATTTCTCAATTGTTTCTAATTTGCAATCAATTGCTTTTTAATAACCCAAGACAATTTAACCAAGTGAGTACAATAAATTTGTTTGACCAAGGTTTAAAGTGAAATTAATTTATTTTCTCAATGAAAGCAAAATACGCAATTTAATATTTATTGTTGTTTTCATACATACTCTTAAGAGAGTGAATTTTTTTTTGAAATTGTTAAAGATCCCGGGACGTCCATAAATTACGTGAGGTATTTTTCTAGAAATTTAGACCCCTCCCCCCCTCTTAATGAGATTTAGTGAGATTTTGCGAACTACTCCCTCTGCAGTTTATCACTCTGGTTCAAAATTACACATTTTATTGAAAATTCCTAAGTAGAAACAAGTCATTATGGACAAAGAATTAATAAAGTGACAAGAACGGTGTGAACACCCCTAGTGTTAATTTAAAGTTCGTATAACGTAAAACACCCTATTACCGACCGGGTTCCTCACACCGACCACTTTTTATTTTTGTTAATAACTTTTGTTTTTTGCACTTAATCGAATTGAATCCTTTACGAAAATACAGTTAAATATCCTAGTTTTACATTTTTAAAATTTCAGATAGCTAACTTTTATGGGTTTTATTTGATTAAATGACAAAGTTGAAAAACGAAGTTTTCAGGGAAATCTTATGTCGAAACGTTTAAATTTTGAGTTTTCGTTTTTCATAAATTTTTTAATAATTACTTAAGTTTAGGGTAATTTTGAGTTATTCCTTAGAAGTTTGTATTATAACTATGAATAAGACGCGAAAACAAATACACTTTTTAATAATTTCTTTAATAAAAAACAATAAAATAATGTGGTCGGAATTAGGGCACACAAATTTTTAACATGAGCCTAATACCGTCCACCGGTCGGTATTAGGTACTTTTCGCTGATTTACTTGAGTGCCTAATTCCGACCAACTGAAACAAATTTTGTCAAAGTGACACAATGGCAAAAGGTGACACGTTTGTGTCAAAGCCGACACTTTTGTTTCAAATGTGTCAAAACAAGCAACACATTTCATAGACAAAACAGCTGTTTTGTACAAACAAATGTTTTGTTACATTTTAAAGAAGCCTGGCTTGGTTTAAGAAATATTTAAACACAATCATATTTTCATTGAAATTACTGTCTATGACGAAAGTAAATAGTAATTTTAAATATGTATGATGATATATTAGTTTAAAATTCGTTTTCAATTGCAGAAGTGGCGTTTCTTTGATAATTTTAGGTGGTCGGTATTAGGGCACCTAGTGGTCGGTATTAGGCACGTAGAAATTTAGTGGTCGGTATTAGGGCACTTCGACATTTTTCGAAACATAATGACACAATACTTTTTTTTTAATATTTATAATAAAAAAGCAATAGTTTCACTATGATTTCTTAAATCCTTATACATTAAGCTTTTCTACTCAATTTTTGGAAATTGAATTTATTGAAAAATACGCTTAAATTATCCCAATGAAGTAAGAACTGTATTTGGTGGTCGGTAATAGGGTGTTTTACGTTATAGGCAAAAATACACTGAGATCACATTTGTTTCTGTTTAAGAAAAATGAATACAAAATTTCAAGTTGGCTCCACAAAAAAAGGATCATTCCAGACCATATAAATAAAACCATTGGTTTGTATTCCTAAACGGTTAGTTGGCTGAGTCAAGTGGCCGGCAGGAACACCGAGCCAACATAGATCAATGCTAATTTAAATATTTAATTCGTTTATGGGACTTAACACGCACCCAACACATACGGCACTCTTGATAAATCATTAAAATAGACGTCTGCCATTTCCAAAAAAAAACTGCTAAAAACGTTCATAACCAGTAAGGGCGGTATAGTCGGAATACTCGACAATATAATATCCTGCACACACAGTAGGCGGTGCTACGCTCTAAATCTCCAAAAAAAAACTTTTGATTTGATATCGCCCGATCAAATAGTATTTGATAGTCATTGAGGCGAACCTATGAAAGAGAGGGGAATTTCGTGGTATGCAGTTTTAAAGATACATATGTATGTATTTATTGAGCTTTTATACAAAATACCTTTATTATTCATAGTTCAGTAAGGAAGTAGTTTTACCTGGAAAGTTTTGCGGGAGTGTCGCAAATTGGCACCTATATGGATTTTGGGCTGCTCTTTCCGAATTTCCACTTTGCGACCTTCTACGACCGCCGCTTGAGCCGCCATTTTGAAAAAATGGCGTACAAAATCATTTTTTTGACCATATCTCTGTTTTGGCTCATTTTACAGCAAAAACATTTCTATACTAAATTAAACAGAAGGAAATTTCCAACAAATTATGTTCTAACATTTTTTTTCGTAGGACTAATAGTTTAGGCGTACGAGCGGCGCAAAGTGTTCAACTTTGGTACTATGTTTTTCATACATTTTGTATGGAATTTGGTATTGTTTTGAATGATAATCTTACCCAAAATCCATATAGATGCCAATTTTCAAAACTCCCGCAAAACTTTCCAGGTAACCCCCTTTTTTACGACTTCCTTACTGTACTATCATACCTTTATTAGTTTTGGAGATATAGCGTTTTATAGAAAACAACTGAGTCTACAAAGCGACTTTCATGTTTCTATTGTTTCCTTTGTATGTTCGAGTTATAGCGTTTTAAAAAAGTGGGCGGTGCTGGTTGGGCGGGAAGGAGTGGGCGTGGCTCAAAACCGTTGAAACTTGATCTGCTGCCGAGCATCACGAGTCTACCCTCCAAATTTGAAGCCTGTAGCTCTCATAGTTTCCGAAAACCATTGGTGAGGACGGACGGACGGCCATGGTTTAATAAATTTCTCTTGTCGTCCCGATCAAGAATATATGTATATCTTTTATGGGGTCCCCCACCCCTCCTTCTATGCGATACATACATTTGGCTTTTGCACAAACACAATATACCCTGATACACAGTATGTGTACAGGGTATAAAAATGAGCAAAATTTGGGCTGTCGACCGTGAAACATTTTTATTGACAAGTCAGGTCTGAAAAACGTCAAACTTTGCAACACTGGTCGCATCTCACTTTTTTTACTTTATAAATTATTTTTGTTTTGCCACCCCCAGCCCCTGCAGTCGAGCAGTGGAGTTTTGAGGAAAGTTTTGCAAATATGGACTTATCACCAGGAGGGCAATCTGTAGACAAGAAGCCTGTTATTTCACCCGACGGTCTGATACAATCACACGATTCGCCCTCTGCTGAAACAAGCAACACAACTGTCACGCCACAACCAATCACATCGATCGATGCCACAGTCGGAACCGGCCATTTGACAGTTGACCAGCTGGACATCGACATATTACCTGTGATCTACGACATTATACGCTGGTAGGCTTTAAATGTCATATACATATTTTGAATTGTCGCGCATATTTGTTATTGCAAGGCCGCAGCCAACTTTGCATGTTTTGTTTTGTTGGCAATCGCATTATCATTCTTCTTGTTTTGTTATTTAAACAAAATTTTTTAGTAAATACGTCAAAAATAAAAACAAAGTTATGTAAGCACTTTTTAAACCACAATACTTTTGTTTGCAGCGTTGAAAAAGATCCAGTCGAAAATAATAGCAAACAACGTGAATCTCAGGAATGCAGTCATAAGGTAAGCAATTATTGATAAATAACTTTCCGACAGCAATCATAAAATCTGCTTATGTATCGTCACAGCTTATTGAACTACAAAAACGTCTTGATTCAGCTCGTGAACAAATAAAGCAACTGCGCGGCATTGATTACAACAAGGAGGAACAACAACAGCGTTTGGAGCTGCTGCGCAATCAGCTAAAGTCCAAACAGGAACTTATACAGAAGTATAAAGACATACAATTTTAGCATACAGTTGCAAAATGGTGTTTAGATTCCTGTTACGTTACCTCGCCAATAATGAGCAACTAATTCAACGCATGTCGGAGAGCTATCCAATGCGTCGAGCTGCTCAGATAGTTGTATCGATTATGTACCGAACTAAGAACATCGCACAACAGCAAGGATTGCACGAGATGAGTCCGGAACGATTTAAGTGAGTACATTCTGACTTAGTTTAATTCTAGCTTATTAACTAAGATATCTTGCAGATCCTTCATCAATCTTTTCAAGAATAATATCAAGCAAGAAATTGAGGGCGTTAAACAGGAAATAAAGAAAAAGAAGAACTGATAAATTATCTAATAATGTAATTAATTATATTTTGTTTGTAGTGTATGCGAATTAAAGTAAGCCTTAGGCACTCTTTAAGGAAGTGTATTTATTTTATTTGAGAAAGTTTCCGATAGCATTATATTGCTCCAGCTCAAGTTTTTTAGTAAATAAAAGTTCAAAATATCTTTACTTCAAAATCTTTATTGTTAGAAAATAAGACCATTTTAAATATGAACGAGAACTAAATTTAAAGGAATACAAATTCTGTTTGGCATTTTTCACATTTTCCTAAACATTGATGTGACAAATGTGACATTTTATTAGTTTTTTTTTTTTTTTTTTAACTCACGTATTAGTTGAAATATCGAAATAGTTGTACCTTTTTCCGTAGCAAAATATCATACTTTTTTAAAATACGTTTGAAAACATTCTACTTTGATTTCAACACTTTTTTATAACTACAAAGATTTTGAGTGTATCTAGTACACGATGACAAATAAAAAATTTTATAATTAAGTTTTCATAACTTTTTACAGATGATTTGGACAAATTAGAAAATAAAAAACTATATGACTAAAATATATTAACACGAGACGACAGATAGTTTGTTGATATGCCCGATGATGTTGCCTATTAGTTCTTTTCACTTTTGGTAGTGGATAACTCTGTTAAAGTTGAGTTGTTGATCGGTTGTCCTCCGTTAGTGTTGGCATTGGCCGTTCCGTTATTTACCCTTTTATTGCCGCCACGCTTGCCACTGCGTCGACCATTGCCAGAGCCACGCTTGTCAATCGAATCCTTCTGCTTTGAATCATTGTTTGTCCAGTTAAGACCGACACCGATCGCATCTGCGCTGCTACTGGCTATGGTCTGTATATTTGGACTTTGATTTTGGTTTTGTGACAAATTTTGATGTGCATTGCTACTGTTACTGCTAGCAGTACCGCTGCCTTGGCCTTGGCCACGGTTCGTAGTTTTATGTGGCTTTAGCCTGCTCTGTCCTGCCGTTGTGTTGGGTATAGGTCGTAAAACATTACCAACGGCTTTTGTGCGTCCTTCGCGGAAGACTAAACGCTGACCGGCACGTATGTACTCGGGTTGTTTAATAAAACGAAATTTTACATGTGCCTTATCACCCGTACGTAAACAGTCTCTCGACATATTCACAATAGAAGCAGTCTGGCGTATACTCCCACAATGGACCATTGCTTGATAGCGTGCTGAGATCGTGGTTGGATGATGTAGCACAAGTATTTCGCCTTCAAACTCCCAACAGGCTAGTGGTTTTAGTTCTGGTGATACCATTACCATACCCTTACGTAAATAACCGCGTTTTATCTTCTTTAGTGCAAAACTAGCTGTTTGGCCGCCACGAACACGTGGCACATTCATACGCTTTCGATGAATGCTTTTTATGGTGATGGGTATAAAATTTCCCAGCGGATCCGGGCCTAACATGAGCACATCATTTAGCTTAATCAAACCCTGCAAGCAAGTGCCCGATACGACAGTACCAACGCCGGGAACCGAATAAACGTCATCAATTTGAAATTCGGAAGGCAAGCAATCTAAGCCGGCCATGCGTGTGCTCAACAGGTTTAGGAACATCTTCAGCAACTCCAAATTGTCACCAGTTACATTAGATACTTGAAATATCGGACATAGACGTTCAGATACGAAATTCGTTGCGCTCAAGACGACATCATCGGCAGTCCGCACCATAACAGGCACTTTGCGACAGCCCTGAGACTTGAGCATTTTAAATAGTAACTTCATATTGTCTTGCAACACATTTGGCGGACACATATCGATCTTAGTGACCACCACAAACACAGGCACCGAAAGTGCCAATGCTAGTCCCAAATGCTCCTTAGTCATGCCAATGATGCCAGCATTAGCGCCAATCTGAGTTTTATGAAATTGGTTAAAATCGATTTTGTTCATAAGACATGGGCATGCTCATTTAATTCTTACCATTAACATCCCGAAATCTGGGGCGTGTCCTGTCATGCCAAAAACTGTTGTCTTCAAATAACGTTCATGTCCAGCCAAATCGATAAATGTAATAACTTTTGCGGAATTTTCACAAATCTTTACCCAAT
This sequence comes from Phortica okadai, assembly GCA_034638295.1. Lineage (NCBI taxonomy): Eukaryota > Metazoa > Arthropoda > Insecta > Diptera > Drosophilidae > Phortica > Phortica okadai. The sequence continues at coordinate 12,535,066 of CM067851.1, read as the reverse complement.
CCAAATGGCCGTGATCGGGCTTGTTCACCACATTGCCAATGCTATCGAAACCCAAAATATCGTTACCAACAGAACTGGTTCGGCCACTCTCAATTTCATGCTTATGACGAAACAGCCTCTGCCTTGCATGGCCACGACCATTGTCCAGTTCGCCGTGTGTAAGTACGCCTAGCAAAGTCGACTTTCCGGCGTCTACATTGCCTACAACTGCAACACTGAATTATAAAGAGGCCAATCAGCATGATCACAGAACACTAAATAAGATATCTAAAACAAAACCTACCGAATTTCCATAAAATCTGTAGTCTCAATATGTTTGCGTATTAGGAATTGGCCAGTATGGCCCTTTTCACCCTGACGCTTGCGCAACAGCACCATATCAGCGTCGATGGCAGCCGCCAAATTATCGAGTGTGGCCACAGAAGCATTGTATTGTTCCACATTCAGTCCACTGTCACTGCCATCTGATGAAAATATAAAATATATCTAGTAACTTAAAAGTATAGGGCACAACATTCTGAACCTAACCTTCGCCAATGCCTATCTCATAGATGGTCTCCCCACAATTATCCGAAATACGTTCTAGCAGTCTTGTCCGCAGCAATTCGTATTGCTCCTTTGTGGGCTGTACTAGCACATCCTTACCACGTATGATAGAATAGTCAATCTGAACGCTTTGTATCTTCTCTTGTGGAGTATCCAATGCATTCAATACTTGCTGATGGCCACTCACAGCGCCGCCACTATTATGAATCTTATTCATTTCACTGCGTCCAATTCTCGTCTTTTTTTTGCTTAGTTTTTACAAATCGTCGCCAAATTTGCGAAGCTTAATTCACAAACACTTCTGATATTCTAACGATCATTTCCTTTTTGCTAAATGGTTTGTCTGCAAATAATAAAAAAAAAAAAAACAAACGTATTGTTATATCTAATTATATATATACTTATTTATTATTATTTTCTTAAAAATGTACTATAACAATTTAAAGTCGCTGACCTATCCCACACCCAGAACTCGCAGTTTGTTATGGAGCTGATTCAACTTCTGCATTGCTTTACGACTTCTTGTGAAATGATTAACCGCCTGTAAGATGACGGCTTTTTATAGGAAAATACACTGCATGATGAAATAATATATATAAGATTGCAATATGCAGAAGAGCGGGAAAATTAAACAAGATCTAAGACAGTGAAACATTCAAAAGAGTTATTAAGAAAAGTATTGCTGATAGGCCGGCTTACTTGTTGTTTAATGATTTGAATAAAAAACATAATCTTATTGTTTAGGATAAAAACTAATTCCAAATAAAGCTGAGGTTTTTCTTCAAAAGAAGCATTAAAAATTTGTTTATCAAACAAATTGTTAATTATTGAGTGAAGCAAATGATTTATAAGAAATATTTTATAGACGCACATACATACATATGTACATATACATATATACTAATTACACGTACTTTAATAGCTTCTGAAATAACAAAATGGAGTTCTACTATTATTATAATAATTGTATTAAATCATTACAAAAGCTTAATTAATTAAATTGGATATTTGAAATTTATTTACATAAGTCTTTTGTTGACGTAAACAAAAGCGCCAAAAAAAGAAAACAAAGTAGAATATACAAACAAAACGTAATGAACAATAAGACTTTATTGATGCAAATTTTTTTTGTACGTTGTGGGGGTCGGAAGATATATAAAAAAAATGCACAAAAAGATGATGGAAGTGTATTATTTAAAAAGTCTATCTATAATACGTATTTTACTGCGAGTGAATATTTGAAAATCCAATTGCAACAGCTGAGTTGTTAACCAATAAATTAAGTTAGAAAGTGAAAGGTTTTTTTTGGCAACATACAAATGGTCGTCTACTAAACAAAACAAAATGGTTACAAATACACATTTACCAACCTTGTGTAAAAAATTGGTATAAACTGGAGTCGCTCTAAAAATTCTTAACTACGTTAACAATTGTTATCCGCCACTTTTTGGAAAAAAACTAAACATATCAAAAATGGAAGGGTTGTCTGTCCGTCCGCGCAGTCAAATTGAAGCCACGTAAAAAACACATAGCCGGTGTTGCCAAATCAGCATTTTCCCGCTGTTTCTCAGACTCGTAAGCGGGTACAAGTTTGTAGTAGCGGACAGCGGGAATTCTGACTGTTTTTACAAATTTTGTCAATTTTCAGCAAATATTCAAATGCTTCCCTTGCCATGGTTCGCATAATATGTTATAGTAAATACGGATTGGGCTGGCATTGAATATGTTGTATGATGAAAAAAACCAAAAAAAGGTGCGAGAAAATGAAATACATGTATTTAAAAAGATGTTCACCAGGGTCTCACACATTCTCAACTTGATTTTTCAGTCAACAATTTATCTTTGATCATCAACCAACTTACAGTACTATAGTTTTTAAAAATTAGTGATGTTTTTTCAATGTCACATGTCGTCGACCAAAGCTGCCTACATGACGAGCATTGATCATAAGACAAGTGCCGAATGTGTCAATAAATGGTGTACAGACTTAAGACAAAATAACTAGGTAATGCGATCGTCAAGTTCGAAATCTGGCTTCTTTGTTTACAATTAGTTCAGCTGCATCGCGACATTTGACGAACGGACGACTGCGAACTAGTTATTTTTTCAGTTATATTGTTATCTGTGAAATTATTTGTATTATGGACACTTTATTGCCACGAAAATCTGGTGAGCATATAGTCAAGCATGCAAAATACGTGCGTGTGCTACCAAAAGGCATCGAACGACTAACGGAGGAGATTGTTTCCGGTGTGGTAGACGGGAGAATTGCAGTAGACAACTTCTCGCAGCATGAACTTCATCCGAAATCTACAGATTCTCATGCTATTGAATGGGTTTTTGTGGTAGACACCCTAAATTTCTGCTTCTGGACGCCATGTAACTTTAATACAACATCGCAAACTGTATATCTGATTTCATATATTTGTATACTCTAGCGGATTACACAAAGTACAAAGTAAACGGATTTACTGGTTATTTCGCACTATGTGCAGCCATCAATCGCGCAATGAAGGAAGGCGTGGATATAACCAGTGCGGAATATTATGCAAACATAGATGTGGAGGCTCTTGAAAATATATTTCGTTCGGATGACGGCGTCACAAAAATTCCATTACTAGAAAAACGCTTAGAGTGTTTGCATCAGGTGGGCAGACAATTGCTGGAAAAGTGGCAAGGCAAATTTGAAAATGTTATTAAAGCTGCCAACAACTCAGCAGTTGATCTTTTGCGATTTATAGTTGATGAATTCGTCTGTTTTCGTGATGAGGCGGAATACAAAGGCAAACATGTAGGCATCTATAAGCGAGCTCAAATACTGGTGGGTGATGTGTGGTCTTGTTATCGTGGCAACGGCTTGGGCTACTTTAGAGATATCGAACAGATAACTATGTTTGCGGATTATCGTGTTCCTCAGGTGCTTGTACATTTCGGTAGCTTAGAATACACGACGGAACTTCTCGAGGTATTACACAAAGATGAAATTCTTGAGAATGGTAATGAAATGGAAGTTGAAATTCGTGGCGCATCAATTTACATTATTGAAGAAGTCAAGGACGCAGTTTTACGCATTTTAAATGAAAAATATCCAACAATTTCTAAAGCCAATGTCAATTCTATACTAATCGATCAATATCTGTGGGATTATAGACGCCAACATGCCAGTGAATTAGAATATATACCATTCCATAAAGTCCTTAGCATTTACTATTAATGCAATCCATGTTTTTCAAATATATGTAAAATAATAAACTGACTTTAAAAATGTATTTTCACATTTTTTCTTTTTTTACAAATTGTTAACAAATTAAGATTTTTAAACCAAAAACGATCGTTAATTATATTCGTTCTTTTTAAAATATGTATGTATTTCGATGTCACTGAACTTATAATTAAGTAGTGATAAGAATTCTAATTTACAATTGCAATCACCCACGAACCAATCAAAACAGATAAGTGGCAAATACCTACGATTTGTTAACAAATAAGGCGTTCGCTTATATGTGTGTGACAATTTAATTTGGACATGATTCACGCTTTTTGAGCAAAAGTAGTGAAACACCTTTGTTCTTTACCATATGCGATGCTATTTATAGAGTAAATCTTATGAGGGAGAGATGAAATATTTTTTTCAAGGATCTATTGCTAACAAATGCGAAATTGAATGTTTACTAGATGTCATTCGTTGCCTTAATGTATCTATAAGACATTAAACACACATTGAAGCGTCAACAAAATTAAGTTAGTGCGGCATGTGCCCAAATGCAAAGCATGTGTGTGCGCCGCCCGAGGTTATGCAAGAATATGTGCGCGCATTTTTACACATTTTTTTTACGATTTTTATTTTACATAGTTTTTTTTTTTAGTTTTATTTATGGTAGTCTAAAAAATAGTTAAAAAATTAAAAAATGTTTTTAACAGTTTTGGTATAAACTTTTTGTTTCCAAATTGTTTGTTCAAATTATAGGTTAGGTAATTTTTTGTGTTTGCTAGCCAATTTTGATGAAATTACATGTGTGCATGTAGAGCTGATAGCGTTAATAGATCAGGAAGAAGCACAAAACAGCAATGGTAAAAGTATAAAGTTGTGCTTTTGGAGGGGTTTTCAAATATCTGGATAGGTTTGAGTAGTGCAGAATTGTACATAGTGTATGTCACTTAAATAACTACCTTTTTAACACAAACTACAATTTATAAACTTGGCGCTGTTCCCTACGCTTTATATGAATTCTTAACCGTCCCCCAAACTACACAACTACTGACAATGACTCATGTGGAGTGTGTATGTTTCGTTACCTCATGGAATCAATCTTAACCAGCTGTATGTGTTCTCCAACCGAATTGAAATAAATTCTATGTGTATTTGTCTGTTTTTGTTCAGTGCAAACGTTTTAATCGTAATGAAATATGTATTTAAACATTGACTACGTCGTCTTGCACAGAATTTTTTCATCTTCTGCTTTCGCTTCTTGTGTTATAGTTTTGCTTTTATGTAGTTTTCTTACTATTAATATGTTTAATATTAAATTTCTTTCATACTCGAATACAAACAATCCCCCAAAATGCATTCGACTTTGAAACTCCCACTCGAACCGCTTGACCTTGACTTGCTGATGATAGTTTTGCTTGATGCTGGTGTTGCTATTTTCTTGACTCCCACAGCTAAGTTTTTACTTAAGCTGAGGCAGGTACTTCTTCCGGCTTCTTGGTTGCCTCAGCGTTACTTTCAGCGGCCTTTGCAGCACCGCCAATTGCGATTTCCTCAAAGTTCTCGACGAGATCGGGCACATCATCGTCAGCTGCAGCACCAGCGCCGGCACCAGCATCAGCAGCCGAAGCAGCGGCGCCCTTGTTGGCAAACTCACTGGCGATCTTTTTCAACTGTGTGATGTCTTGTGGTCCCAATTGGGTAAGTATACCAGGCAACATTTCTGAGATGGACTTGTTCTCGCCATGACCAGTGATGGCAAAAGTGTTGGTCGGCAATGAAGCCTGCGCTTTGGGATTGTTGAAATGGATTACGGTACCATCATTCTTTATGATGTTAACCTCCTCAATACCGGGAATTGTATTTACGGACAACTTCTTGAGAGACGATTGCAGCTTCTTATCGTCGGTTGCCGGGGTCGAGTGAACAATCTTCTTCTTTCTGCGGGGGGTACCTTTACCACCAATGCGCACTTGCGCTTGCAACTTCTTCAACTTCTCGGGATTCATCTGAAAATTTTACACACAAATCAATACTTTTCAACCGTTTCTTACACTTTCTAGTGTTCTAATTTACTTTTTTTCACTAAAAACTTATGGAGAGTACGCAGAAAAACACGTGCACCAAATGTAGTCAAATGTCAAAAGAAATCGCCATTTCTGAAATATTCGTGTAGTATTGCACAGCGACAACAGACAATGTTGTCAAATTTTTTAACGCAAAATACCAAACAAATAATTCCTCACCTGTTAAAATGCGAACATCTTTAAGCCATATGAAATATATGCATATAATAAATATAAAAATGTAAATCAAATATTATATACAACTGGTTAGTATATTGAAATTTCAATTTGTACATAATTAGTGTTGGCAGTCCCATAGAGTTGCAGTTAAAAATTAAATTAATATCCACAAAAAATTATTAATTATCATTGAGCAAAATGTAATTTGTTTTATTAAATTCGTGAATATTTCGCAATTTATAAAGATTTTTATTCAGCAAACACATTCAACATTTTTTTATTGTAGAAATTAACAAAATTTTTATTTCCAGTGTTATTGCAAATATCTTATTCCAATCTATCCCATTTATTTAAATAGCGGATGGCAGGTCTGATGGCGAAATGTCAACTTGGGTCAATAATAAAATTGTTCGTGACTTTTATTAAAATTTTATTTGTTGTCAATAAAATTGTCGAAATATAAAAAACTTTTTTAAAGTTCTAGTTTTAACAAAATAAATCGAAAGTTTTGAGAATACTAGTTTTTGCGAAAAGGTACTGAAATAGAAATGAGTTTTTCTCATTGAACCTTTGTCCCATACTTACTTTAACTTTCACAACAGGCAAACCGAAAAAATAGAAACTATGGATGCGGAGAAATCCAGTAACAGTTCATTCGAAGATTTAACAAATTTAAATGAAAGCGACGTCAGGTTAGCAGAGAACAGTGACAAGGAAGAGACGCCTGCCAAACAGGAAACCCCTGTTGAAAAGAGTGAGGAAAAGGATGTAATTGAGGATGATGACGAAGATGTATGTGACCTACTTGGCAATAAGCAACTTGTCAAGCGTATCCTTAAGAAATCTACAAATACTACACGCCCAAGACGTGGGGATCTGGTAACCATAAGTTTCATTTGCAAATTATCAAATGGCAAAGTGATCGAACGTGAGGAGAAATCCGAATTACATATTGGTGATCACGAGGTCGTTCAAGGCTTGGACCTAGTACTGCCTGTGATGAACGTGGGTGAAAAAGCAGAAATTATTGTCGACTCTAGATTTGCATATGGTTCTGCGGGCTTAAAGAACCCAGATGATCCCGAACTAAGCATTCCACCAGGAGAGACGGTATTTTCAATTATTTATTTTACTTGAGAACTTTTTTTAAGTAAAAATGTCTTAGATTACTTATGAGCTTGAGTTGCTGGACACCAAGTATGAAGACTTCGCAGATTTGAAAGGTTTTGAGATCCGTCGTAAATATGGGTAAATAATTTGATTTTTTTTGTGTATTCTGTTTTCCAATAACGTCTAACTCCGCAGCACTCGAAAGAAAGAACGAGCCAACTTTTGGTACAATCGTGGAGAATATAACACCGCTATACAACTATACAGACGCGCTCTTGAGTTTTTGGACAATCGGGATGGCGATCCTGATTCAGAGTTTGATAAAGAAGACTTGGAGGTGTGTCTATACTTGATAAATCTCTTTATATAATTTGTTAAACTTTTTTATTATTAAGTTATCAACAAAAGAACTTCAATTACTTCTTGACGATCGGTTGGTTGTATTCAACAATTTGGCAATGGCACAAATTAAGATAAGCGCATATGATGCGGCTTTGAAGTCTGTTGAGAATGTACTGCGGTGTCAGCCAAATAACTCGAAAGCAATTTATCGTAAAGGCAGAGTAGGTCAACATATAATAATTAGTTAGAGTCAACTCGTTTTCATATCTTATATTGTGGTCATTTAAAGATTCTTGAGGGGCAAGGCGACACAAAGGGTGCCATTAAGCTCTTGCAGAAAGCTGCGACACTTGAGCCTGATAACCGCACAATTCAACAGGATCTCGCTAGACTATTTATAAAGTCACGGCGCGAAGAGCACAATGAAAAAGAAATGTATCAAAAAATGTTGGGTCAAGCTAAGAAAATGGAGCAGAAGAACAAAAGTAGTCAACGACAACCAACTCCGGACAATTCCACGGTAGACTTTTGAATAATAGTTTCATTCAATTTATTTTTATGAAACCTTTATTTACAGTTGAAATTAATCGGATATCTGATGGGATCTATACTGATTGGCGTTGTTGGAGTTGCTATCTACCGTTATAAGTACTAAATTTGTATACTGGAACTTTGAAAACTTATTGCATTTTCACAATAACCTGCTACTTAATTATGTTGAAAAAAATATTTTGCAACCATGTAAATACAATTATTGAAACATATATAAATATATATAAAATGATTATATTGGTTACGGAGAAAATAAAGTAATTGTCTTTGTTTATTATTATAAATCATTCCAAACAAATTTTTTTATTTGTGAAAGTAATTTTGTTTTTACCTAAGCTCTAAGCTAAAGTAAGTGGAGATTATTCCTAGAATGGAGAGAAAATGTATAAAATTATTATTATTATTTATTACCTTGGACTTGATGTGAGTTCACATCCGTGGCTTCGTTCAAGAGAACGCTGTATTTTGAGACACCTATATCGACGAGTTCGGCTTTGAATTATCGAATAAAAACATCCTCTTGTATGTAAAGAGTGATTTCGAAGTACATATTTTTTTTTAACCTCAAATTGCTACTCTTGCACATCACTTTATTACTATACTCGGGATCTCGAGATGGAGAATGATGCACTGAGTTCCCGGACAAATAAATTAATTCAAATTAAAAACGGTTGTTCGGCAAATTCGACACGGTGTCAAGAAACAGGCACTTGTTTGTCGAAGAGGCACTTGTGTCAACGGATTGATGCAGTTGACATGATGAAACGGAAAAGGGCCAACTAGTTTGCAACAATTTCTGCGAAACGCGAACGTTGGCAGCTCTGTTTTGGTAAGCTCCAAAAAGCTCCAAAACAAAAGCCGGCGAAGCCTTTTGCCTAGTCACTTGATCTTTTGTTCACTTAACAAAAACACTTGCATTTGGCAAAAACAAACCATTCGCAATTTTTCAGTCGTGACCAAACCAACCAAGTGATTGGATCAATAAATTAGTGTTAAAGAAAGGTGAGAAACTACTTTTTCAAATACTAAATGCAATACGAATGCAATATTTTGATACCTTATAACAGTTAAGCAAAGATGTACAAATTAGCTTTGCTCTTGGCGGCCTGTATGGCTTTCGCCCAAGGCGAACTACTCCGTATACCGTTGCAACGTTTTCAGTCTGCCCGTCGCCATTTTGCAGATGTCGGCACCGAATTACAGCAGCTACGATTGAAGTACGGCTCTGGTCCAACTCCCGAGCCACTTTCTAACTATCTTGATGCACAGTACTACGGTCCTATTTCGATTGGTTCTCCGCCGCAAAACTTTAAAGTTGTATTCGACACTGGCTCATCGAATCTGTGGGTGCCCTCGAAAAAATGCCATCTCACTAATATTGCTTGCCTAATGCACAACAAATATGATGCTACTAAATCGAAATCTTACGTACAGAACGGCACTGAGTTTGCCATTCATTACGGTTCCGGCTCGTTGTCCGGCTATTTGTCATCTGATACTGTCAACATAGGCGGTCTCGATATTAAACAACAAACATTTGCCGAGGCTCTCAGTGAACCTGGTCTCGTCTTTGTCGCAGCCAAATTTGATGGCATTCTTGGTCTGGGCTACAGCTCAATATCTGTAGATGGCGTTAAACCGCCATTCTATTCAATGTATGAACAAGGCTTGATTTCATCGCCAATATTCTCATTCTATTTAAATCGTGATCCCGCTGCACCAGAAGGTGGTGAAATTATATTTGGTGGCTCGGATGCTAATCATTATACCGGCGACTTCACATATTTACCTGTCACACGTAAAGCCTATTGGCAAATCAAAATGGATTCTGCTTCTATTGGCGACTTGCAGCTCTGCAAAGGTGGTTGCCAGGTTATAGCCGATACAGGCACCTCACTAATCGCTGCACCACAAACCGAAGCAACTTCGATCAATCAGGCAATTGGTGGCACACCAATTGTTGGTGGACAGTACATTGTTTCTTGCGATATGATACCCAACCTGCCAATTATTAAGTTCCAGCTTGGCGGCAAAACATTTGAACTTGAAGGCAAGGATTATATATTGCGTGTCGCCCAAATGGGTAAAACGATTTGCCTATCTGGTTTCATGGGTATGGATATTCCTCCTCCGAACGGACCGTTATGGATTCTGGGCGATGTTTTCATTGGCAAATACTACACCGAATTCGACATGGGCAATGATCGTGTTGGGTTCGCCGATGCAAAATAAAAACAAATATTTCTATATGTATGTTTAATATTGTTACTATCAATTTTTAACCAAATGAAAAACATGATGTTTTCAAAGAGAAGTGAGCTGTATTTAGAGTAAAAATTCTGTATGTATGCGTGTCTGAACATGCAAATATATTTAAAAAAAAAACACAAATTAAATTGCCTTTGTTTGTTATTTACGCCAGTTTTTCTGCCTTCTTGCCTGCCAAAGCCCCTTCTTGATTATTATTTAAGCTTTTGACTTTTGCAAACTTGATAACACATACTGAAGTCACATGAATGTTTGTGTGTTGGTATGTGATTCATAGTACAGTGAGATCAACTGTTATGAACACAAGCTCAATTTTTTATTTTTATTATTAAATATTCATTGTTTATACATTCTGCATACATATGGACATATATAACGGATATATGAAACTTGTTCGCATTTTTTTTTTTTTTTCAATCGATTATCTTAAAAACTTTGAGTGGTCCAATCACATCGAATGTTATCAATAAAATGTTTTGCTGATAACGAATATATAAAGCAGTTTATTCAAAAGTGTAAATAAAGTTTTTTCAGGTCAAAAGGTGATAAATGTCTCTAGTATTTTATACAAACAATTAATTAAGTTCATAATCAAGAGTTGAATGCTCTGATTGTTGTTGCGATGATTTTATAGTCACAACTGATTATCATACTTTGATTTATTGTAATATCCAATTGTAAAGTTTTTATGGTACAAGGGTATATTATTTTGTTATACCCTGTACCTTATGGTACAAGGGTATATTAGTTTTGTGCACGTCGACAATGTATGCATCACCTTAAAGGAAACATCTCCGACTATACAAAGTATATACATATATTCTTGATCAGTATCGAAAGAGAAGTCGATTTAGTCATGTCTAGTTGGTCTACAAGAGTAAAAATTGATATGCATGACATTAAAAGGAAATGAGATCGGTTTCGATTGAAAAGTGGGCGGGGCAACGCCCTATTACAGCCGTTACTTATTGACGGTACAGGGTATGTCGGCGTCGAGTACTGTCGACTCCAATCCTTACTGGTTTTTCTATTGTTATTCTAAGACAAAGACACAAAATAATTTATCACAGTTTTTTATTAGAAAACGAATTCTCAATTTCGTTACGATGAAGTTTTTAGCTTAAAAAATGTCTTTTAAAATCAATTACATAGTTAAAAACTATTTTTTATTATTTTTAGTTGTTCTTCACTTACATAATATTTCTTAAGAATCTTTTAATGTTCAAAAATAGTCACAAATTACCAAAAAAAATAAATAAAAAAGTTTTACTTTTCGCCATTGCAATCAAGTATCCAATGAAATGGAATACCGAGAGACGATGACGGTTGTTAATAAATGAACTTCGTACTCTACGAAAACACGTACTACTATTGTGTTGAGTACAAATAAACGAAACACGCAAAAAATAAAAACAAAAATGGACAAGAAAATAAAATCATTCTAATCAAGACTGATACTATCAAAGAGTTTAACTGGTAAAATTATCCACATTATTGTTGTACATAAACAATTGGCGCAAACGAAATCAATATTATGAAATTAAACAAAATTACAAACCATAATAAAATATAAAAAATTATTGAATCACCATAGTTTTTGGTGTAAGTCTTTTTTTAACATGACGGATTTCTGTATATTTGTAATAAAAATATTAACTACATATCATAATAATAAAGAAATTTAATACTAAAAACTCAACACTACAAATGTTTAACTTCAGAGCAACATTACTTTCTTTTTAGATTCGTAGCTAAATCGCCGGTAGAATCTTCGCCCGTAACTGTATGTGCTGCATTCGTGGCTGCTGTGGCAGCAGCGCCATGTGTTTGTGATACAGTTGTTTCCGCCGTTGGTTGTTCCACTTCCACAGTAAATGATGGTTGTTCCGTCGCTTTGTGCAATTCTATTTCATCATCCGATTCGGTCGAATCGCGAATTAGCTGCAGTGGTAATTTGTCTACTTTGTATATATCACAGGTCTCGTTCACGTACCGATTGAAAACATCTGGCTTGTCCGCATAAACATGATGACCAGCACCGGATACAATCTTTATGTCAACCAATGCGCTGCCACGTTGAGCTTTTATCTTTTCGCCGGAGGACGAGTCAATCCATGAACGCGAACCGTATATAAATGTTATTGGTATGTCACTGCGTACGTCCTTGATGCGATGTATCATTGGATGTTTCGCCCAGCCGAATGACTCCATCATTGTATGAAAAGCCGATTCACCGCTGGGCCGTTGTGCGTTACATTGATGAATGTATTGTGGCAACAGGTTGATATCTTCCTCAATTGTATTCGCAAATTTACGCATTATATCAGGTCGAGTCTTTTGAACCACCCATTGGCCAAAAGGTCCGGCAGCACGCAGTGCCCAAAGCGGATTTAATGGCGTTAAGACCCGCGCAATTGCACGCACCCACAATGGTATTTGTTTTGTGCTTTGCGACTCGGTTGGCTTCTCTGGAAAGCCCCATGGGTCGGCTAGTACTAAATGTTTTACACGTTCTGGATATGATAGTGCATAACTTGACGCAATAAAACCACCCATTGAATGTCCCAAAAGAATCATATCTTTTATATTCATCTCTCGTCGCCACTCTTCAACCGATTTTACAAATTGCTTTTCACATACGAGCGCATCTTTGGAGAACAAAGGTCGTGAACTTCGACCAAAACCAAGTATGTCCATGGCATACACGGGACGTTCCTTGGCGAAAGCATCTAAATTCATCACCCACAAAGCAATACCAGCGCCAAGGCCATGCAGCAACACAAGTGGTACCTCATTTGAGTCGGTATTCAAACTGACGGTCCATATTTTATCGGCTTCGCCTACAGCTGGTCCAATGTCAACGAAAAAGCCTCGATATGGAAGTTTCAGATATGACAATATCTTTTTTTCGACGGCTCGTAGCATGATTGGTGAACTTGATGTCCAATTAAATAACCATTTCCAAAGCCAAAAGCCGTTATCTCTATGATCCTGCAATATAATCGAAAATGGAAACCATTTGAATCAATTTTATTCGGTTGAAACGAACGAAGTTTGATGAAATGACAAAAAATTGCTAATACCTGACAACATAAATAAGTTAGCATGCAAGCGAATGTGTGAGAACCCGGAAGCGACAATGACAGCTATTATTACCCAATTTAAATCGCAAGTCTATTGCGCAGTTCTCACAATTTTTCTTTAACGTATTTACCTTTTAAAATCTTCTTTAATGTAGAATCTTTGCAAATACACAAAACAGTTTTCTTTTTAAAACTCATAGTACACTTGGTTAATTCAGTCTGATTGATTCTAGCTACTAATATGTTCTGTTCATTCAGAGATCGCCGCCAGCTATGCTTGCTTACCTTAATATCCATTACTTCACTAATGCTGTTTGGCTCTGTCGTCTTCACAGCGCCGGCTAATGTCAACGTACCACTCATTTTATTTAAATATTTATCCGGTTCTCTTTTAGTTTTATGTTTATGCTTTTGTCTTTTTTTTGGTTTTGTTTTCTTAGATTTGATTGACAAATGAATGGCTATAACTAATGGATGTAACAAGTAATTTTGTACCAAATCAAATGAATTTCACCAAAACAATGCAATGTTTGCCTGGGTAATAGAACTTCACAACTGACAATTAACTAAAATCTAACCCGTTTGGTTGCTCACATCAACGGTGGGTTGGTGGTTGACAACGATGACTTTGAACTTTTTCAATTATGAGTTTTGTTGTTGCTGGCTATTATTACGTTATCTATTTCACAATATGAAATTTGTTATTAACAATATACGTGTGTGCGTTCTAAATTCTATGCTAAACAGCTGAATACAGTAGAAACTCGATTATCTGGACACAATTGTCACCGCGGTTTATTTATGTAAATTGTGGGAAAATTTGTTGAAATTTACGTAAAACGTGGTGGACGACGGACGGACCAGATCCGGCAACATCCGTACAGCTCGCGTTCGACTCAAAATTTCTCGTTTTTGGTAGTTTTCGATAAATTCAAATTATTTGCTCTAAGTTTTGCCGCTAAAAGCCGGCACATGGGGCAGTAAAATTTAAACGAGAAACTCCAATTTAAGAGCTTAAATTCGGCAAATCTCGCGGAGTTATTATTTTTCCGCATTGAAATGCCCTATGTTTTCAGGCGATACATCAAAACATAGACAGCACAACAAAAGTTCGCAATTTTCGATTTTTTGGAATAAAGTGAGCTGAAAATGAGGAAGGGAGGGGAATCCAGCTCTGATCACGTTAGAGGGAGGTTTTTGTGTGTTTTATTTGGAGCAGAGAGTAAAAAGCAGAAAAAGATAAATTTAGATAAAAAAAAAGAGTGATTTCTTCTCTTTACGGCAATCAAGATACTTCAAAAAGTGCTGCCATGCGCCGATCGAAATTTTGCCCTGGTTTTTTTATAATTTATTTCGGCAGAAACATAAATATTTCGTATTTAATTAAAGTTAACAAAACATAAAATAAACGGTATAGTGTGAAAAAGACACAATACCGAAGAAATTTGTGGTTTAGGTGCAATGTGTTCGAGAAAGGACTCAAAAATGATCAAAACGAAATTGTGGGGCAGTACTGGCACGCTCATTTGAAAATGATTGGATTAAAGTGTCTTATGTGCTGTGTGGAATCATGTCAACCATCTTTTTTTTGGCCTTCACTTCGCGACATCATAACTCGATGATTTGAACATTTTTTTTTGTATTCTTTAAATATCAATAAATATTTTGTAAAAAACTGGATAGTAAAAATGCTTTCAAATAGTTTTTTTATCGTGCGATGAAAAACGACTAAAATTGAGGCTTCTACACTAGAATACCCCCTTAAAAAGATTAAGTAGAATCGAAACGGTCCACTCTTCGTAAGGATCTTTGGAATTTGTCTTTTGATATGATATCAGATCGAATCATATGTTAAACATGTGTACTTACAGTGGCTCTCAACTTAAATATAACAATCTTTTTGTTTGAGTTGATCTTTAAATGAATTTAACGTTTTTAACAAATGAAAGGTCAAACAAATGTTATAATGGATTTTCAATTTTATAATCGTAACTTATTTTATTTTGTAAAGTGAATTTTTAGTAGAAAAATTATGCATTTTCTTTGTAATCGTCTTCTCTTTTTACTCACCAAATTGATCCTTTTTTAAATGTGATTCTTAATAAAAACGTTTTTATCCTGCCGTGAATCGAAATCGAACGCAACGACTTAAGAACATTGGCATTAAAAAATTTCTCAAATTAGGACATTCCGGTGAAGAACGATCCTGCATTAGCCATTATTAAAAATGTGGTCATTGCGTTGGAAGTAATGTTAAAGTGTCCCATTAAAGATAAGAGCCACTGTATATATTTATATGTACATATATTCATATTTCACTTTAATTTCGAGTCCAAATGGATGGAGTTAACAAATTCTACGAATTTTTGGCGCTGCACAAGCCTCAATTGGAATCGTCTGCCATACCACAGCACTTCTGGCCATCCCTTTATCGTAAACTGGCAACGGATTTGTTTGATGCTGGCGCAGCTTTTCAACTGATGTTAATAGATTATGACGAAGAACATGTGGCGGAGGATGGTTCTGATGGCGATGAGACCAAACCTGTATTTACTCTGGTTGTGGCCGAGAATGATATCAAAGCGAATGATCCGAGTGCCATTTATTTGATCGATCATGCTTGGACATTTCGCATGAATATGGCACGCGGACATCTAGAACAGCACTCACAGCTAACTGATCGGTTATCAGCCATTACGGGCGTTGATCTTGAAGACGTTGACCGTATCGATAAAATTTTACGTCGTTTGTGGAAATATTGTCATGCCTATTCGATTGTTCGTGATGGGCTCACTGATGAAGAACGCACACCTATTTGGTACATTATGGATGAAGTAGGATCCGCTGTAAACCATTCGGATGATCCCAATTTTCGAGTCGTGCCTTTCATGCATTTGCCATCCCAAACACCGTACAGTCTGCTCTTTCCGGTGCATGACTGTTTGGCCGGCGAACAAGTAACTCGCGATTTTGTAGAACATATTGCTAAAAACTCGCCACAACGTGCTGCATTTACTCTTCCTTGGCAAAACGCTGATTTGCGCTCTGAAAGTTTCTTGCAAATTGAACCTGATGTAGATTACTTTACAAGTGGTCACATATTGGAAACGTTTCCCCAAGGTGTCGTTGCAGAGCCAAAGATAAATCGTAACGAACCGCTTAAAGTCTTTGCGGAGTATGATGTAGTGCACGCTCATTTAACATCTCCCTATTTTACATTTGTAAATGATGAGAATAATGCCGATATTTTGTGGTTGACACGACATTTCAAAGAATACGCGGAACTTGCTGAAAATACGCCAAATCGATTTGTTAACCAATTTCCGTTTGAATATGTAATTACTATAAAGGATTTGTTAAGCATTGTTAGCCGACGTGCCGCGCCAGAACATCACAATGCGGAGAACCTTGAAACTTATCCAAGTTGGCTACCAACAACATACAATCTCACAACAGAATTAGTTCAATTCGTGTCCTACTATCAACACCGTGAGGCAAAGGGTCTTGATAATCATTGGATAATAAAACCATGGAATTTGGCTCGTGGTCTGGATATTCACATTACTGATAATGTACGGCAAATAGTGCGTTTAGAAGCAACAGGACCAAAAATTGCTCAAAAGTATATTGAGCGCCCAGTGCTCTTTCATCGCACAGAAATTGATGCTAAAGTCAAATTCGACGTACGTTATGTAATACTATTGAAGAGTGTGCAACCACTGGTAGCCTACGTGCACCGTAATTTCTTTTTGCGTTTCGCAAATCATCCTTTTTCACTCGATAATTTTGATGATTATGAAAAACATTTTACAGTAATGAATTATCAAGACAATGCGGAATTACATCACATAAAATGTGAAGAATTCCTGATTTATTGGCGCGAACAATACCCATTATTTGATTGGAACGGCATCGATGAGCAGATATGTAGTATGCTATATGAAGTGCTTAACTGTAGCAGTAAAAAGCCACCGCCTTGCGGCATTGTAGCGTGTCCACAATCGCGTGCGCTTTACGCAGCGGATATTATGTTAGAGTGGACCAAAGATGATAAGAATATACAGCCGAAACTTTTGGAGATCAATTGGACACCAGATTGTCAGCGGGCTTGTGATTACTACCCGGAATTCTTTAACGATGTTTTCAAGTTATTATTTCTGGATGAAACAAATGACGAAAGCTTTAAATTGTTGACAAAGCCTTAAGATTTGTAAACTGAGTTATTATGCAATAAATCGGATTTGTGTCTTAATAATTAACATGTTTTTATTGTTACTTAATACTAAAAGTCATATTTCAAACTTTACAACTTATAACTATTGTATTTTGTACAATGTCTTGAAACTAATTTAGTGTCCGTACAATCTTATATCATGTGGGCTATATTTACGATGCTTCATAGATGAAGAAATGACATTCCTTCTTGGATCAAATGTGTAACAGAGTGCGACGTGTAAAGTGTGACCTTATATCAAGAATAATTTGATTTGATCAATATAAAATTTTAAATGGCACTTGATGAAAATGAAAAATTAAATAACTATGCGAAATAATGCCAATTTAGTAGACAATTTCTTAAGTTTACCACAATGAAAGGCAATTTAAAGGCACGAAAAATGAGAATGAAAACGTAAGCTTAAATAATGTACTTTAGTGTAATAACCTGATTACACTTGAACGTCAGCGTTAAAATAAAACTTACAGAATTTAGTAAAACCTAAAAAAAATTCATAACTCTAAACTTATCTACACTTAACAAATAAGAATCTACTGTTTTCGAAAATAATTTTAAGAATCATTTAGAAAACTAAACGCAGATTTCTTCAAAGTCTAAACGTATTTTCTCGTCAGTGGAAGCTAATTTATGTATAGTCTTTTTAACGCGTAATGCTGGCAAACGTACATTTGGGTTTTGATGCCAACATTCTTTCATCAATTTGGACATACCCGCCAATAGCTGTAAGAGAAAAGAAGAGTTAATTTAATATATGAATACAAAAATGTCGTGCGTTTATCACTTACAGGATCTGAACTCCAGCGGTTTGGTATTGACGGTCTGTAGTTGTCGATGCATACAACTTTGCGCATATCTTCGAAACTTGGATCAGAGGGTACAACATCATAAAAGGGTACTTTATATTCCTCTGCAATACCACATGAAATAGTACGCCGGCAAACCTCCCATATTACCAGACCGAGTGCATAAATGTCTGTTCGACGCAATGCCTCAAAGCAATGCATATCGATGCTGATGTAATTATATTAATAAATGTTAAAAACAAAAAAAATATTAAGAAAATAAATACCTTTCATCGAGCACTTCTGGTGCCATGTAACGTTTTGTGCCCACCTTCGGATTATTTCCCAAATCCAAGCGGCCTGTAACATGTGAGTGTGTGACGGCTAGACCGAAATCAGCTATCACACATGTGCCGTTTGACTTTACAAGTATGTTTTTGGATTTAAGATCACGATGAGCCATTGCTGGTTTTCCCTAAAAAAAACACAAATGTTGATTCATTAACCGACCTTGCAATAGACATGCGGCTTATAGTACACACTTACCTCAGTGCCAAAGATTTCCGTGTGTAAATGTACTAACCCATTCGCAATCGACAAACAAATTAGAATCATGTCATTTTGACTGAGCGCATTACGATTAAGGTGATCAAAGAGCGATCCAAGTGGATAATAGTGTGTCATTAGCCACAGTTGGGTGCACGAATTACGTGAGGTCATGTCTGACCCGATGAAGCCAAGAATGTTTTCATGGCGTAAAAGCACAGTACTAATGATTATAAAAATTAGTAAAGTATATAATTCGTATTAAAGATTATAATTTGAAATTGTACCTATAAATTTCGGTTTCACGCTTCCAAGACTCTTCATCACGACTAAAGAATATCTTTACGGCGATACTTTCACCATGCCAGTGACCTCGCCAGACCTCACCGTACTTGCCACGACCGATGCACTCAATCAAAGTTACCTGTTTGGCTAACGTACGCTGTACTAACAGTGGTAGACCACTACCCGAACCGGATGTCACCGAATGTTGTAAATACTCGCGCAATGTACTGTCACCAGCGCTGGTAGCTCGTAAAAGTTCATCATTGACCAGATATGATTCTGGGTCTTGTTTTGTACGTGAAGCTGCCAGTCTTTTGCGATGACTGCGACGTATAAAGAAGATAGCGACTGTGGCAAGCATCGATATCACCACAAAAGGTCCAAGAATGGCCACAGCCATTTTGCTGATGTTACTGCTATCTGCATTTAGTACCGTCACCTCATTTCCAAGGTAAGGGGGCAGTTCTGGAAATTCCCCATCATTACAATAGTCACTAGCGCAACAAACAACGTTGATGCCAGTTCCAGTATGTCGTTTACTCGGACCATATTTGTTAATATTGTTTTGATAGCATATCAAAGGTAGCTGCTCCGGCGATGTTATACAGCCACGGGAGACTAGCTCCTCTCCAACTGCGCTTCGGGTTCTTGATTTCCAGCACTGTAGGCAAAACAATGTATGTTAGTTGTTTAATTAATTAATTAAGTTTCATAACATATTTAACTTACTTGTATTGCATTCTGGCATGAATGTGCATGTTGTCGAGGATCATGACAAGGTGATTCGCAAGAAAAGCATTTTAATCTGAAAAGTCTCTCATTGTTAATATGTGAAAATCAATCAACCGTGTTTTACAAAAATATATACGAATCAAAGAAAACAAATCATTGGCACTGCACAAAGCAGAACTTTTTTTTACCTTCGTTTCATACGTCGCTTACTCTTAATATGTCTCCTTATCAGATTAAATAGTTAGCATTGCAGATTTGGAGGGGTTTATTTATATTAGCGGTTTTTTTTAGGATAGCATTACGACCATATTACAATATATATGCAAATATTTGAATAAAATGTACCTGGGATGTGTCTGTAGTGAATTTTGTGGTATCGCTGGCAACTCTTTTCCTGTCTTGTGTGTCATTTCCATATCGAGATTTTCTTGATCCTCATCTAGTAGGCGTTCGTTGGTTTCCGCTACAAAAAAAAAAAAAAGTCCACAAACACATATCCACCAAATATGTGTACATGTGTATGTATTAATAAATGCATTTCTTTTAGATTATATGAACGCCGCCCACAACACAACTTTTTTATTTTGTTTATATAATGCAAACTCTTTAACTTAAAATACATTTGTTCACATTTAAGGTTTCTCGGACATAAAAATATCAATTTGATTGATAATTAATTAGGTTTTGACAAGATTCTAACAAAATAGCAGCAGAATTTTTTAACACTTGCAATACAAAATTTACACTTATTTCATTGATCAGGTCCATAAAACTCTGTTCTCTTTTTTCTTAAATAACGTTTTCACAGTATTTTACACACCTTTTGCACTAGAATATGTAGAAAAAACCACGAAAAACAATAATAAAAATAAAAAGACAAACTCCGACGACGACTCCATGTTGTTTAATTAAACGCTGCATACAGCATGTTGGTAACATTCAGTCAAACTGTTGTTAGCGGAGGCGAGAAAGAGACGGGACTTAAAAAAATGAAAGAAAATATAGAAAAAAAGGCGAAACTGTTGAAACGCAAATGAATCGAAGATGTACCAGATTGGCGCTGAAGTGTCACGCTCAAGCCAGACAGAAGAAGCATCAAAATGGGAGTATCTCCCTTGTCAAAAGCGAGCATACAGCGACTTAGGTCAAACCAATGCAACGCCAGTCGTTTCTGAAACGCGTAGCAAGAATCAGGTGCGCACTTGTCTGCACCGAATAGATTTTGACATAGGTGAAATCTACCTCGAATGTAAGCTAACAGAGCTGTTATTAGAGATGCGTTAAAAAATCATCGATGATAGCGATGTTTTGGACCCTTTTTTTGTTATTCAAAAATGTTTTATTATTCAAAAACATAGAAAAAGGGTGCTAAAAATATTGCCCATTGGGCAATAACAGACTCTGTTAAGTTGTTGAAAATGGAAGTCACTTGACGTATGTTCGCTTCAAATGTCAATTGACATGAGTTGGTACACCTGCAAGTCTCTAGGCACGTGACCGATTATCTGAAATCTAATTTACTCCTCTCAAAAGTAACGAATTTCGGATTTGAATTCGTACAAACTGATTCGATTCGTATTAACTTCTTGAAATCGTAAATCGCCAAAGTAAGTCCCTTAAAAACAAAACCCTGAAAATACCCATAAAAATATAACACCCCTAAAAAAATCCCATTCGACTCAAAAAACTTCTAAATTAAGGGGAAAACCTCTAAGTTGGCAACCGTGCATGTTGTTTATAGACACTGTTCCAAAACCAAATTGTATGAAAACAAGTTTGCTGATATTGCCATACCCCAGCCTATAAGGCAGGTTCATACAATTTGTTTTTGTAATTGGAAATTTTTGTTTGCTAGACCTGCTATTTGCTACAGATGAGAGAACTGCTGAATACCCTTATGTCTTTGGAATTAAAATTAATTAAGTTTTATCACAGGTGCTGTCACCTTATTCCTTCACTTTCTATCCTTCGCAATATAATTTACTTTTACGTTATGTTAAAATACACTCCACATAAAATAAATTAATGCTCCAACTGAATTTGCAATTAATTTCAGAAAATCAGCCTATATTAAAGACCTGCACGAATTCATTTGAAACAGCAGACAATTTACTTTGCTCACTTACAAATACAAGTGCCACAATCCATTCGTTTGAGCGAACGAATGGTCGCGTTGCCAAGTACCAAGAAAAGCAGGTGTTTGGTTTGACGAAATATTCGTTGTTGTTGTTGAAGCATCTAACAAATCAACCAAGATATGTTCGAAGAGAAGAATGTGAAGTAAAGAAAGTAAGTAAGGGAAAGACTTTGAATCATTCTACAACTAGTTGTAGAAACCTAGCGGCTTCTAAAGGCTGGGTCCACAATTAAACAGGAGCAGTGGACTGGCACCGCAGTTTGGGCACGCTTTAATAACATCAACATTAATGAGAACATATAGCTGTTCAAACGCCTGGAGTGTTACTCGAGTGTCTCTTGGAACTGACGTTTTAAATGCTTCGATAGTCGTTGGTCTGCTTCCGAGAATAACGCTGTTTTGGTATCCATTGACCGTTGGAACTTCTTGAGGCTATTGTGTGTGTCTCTTTGTGGAGGATTTGATGATTAGGGTGGTCAATCTGAAGGTTGTGTAGCACAAATTGCTGTGTCAAGAGCGCATTGTGTGCTTTAACAGGGAGCGGGAGGGTTTTCTAACGCAGATGGTCTTGATTTGTTTTTAGATGACAGCCGGAAATCGCACGCAGAGCTGCGTTTTGTGCAGTCTGCAGTCGTCTCCTTTGAGTTGATAGAGGGCGTCCAGACTGGAGCAGCATAATTGAGCACCGATCTACAGCATGCCTTATAGGTGGTAATCAAAGACTCCTTGTCTTTACCCTAACTGCTAACCGCTAGAGCATTTAAGGTTTTATTTCTGGTTTGGACGTTCATATTAACGTTTTCGGCATGCAGGATTTTTGGTGCTTGATCGTGGGGATGCGTGTGCCACCAACGGCTATATCAAGCTGCAGGTTCACTTCTCTTGTCCACGTGGTGAATAGCGTTGCTGATGAATTCATCTTGGAGCCATATGGGCACCCGACTAGGTGATCGAGCCATTTGTTACGCTTGTGGAGCCGGACGCAAGCATCTATCTCTCTATTTAGATCGGGAATGGGCGAGTCGGCCGGGTTTGCTGCTCTTGTCTAACATCTCTGCTGGGAGATTCTCACAGCCTCAGTTGGGAAGCAGGGCCTTGCGGTGGGGATCCTACTGGCTGCTATCGTCCTTTTCATGGTTTTAGTGAGGATTCTGATGAGATTTTTCTCACCAATATGAACGTTTGTAGGTGGCTGTAGAGCGGCAAAGAGCATTTCACTTCGCACTGTAAAGTCAGTCCAGTCGGCTTTGCCAAAGTTAATGAACGTTTTTCGCTAGGTGGCGACGCTTCCCGAATCTTGCCGGTCCTGAATGACAGTTGGTGTATGGTCCGAGGCAAGCTCAAGCTGAGTAGCAGGGCCGGTCTGACTATTGTCACATCGCGTAAACTCGAACAATTTATGGCCACTCTCGTGGGATGATTTTCATTGATCACGATGAAATTGGATGCGTTGTACACCATCCAGAAGATAAAGTATGAAATGCCAGTAGCCTGGCGTGCGAGCAGCTGCGGGAGGGATTTAGACAGATCTCGCGATCTAGTTGGATAAGGTGGTATTTCGACATTGTGCTCATAGCCGATCTGGCGGTGAGCTTGGACTCTTGCAAAGCTGCTATTTGGATGTTATTAGCCGTCATGAAGGCAGTCAGCTCTGCCAGTTTTCTTCTAATGCCGATACAGTTCCACTGCAGTATTTTTATGTTTCTAGCCGCCACGCCTCTTTGGCTACGCCGTGTTGGTAACTGTGGAGAGCGAGTGAAACGCTGGTCGGTGTGACTGGTGGCATGAGCATCCCTGCGCTAGGCTGAGACTTTGTGGGATTATACGGGCAGTACCCAGGTTGCATTGCTGCCGAGTTTGTCCCTCGGGGTTGCTGGAAAATGGTCTTTGTTGTATGCACGCAGAAGTCTGCATAGCAGGTGCAGGTTTAGACTGCCGAGGGCAGCAAGGTCCTCTGAAGCAGGAATTATGTTCTCTCGCACTGTTGAGACCTGAACATCGGAAATGGCACCAGTTTCCGCAGGCATAGCAAAGGACAGAGCTTACCTCCTTTGTGATGCGGGCCCCACAAACTGAGCAATGTCAGACTCTGGGTCTGGGTCTCAGTTTGGACACAGTGGGGGATGTGATGGTGGTACAGTTGAGTTTTCAGTGGATTGGTCACGGAGCGCACGTGCATCCATCGAAGGGGAGGCTTGTCGCGCAGGTTGTGGAGGTGTAATTAGGAGACAGCAAGGACCCACGAAATGGGAGTCGTGGCCGCTCACATGCCTGAGGCCCGAGCACCGCAGATGTCGTGATGTAGTGTTCGTCTCCAAATTTCGTGTTGGACGTTTTGTTCGAGAAAAATAGAAATGATTCTATCTTGGCTGTGTTTGATCGGACAAATTCGACTGTGGATGGCAATGTTCGCCCGAACATCATTTGCAAATAATATTCAGAGAGTTAACATCGTTGCAGAAATCAAGACCAAATACACGAAAATGTAAAAATATTTGTTCAAGAAGTTACATATTATGTACGTTGTGGAAAACGAAAAGCGACGAATATTACAACAAAAACATAAGAACTAATGTATGATAAGTTTTCTTTCCGCTACAATGGCTTGATATTGACAGTTCAAAAATTTTAAGCAAATAATGTTCCCTAAGAATATATTCGTCGTTAGTGGCAAAATGTATTTTTGTTCGACGAACAGTTTGTCAAACAAATTCGACTTTTTTCATAACGATATGTTGCAATTACTCACTTCACGCAGCGAATTTTCGAGTGATCGAGCAAATGGCTATATGCTCGTACATATGACTATATGAAATTAAAATTCAATTGGCGACTTGAAGACAATTGATGAATTTCAAATGAAAATAAGTAAATAGAAAATAAAATAGTAGGGTATTCTGTAGTTCTCGCATCTATAGTAAATACCTGGTCTAGGAAAATTTCTAGTCCCGTCTCTTTCGCGCCTCTGTCAATAACAGGAATACGGAGTGTTAGTAACATACAACAGCTGTTCAACAGCTGCACTATTATTATTATTATTTAATTTAAATAATAAATTTTAAGTGTCATTCAATCATTTTTTAAAATGTTACATATAAGTAAGTTGGCTTTAAAACCCGTGCTTAGCCAATGTCGACATGGACTGACGACATGGTCGCCACTAGCCACAGCATTTAATGCACCACCCTACAAGAAGTTGAACATACTTCGTGATGAAGTGGTCAGTTTTTGCATCTAATAAATCCAATTAACATGGTTGATAATCACCGTTTCACGAATTTTAGGGCCTCTTTGGCATGAAGGAACTACGCTCTTTTGAGGGATTTTATTTGCTGCGTGACAATGTCGCAAGTAAAACGCAAGAGCTTGTAATAGAAGCAACTTCTGCTAATCGGAATCGTAAAATGGTGATGCATTTAATAATTACACTTCCATGTTTAAATTGACATTTGAGTCTTGTGATAGGTCGAGGTATTTGACGAACTGTCTGATTCGCTGTGCAAAGTTGCCGATTTGGCGGAATTCGTACGGATTGCACATCCACAAAACAAATACATGCAGGCTGCAGAAGAAGCTTGTATTAGTATTTGTGGTGTTGTTGAGAGGTAGGCTGTTCTATATACATATGCAATTTATGAGCAAAAATAACCATGTTTCATTATAGT
This sequence comes from Phortica okadai, assembly GCA_034638295.1. NCBI lineage: Eukaryota > Metazoa > Arthropoda > Insecta > Diptera > Drosophilidae > Phortica > Phortica okadai. The sequence continues at coordinate 12,509,327 of CM067851.1, read as the reverse complement.
TTAAATACGCATAAGCCCTTATATCTTGCACTTAAAAATGTTGTCGAGAATAATGATATTTTGCCCACCACAGAAGTTGATAGGCACGTAGCCAATCTATTTTTGTTTGACTTCGAACAATGTGGTATACATTTGGCTGAAGAGGAGCGTTTAAAAGTTGTTCGATTAAACGACTATATCCTTCAGTTGGGTCAAAAATTTATGAATGGTTCTGTGCAACCAACATTAATGATGCGCAAAGATGTTCAAGAGTCGATTAGAAACTAGTAAGAGCCTTTATTTAGAGAGAAAATTAACTCAAAGTTAAAAGAAGGTTTATTTTAGTTTTCCATCATCAGGTGAAAATGTAGTCATAACTGGGCTGTGTACAAATTCGCAAAACGAACAAATGCGCGAGGCAGCTCACAGACTTTATCTGCAACCATCTGAAAGCCAGGAGCAACTTTTATCCGATTTGCTTCAGTGTCGTCATCATTTAGCACGTACATGTGGCTTCGAAACCTACGCACATCGAGCTCTCAATGCCAGCACTATGGAAAAGCCAGAAATTGTCCGAGAGTTTATTGATGTATTGACACAGGATTTGTGGCAGCGGGCCGAAGATGATTTTAGTTTGATGGCAAAAATGAAACGAAAAGAAACTCACAATCCGCATGCTAAAGTTGATGTCTGGGATACTCCATATTTCACATCGCAACTAAAAAAGCAATCTCTTGAAGCAAACTCAAGTGAGTTTTTGCCGTACTTTTCACTTGGCGCTTGCATGGAAGGCTTAGATAATTTGCTTAATTCACTTTATGGAATACGATTACAAACAACTGAAATGGAACCCGGTGAATCATGGCACAGTGACATCTATAAACTTTCGGTGATACATGAAAAAGATGGTTTGTTGGGTTACATATACTGTGATTTCTTTGAACGTGGCGGCAAGCCTAATCAAGACTGCCATTTCACAATACAAGGTGGTAAACGACTGTCGGATGGCACTTATCAATTGCCCATCGTGGTGGTCATGCTCAATCTTTCACAGCCCCGTTGGACGGGACCCACTTTATTGTCACCAGCGCGTGTCGACAATCTCTTTCACGAAATGGGTCATGCTATGCATTCCATGTTGGCTCGCACTGAATATCAACATGTGACTGGCACTCGGTGCAGCACAGATTTTGCAGAGGTACCTTCGGTTCTAATGGAATACTTTGCCAGCGATCCTCGTGTGCTGCGTACATTTGCGCGCCATTTCCAAACTCACAAACCGATTTCAGAAGATATGCTACATAGACTGTGTGCATCAAAGCATCTGTTTTCAGCGAGTGAGACTCAACTTCAAGTCTTCTATTCAGCATTAGATCAAGTGTATCATGGCGATATATCACGGCATGGTGAAACAACAACAGCTACCTTAAAAGATGTTCAAGCGAAGTACTACGGTCTACCATATGTAGATAACACGGCATGGCAACTACGATTTTCACATCTTGTTGGATACGGCGCAAAATACTACTCGTACCTTATATCAAAAACAATCGCGTCTTGGATATGGCAAACCTACTTCGAAGCAAATCCATTTAATCGGGATGCCGGCGAAAAGTACCGCCAAGAAATACTCGCACATGGAGGTGGTGTACCTGGACAAAAATTAGTTGCCAATTTTCTTAAGCGTGACATGACACCAAAAGTTCTAGCAAATAGCTTGATAAACGAAATTGATGCGAATAATGCAAAAATCAAAGAATTAATTGTAAAAAATTAAACTTCTAGTCGAACTTATCATTTTTAATTTAATTACATTGTTGAAGATATAAATGATTTGGTTTGTACATGTCGAATGTGTTGTAACATTTTTTTTACTCTAATTTCATTAATTTTGGTGCCGAAACTCCCACTAAGCTTGAGCAATTGGTTGCATAATTTCAATGCCCGTGAATTCTTTAGCCAGACGTACGCCCAAGAAGAAAAGTCCAAAACTTTTCACAAGGCTCCTGGTAAAGGAAACAATAATTTGTCAATTTGAAGGTTACGTACAACGAAGTATAGCGATTTGCAAGTATGTTTGAATCTTACCATTGGAATTCGCTGTGGTAGATACCCTTTAATATGGAGATTGGACTTATGCCTTTCTTTGCCATTTTTTAAATATATCCCTTGATTTTTTGTCTAAATTTTAAAATGCTTTACCGTAAATTTTTCCAGGCCAAATTGATTTTGACGATATGACAGAAGTGCACAATCATATGATTAGTGGCTGCTACACGAGACGATTTTGTTTGAAACAAATATTCACCTTGTCCATCAAACTAAATAATGTTGCTTTTTTTATGTTTTTACGAAAAAAAAAAAATGAATAAGACAATGTCTGTTGTAAGAGTACATAAACAATAAATTGAACTGCAATACTTCCAGGTTTCACAGATAAGTTTTAAGCCAGTCGCAGTCTACTCGTGTAGGGTGCGCTTGTTTGTTAGTTAGCACGTGTTCAACCACAATTCAAAACATTAAAATATAATTTACAAAATATTAGAGTTTTTATTACTAATTGCTCATAAAATGGATAACGAAGAATTAGAAATGGAAGTTGTGGAACCGGAGGATGCAGAAGAAGACATGGACAGTGGTAGTGAAAGTGAGGGCGATGAGAATGGTGACAGCGAAAAAAAATCAAAAGCAGTTTATTTGCCGGGCAAGCCGCTTGAAAATGACGAGGAGCTTGTGTGCGATGAGAGCGCGTACGTTATGTTACATCAGGCATCTACAGGCGCTCCATGCCTTAGCTTTGACATCATACCTGACGAGTTAGGTACTAATCGGGAAAAGTTTCCATTGACAGCATATATGGTGGCCGGTACCCAAGCTGCGCGTACACATGTTAACAATTTAATTGTTATGAAAATGGACAATTTGTACAAGACACAAGAAGGAAACGATGACAATGATGATGATGAAGAACTGGAAGACGATGAAAGTGAAGTTGTCGACAAGGATGATTTAAAAAAACCGCAAATGTATTGCGCTCTGATAAAGCATCCGGGATGCGTCAATCGTGTTCGTACACGTCGTTTGGGTAACACCGTCTACGCCGCCTCCTGGAGCGAATTGGGTCGTGTTAACATCTGGAATCTATCAAAACAATTGCAAGCCATTGAAGATGCTCAATTATTAAAACAATATGAACGTGAAATTATGAACGAACCAATCCGGCCTGTGTACAGTTTTAGTGGTCATCAACAAGAAGGTTATGCCATTGATTGGAGTACCTGTGCTGATGGTGTTCTTGCGACTGGTGATTGTAAGCGTGACATACACATATGGTCACCCTTAGAGGACGGCACATGGAAAGTTGATCAGTGTCCGTTAATAGGTCACACTGCATCAGTTGAAGATCTTCAATGGAGTCCAAACGAACGCAGTGTGTTAGCATCCTGCTCAGTTGATAAATCAATTCGTATTTGGGATTGCCGAGCAGGACCACAAAAAGCTTGCATGCTTACATGCGAGGATGCTCACCAAAGTGATATTAATGTCATTTCGTGGAACCGCACTGAACCCTTCATCGCAAGTGGTGGTGATGATGGTTTCTTGCACATTTGGGATTTGCGGCAATTTCAAACGAAAAAACCGATAGCGACATTTAAACACCACACTGATCATATCACAACCGTCGAGTGGTGTCCAAATGAAGCGACTGTGTTGGCATCTGGTGGCGATGATGATCAAATTGCACTATGGGATTTAGCAGTAGAAAAGGATGCCGATCAAGATCAAGCACAAATGCAATCTAACAACGAAGAAGAGGTAAACAAATTACCCCCTCAGCTTCTGTTCATTCACCAAGGTCAAAAGGAGATCAAAGAGCTTCACTGGCATCCACAATTGCCAGGCGTGATACTATCTACTGCGCACAGTGGCTTTAATATCTTTCGTACTATTTCTGTATGAGCGATAAAAATGATGTCAATAAAAAATTATTAAATATTTACATTAGTTTAAATTTTACTTCAATATCTCAAAAACTGACGCATTTCACATTCTTGTTGCTGTCATATTATTAAAAGTAAAATTTTTGAGCGTCGTGATGCTGCTCAGTTAACAAATGGTGAGCGCAGCATCCCCAAAACAAGAGGAATCTACATCTTCTGATTTTACCGTCACACGTTAAATCGCGTGTGGCGACTTGTCTATAATTAAATAGGTAAATTTTAAGATTTGTTTATCTCAACTAAGTGCAACTGCTATTATTATCTATTTAATTTTGGTGATAGTGAGAAACGTGAGCTAATCTTCAGGTTTTTCAGGTTCAAAATGATATACGACCGTCATTCAAATTGGACGTAAAACGTTATTTTCCATTAGTGTAGTCGTTGATCCCTCAACTGTTAAGATCTCAAACCAACAATTATAATTTTTTTTGAGATGAGCGAACCGAAAAATATGCAAAAAGATGCTGGCGGCAACAGTGCTGAATCAGTAAATCTGTTGGAGTCTGCAAAGATGGAATCGAATAAAAAACAGGTAGCTGTTGTCTTAGTATTTAATAAAAGAAAATTTGTTGATAACATTTCATATTATATTACTAATTAGGACTCGAGATGGTCGAGAAAATTGACATTTGCCGCTTATGGTTCAACTATAGGATCCTCAGTGCCAGTGGGTTATGCCATTGGCAGCATAAACAGTCCAGCTGTGGTAGGTGTTGAAAATGGGGGTTTCCATTGTTTCACTAGAAAGTTCAATAACCTTATTTAGTATATCCGGGACTGGTGCAATGAGACGCTTATAGCACGATATGATATGCATTTGAGTGAAGGATCACTGCTGTGGCTTTGGTCATTAACTGTTTCAATATTTCTGATTGGCGGCGTTTTTGGTTCCCTTGTTGCAGCTACATTGGCGAATAAATTCGGCAGGCAATTATTTAACATCACAACTTTATTAGTTCAAGTTTAATATAAGTCTTTATCTGTCAGGCGTTTCATCTTTTATATCTGCGGTTATTTGCTAGCGATTTCTGCTGCCTGCTTCTACTTTTGTCGTATGAGCGGCTCTGTTGAATTGCTGTTTATTGGACGTATAATTATTGGTTTGGCATGTGGCATTAATATATCTGGATTACCCATGTACCACAGTGAATTAGCTTTGGTGGAACATCGTGGCACTTTGGGCGTTTTTTGTCCAATTGGTATAACCGCTGGCGTCGTAGTTGGTCAAATATTTAGTTTACAGTCTATTTTCGGCAATGAGGAGCTTTGGCACATAGCACTGAGTGTTTACATAGTGCCAGTAATCATTTTTTATCTACCTTTTAAACTATATCCCGAGAGTCCCAAATGGCTGTATGTCATGGGCGGTAAGCGTGATGAAGCTGAAGCTGTGCTTAAGTGCTTACGTGTCGACGACAGTCCGCACTTGATTGCTGCGGAATTAGAAGTAATGGACTTTGAGGCTAATCAAAAATCAAATCAAGGCAGTAGTTATTGCCAAGTCTTAAGTGATCACAAGCTACTGTTGCCTACAATTATTGTATGTGCCTTTCAAGGAGGACAACAACTTTCCGGCATTACTGCGGTACGCATAACTTTAATATAAATTTAATTGTTATTCAATTAATATGAATGCGTTAATTTTCTTGCAATTACAGATATTCTTTTACTCTGTGACGATCTTTCGCAGCGCAGGCTTAACGCAACAAGAAGCTGGTTTTGCCAATCTTGCAGCCGGTTCACTCAACTTAGCTATTTCACTTTTGGGACCTTATTTAATGAAACGCTTCAATCGACGACCCTTAATGTTGCTATCATCTGCGTTTTGTGCCTTGTTCCTATTCCTGCTTGGAATAATGCTTCGATATATGGTATGAATACATAAGTCATTGAAGATAATATTTAGCAGAGTTGTAATGCAATATTTACAGGATCTTGTCAGTTGGTTTTCAACGGGATCAATAGCTTGCATGTTCCTTTTTATATTTTTCTATCAATTTGGCGTTGGTCCGATACCATTCTTTATTGGTTCAGGTCAGTTAAACTACATTCAAAAGAAATACTTATTGACAATTGTAATGTAATTTGTTTTTTAGAACTTTTTGAAGTGGCACCACGTCCAGTTGCAATGTCTCTTGGTGGCCTCTCATCGACAGGCTGTAACTTTATCGTCTCCATGACGTTTCCTACACTTCAAAATCTGTTTGGTGGTTTTGTTTTCATGCCATTCGCATTGACATGTTTCGTACTTTTTGTGCTCACAAAATACTATTTGCCAGAGACGCGCGGCCGTGATCCAACAGAGATATCACAGTTGGTTGCAAATGGCTTTAAATCCAAAATACACGCTAATTAACTCATTAAAAATTTTATCGCTTTTAATTGTACATAAAACACCACCATTTTGTTGTGTTTTTCATAACAAATAAATAAATATGCTCGTTGGACATATTTAAACTTAAATGTGTTTCAATATAAATAACATGAATGGACGATCGTCGAAGCTTCAATGGCTGTACGATCTTATCGCTATTAACGGATGAGTAAATTCTTGTGATAATCGTTTACATTACGACTCTTAAAATTTAAAAAAAAAGTATGAAGGGAAGAATAAAAAGAAAAACAATAACAAAAACACTTTTGAGTTGTGCTGTAGAAGATCTTAAAAAAAAATAGTAAAATAATAAAAAACCTATAAGATACTTTAAATATCACACGTTTTTGTCACATGTCTGGACTTTAATATACATACATACATATGTACAAATGTATTTAAATCAGTAAATAACAAAGTTGAGTATTCCATTATCTTAACTCAATTTGTCTATCTCCCATATCTGACTAAACAATATGCTAGTGAGATTTATGAGTTAATCTTCAAGTTTTCAAACATTATGACAAGTTCAAAAATTTCTGAAGAGCCATAAGAATCAATGTCTTGATCAAAAGGACTATAAAAGATTGCAAAATCAAGTCAAGAAGAAGAAAGTATGTCCGATTTACTGTGATGGAATTAGGTTCAGCAATCTTTATTATTGTATTCGCTATATGCATATAAAACTGCTACTTTTATTTGATTAAATTAAGTGATAGTGATAAAAGTACGCGAGCCATGAAAACAGTTTTTTTGTTTATCAGTATAGGCGATGGTGTGCAAACGTAAGGTTTGCAAGCAAGATGTCGATATCTGAGGTGTGTGTTCAAAAAAATCTGCAAAAATCAGATTGTGAGAACGTTTTTGAGTCAGCTACGCTATTGGAGTCAGTGAAATTGGATACGAAACATCAGGTGCCGTAGAAAATTCTGTTTTATTAAATAACAAGACAATTTTCAGTAATTACTTTTTGTTTAGGATTCCAAATGGTCAAGAACACTAAAATTTGCAGCTTATGGTTCCACGATTGGAACGTCTTTGCCAGTAGGTTATGTCGTTGGCAGTATTAATAGTCCGGCTGTGGTAAAATCGAAAATATGTTTTTGGAATTGGGAATGTAATAAATACTTTCATCTTATTATATTTTAGTACATACGTGAATGGTGTAATGAAACATTAATAGTCCGCTACGATGCACATCTAAGTGAAGGAGATTTGTTGTGGCTATGGTCGTTAATTGTCTCCGTATTTCTTGTAGGTGGCGTTGTAGGTTCACTGATTGGTGCCTCATTGGCAAATAAATATGGCAGGTAATTTTTCTATTTTATAGTGACATTGTCGGTATAAACGTAAGCCGGTATCTTTTTTAATTGACAGACTTTTAACATTATACATATGCGGATTTCTCCTAGCAATTTCGGCTGCCTGTTTCTACTTTTGCCGCTTAATCGGTTCAGTTGAGTTGCTCTTTATTGGACGTGCTGTTAGTGGTTTGGCATGTGGCATTAATATATCACATCTACCCATGTACCACAGTGAATTGGCTTTGGTGGAACATCGTGGCACTTTGGGCGTTTTTTGTCCAATTGGTATAACCGCTGGCGTCGTAGTTGGTCAGATATTTAGTTTACAGCCAATTTTCGGCAATGAGGAGCTTTGGCACATAGCGCTGAGTGCTTACATAGTACCTATAATTATAGTCTATGCACCATACAAACTATATCCCGAGAGTCCAAAGTGGCTTTATGTCATGTGCGGAAAACGTGATGCTGCTGAGGAAGAGCTCAAGCGCTTACGTCCCAACTCTAATTCGCTTGTTATAGAAGAAGAATTAAAAGTAATGGACTCTGAAATTAATCAGAAATCGAAACAAGTCAGTAGCTTTCAGAAAGTTTTACGAGATCGAAAACTGCGTTTGCCATTAATAATTGTATGTGCCTTTCATGGGGGCCAGCAGCTTTCGGGAATAACGGCGGTGAGTTTTTTTGACTTATTACTTGTGAACATGTTATAATTATTTGTTTGTATACATAGATATTCTTTTATTCTGTGCCAATTTTCCTTAAAGCTGGCCTTACTCAAGAGGAGGCAAGTTTAGCTAATCTGTGTTCTGGTTTACTAAACTTTACAATGTCGCTTTTCGGACCTTATTTAATGCGAAAGTTTGATAGACGACCACTCATGATGCTTTCTTCCATATTTTGTGCATTTTTTCTATTTCTGTTTGGCATACTCTTTCAGTACATGGTTCGTTTTGCTTTATTCATTAATTTCTCCGTCTTAATGAATTTCACTCCCAGGATCTCGTAAGTTGGTTTTCAAAGGCATCACTTTCTTGTATGTTTCTCTACATATTGTTTTATCAACTCGGCATTCGACCGATACCGTACTTTATTGGATCAGGTAAGTGTTATCAACTTTCAAGTATGTCAACTCATTTAAATCTACAAATTTACGTTACAGAACTTTTCGAAGTGGCTCCACGTCCGGTTGCCATGTCTTTGGGTGGCTTTTCGTCGACATTTTGCAATTTTGTCATAGCCATGACATTTCCGACGCTTGAAAATCATTGGGGTGGCTTTGTGTTTATGCCCTTCTCTTTATCGTGTTTATTACTCTTCCTTCTTACAAAGTATTATTTGCCAGAAACGCGAGGTCGTGATCCGTCAGAGATATCACAATTAGTTGCAAATGGATTTAAATCAAAAGTACAAGTTCCTACCACTTAAGTGACTTATTCATCTTTATCGTAATAGCCTACGTACCATTTTTGGTTATTATATTATTATATGTTATTATATTTGGTATTATTGGTTAACCAAAAAGACTATTCTCTAATTTTATTTCATGTTGGCCAACCTTAGACTAAGTTATATAAAAACGGTGAATGATATCTTCCCTGAACCATAATCATTATGAACAAGTGTGGATAGATGTTCCGTTGCTATCAGAACGAAGAAATTTAACTGTAGCTGATACGACTCTTACATCGTAAAAACTATGTTTATTGCCCGCACCTCTATATTTAATATTGTGTTGTTGTGTTGGTTTAAATTAACATTAATATGGAGATCACTCAGATAAGTGATGTCGTTCGTAGCAGTCAAACGTTCTTAATTCATTCAGCGTTTGTTATTTGACTAAAGAAAAAATGTTCGTGTTTATTGAAATATATTTGCTGCTCTCGGTTCCTGATTTTGTTTTTTTTTATCATAGCTTCTAGTTTTGTGAAAATTAAAGTTACTATTATATAAGCAATGAGTATTTTGATAGTTGAATTAAATTTTTAATTCTTATCGCTCGAATTCATTACAATTTATTTCTTGTTGAAGGTTCTTGTTGTTGTTGCGCAGTAAACAGTATTATAACTTTGTCATGAAGTTTGTAACACTCAAAAGGGGGCGTTCCGACCACACAAAGTGTACACATTTTTGGTCAGGTCGACAAGACGAATTGATATAGCCATGTACGTCTATCTGTCAGTCTGTGAATACATATATGATAATTTCCCACAGTTTTAAAGCTTTTGACCTGAAATCAAGTCATTGGTCGGAATCAACGATATCGTACCACTGGAAATTTATATTTAAATCATTGTTACTAATTGAAAAACTTATATGATTTGTTTCAAATTGTAAGGAATTTTTACGTTGAAAACACAAATTGGACACCGACACTCGCTTTTGCAATTTTCGGTACAACACTGGGAACTTCTTTTCCTTTAGGTTACATCATAGGCAGTATTAACAGCCCATCGACGGTAAGAATAACCTTTTACTAGCCATTCGGAATATAAAGTTTAGCATTATTTCATTCTTATAAGTTTATACGTGAGTGGTGCAATGAGACCTTAATATCGACGTATGATATGCAACTTAGTGAAGACGCCCTTCTGTGGCTTTGGTCATTGATAGTCTCAATATTTGGCATAGGTGGTATCATTGGCTCAATTATTGCCGCTCCTATGGCAAATAAATTTGGCAGGTTAGTGTTATATTTGTTAAAGAATTTCTTAAATTATGTTGGAAACTTGTGATTTTTTTTTACTTGACAGACGCTTCATCTATTACTTGAGCGAACTTCTCCTTGCGATTTCTGCAGCCTGTTTCTATTTTTGCCGCATGTACGGTTCAGTTGGATTGCTCTTTGGTGGGCGACTTATTTGTGGCTTGACTTATGGCTTTACTCTATCCAATTTGCCAATGTACCATAGTGAATTGGCATTATTAAAACAACGCGGAACGTTAGGGATCATTTGTGGACTTGGAATGATCTTTGGTGCCGTTGTTGGACAAATTTTAACTTTGGAGTCTTTGTTGGGAACGAATGAATTATGGCATGTTGCAATCAGTATATTCATAGTTCCAGTAATCATATCATATGCACCTTTTAAATTCTACCCCGAGAGTCCAAAATGGTTGTACGTAATGGCCGGAAAGCGGGAAGCCGCTGAAGCTGAGCTCAAACGCCTTCGTGTGGTTGCTATTTCAAACAATTTATCAGAAGAATTGGAATTGTTGGAAGTCGAAGCAAATCAAAGATCTGATAAAGGTATAAGCTATTACAAAGTTCTGCGGGATCGAAAACTACTATTGCCTATGATTATTGTATGTGCTTTTCAAGTTGGACAAGCATTTTCGGGCATAAGCGCGGTTTGTATTCAGTTTACCCTGAAACCATTTATTTTAAAAGTTCTTTTGTAATAGATCTACTATTATTCTGTGATGGTCTTTCGTAAAGCTGGCTTAACTCAAAGCCAGGCGAGTTGGGTGAATGTCATTATTGGTTTACTAAGCGTGGTTATGTCGTTGTTTAGTATATATAGTATGCGACGTTTCAATAGAAGACCATTAATGATGACTTCAGCTCTCTGTTCCTCTATTTGTCTTTCTTTGTTTGGCTTACTTCTACACTACATGGTAATTTATTGTTTTCTGTTGATTTATGCCAATATTTAGTAATTTTTTTTGCAGAGCTTAGTCCGTTGGTTTACAATTGCTTCCATCGTTTGCATGCTTCTTTTTATATTATTTTATGAAATAGGCATTGGTCCGATACCACGCTTCATTGGCACAGGTTCGTATTTGTTACTTTGCTTTAATGTCTGAATGTATTATCAGCATTTTTTTTTTATTGCAGAACTTTTTGAAGTGGCTCCACGACCAGTTGCGATGTCTATGGGAAGCTTATCATTCAATATTTGCAATATAATTGGAACGACCACTTTTCCTACTCTTCAAAATCATTTTGGTGGATTGATATTTATTCCCCACTCTTTCATTTGTTTTTTACTTTTTCTTCTTACAAAGTATTATTTGCCAGAGACACGAGGCCGTCATCCCACTGAAGTGTCATTGGTTTTGGCAAAAGGCTTCAAGTCAAATGTACTGAGTAATTAGCTATACATATTAAAATTTTCTCAGAGATTGAATTAATATTAATTGAATAAACTGAAAAAACATGCCTATACTTAATTTTAATTTATTTATGGAAATTTTGCACTCACATAACGCAAAGGCTTGCAGTTTAGTTCAATTTTGATTTTAAGAAAATAAGGATATCACTTAGAATAGAGATGTCGATCGGAGCAATTAACTGTTTATGTATTTTTTTTTTTGTAGTTACATTCTATCAATACAACAAATAATTAGATTAAAAGATTTATTTGTTGAACTAATAAACTTCGTTTGATTTGTTGTTAGTTGAAATCTTTATTTTATAAATAACATCAAAGTTATATTAGTTAATTCGTTGAAGAATTTGGTTAATACATTTATTTTTATTTAAGTTTGATATTTTTCTATAAGGACATTACAACCGACCGTGTCGTGGTTAGAGATAAGCCTGCTCCCAAATTATTTGGGTTTATGTTTATATACTGATTTGCATGAGCAAATTGTTTGCTCTTAGGAATTATGTAATGTTATCAATTGTACCACACTTGAGTTCTAACTTGATGGAAGCGTTAGTTTACACAATAGAAAGAAGGACTGAGAGAGCGCTTGATCGCGACTCAACATATTTGAGAGAGCGCTGGCCCGCGACACGCTAATGGTCAAGTGTCAAAGCAATGTGTCAGCTACGCGGATCGCATTGCTTTGTTTTGTAAACAAAGCGAGAGCTGGAATAGCCCTTTGATATCGGATCGCTTGGTCGCTGATCGCTAATAGGAAAGTGTTAGAGCAATGTGTCAGCTACGTGGATCGCATTGCTCAGATTTGTAAACAAGAGAAACTGTTTATCTTTTGTTGGGCGAAGAAGTGTCCCATAGAAAGACTTAATTAACTCGAGCTCTAGAGAAGTGTTTAAGCAATGTGTCAGCTACGCGGATCGCATTTGCTTAGATTTATAAACAAGAACTGTTTACCCGTTGGGCAGAGGAGTGATCCATAGTTTGAATCAATTAGCTCTAGCTCTTGAACCCATGATTTGAGCTTAAGGTGTTTGAGATACGGTGCGTCACCAAGAGGGTGCGGCATACGTTAACTACTCTCTTTTTAAGATGGAATCATCCCGATTCATCAACTTTTGGATTTGTTGAGAAAGTGTGTTGTACAAGAATTCCTGATTCTTATTTTCTAGGTATTTTTGTCTTTTCTTAAATCTATGGATTATATTGACAAAGTAGTATAATAAAAAAATAAGTATTAAAATAGTCACAATTATATAATACTTTGCTTCCGATGGAGTTTCTGTGATTAATTGTTGTAACAGATTTGTATTTTCGAATTTTAGTTCGGTAATGTTTGTTTCTTCATAATTTTCAATGTAGTATTCTTTATATTGAATCTGTTTTACATGTTTTATTGCTTTGAATTTTTGGTTTACAAATGTCTCATTATATATTGTTACTGAGTAGTTAAATAATATCAGAAATGTGCCATTTAGTTTAGTTTTGTTTACAATATTATACCCTGATATGAGGATGGCACCTTCTTTTATAACGTCAATTCTTTTATTTTTTCCCTGATTAGTGTACAATTTGGTTTTTTGTTATTTAATAGCATCGTGAAGCAGTTTTCAATTTTGTTTACTTTGGCGTAACTATTGTATACTTTGGTTTTAAAATTACTTATTTGGTAATAAGTTGTGTTACATTTTAAAATTCTGTTATTTGTTATAAGTTTTCCTTCTTGGCAATAGGCACTCTAAAAACTCCTTTCTTAAAAACATATAACAGTGGACGAATTAATTGACAAACTTATCAAAATGAGATTAGACAATAACAATCTGACAGTCGATTTCATTACTCGGCTAATAGCTGAGGCAACGGTCTCCCTACGTACAGAAATAAATATGTCAAAAATGCAGATAGAAGCTACAGTTACTCCACCAGTAACTGAATATCAAAAACAAACCATCGATATAACACTAATCTCTTCCACGTCATTGGGCATGATTAAATCACTGCCTGAATTTACAGGCAGAATAAACAGTTATGTCAGTTGGCGCGAGGCCGCCAATAACACAATGAGCCTTTATAAACTAGGCAGCAAGAATTATTCTCTGCCCTAGTAATACTAAGGAACAAAATTGTGGGCGACGCGAATGATATCCTGACTAACCACGGCACGGTCTTGAATCTTGAAGCCATACTGGCAAGACTCGACTTTCCCTATTTGGACAGACGTCCGATCCACATACTAGATGAAGAACTCAGCATTTTACAACAGTGCAATTTAAGTGTCTTTGAGTCCTACAACCTAGTAAATAAGAAACTCACACTTTTAACAAATAAAACTATTATGACTTATGGCAGTTCCTCGGAAGTGTCCAAGGAACTAAATCAAAAAAACAGGCTAAGTGCCTGAAATCTTCGCTATTAGACATCCTCTTCTCGCTAAACCCTGAGGACCTTCCTAACGCATTAGCGAAGGCACAGGAGTTAGAATCGAATTACCAAAGAGCAAGATTTGCTCAATATTATTTTGAAGGCAAAAAGAAAATCATAACTAACAAGGGAAGGGCACTATACCAACAAAATAACCAAGGCCCTTCCAATTCAAAAAACAATAGGGAAAACAATTTGCGTTTCGCCGAAACTAACAATCAAAAGGGTTATTTCAAACCCCAAGAAAAAAAAAAATGCCAGAACCAATGGAGATAGACTCTGTTTCGGCAAACCTAATTGGGCGAAAACCCAACGAAAATAATATCAAACGCCCTCGAGATGGCGAACAATCTCAACAGCCTCAATATAAATCACAAAGGCTGCATAATGTGGAAGAGGAGTAAACTGAAACTCCTCGAGCAAATAATCTAAATGAAAATCATTTTTTAGATCGGGAATCCGGTCAGGATTTAAAGTTGCTACTTGACTCAGGAGCAACAGCCTCCTATATCAAGGAAGGCATTTATGGCAATAAAAAACAACTTGCCATTCCAAAACGCGTAAAAACCATCAATGGTTTTACTCTTATTACAAGTTATCAAGATATAACGTTATTTGGTATCAAAGAAAGATACTACGAAATAAAGAATTTAGAAACCGACGTCATAATTGGTTGTAATATTCTAAAAAAATTAATGCGGGCATAGATCTAAAGAACATGAACCTAGCATATGACGATAAGAAAGAAAACATATTTTTTAACAACCCAAAGGTTGACAATTGAGGAATCGATTTGCAAAACGGATCAATAAAATACTGCGAACGAAGCAGCATTTTTTTCGGAAGAAAACCCTTTAAAAAATCAAAAATGTCTTTGGGATTAAAAGATCCTGAAGACGCCGCCGTCGATATTTCCGGCATATTAAAAAATAAATATCAACGTCGCCGTTGATAGTTCCGACACATTAAAAAATAAAAGTTCTTTGGAATATAAAGTACCTAAAGACGCCGCCGTAGAAATTTCCGGCAAACCAAAAAATAAAAACTCTTGGAAAACCGACAATGCCGAAACCATCGTCGACACATTAATCGACAATCAGTTAATATTTCATATATATTAATAATTCATATATATATATACATATATGAAAATTCCGTTTAGAACGGATATTGTAGCAACCATTCGCACTGATCCTGAAACTACTATCTGGAGTAAACAGTATCCATATCCATTCGCATGCAATAAATTTGTAAACGAAGAATTAGAAGATATTCTGGAAAACGGCATAATAAGGAAAAGCCGAAATCCCTACAATTCCCCAATATGGGTAGTCCCGAAGAAGGGATTGAACGAGGACGGTACAAAAAAATTCCGACTGGTAATAGACTACAAAAAACTAAATGAAAACACAATACCAGACGGCTAACCGATACCGGATCCAAGCATCATATTCAGTAATCTGGGAAATACAAAGGTATTCTCGACCCTAGATCAAGAATCTTCATTTCACCAGATATTAAAGCATCCCAAGAATATCCAGAAAACTTCTTTTTTAGTAAACAACGGGAAGTACGAATTCTTGAGACTACCTTTCGGTCTCAAAAACGCGCCCAGAATATTTCAACGCGCCATGGACCATATCCTTCATGACAAAATCGGGAAAACATGTCACGTTTACATGGATGATATAATAGTTTTCACCAACACTATAGAAGAACATTTTTAGGAACTAAATTCCATTATTGATTTACTGGCTGAAGCCCATATGAAGATTTCTCTCGAGAAGTCAAAATTTTTTTTCCAAAGAAATAGAATATCTAGGCTATATTGTGGCTCTTAGTGCCATCAAAACACATCCGAATAAGATTAACGCTATCAAACATATTCCTATTCCTCGAACTGTTTTCGAGTTGAGAAGTTTCCTGGGCATGAACAACTACTATCGCAAATTCGTTAAAAACTATGCGGATGTTGCAAAACCTCTTACTAAACATTTATCGGGAGCCAACGGGAAGATCTCGAAATATTTATAAAAAAAAAACTATGGTACAACTTGACGATGAAGCGGTTGACGCTACCAACGTACTAAGAGAAATCCTGGTAATGCAAATAGAATTAGCCCAACCAGATTATTCAAACAAATTCATATTAAATACAAATGCTTCAAGCATTGCGATAGCAGCGGTATTACCCCAGGTGGAAAGCCGATCACATTCATTGCAAAGACGCTGAGCAGTACAGAAAAGAATTATTAGGGAACTATACGCTATAGTAAGGGCCCTACAAAACCTCCGAAACTATCTCTGTGGTGTTTCTAATGAAAAGATGGCATGCTTTTATCGAAGAATTTTCACCTAAAAAAATATATAAGCCAGGCACTACAAACGTAGTCGCCGATGCACTCTCGAGAATAGAGATCCTCAATAATAAAGAATCTGATGACGACTTATCCATCACAGATACTCAACATTTGACTGAAACCAGCTATAGGGAAATACAAAAAAGCCATTAAATCAGCTTAAACAACAGTTGATGTTGTTACATGTTCCAACAAACAAGGTAACGATCCACGAAAAACTAAACTCCTTCGGCAACACTCGTCATCTAATCGAATTCAATCTATTCTAAATATTAAAACAGTACATTCTAACCCACATTATCACGGGTATTTATTACACTGAGGAATACCAGATTATTATTTAAATTCTTCTTGCTTAATATATAGCTTTATGATTTCAAACTATTTATAAAAATCTGTTCTCTTTCTTTTATTTGTATATAGCTTATGATATTGAACATTGTTTATAGTTTTGTTTATTTATAAAAATGTGTTTTTAATTTTTTTTCAAAGTATTGTTTTTTTTATTTCTTAATATAATTTTTTATTCAGACTCACTGATTCCGAATATCCTCCAGAATTTCCTGAATACGTCAGTTGATGTTCCTCCAGAAATGTCTTCAGCGTTGTCTGTGTGTTCTGTTGAACCGCAATGGTTACAGTATTTCAACGGTTTGTAGCCTCAAGCTTTGGCTACTAAATTTTTAATTGAATTCATTTGGTTCGTTGATGGACTCCAGAATGATCGTTTTCTTTAATTGGAGCTTCCTTTTTTTCTTTGAATTTTATTTTTGGTTTTTGAAAACACTAGAATGCTCGTTTTCTTTTATTGGAGCTTCTTTTTTCCCTTTGGATTTGTAAAAATTTTATTTTTGGTTTTTGAAAACACCAGAATGCTCGTTTTGTTTAATTAGAACCGTTGCGGCTTATAGGGTTTTTGTTTCTTTTACAAAGCACTGACGCGTTCGTTTTGTTTTATTGGAATCGTTGCGGGCTTATAGGGTTTTTGTTTCTTTTACAAAGCACCGACGCGTTCGTTTTTGCATTATTAGAACCGTTGCGGGGTATGTTGCTGACAATTTATTTTGTCCTTAATTGCGACACTAGCGAATAGCTTTGGTCGTCTTGGTGAGTTTTTTAAGCACTAACGCGTTCGTTTTATATTATTAGAACCGTTTTAGGCATAGTTAGAGGCGCACGTTCGGTATATTTTATATTATTAATACCGTTTATTGATGTGGCCCCACGTTGGGCGCCAATTAAATAAATTCGTTGAAGAATTTGGTTAATACATTTATTATACCCTGTACACATACTGTGTATCAGGGTATATTAAGTTTGTTTCAGACCAAATGTATTTTTTATTTAAGTTTGATATTTTAGTATGAGGACATTACAACCGACCGGGTCGTGGTTAGAGATAAGCCTGCTCCCAAATTATTTGGGCTTATGTTTATATACTGATTTGCATGAGGAAGTAGTTTGCTCTTAGGAATTATGTAATGCTATCAATTGTACCACACTTGAGTTCTAACTTGATGGAAGCGTTAGTATACACAATAGAAAGAAGGATTGAGAGAGCGCTTGATCGCGACTCAGCATATTTGAGAGAGCGCTTGCCCGCGACACGCTAATGGTCAAGTGTCAAAGCAATGTGTCAGATACGCGGATCGCATTGCTTTGTTTTGTAAACAAAGCGAGAGCTGGAATAGCCCTTTGATATCGGATCGCTTGGTCGCTGATCGCTAATAGGAAAGTGTTAGAGCAATGTGTCAGCTACGTGGATCGCATTGCTCAGATTTGTAAACAAGAGAAACTGTTTATCTTTTGTTGGGCGAAAAAGTGTCCCATAGAAAGACTTAATTAACTCGAGCTCTAGAGAAGTGTTTAAGCAATGTGTCAGCTACGCGGATCGCATTTGATTTGATTTATAAACAAGAACTGTTTACCCGTTGGGCAGAGAAGTGGCCGATAGTTTAAATCAATTAGCTCTAGCTCTTGAACTCGTGATTTGAGCTTAAAGTGTTTGAGATACGGTGCGGCACCAAGAGGGTGGCTCTGAAGTGACAAATAAATGTGTCAACTTTGGCGCGCTTGCGGCATTCGTTAACTTGTATCATTATCATTCCATTTAAAGCTGATAGATATTCTACAAAAAGATAGTAAATAAGTTAAATTACTGCAGACAAGAGCTCGACCTCGAAATACGAAACATAATATAAATGTAAAGAAATATTAATATTATTGAGACATATTAATGAACATATATGTACAATTAAATTTATCAATAAAGTTCATAATTGCCTTTTACGCAAAATAATGAAATTCCTTTGCGATGCTTACTTGGCTTTTTATAAATCACTTCCATTAGCATTGCTAATCTTTAAGTATTTATAAAATGCCCTCAATATGAAATGAGGTACTTTAGATATTTTTAATAAACTAAAAAATTATTGTATCAGTATATTATTGGACTCTCAATTGAATGTTTGTGATCATTATGGAGAATGTTGAGGAAAATTTGTGCGGCGATAAATCAGGTGTAGGTTTATTAGGAAATGAGAAAATTGAGTTGCAAAGGAAAAAAGTAAAAAAAAGGATTTTAGTCAATATACATATATAAAGTTATAAGGCATTTTCATACACAGGTCGTATATTGGACAAGAACGTTAATGTTTGCAATATTCGGATCAACACTGGGAACCTCGTTTCCATTAGGTTACATTTTGGCTAGTACCAATAGTCCAACTGAGGTTAGTGTTTACATTTCGCCTTTCATATAGTTTGACCTGACTCACACCTAATAATGTTAAGTATGTAATTGACTGGTGCAACAAAACTTTAATATCAAGTTATGATGCTCATCTCAGTGAAGAAGACCTGCTGTGGCTTTGGTCATCTGTAATATCAGCATTTCTCGTGGGTGGAATTATTGGTTCACTTTTTTCCGCTCCTATAGCAAATAAATATGGCAGGTAAACCTTTCACTCACAAAATATTTTCTTAACTGTTTTTTATTTGCTTTCTCGACAGGCGGCTTAGTTTTTCCATTTGCGGTTTGTGTCTCCTCATATCTGGAGTATGTTTTATCTTTTGTCGCATGGCCGGATCAGTTAAAATGCTGTTCATTGGTCGTTTATTTAGTGGCCTCGCTTTTGGCATTACCATATCAATCTTGCCTATGTATCATACTGAGTTGGCCTTAGTTGAACACCGTGGTTCTGTAGGCGTCTTCTTCACAGTTGGTTTGAGCTGTGGTGCCGTTTTTGGACAAATATTTACTTTGCAAAATTTGCTTGGCACCGAGGAGCTGTGGCATATTGCCCTCAGTCTGTTTCTAGTGCCAGTAATTATATCTCACATACCTTTCAAACTGTATCCTGAAAGTCCAAAATGGCTCTACGTTATTGACGGAAATCGTAAAGCCGCTGAGGCTCAACTCAAACGTTTACGTGTCGATAAGAGTCCAACGGCCATATCAGCGGAATTAGATTTTATGAAGCAAGAAGTAGATCAGCAAGCAAATCAAGGTAGCAGCAGCTACTGCCAAGTCTTACGAGATAAAAAATTACTGTTACCCACAGTTATTGTATGTTCCTTTCAAGCTGGACAACAACTTTCGGGAATATCAGCGGTCAGTATTCAATTAAACTTATATATAATGTGATTCATAAATTGTATTTGTACAGACATTATTTTATTCTGTTTCGGTATTTCGCAAAGTGGGGCTCACTCAGCAGGAGGCAAGTTTTGCTAATCTTGGTGTTGGTATGTTAAACATGACCATAGCACTTTTGGGTCCTTATCGTATGCGACGCTTTAATCGACGACCATTGATGATGACATCTACACTCGGCTGTTCTATATGTCTTCTCGTGTTCTGCTTTCTAGTAAAATACATTGTAGATATATTTTATTAAGGCTTATTGATAATGTTTTAATACATAGGATATACTTATACTTTTAAGGATTTTGCCAACTGGTTCTCATCAGCTTCGATTGCTTGTATGTGTTTTTACATAATATTTTATCATTTAGGCATTGGACCTATACCAGTGTTAATTGGCGCAGGTTTGTTAAACACAATTACAAAAAGAGTAAAAAGTAACACATTTCATTGCAGAGCTTTTCGAAGTGGCTCCAAGGTCGGTTGCTATGTCTTTGGGAGGCTTTTCAGCAACAATCAGTAATTTTATCATATCTATGACATTTCCTACACTTCAAAATCTCTGTGGTGGCTTTGTGTTCACGTTCTTCTCATTGGCATGTTTTTTACTCTTTTTGTTCACAAAGTATTATTTGCCTGAGACGCGAGGTCATGATCCAACAGAGATATCGCCATTAGTCGCAAATGGATTCAAATCAAAAATACATGCCAATCGATGACATGATTTGTATATATGTAACATATTATGCGAATGGTATTATTTATAATACATTAAAAGATAAAAAAATTAAAGATGTATTATTGTACGACTTACAATATGCAGTCCATGTGGACAATTCTGAAAACAAAATGTATTCAATACAAATAATTATACTTTTTATAACGTACCATAAGAAGTCCATGTGGACAAAATATATACATGTAATAATAATTTGTTTAACAATTTAAATTGAATTTGGGAATAATTTAAATGCACAGAGAAAAAACTCGGTCTGAGAACAGGACATATTGTACAAGAATCAACAACACACCAAATTAAGTTGTAATTAGTCTAAATGTTCTCTTCCCTTCCCCCTTCCCGTCCTTCTATGCGTTAGAAAATTTTACTCTCTTACAAACTCAATATACCTCCCCTGTATGTGCAAGGTATAAAAATGTACATACAGTTGTGTTCATAAAAATAGTAGTGCAGCGGCTCATTACATTTCAAACGCTGTTCTGACATATTCTTATTTTTTAATTTAACATATGTCGCTACTTTTCGTTAATCTGAATATAAGAAACATAAAAACGTAAAGATCCTATTTTTTTTTTTGCTTTGTATTGTATTGTTTTGAGTGCATTTTGACTGACGCCTCAAAAATCTGCTGTTCATAAAAATCGTAGGGACTGACATAAGAACTTCAAAAATCGTTTTTAAACAAAAAACCTCTCATCAATAAGTGTAATCAAGTAATTTAATAGTGTTCTAATATATATTTAATAAGATTTAAGGTCTCATTGGGTGGAAAAAATTATTGCTCAATTCAAAAGCGAAAATTAATCATTAAGCTTAAAAATCAAGGCAAAACCTATAAAATAATACAAACTATTGTTGAGTGCACTGTCCCTTTGATATTTAATGCTATTTATTATAATAAGAAATCGAAAACAAGTGGTGGTAGCCACAAAATTACGTTTTTAAGAGACAGGAACATTACCCGACATAGTTAGGCAAAATCTTCGGCATCCTCAAAAGTGATAAAAAATTGCCTAATACTGTCGGTCTTACTTACTTATGTCGGACTTATAGAAGCTAATTTAAAAGTCAGAAGTCCTATAAAGATACCCCTTTTAAAGAAGTAGCACATCGAAGCGAGATTACAATTTGCAAAACATCACTGGAGTTGACCAGTCAAAAAGCGAGGCAACATATTATGCACAGATGTGTATAAATTATTACTGGTTGGTGACATAGGCTCCATTCAGTATGTTTGTCGTCCACCAAACACAAAGTACCACCCAAAATTTACTTCTAAGAGTGTTAAGCATGGTTGACTGAACATAAGGGTTTCAGCTTGTTCTTTTCTCTATTGGCGTATGCCCTTTACATTCAATCGATGGCACTATGGACAAGACCATGTACTTTAATATACTACAGGATGTTATGTTACCACATTCCACTAAGAATATGTCTTTAAAATGGACGTTTCAACAGGATAATGATCCTAAACACACTAGTAAACTCTCTAAACAGTGGTTTACATCTGAAGGGATTGAGGTAATGCCTTGGCCGTACCTAAGTCCGCCTAAGTACCTTTTAAGGACTTCGTCGACTGGTTTTCATCAGTTTTGCTTGCTGTCATGGGTTTCTACATAATATTTTATCACTTAGGCATTGGACCCATACCAGTGTTAATTGGCGCCGGTTTGTAATATATAATTATCATAAATAATAGAAATTAACATTTTTCCTTGTAGAACTCTTTGAAGTGGCGCCAAGGTCAGTTGCTATGTCTCTTGGTGGGTTCTCAGCGACAGCCTTTAATTTTATCTTATCTATAACTTTTCCTACACTTCAAAATCTCTGTGGCGGCTATGTATTTATTATTTTTTCATCGATGTGTTGTCTACTTTTCCTATTCACAAAGTTTTATTTACCTGAGACACGGGGTCGTGATCCAATAGAGACATCACAATTAGTCGCCAATGGATTCAAGTCAAAAGTACATGCTAATTAATGATAAAATTAAATATTATTTTAACTTTGACTCATTTGATACGCAGGTTTTTTTATTAACTACTATTAATTAATTATTATTAACTATTCCACTTCGCCATCATCCATAAGCATTGCTATGTTTATTAAATGTCGTATCGTCGGTCGTCCATGTGGACAATTCTGAAACCAAATGAACAAAAGAATGTTAATAATATTTTAGTATCATGACCTTCTAAAAATATAAATTAAGATGTAGTTTATATTTCGAATGTTTTAATTTGATTAGACCTTGATAAATAAAATAAACCTTGGAAAGCACAAATTCAACTGATATGGCTATTGACAATACAGTAGTCTTTTTGTTGTACTTAAAATTATGATTGCTATTCGTGTTGCAAAGAAGTCTATCTAGACAATGAATTTCATTCTTGTCATTATAAATTTGAAGATAAGCTTATTGGATTATCATAATGCATCATCTAATCTTATCTACGTTTAAAAACGATGTGCATCTGAGACGATCTTAGCAGTTGCTTTTTCATAGTTCGCTGGTTTGAATGTCAAGAGCGTTACTAGTGTTGGATTTGAATATTGTATGAAGACACATTTATTCAATGGACATATTGACTGTGACCAAAGTCGATGCCGGGATTTATAATATTCCAATGGAGAATAAAGCGCATATCGAAAGTGAACCACCGTCAGAAATTGGACAACAGACAAGATTGAAGGTTAAGAAGAAGAAAAATTTAATCAGATCAGAATTATATGGTACAACATTTTGCAATGCTTTAGCACGTACAATGGACTCGTACAATCATTTTGACCACTGTCGCCAGCAGTTTGGGAGCGGCCTTACCCGGCGGCTACTGCATTGGTGTCATCAATAGTACAGCAGAAGTTAGTTACCATTAATGTAAATTTCATTTCACTTTATTAATTTACACAATTTTAAAGCATATGCGCGACTGGTGTAAAGAGATATTAATACTAAATTATGGTTTACAAATCGACGCTTCAACTTTAGAACTTCTCTGGTCGACTATTGTTTCCATAACCCTTGTTGGTGGCATGCTGGGCTCATTTAATGGTGCCCGGCTGGCGAATCGGCTAGGCAGGTTTGTAGTTTTTATATTTTTCTACATGTTTTAATTAATATTCTATTTTTTCAAGACGTGGTTGTTGGTTCTTAAGTGGCTTACTATACCTGGTTGGTGGTATTTGCTTTCTTTGTTGCCGGACAATAGCATCTGTCGAGTTGTTGCTCATCGGTCGTCTTATTGTTGGTCTTGCTGCCGGTATAACAACTACCTGTCTGCCAATGTATCATAATGAGATCGCAGCTACCTCACAGCGCGGCATACTGAGTGTTGCATGTGCAATGGGATTCACAATTGGACTAATTTTGTCACAGATATGCACGCTTCAAATAATGCTAGGCAATGCAAATCAGTGGCATTTTGCACTTAGTTTCTACATCATATTCGTAGTGTTATTTCATACTCCCGTGGTCTTATATCCAGAAAGCCCAAAGTGGCTCTGTATTATCAAAAATAGGAGAGAAGAGACTGAGTTGGTTCTTCGCCGTTTGCGTGGCAATGTGCCAACGAATATTATTACACAAGAAATTGAAGAAATGGAGATGCAAGCTAAACAGAAGAATCAAGTTTCTGGTTACAGAAAAGTACTAAGTGATAAGCGATTACTACTTCCAATGGTGTTGCTTTGTTCTTATCAGGGCGGTCAGCAGCTGTCGGGCATCAACTCGGTATTATTGTTAATTTATCGCCATCGCGTACATAGACTAACTTAATTCCGGAAAACATTTATAGATATTTTACTACTCAGTGTTGATTTTTCGCAAAGCTGGTTTTACACTACAAGCAGCTGAATTGATGAATCTCTGCGCTGGCTCAGTCAATTTGTCTATGTCTATGATGGGTCCTCTTCTAATGGCAAAATTTAATAGGCGAACTTTAATGATGGTTTCAAGCTCTTTTTGTAGTTTGTTCCTTTTAGCATTTGCCTTGTTGTTTCAATATATAGTAAGTTTCATTACTTTAAGTTTCTCAAGCAATGTAAAAACATTATATAATTTTTCTTTTTCTAGTCGGAAGTTCAGTGGTTCGCTTATGGCTGTGCGGCGACCATATTTTTATACATTATCAGTTTTCAGATTGCGCTTGGTACGATGCCTTCTTTTATAGGCGCTGGTAAACATTATCAATTAAATTCTTGGTTTAATTTTGAATCCATTTTTTTAATTCCTCAGAACTTTTTGAGGTTTCACCTAGACCTGCTGCCATGTCGTTTGGAAATATCATTGGCTGGGGTTGCAACTTTCTGGTGGGCATGACGTTTCCTACAATGCAAAACTTATGGGGTTCCTGGATATTTCTTTTCTTCTCAATCAACTGTGCACTTTTGTTTATATTAACAAAATTATATCTGCCTGAGACAAAAGGAGGCTCACCTACTGAAATCGCTGGTATAATATCGCATGGATTTAAAAGTAAAATTGTTAAAGATAATATAAATGTGAACTAGACTTACCCCCAAAAGAACATTAACTTTAAAGAACTTACCCATGGTTGTTCGATTTCGCCCATGTGCATGATCAGTTTTTTCATTGTACCCTTATTGAGAGCTTTGCCAATCATGACCGACTTACGGCAAGCACGTGATGCAAACATGGCTCGTATTCGTGTTGGTCGACAAATTGTACCTTCCGGTGCATCTTGCAGCATAAAAATAAGTTCATCGATATCTTCTTTGCCAAATTGCCAATTTTTACTAGTTGGTTTGCCAAGCAAACGTATTTTCTTAGTAGATGGCGCTGAAGTAAGAAAGAATGTAAACGACTATGAGTAATATAAAACGAAAATACAAACCATTTTCGTTTATTTCAAATTTGAAGCCGTTTTTTTCAAAAACCCCCAAATTATCCAATAAAATCATTTCATTGACAGCTGTTAGTTCAAGTGTTTGAGGCACAGCCAATTTTTGATACTCTAAAGTTGTAGTTTGCTGCAAAGTTTCAAAGTTGTACTTCTCATCAGTGGCATGTTGATCGACTATAAAAACGTCATCATCCAATTTAACAATTATGAACCCCAAATTGAACTGGCCAATTATCTCCATTCGAGCAAAATCATTCTTCCCAATTTCTTTTTGAAGTTCGGCTTCGGCATTTTGATTTTCATTTGGATTTATTTCACTTTTGAAGCGTAAACGATCTAATTTAGTTTTTTTACGTCTTTCCTTTCTTATATTATCTTCTGCTTGTTGATTTAACGCAATCTCAGCTAAAGTTGTGCGTAATTCACCACAAGTAAAATTTTTCAATTCTGTCTCTGATGTAGAATCATCTAACTCAATTATGTTACTTTTTAACGACCTTTGTGAGCTGGACTGTATAGTCATGTCTTCGTCGTCGCTGACCTGGCTACCGATTGTTTCAGTACTCGTTACCGAAGATTGAGATAGTTTCAAGGGCTCTTCATTGATGCTCTCTTGAGCGTGTGGAATTCGTTCCATTATTGTTCGACGCGTTTTGGACGGTGTGAAAATTTTGCAATCAATGCGCTCTACATTTTTAACCATAGGTTGTTCATTAGTAGATGGGATAAGACTTTCGAATTCTAAACAAAAAAATTATAGTTAATAAAATTGGTAACTTCTTTTTAGCACAACAACCTTTTGACTCCTGGTACATACTGCTAATGTTTATTGTTTCATCATTTATTTTTGTTTCTGAATTTTTATCTTTGGTTTGCATTACTTCTTCATCGTTAGAATCTTCTTCTGATTTGTAACTAACTCCATGACTCGGGTCTTCTTTTGTTAAAAATTCTTGAATCTTTTGAAGTTTCTGGGTACGCGTACTTATCTCATCATCACTGCATTTGCGCTTTGTTGGCACATGAGGCGCAATGCCTTTTGTATCGCCAGTATGCTTCCATTGTGTAAGGACATCCATAAATCGTTGTGATGAACTAATTGGCAAGACATTGACAGAATCGGTATCAGCCTTGTCCACATCATCATTCTTTGCGGGTTCTTTCTGTGTTTCCAACATGTTTGTAATAGTTGAGTTCTGCAGCTTAAATGTCGACGGTATATTGCCATATGTATTCAGTAGCGCCTTTTTCAAAGCTAATAGTAAAATCTTCTCATTATTAATCAGTAGTTGACGCTTGTCAGGCGTTAGATTGACGTCAACATCTGCTCGTGCGGTAAGAACATTTAGATAGACAAATGGATACTGATGGACATTGTACCGATGATATACTTCATTCATCACTTTTGATATCTGAAAAAATTTACATTGGCGAGAAGCTCTTCAACTAAAATCCAAGCAAAACTTACATTTTTTGGATCACATGGTCGTGAATTCACGAAAAAAAATTGACGATCTTTAGAAGATCGACCAGAACCATGCGTACAAGTTGAAACATATCCTTCCAATTCAAATTCGGCAGCGTTTAAACGTTCTATATCTTCAGCGCTGATTTGAGTCGTATCACCCGCGTCCGACTGGAGTTCAGTGCGAAGGCTATCCTCACTAAGCTTGCCAAGCTCAAATGGTGATTTCAACGCCACAATTTCTGACATCTGACGACTACCAAATAACGATAATATATTTGAGAGTACGTCATTGCTGCCATGTGTCTGCAGTATAACTGACTTGGCACCTTTTGGTGTTTGATTGCTGCATATAATTCGCACCCCTTTGGATACCAAACAGTAGGCTTGCAAAATTTGACACATTTTCGTAAACTCCTTCTTAATATTTCGAGTGAAATCTCGCCTGCGTACTGGTAGCGTGGCAAAGAGATTGGACAAGATAACAGTAGTTCCAATGCCTCGGGCGCAAGGCATTCTTTTTTTTATTTTACCCTCATGATCAAGTTCAATTTTAATACCAACTTCCTTGGACCCATGACGGGTTTGTACAATCATATCCGATAGCGCACAAAGTGAACTTAATGCTTCTCCGCGAAAACCAAATGTTTCTACACCTTGCAGATCGACAAACTCACGAATTTTCGATGTGTGATATTTAGCAGTCATACCCTCGAGATTATGTTCCTCTACCCCAGAACCATTATCACTAACTTCAACTGACTCCAAGCCCTGATCTCGTAACTTGACTTCAACTAGCGTGGCGCCGGCATCAATAGCATTTTCAACAAGCTCCTTTACAGCTACGGCTAAGCTCAGCACCACCTGAATTAAATTTAATTATAAACAATCAAATTAAAGCTCAATTTTCATTTACCTGACCAGAACATATTTTGTGTACAGTATCTTTGGTTATAGCCTTAATGGAACCCGAATCTGCTGTTGTTGGAGCTGGTATTTCTACAGTTTCCTTATCTGCCATGACAAGCTTTTATTATATTTTTTAAAATATGAATTTAGTTTCAAAACAGCTTAATGCAATTGCAATTAAAGCGCGAAAAGGAAATTGTTATTAAGAAAGAGACCCTTCGTTTGTTTGTGAGCGAAAATTACTCATTATGAACTTAAAACACTTTTTAATAACAATGCACGAATAAAAACAATCAAAATTTTTGGAAAACGTAAATCGCAAAAGTAAATGAAAATCGGAGCAGGTGATGCAAAAACGCGACCGGCGACTAACAAAGGAAAAGGAAATTGTAAAAGTGCATTCTATGAGCGATGGACGATATTTACGAAATTTCGTAGAAAACATTGATTTGGTTTATGGCAACAACTCGCCTCGGTTAACTGTTCGTTCTGGCACTATGTAACATAGGCGTACATGGTTTTGAAGTGAAAAATATCGTTTCCATTCGATATTTTGGCGATAGCTAAAAAAATCGGTACAATCGTAATTTAACGGACATTTAATTTATATTTTTTGTTATCTCGACACTGGGCGGCCTTCCTATTTTTATACTCTTGCAAAAAGAGTATATTAACTTTGTCATGAAGTTTGCAACGCACAGAAGGAGACAGCACCGACTATATAAACTAGACGAGTTCATGTCCGTCTGTTTCAATACCAACTGCGGGCTCAGTTTAAACGATATCGAAAAAATTGAAACGCAGAAAATTTTCTTATTATTGCAGGCAGTTTGTATGTAAAATCCAGCATGATCGGATAACTATAGCATATAGCTGCCATAGGAACGATCGGTCAAAAATGAGGTTTTTGCTCAATAAACGCCTTGATTTTAAAGCTATCGCATCAATTTTTGCACAAGAACATCTTGGACGTAAATTAAGACACCCTACAAAATTGGTGAAGATCGGATAATTATAGCATATAGCTCCCATAGGAACAATGCTTGCAGGAGTATATAAGTTTCAGCAAAGCTGAAAATAACTCTATTACTGGTTATAATTTATTTTACTAAAATCACAGTCATTTTTATTATAACTAATGAATATTTATAGTATTTATTCTTTTTTTGATTTCGTAAAATTGAGATATTTTTTCATGATATCAACCCAAAGTGTAAATTATTACTCCCAATCAAATAGTATTACTTTTAAGCAACCAACATATTTATTCAACATAAAAAATTACATAAATTGTAAGAAATAATTCTACGTATGTATCAAAATTAAGAAATAAGTATAATATGGTTAATCTTTGTCTGAAATTGTGATGATGGAAATAACGAGTTTATGTATAGCTATAGCTAGTCAAATATTTCTAAAAGTATATTGAAAAAACAGTAATAAATAAATGTGGTAAATGTTGAACAAAAAATATATAAAAGCTAAATTAGCATCTAGTCTAAAATAACAATTGCAAAGCCAAAAAATTGCGTAATAGTGTTTTTTAATCGACGGATGATCAATATTGTGAAAAGTGGTGGTCTTATTAATAATAAATTTATAATTTTAATTTATACTATTTACTCTTTTCATTGGCAACAGTTTCCAATTTTTCAATGACTTTCTTCATGTCCACATCCCTGTTGATCTTTAGATACATTGTCTTACGGACCTCATGAAAGGATACCCATGTAGGTAGCTCTTTGGCAACAAGTTTGAGGTGAGCTTCGATTTCTTGAGGACTGAGGCAGGCGCGAAAACTATTTTGGATCCTTTTAATAACGATATCAAGCGGAAGC
Organism: Phortica okadai; assembly: GCA_034638295.1. Taxonomy (NCBI): domain Eukaryota; kingdom Metazoa; phylum Arthropoda; class Insecta; order Diptera; family Drosophilidae; genus Phortica; species Phortica okadai. The sequence continues at coordinate 12,479,323 of CM067851.1, read as the reverse complement.
ACACCTTTTCGCTCGCTGATGAATATATTGCGTAAGTGGCGCGATAGTTCCGGCAGACGTGCATATTTTGTGGCTTCCTCGTCCTGTGACGGCCGTCGTGTCATTGCATCAAGTGCTTTAGCGGCTTGCTTTGCACGTATTTTCTCAATTAGTGACTTGGGCAGACCTTTGAGGAGATTAGAGGTGGCGTCTAATTGCGGCTGTGCTGTAACGACATCATCTTTACAAATACTTGGTGGATCATTGGGCATAACAATTGGATTTTTTGATTCTGTGATATGCTCAACTTTTGTGTTGCTGCTATTATCTGTACTTTGTTGAGTTAATTTTTCGGCGGCATTTCGATCCGACTCCAGTTTTGCTTCGTAACGTTCCATGGCACGCTCCATTGGTGTAGCACAATTAAATAGATTACGTGCTGTCGAAAGTATATCACGTGCTGACGAATATTTCTCTACGTTGGGCGGCTGTGGCAACTGTCCGTGTTCAATATCGGGACAAGATTCCAAATCAAAGTCTGGATGCCAACGCGTCACTTTATTTTTCGGAATAGAGAGTGGTGGATCCATTGATTTTAAGAACTTGTCGTGTTCATCTTTTACACGTTCAAGCAATAGATTATAGAAACGCTGCATACGTTCAGTCATAATATGTGGATTCATGGATTTCGTCTCAGCCGAAGCAAGAATATTATCCTCGTCAATTTTCTTTCCTTTTTCTTCTTCAGGCGATACCTCAACATTGGGACTGATCACAAGTTGGAAGTAATCTGCCTTTGAAGTGGAACCATAATTACGCATTTTCATTTGGGAAAATATGAAAGCCTCCGGATAAATATATTTGATCTGTGCAAGATGAGATTCACCAAAATTTTTGCGTAACATACGCTGAACAGCAGGTTTAAGTTTTTTAAAAGTGATGCATTCCTTCCGATTGTGAAACATGGCGCAAACCGAGTCCAGGCCCTTGAAAATCTCATACAAATAGCGATATTTAAAGGGCATAGCTAGCTGACCGGGTTTACTGGTTTCGGCAAGGCTCATGAATCGCTGATAAGCTGGTGGAACGATCATCTTCGAGGGTGAACCATGCTTGGCCGGACTGAAGAGCACACGTTTGGACACGTCCGTGTGCCGTGGTGACATAAGCTCATTTTTATCCGGTGTGGGTGGCGGTAGTTTTGTGGGCGTTTTAAAAGTTTTTGAAGGGCTGCAATTCGAAATAAGAGCGAAACATAATTAAACCAACATATTTCAAGATCATACATTGCAGTACACAAAATGACATTGGTCAGAGGAGCTTTCTTATCGCTTTTAAGATTTATGTTCATTTTTTTAGTTTTCATTCTTTAATCTTTGCAAGTATATTATAAGTCAGATTTTGTCGTTTACACCAAGTTGGGTTTCTTATCTTTGCTACCCTTGTAGAACGACCGTTACAAAAATAGTTTGCGCTACCTGCGTATACAAACAGACCCTTGTATCGTCTCAAAATTCCTATAGAGTTGCAATCAAGAAAGGAAAAACAACCCTCAAATAGAGTGCAAAGGGTACGACGTTTCCACATAACTATGGACATAAACAGAATTATTTTATATTTGGAAACTATTTTTTTTTTTGTTCTTTTTTGTTTAGTGGACACATGCACATACATACATACATATGATGTTAAGGGCATGGAAATGCAGCGCCGTTACCCGCTTGGTAACATTTCAATTTCAAGTACTTTCAGTCCAAACTTTTCAAAGAGTCAGCCGCACTATGCAAAAATGCAATGCAAGCAGAAGCACTATGAGCCATGAATAACACACGATGACCTCAATTGCTGCTGAACTGGTCAAAATGTGTGGTATTGATGTTACCGGGTTTTTAGCGTTTATTTACGTTCTTTCTAGGTCATACATCGTTGGGGCAGGCTATTTAATTCATTCATTTTTTGTTTAGTTTTTGTGATACGTACCTTGTAAACACCTCCAATTCAATTGTGTCAAACTCTTTCAGTTGCACGACCGGTACCTTTTTGGCTGAACTGGGACCCGCCTCACGTAGACGTCGATTACGTTCTTCTTGTTCCTTACGTTTCTTTTCTAATTCTTGTATGCGCGTCAAGGACGCTTTCAGTTCTTGCAACTTTGCGCTACGGGAGACCTTCGATTTGACTTCATCAAAGGTTAACTCCTTCTTGACCATGCTTTTCAATTCAGCTTTTTTGATGGGCGTTGAGTCTTTGATGATTTGCTTGGTTGGTGTCTTCATGCCGCGCTGTACATTTGTCGTATTGTTTTTCAATGCAAATGCTTGGTCTAATTTAATGGACGTGGTTGGCGTCTGTTCATTGATAAGCTGCTTTGAGGGCGTTGGTGGTTTCTTGCGTGGGGACAGTGGTCCTTTCTTGATAAACTGTACAAGTTTTTGTTGTTTGATGTTATGTTCAAGTTTTGAAATCTTTTTGGGAAAAAGTTCTGTTTGCTCGGTTTGTTGTACACCAATGCGTTTAATGGTACGTCCAGAGCGTGTCCGCATACCAGAATTGGTTGCTTTAATTTTAGCGACGTCATCGTCCTGGTTATTGGTTGTTGGAGCATCTAACTCGGCTGACGTTGGTGCCAGCGACACTTCTGTATTGTCTTGTAGTTTCGCTGCTTGAGCTGGTTCAATAAGACGCTGCAAGCGTTAAAAAAATAATATAAAAAAAATTACCAAATTTCTTCGAGAAATGTGAAAACATCACTTAAAAAAAAAAGAAAATCACAAAATGGATAACAAAGGATATATAGTTTTGACAAACCAGTTTGTCTTAATTATTATGTACCCAAATGTATATGTATGCGTGTATGCGATAAGATCCATTCATGAGGGTACACATGGATTTAAGCAAACGCTCACGCACACAGATATACACAAACACGGGAAATGTATAGTTTTCCATTTTCCTTTATTTATTAAATAAAAATCGCCGTGAAGAAAATTGGAGACACTTACTCTATTTTTAATTGATGTAACATCGTCAACAGCCGCGCGTTTGCGATTGCTGAAAAATGCTGCTACTGAAGGCTGGGACATTTTGTATCTATGAGTGTGTCTGAATTTATATCTATAGTTTTTTTAAATACTTTTACTCTGCGCACGTCTGAATAGATAAAGATTTTGTAGTTATATTAATTTAAGTCAATTGTTCTTTTTCACACACACGTTGTATCTTTGTCCAGCTCAAATGGTAACTGGCGGGAAGCTAGTTTAAAAGTAATGCGGTGTCGACGTCTACGCTAACGTCGCTGCTCAGAAGACGCGCCAAATTTTCGCGCCTTGAAATTCTCAGTGTTGTTATTGTTTTTAGCTGATTGACTGCAGTACTAGTGTTATGCAATACCTATATCATAACCGATCACTCGAACCGATATATTTGTCAGTTGTCAGTTGGCAACGCCATTTAATGTGGGTCGTCGTCGTAGTCGAAATCGGAAAAACGAAAATGCGTAAATAAGTGCATTTAGAACGGTAAAATATGTGCGTTAGTCGATAGTTTGCTTGTTCAAGCAATGTGAGAAATCGACACTGTAAGTTAAATATGTTTTTACGGATATCGCGTCCAACTACGTCATTCTGCAAAAATAATAATCACGACTGTCTGACAATGATGTTGGCAACGCTGTAGCCTGTTGAGGGAGCGAGAGAGTAAGTTTGAGCTCAAAGTGAAAAGGTATGAGCGAGTGCAATGTTGTCCCAATTAGAACAGGCTGCAGTCTTGCCAACTGTCGCTAGGCAGTTGTATGTTTTCTGTGGAAATAAACGTTTTAAACGTATAATGTATATTTTTTTATACTGATAAAAGAATGAAGTTGTTAAAGGTTGTTTTAAACGAGTGCGTGAGGTTTTTCGAATTCTTTGTTGATTTCGTGCAACAAAATCAAGCAAAATAAAAATCCATTTGGCTGTAGTATCACAAGTTGGCAGCGCCTTAAAAATTTTTGCTCGTTTGCTTTTTGTTTGATTTCTACTACGAGTCGTCTAGTGTGCAATTTTTCTAACAAGATTCGCTATAAAACCAATAAAAACAACAGTTCTAAGAGCATTTTTTTTTATAATTAAACAAAGCTGTAAAGAGTCAACTAGTAATATGTTTCATTTTGGCAGTTCTTTTAAAATTTGATTTGCTTTATAATTTTTGTGCAGAAAGTGCGAAAATCAAACGAGAAGTGCGAGTAAAAAAGAAGAAGAGGTAGCAAGTAGCAGTTGCGTTAAAAAAAGCAGAACGACTACAATTGGCGAGGACAACTACAACAACTACGACTACCACGAGCACGAGTATAACCACGAATGTAATCGACTTTGGTTTAATTTCGTCGTAAAAAAGGCGTAGACTGTCTTTGCAAAGCGCACGCAACGCATCCAGACAACATCAAACAGAATTGCAATTGTTGTCTTGTAACAATAACAGCAGAAACAATTTGTTTTAACTAAAATGAATTCAAAAGCTGACGTCAACCGTCGAGTCTTGGCCATACAAGCCAAAAAGAAACGTCAAAAGGGGAACAAGAAACGCGGAAAGCAGAATGGTGTAAATGTACAACAGGAAAACCAACAATCGCAACAGCAGCAGCAGCCGTCAACAATATCAGCAACAAAAAAAGCAACGGAAACGGGACCTCAAGCACCGGATAATGCTAATAATAGCTATTTGGATGGCACCAACAGTGATAATGGGGCCAGCAGTGCACTAAAGTCCTTTGACGGCTGTGCGCCATCGACATCGAGTGATTCTGGAAAAACTTTGAACGAAAGTAGTACTGTTAGTTACAACAAGGCCAGGTATAGCCCTGCTTCAAAACAAAAGCAACAAGCACAACCGAAACAACAACAGGAAGAGCAAGCGTTTTTATTGCCACATGAATTGCCAGATCCACCGCGAAGCTCTTCCAATGACACTGAAAACTCGCTTGTTAACAGCGATATCGAAGAGCAAGAACTACCGGAAGATTATTGCAAGGGTGGTTATCATCCAGTTAATATTGGAGACTTATTTCAAGGTTAGTGTGTGACTTTAATGTCATTAAAAAAGAACATTTTTCTTATATGCGATAAACATTAGATCCTGCCTTTTATTGTCCATTGGCCATTGACTTTTGTTTTATTGTTGCTTATGAAATGGTTCTTTTATATATGTTTTTTCTTTGTTAAAAGTGATCTAATTATGTATAAAATTTCATTCCATAGTTTCCCAGAACAGCAAACAATAATGCACGTAATAATTAAATTGTAAATTGTATTTTCATACTGATTGTGTCCGTTGTGCTGTGCTGTGTTGTGTTGTGTGACAATCTGCACCTACGCGACCGATGGGTTTATTATGCCACAAAGTACAATCTACCATAGTAATATTTACAATGTATGTATGCATGAATGTACGATGAAGCTATTGTTCTTGTTACTGTATGTTAGTTTTGTTGCCATTGGTTGTCACAATAACAGCAACAACAACAGGTTGTATCTATGTATCTTTCATAGTTCTTTGCTCTTCATGTGTAAAAGCGTCCATGTTGGTTTGTCTGTAGAGGTCGACAAGGGTTGTTTCATCACCTATGGCTGATGCTGGCGTTTCAGTTAATATTGAAAACGTTGCTCTTGATTCCTTTTTAAGCTTCAATAGACATTCGAGTTTTTATTGAGGTTGTGGCTTCCCCCCTTTTATGCACACCCACAAATATACCTACATGTTAACAATTCGTCAGCATCATCCTCATTATTAACTTCATAACATATTCGTACATGTTTTTCAAAGCTTTGCGTATGTGTTTTTTTCTTTGACAAACACCCAAATGACACACAATATTAACTCCCCTTTCATGTTTTTAGTTATTCGCTCCATTGCGTTTTGATGTCTGTAAAAAAATTTGCATATAAGTTGTGTTAAATTTTGTTTGTTATTTATTCTTTTTTTTTTTTTGCAAATTAAGCTCGCCTATATGTATTGATACTGAAGAAAAAAGTCGCTGTAGATGAAAATATTTTAACGTGCGAATCTCAGTTTTTTTTTTATAAATTTGCCCTAAAGCATTGTATTTACTGTTCACTGTAGTTTTAATGTTACTTGCATATCTTATATTTTGTGATTTTTTATCTCTATCCCCGTTAAATCCATTCATGACGAGCAAAATCGTAAATCGATAAGATTTTCATATTTTTTTAACTTTCTTCTGTGCATATGTAAGTACAAAGCACGCTGTAAGCAAAAGTATTCTTTGAGATATGGCATTTTTTGAGGCAATAATTTATTTAAAATACAGCTTGTATCCTTTAAACACATTCATTAAACCTTTGTTGATGTTCAAGATGAGCATATCACAAATTTAAAGTCCTCCGAAGCTAGTGTACTTTATTAAATGACAAGTGTTTTATGTGTGTATATGAAGATGGCACAGATTCAATGTTTCCAAAAATAGCCGAAAATGTATTATTTTTTGCGCTGGGATATGTTTGTTACTTGTGTCGTGGCATTGTCCCTTTCCGTGCTGTTAGTTGCAACAATTTTTAGCTTTTCTGTTGACCCAGTTTTCAATTGAAGAATTTTCTTATTAAAAATTCAAAAGACAAAAGAAAATTGCTAGTTTTTAAAAAATTGATTTTGAAACACCGTTGACCGAACAAAACTGCCACTGGCAATACAATAACGTCAATGGTGATAATGACGTTTACGTTGGAAGATTTCTAATAGTAGTTGCGATTGAGGTTGTTGTGGTTATTGTGGGTAATGTTGGCCAAACTGTTTTCATTAACTACCTGATTCACCGCAAATTGACAAAGAGATAAGTGCCGTCAAACGCAGAATTGTGCGAATTGTACTTGCATACACTGCATGCACATTGTATTGAGTTGCATTTTCAAGTTTACTGGATAGCAACAGTTGTAAACTAACTCAACTGTGAGCGACGTTTGCAACACCATCGATTGTACTCAGTGGGTGTGATTTTGTGTTGTTGTATGTGTGCTTCTGTGTGGGGCATGTGGGGTGGTTAAATTTCAATGTCCGTTACCTTCCATAGCACTTCATACACATTTAATTTGCGATTCGTTGAGTTAATTAAATTTGTGCGGGATGAGATATGTGAATAAAATGTCTGAGTTACTGAGTGATAGCTTGACTGAGCGAAGCGGGTGGTGGTTTGCAAGCTATATGTGATGAGTTGGTATTGCCTGGTGAGCTGAGCTGAGTCGATTGCGGCAATAGTCGAGTGCAGTTTAACAAATCTCTCGACAAGCGACAATTGTCAGTTGAAAAGTATCATTGAAAAGTGCAACACAGTATTTTTAGTAGCTGCGACAGTTTAGTATTCTACTATTTTTAATTAATTGACATTGATAAATTGAAAGAAAAGTGCAATGGATTTTTTGCCTGATTGTGCAAATTTTTGTGATTTTATATTTTTAGATGGTAAGAATTGAAGTTTTAATTGGATTTAGATTAAAATTGAATTTCCATTTAAGAATTTAAAATCAATTGATTTTTTTTATATACAAAACTGTAAAAATTTTGTTTTTCTTATAGGCCGCTATCATGTCATACGAAAGTTGGGCTGGGGTCATTTCTCTACGGTTTGGTTGTGCTGGGATTTGCAGGAGAAACGCTATGTGGCCATTAAAATTGTAAAATCGGCAAATCATTTTGCTGAGACAGCTAAGGATGAGATCAAAATACTCAGATCAGTGCGCGACACTGATCCCACAAACCCGCGTCGTCAGAAAACTGTTCAAATGTTGGATGATTTTCGGATTACCGGCGTCAATGGTACGCATATTTGTATGGTTTTTGAAGTGCTTGGCGATAATTTATTGAAGCTTATACGTAAGTCGAATTATCGTGGCATACCGATTGAAAATGTCAAGTCGATAACGCGTCAAGTACTCGAGGGTCTGGATTATTTGCATAGATGTTGTCAGATTATACATACTGACATTAAACCCGAAAATGTGCTATTGTGCGTTGATGAACCACATGTACGTTCTCTGGCCAATGAGGCTACAAACTTATTTGTTATGAAATCGAAAATGTACCCGTCATTGGTAAGTCGTGCGCCAAAGGAGTATCGTGAACCGCAAATCACTGGCAAAATGAGTAAGAATAAGAAAAAGAAATTGAAGAAGAAAGCCAAAAAGCGAATGGAACTGTTTAAAAAGCAACGCGAATTCTTGGAGCAAACCACTACCGGTACAGAACAAGATGCTGGTGAAGCTTGCAGTGTAAGCGGCAATGGCGACGGTCAACGTGGAAAGGCTGGCTCAGAAAAAGGTGTTATATTATGTTCTCAAAATGTGGCGACGCCCGATGGTCTGCAAAATGGTGATGCTGCATCCGAATTGGATGAAACTGAGGCATTAAATACTTCAGACGTGCGCGAACTTGCAGAAGCTGATGTGGATGGCGATGATGAAGATGGTGGTGAGTCGAATACCAATTCACCGAAGAAACATGGTGTTAGTGAAGCAGAATGTGAGCATGCCGTTGTTGAGAAGCCCAAAAAGAAAAAGAAAAAGAAGAATAAGAGTAAGTAACACACATTTGAAGATTTGGGTAGTTATATAGTATAAACTGTTTTTGATTTCTTCATAGATAAAGTTAACCAACAACAAGCACAGGAAAAGCAACAAAAAGAAAATTCGCCAAGTAGTGGTGACAGCAATACAATTAAAGGAGATGTGCCGGAGTCGACTAGTAGCTCATCGAATACACTTAAAGGACAATCAAATGATGGTGCTCAGAAAAAGCAACATAATAAACATAAGCATCAACAACAGCAACATAATCAGTCTCTGCAAATGAACAACGTTAAAAACAATAACAATTCCAATGTGAAACAGAACTCTAATAACAATCAGAAAATCTCAAGTAATTCACATGATGCTATCGCAACTACGACTGCTACGTCAACAATAACTGCAACAAGTCCAAATAAGTCACAACAACAACAACAAGAACAACAGCTAAGAAATGATCCCTATTTAAATAATGAGACATTGCCGCCAATACCATTACCACCTGCCAAAACTAAACGAATGAAAAAAGATCCCGCACTTGAGCCTTGTGATTTGCAAGTTAAAATTGCCGATCTCGGCAATGCTTGCTGGGTTGACAAGCATTTCACCGAAGACATACAAACTCGACAATATCGTTCGTTGGAAGTTATACTCGGTGCCGGTTATGATACGTCCGCCGATATCTGGAGTACCGCTTGTATGGCGTTTGAGTTAGCTACAGGTGATTATCTATTCGAGCCTCATTCGGGTGATAATTATTCACGCGACGAAGATCACATTGCGCATATAATAGAATTATTGGGACCCATACCGCCGCATATAATATTTCGCGGTGCATATGCGACGCACACATTCAATCGACATGGCGAATTGCGTAATATAACTGGACTGAAGCCATGGGGACTGGTTGATGTGCTCGCTGAGAAGTATGAATGGCCACAGCAGGAGGCTGAGGCTTTTGCTGATTTCCTAAAACCAATGCTTGAATTTGATCCGAAAAAGCGTTCTACGGCTGCACAGTGTCTGCAGCACTCGTGGCTCAGATAAGATACGATGCACCATTGTTGTTGGCCGCAAGTGCCGGCAACAGCAGCAGCAGTCGCAGCAAGATTGGCAACATTTTTTACATCTTCACCGTCATCGTCCTCCTCAGCAGCTGTTGCGACAACTGCATCCACAGCGACAGCAGCTTCTGCATCAATATCAGCATCAGCGGCAACAATGTCATCGTTATCCTTTGCATATCCTTCGACATCACGAGCCGCAGCGGCTGCGGCTTCAGCTGCGTCCGCTGCCGCTACAGCTGCAACAGAAACAACACCAACAGCAACATGTTTATGCACATTAACACCATGGAATAAAACAATATCGGCACCACCCTCACCATTGCCACAAAAGATATGCACATCCGCCGTCATGACCGACGAGGCCATTACAATCAGCCGAACAGCCCCCGCCTCACCAGTTGTCACGGAGCGCGCTAGATTGAATACAACCATACTGAAATTGAAATCTCAAAAGCTTTTCTGGCGCAAGACGTTTCGTCGCGTCTTCCAGCGTCGAAAGTGAATTTCTTTTGGCGACACTAATATTGCAAAATGTCTTCGATGCGCTTGCCATACTGACGGCTGTGCCGGCAATATGAATGATGCTAATTTATCAATAACTAAATGAAAGTCATAATTAAAAAAAAATAAATAAATAAAAATAATTAATGTAATTACTAATGCGAAACTCTAACAAATAGTTTCAAATAATTTCAAGCTGTTTTTAAAACATAATTTCACACTTTGCCCAATGAATAATTTCAATCGTTTTGATTTTGTTTTTAATTTAGAATTGAGACATTTTCTTAAAGCTTAAAGCAACTTTTCCTCACTTGGCGTATGTGTTAACGAAAAATAATAAAATAAAAAAATGAAATGGATGTAAAATTAAATTGTATTTTAGTTTTTTTTTTTTTTTTTGTGCAATACCATGACACACCTTAAGAAATTCGCAAACTGTTGAAGCGGTTTTCTGTTTAAATATCAATAATGATTTTCAATCAATGTCTTGTGCGTGCTTTTTTTTTTTTTATTTTATTTTTTTTATAAATGATCTCAATTGAACGCACTGCGTTACAATTATAGAAATCAATGTCTTAAGAAAAACAGTTGTTATTTCCGTTTGACTTACAGCAAGAATTGTTTCGGTTTTTTGTATTTAGTTAGTTCGGGCAAACCAAGTTGTTTTCTTGTTGTGCATTACAGCACTTTCAAGTACACATATTGTTAGACTTTTTGTAAACCACATTAATTATGATGATGAGTCTTAACTACAAACAAAAAAAGAAAAATACAAAGTTAAATCAAAGTTTAAAATTCAAATGAACTAGCAAACATATTTTGAGAACCTGCCAAAAAAAAAAAAAAAATAAAAAAATGATAAAACATAAAAACGAATACACACAATTTTTAAATAATTGCAATGTTAATATTGTTAACAAACTAAGCGAACTATGCATACTTATATATACATACATATATGAAGTAACAATAATTTTTAAAATCATACACTGATTGATAAATTAAGAGAAGGCGAGTTTTAAATAAACCATATAATAGTGACTTTTTCAAAGCAAAATTTGTAATAACGAATTTTTATAAAATACAAGAAATTTAAATATTCGATTGAAGAGCTAACGAAATTCTGTGGCACATCGTTGAAACAATAATTTTGTAAAACTCGAAGCAATATTTTTGTTTTCAATTTATAATCTAACATTGGAGAAAAAAAAATGATTACACACACATTTGCAGTAACAATACTAAAATTAAACAGTAAACAATAATTATTTATTTCTTGTGCTAAAGAATAAATGGGTCGGCGGTGCAACACAGCTTTCAAATTGTTTTTTCTATTTGAAGTGAAGCGATGAAGCATAAAATATGCTATGACAATGAGAGTTGTCTAGTAACATTGTCGGCGATGCGTGTGTTAATATATTTAAATACATATTTAACAATAAAATAAATTAGTTGTTTATTTAATTTTTGTGTTAAATAATGCTAAATGAAATTAATAAAAAACAACTCCAAACTTGCGAAAATTCAATAGAAAATAATTTGTAATATTGATTTGTAGTATTGAATTTAAGAAGAATATTTATGAATTCAAATAAAATTGAAATAGACATAAAGAGTATACAAAAAAAAAAAAAGCCGAAAACACCAATTAAAGTAATAATGACAGACACCAATTTTATTGGCAGTGTTAGTTAATTGAATAAATAAATATAAATATATTTAAAGCAAAACTAGTAAATATTAAATAAAAAAAAATAAAAAAAAGGAAGAAAAAAGAAAAAAAAATAAAAGTTTAGCAAGACAGCTGAAATTAGCACAGACACTTACTAATAGAAAACAAAAAAACACTGAAGGAAATTAAAATATATGAAATTAAAGAAGCAAAGATACAATACTAAAAAAAAAAATTAGTTAGAACAAGTGTGTTGTTAGTTACATATGTCAATGCCATGGAGTGAAACACTATCTGAAACAAGTTAAAGTGCACATTACACTACACTACACGCAACTTGAAAATTAACATACTTAAATAAAACCAAAATTTAAAATTGAAAAGTAAAAAATAAAAATAAAAAAAAAGCAAAACCTTTTTATAAAACTTTCAATTGCATACGTTATAAGGCAACAGTCAGCAAATTACAAAAAAAAAAAAAAAACCAAAAAAGAAATAATAAATTAAAGGCCACTGCTTAAGGCATACCTATAAGATACTTTTGAAAGACCGAGAAAATGATTTATTTAAACAATTGAAAATCTTTTGTGTAGACTTGAACCATCGTAACAAATAATAAATTCGATATTAAAAAAATGTATACACACAAAAATGCACTTAACAGCCCACACATACACATCGGATACAGTGAAATTGATTGAAAAGTTGGCATTAAAATTGTATAGGCTTTGCACAGTTTTCAGTAAAAGTAAGTTATGTTGGCTTCCAAAATATAAAAGATTAATTGAATAAAATATCAAAAATTTGTGAACAAGAGATACAAAATGAGAATATGAAACTATTGAATTAGGATTAATTCCTTTAGCATGAAGCCAAAGTTCAGTTCAGTTGATTTTTAAATTAATGCATTATCCGAAACGAGCATATTTGTTTGATGTTGTGTAATGAATATACAAAAAAAGAAGAGAAACAAAGAAATGAAATTATATGAAAAACTAAGAAAAATTAATATTCAATAATTATTATTAATATCGTATATGCTAAGTGGCCTTATATATAATTGGTTCTATTCACCGCAAATGCATACATAATTAACAATTAATTGCAAATCAAACAAATTTAAAAAAAAAAATTTCATCATGCAAACACATTAAATACTTAAATACAACACACAAATAAAAACACACATTTACATTTGAAAGCTTGTAAAGTTGATAAAATGAAAACGATTTCGAAATGTTTCAAAATCTGAGAGTAAATCGCAATGAGAGTTTATGAAAATTTTGGCGAATTTGCCAAAAATCCTTGAAAAAAAAATGCAGACTAAATGTTAACAAAATAAAAAAAAAAAAAAACAAAATATAAAGTTTGAAAAGATAAAGCTTAAGAGAAACGTTAACGTAAAGCTTAGTAAAACATGCAATTATACATACAAACATACATACATACACATATGCAAACAAATATTGTAAACCCGAAGCCCAGTGTCAAGCAGCGTTGAAACTGTAATGTAATTTGAAGCATTATCATCAGCAACCGTAAAACTTATTAACTAATAATAAAAAAGTTCTGATGAAATATGCAGTAAAAAAGACATGCAACTTGCAAGAGAAACAAGATTATTATTTATTGATGTAGTTATAAATTAAAAAGTAAATAAAAACAAAAACATAAATAAATAATATTAAAAAAAAAATACTATTATTGGTTCGCTTGAATTTTATGGACATGGATTTACTTGCAAGTTTTAAGGGAAATAAATGTATTAAAAACTCTTCTTCTACTATGCGTAAGGGAACTTTAAATTCTATGGAATTATCAACAAGGAGTCCGATCCTAGGTGGAGCTGATTTATTTATGTTTATTAAACTCTTCATCTTATACTTTATTTGTTTCTATTTTTATATGTATGCATTAACTGATTTTTATGTTAGTAATACACAAATGATTCTAGGGTCATGAATCTTTCGATTATGGTTATTTTTCGAAAAAAAAAAAAATTATCTTTCACATTACCGTTTATATAAATCATAAATTTCATGTTAAAGTCTTAACAAATATTAAAAACAAATATACATGCATATACATATAATCACTTCTCTCCAGATCCTTGGGATGTACCCTGTAAGGAGACATCCCCTGAAGATTTCCAGTAACCATTGCGACAGGTGCTCGCTCATCGTTTGCAAAATGGCTCAAAATGGTCATCCGGTCCAGCTGATTTGTTGGGATAGAACGACTTTATAGCCCAACAATAAAGTCTTAACAAATATTAAAAACAAACATGCATGTACATATAATCATAAATTTCTTTTTATGACGACCAAATTTCATATAAAATCTAATTCTGTTTTTTATTATGTGTGTGTTTTAAATGGTTTCTTGCGTTAAATAGCTGTCATTGTAAAATTGTACACTCTTGGCATCTAATTGCCTTTATCAACATTAAAGGCAAACTGACAAAGTGTTGAAATGATAAATGGCTAACTTAATTCATTATTTTAATAGGCTGAGTAAGTCTAGAATAGCAAGACGCACGCACACACACACAAATACATACGTATGTACAGAAAGTATTCAGATATGCCGACATCTAGCTGACAAGCTAAGACGGACAGACGGTATTCAAGAACCCTAAAAGTCGACTTTTTCTGACAATGACAATGTTCTTATGTGTGCGTGTAAGAATGTGTCTATCGGTGTTAATTTATGATAGGAAGCTGTTAGAATAATTTGCTATCATTTATGATTTTTTTTGCTTTTTTTCCCTTTTTCTTTTTTGCACTTCAATGCTCGCTTCTGAGTGACTCAGTGTGCGGGAGCCTTTTTAATTGGCAACAGTTAAGTAAAAATAAAAGTAATTGCATTTAAAGATTTTAAAATTGTTTGGCAGAATTTAAGAATAAATACACAAAATACACAAATCTCATGACCTTCAACTATCATTTTTTTGTCTCGTGTATATTTCTTAAGTGCAATGTGAATGCGTCGAAAGCATGTCAAAAGAAAATGTCATACTTACTTGTCCAAACAATCATTTATAATTTGATTTTTCTTTATATTTACAGTTGTATTAAATTGCACTCTTGGAACTTTAGTTGCGCACAGAATAATTTGTTATGAAAACAGTTGTTGTTTGTGTCAATATTTATTTATATCCTTCTCTTGTCCTGTGCGAGTCTGTGTGTTTCGCTAAGCATTGAGCTCATAAAATTGACAATGGTGACATATGTACGTATGTTATTCATGGATGAGTACTTCACAGTGAAGGCCGTTCATGTACGAGTGGGTGTGCATAGTGTCTGTATAAATGTAAGTGCATTAAAATTTCATACAAAATGTTGTCATGTGCGTGTCTCTAGTTTATGAATTCACATTGCTCATACGCAGTGTGTCAGTTTATTTGCAACTGTCACGTTTGGCGACCAAGCACATGGTCAGCAGTTAAATTGAATTCTCATTTTTATTATGCATCAAATGTTTTGTTCTTTTTTGTTTTGTTATCTTCTACAATAAGCAAAAGGGTTGATCTTTACAGTCATTTCCGCATGTTTCTATGTATGAGGTTGTTTATTTGATTTGCCTTTAAATTTTTCAACAATTTGTGTACAAATAATTGAGTTGACTTTTTAGGAAATTGTTGCATAAAACTTTGGCTTACTGCAGTTGATGTTGATAGATTGTGTTAGCATGTATAAATTCTTTTGTACCGACAACAAAAAGACTTTTCAAATGCCGTCTTGTGTCATTACTCTGAGCACTGTGAGTCTTTTAGAGCTTGAACATTTTCCTTTTAAATTTTTTTCTAACATTCTGAGGCAAGATTACTGTGGAATAGGTTTTTCATATTTTTATATATCATGTTTATTTTGTGTGTTGCTTACTGTCAATAGCAGCGGTAAGCCTTATTATGTTTTAATGTCTTTGTGTTTTCACCAACATAAAAATTTATATAATTTTGCTTCAACGGAATACTGTGAAAGAATTTTTAAAGCCTTTTGTCTTTAAAAAAATAAAGAATTTTGCTCAAACTACGAGCGCCGCTGAACAAAGTAATTAAAAGTCCGTATTGAAACTTTATAAAAGGTTTATACCATTTTCATTTATTTATTTAGCAATTAAAGAAGCTGCCTTAAAAAAAAGAAATAAAAGTTCACTTAAAAAATACACGACTTAAAATGTTTTTAATACAAATTAATACGATTTTCTGGTTGAATAAAGAAACAGACGAAGTTGACGGAAAATTTGCGGATTGTTTTTTGAAACATAATTTTGAAAAGTTAAACAAATTGAAAACTTTAGTTTGCGCATGTTTTGCGATTGACGACAGACTTATTCAAGAGTTTTTGGCTGATATATAACAATCAAAGAAACCATGAGTGAACAATGCACAGCGGTAAAATTCAAAATTGAAAACAAGTAAAATGGATTTTAACTAGTGAGAATTGTTTAAAAGTTGGAATAAAAACAGAATTTCATGTAAGAGGACGTTAAAAGTTTTCCTGAATGAACTTCAACAATTTTGAATGCCATTTATGTAAGTCTATGTGTGTGTGTGTCACTGTTTTGTGTGCGGCTCTTCAAGCTGTACAAAACAATGACAAAAATACAAACAAAATACAAAAATAAAGGTTCTTTTAGCTCTAACGAAGCGCAAACGATTATTCAATTTAAGTGTAGAAAAGCAAATTTATAAAGTGGCTCAACGGTTGAAGTAATACTTGAATCACTTTCAGCGGCAATCGTCATACAGCAATGAAATGACAGTGGCTGTGACAGTGGCCAAAGGACATAGAAATGTCATTTAAGTGCGAAAAATGAGCACAAACTGTGTGACACCGACTGAACATTGACTGACAGACGTTAAGCACGCCAAACTTGACCGGCTTAGTTAAGGCTTAAATAGAGTGCCGGCAGCTTGATTCAGATTGGTAAATGTTAGTTTAAAAACACTGTGTAGAAACTTTTTATTTGCTGCTTGTGTTAAAGTTGCTTGGGTAAGCAATTTTAACCTAAGCATTGTTTCCAGATGTTTATTTTTTATAAAAAATACTTGATATTTTTTTTTGCTTTGTGTATAGCTTCAATTAAAAATAACAATTTGCATTTTTCAGGCTTGAAAGGTCTCTGTGTGCCTAACATTGTTCAGCAAGAGCTTTTAAATCATTTGACAGTCAAATAATTTGTGCTAAAGCAAATTTCATATGACAAAAAATTAAACTGATTGAAATTGATATGTCTCTCACACGTAAACCAACAACTACGTAACTAGTTTGTATACACAAAAGCAATAATAGTAAGGCCTGAACAGTAGTAGATACAAACTGAAATAAGATATTATTTAGACAAAATGATGGTTTGTCCTTTAAAGATATAAGCATAAATATTGTTATGACAAAAAAAAATTTGATTTTTAATTTAAATATATGTATATGTATAAGGTTATTCATATTGCTATGCCAATATTAATTAAGTATTTGATAATTTAATGAATGAAAACCAAATGGGGTTGCATTGTGCTCCGAAATACGAAGCCAAATCAATTACTAACGTAGACAATTAAGATGAAGACTTTTTAATAAAAAAAATGTGGAAAATTGCGGCAAAGCGGTTTTAGATACTTTACGCAAATATAAACTGTAAGGTGTTTTTAATCTTCATGCTTGTTGTTTTTCAACGTGTTTGTGGTTAACAGCTTGCCAAGAAATAAGAATAAATAGAAGGAGAAAATAATAATAAACAAAGTGAAATGGAATATACAAACTGTGGCCTGCAATTGAACGCTTTAACGCTGCGGGTTAACGATGTTTAATTAAAACGGAAATTTTTGCTTTGTTGTGTGAGTCAACTAATTGGTTTGCTTTTTTATGCCCGTAATATTCCAATAAACACTAAAGTAAATCAAAGTGTAAATAATAGCTCAGAGAAAAAAATATTGACCTTCATTTGTAGTGTATAAACCTCACAAAAAAAAAAAATAATTCAAAAAAATTGTACCTTACACGCAAACTTTCGAAGTATCTTGAATTTATTAACTCAGCTTTCCTTTTATTTATTTAAGGTGCATTATCAATGCTATAAGAGTATATATGGCAAAAATGTTCTCTTTATGCAATTTTACTTATCATTAAGCATTGTGTGTGTGTGTGGCAACAAGTGTAAGCCCTTTGTGCGGATTTTTGAAGTTACAGGGTATCTCGAAGTCGTGTACTTTCGGTTGTTGCGTTTTTTTCTTTTTCTTTTATATCGTGTTTTTGACAATTAATTTTCTATTAAAATCGCAATGTGGTTTCAATTGATTGTGGTTACATACACTTTCAATAATATTTTCAAAGAATTTTCCTACGAGAGAACATTTGAAAAAAATTAAAAAAGAAAGAAAAGCTTAGAAAAAAGAATATCTCATTTACATGTAAAAGTTGAAAAATACCACAGAGGGAATAACCAAAAAAAATAAATTGTAATAATAAAAATTGTCAGAAAAACACAACAAACGAAAAATATTAAAATATTCCAATGTGAAAACTTTCTTTTTATGCAACGCAGTTTCAAATTGTGTTTGTTTTCCCTTTACTTTGGTCATGAATTTTATAATCAGAAAATTTTCGGAAAACCACTTGTGGGAAAATTTACAATGTACTTTTTTGTCTATCACCCCTTCTGTTAAATTTTGGTGAGGAATTCCGCAATTTCCGTCAGCTTACTCGGAAAATGCTAACGGTTCGTTTTATTTGAATTCTCTCTGATTTAGCGTGCTCATTTTCTCTCTTCATTTCATTCACTTTGTTCCTTTGACTGCAGCCGTGCATATTGAAGTGTCGCTTGCATAGTCACAATGACTACAAAACATAAGCCAGACCAAACTAAACCCAATCTGCGCTAACGGTTTCTTCTCCTTACTGTTATACCATATTTCAATTTGCAGCAGAATTGTTCTCAGACCTGCTGTTGATGTTGATGGCTACAGTAAAAAGGACATTGCTTTTGTTGCTTTGCGCTGTTTGCATTTTTAAATTCCGTAACACACAAAAAACTTAAAATTCTGTTTTAAAGTGTGTGTTTTGGGTCCATGTTTTTTTTTATACATATTTGTATATTCTTTAAAAAAGATGATTTTATGTTTAAAGAAAGTATTGTTTAAAGAACGTGGCACGCTTAAATTACTCGCAAAAATTATAAAATAAATAAACATTATATTTTAATTAAAATATTGTTGCTCCTTTAAATATCCTCGAGCCCCTAAAAAAATTCATCTCACCTTTTTCTATTTCATTATATATTTTTTTTCAAGAGACGACATGTTTTTTTCCCCAAAGGAGTCATGAATTTTTGTGGCATGTAGCACAAACTCCGACTTTAATAAACCTTTTAGCACGACTAACGGAAAACAGACAAAAACAATGCTAAATAAATAAATAAAAAAGGTCAAAGAAAGAATTCTTTAGAAAGTTGCGTAGAAAAGGACTCTTGTTTGTGGCTGTGTTGTATGTGTGGCATGTAAAAACTTCACATCAGTCTGGCTGTATGCCATAGGGAAAACAACCTATTGGGAGTGTTTAGCCAGAATAAAAATTAATATGAAATTACATTGTTGTCTTAATAAAGAAAAGAATGTTTAAAAATATGTCACGAATTCGTGCGTGTTGTATTGAAATTGTTTAAAAATTTTTTGAAATGTTCAGGCCATTAATGAAGTTCGATTCGTGTATTTCAGAACGTATTTATAAGCCGTTTTATTACGAGTCTTTCTAAAAGCATATCGTGTTTTAAAAGTTAAAATTATTTTTAAAGACCTTTTTTGTAATTGAATTTTGGAATCTTTAAAATTGATAATCATTTAAGAGAGAATTAAATTTAAAGTTCCCAGCAACTGTCATTTTGCTAAAATGTTTCAGGTTTTCAATTTTCAGGGCGAATTTATCGCTTTTAAGTTTCTTCAATTTATAACATGTTCTAGTCTTGACTTTAATCTTGACTTTTATTGTAAATAAAAATAAAAACTTGAAAGATAGGAGCGATGAGCAACGATGACCGTTACAATACAACAATAAATGAAATTTACACGCATTTGTGCACACGAAATTGAATTAGGCTCAGAGTCACTGGCTGAGTGAGTGAATATCACACGATTAGATTTATGACTTTATTGATTTAACGTACGACATTTATTTGGCATAAATTTAAGTATCTCAACGTCAAACTTGCCTAACATTCAATAAAGTTTTGTATATTTGTTAGTTGCACATTTGGCGTATTGACAGTAGCACATGGCCATAAGATACAATTTTCGATGAGCTTAATTAAATGTTTGTGGTCCTCCTTCAGGTGTGGGCTTGGCAATGTTTGCTTGCAAATTTGTATGTGTGTATGCATTGCAATTTTCTGCCAATTAAGTTAGACCAACAACAAAATAACTTGATGATAGTTTTTGCGCCGAAGGGAAGACGATAAATATTTCGAAAATCTAATTTGTGGAGTAAATATTTAAGTAAATAATATTATTAAATTCATTAAGTAAATGTTGCAAACATTTAACAGTATCGAATTCAATAATAACCTCAACAGGTAGCGATAATATGCTGAATGAATATATTGTAGAAACAGAGGTAACATTTTTACTGGCAATTAAACGTATTTTTGGTATACCATGTTCATTTTATTATTGATAATAAGAAGAGAAAAACACAACCAACAATATACACAATTAAGTCATTAAACGCCCGCTGACATAAAAAAAAAATTGCTCAATGGAATTCATTTGTCGACGCAAACAACAGTTTAATATTTGCACTGGCGACGACCCGAGCCAGCCCCGAATCGAATTGAGTCAAGACACGCCAAACCAATAAAAGTGTATGAACCTAAACAAACAAAGACGCCACGCCGAGCGAAATAATGGCATAAGACATTTTATGCACGAGTATGAGCACGACGTTGGAAAATGTGACTGCCTTGTCGTGTCAGGAAAAAAAAGAAAACAAACTTTTGTTGATGGGCTTTTCACAGAGCGCTTTGAGCTTAAGAAATTTCATCTTGCATGTGCAAAACGGAAATTTGCTGCGAAACAGAAAATGGATGCGAAACACGTACGCTTGCAATGAGTTGAGCTCCGTGGACATGAGTTGAGTTGTTGGTCAGAATAACACAAAAGTTCAAAACAAAAATGAAAAACTCACATCAACAAGTTAAAACTCTTACCGCAAACTCATGTGCTCATAGTACATACAATATGGAAATTACAGTGGCGCTAGTTCGTCCTTTGTGAAGTATAAACTAACCTCCGGCAAGGCAGAAAATCATAAATGTGTACCAAAGAGAAAAGCCACAACCAAAGAGTTATGTGAACAATTTTTGGTTTTCATCATTCTTCGATATAGTGTCATTGTTCAGTTGTATTTTTAGTTTGTTATCGACATGACTAAATTGTGGACTAATTTTTCAGAGAGATGCAGGCAATTTGTAACATATTTCCGAGCTAATTGTCAGAGCTTACAGTATATTCATTAAAAATGTCGTTAGTTTTCTCATTGGTTATAATTTAAGTGTTTTGTTTTGTTTTACAGCAAAGACAAATAAATACGTATGTTGAAAATATGTGGTTCTGTTGGTAAGCAAA
This sequence comes from Phortica okadai, assembly GCA_034638295.1. Classification (NCBI taxonomy): domain Eukaryota; kingdom Metazoa; phylum Arthropoda; class Insecta; order Diptera; family Drosophilidae; genus Phortica; species Phortica okadai. Next base: position 12,457,939 of record CM067851.1, on the reverse strand, counting down.
AGTCTTACTTTACGTATGCTTAAAAAATAGAGGCAGTAACCCATTTAATATGCAACACACTTTTATTTTTATGTGTTTCCTTTCCTTAGAATAAATCCCTTAACCATGTGTTCCTTCATTATTGTCCTTCCAATGCCACCACAAGAGCATGTTGAACCAGCTGCCGCGCAGCGACAAGTAAAAAAAGAGGAAAAGGAAACCCATGAAATTCAATTGAATTGTCTAAGTGATGGCATCTCTTACACAGTCACGTTCCAACAAGAATATTTGTTGCATATTTAGAGACAACTCACGTTTTATCGTATATGAACACATCATTTCACTATTTCTTTTTATTTTTGTTTTACTCCTGGCATTCTTTACTTTGTAACTTATAATTTAATAAGGAGCCATTGACTTTAATTGAGTTCTTTGATTGAAAATGTCTTATGTTTTTAGAAAACTTCTTAAATGTGCTGAACATTTTGTAGCTAAGCTTGCCATTAATTAAGCTAATAAGTTGAAAATGTTTTAATGGTGTTCCAAACTACTTAGCGCAATTTGCGTAAAGTTTGGCAATCTTGTGGCTAAGACGTAAGCTAATTAAAATCGTGTTATAGAAAATTTTAAGCGCTTTAAATAAGACTTTGAGATTTAGGCAGTTTGTGCGCTTAAGCGGAAATACTTGAAACAGACAGATTGAAAAATTGATAGTTAATAAAAAGATTTGGGACTAACAAATTTCGGTTTAATTTTGTTTTGGATGAAATTTAATTTTGTTTTACTCATAATTATAAACCAAATTTTCACTTTAACAACATAAAATTTAAGGCAAAGAAGGTTTTAAAACCTTTTCGTTTGTCATAACACTTTTTGATATTCATTCAGTTTATGAAACTGTCAAAAACACTACTGCCATCAAGTGTGTCTGAACTTTATTATCAATCGATGTCAGCACTGGATACCTGAAAGTATGCTATTCAAAACGCAGAAATATAAAAAAAAACAAAAAACCCAAAAACCAGATCAACGTGGTCTTCATACAAACTGCACACATTAAAGCCGTTGCCAGCCAGTGCCAGCGACATCGATTGAGCGTGGGCGTGTGTGAACGGAAGCAAATGGCAGCAATTGTAGCGTAAAGCGTTAACCGGAAGTGCGCGTAAGCGGAAGTGAGGCAAGGAACTTGACGATTATGTGGAAAGTATGCGATTAAATCAGTGCCAAAGTGTCAACTGCTATTTTTTCTTTGTACTTTTGTTTTCTTATTTAAATGTTTCTTTTTCTCGCTCCACAATTTGTTCCTTCGGATTTTTGCTTTAAGCAATTATTTAAGTACGACATAAAATGCTTTAAGTCCGAAATTTGAAGTTTAGAACAAACATTTATTTAGCGTGACGAAAACTATCTTTTTGGTTATATGTATGTGGTAATGCCAAAAGAAATGCTGTTGGTTGTCGCACTGTTTGTCTCGATAAATAATTTATACACATTATGACTTCAAATTCAAATCTACTTCAGAGCCAACAGCAAAGGCAAAAGAAAATACCGCAGGCAACGTCAAAAATTTCTGCACGCGACGGAAGTAATGGTAATGGCGAAGGCGTTGTGGCAAACGAATTCGGTAGCTTTGGTGGAATAAAAAAAAAAATAAATAAAAAGAAAATAGTAAGCAAAGAAACCATTGACCAGCAAAGTACAGTGAACATTATTCCACTTCCGCCTGCGGTAAAGTTCTTTTTCATGTTTATTCGCGTAAAGTTGACTCTTTGATTTTCTACAATTTTTTTGTTTTAAATATTAATGCGCCTTGCAGCGTTTTGCCTGTTTGTTTTATAGCTATGAAAAAACTAGAACGCGGTTTTGATTTGCTATCCCACTTTAGCTTCTTGGTTTGTTTCATTTCTTTCCTTTATATCATTTTTCTGCCATTGCGACCTTCACTTAAAAAAAGATTTCAGTCTGTAAAATTCAAAGTCTTAAAAGTCGTTGTACTATAAAGTATTTCACTGGAATCGATTTTGTCATGCCGTTGCGTATTTTGTAGGTTAACTCAACAAGCACTTTTGTACTTGCGTGTGTACGTCTCTACCTTTAAACTTTATGTATACATATGTACATGTATGTGGGGAACGAAGTATGTCAAATTGAAAGTGCGACTGCATTTATTATTTATTGCTAATGGTTGCAGTGTTTTTGATGACATTTTCTTACTTACACAAAGTTTTGTAGTTTATATATAAAAAAATTACCTATAGCAATGATAGAGTGAGGAAAAAGTTTGAATAACATTTATTTCATATAATTGGAAAGAAAATTTGCAAAATTACGTTGACACGTTGATGGGCTTATATGTTTGTGTGTAGGAACATACATACATACATAAATACATAGAATATATGTATGTAAAACTTGATTTTTCTTATTCAGACCAGAATGCACATATTATTTTTGACTGTACTTTCGGTGCTATGTAAATTTTAGTTAATGCTCTCAGTTGAACTTTAAACTTTAATCTTTCTAAATACTTATATTGTATCTGTGTCAAGTAGGGGTCGTCCTAGTTTCGGCGTTCAAGGTTCTCGGCTTGCAAAGAAACATGAATTGTTTTCATGTTCATATATACTTATAATTTTTTCATGAATTTCAAGCATATCCGACATGAGGAAATCACAAAAATGCATTGCAGTATTGCACTTGTTGCTAGAAGTTTTATTTTGTGTGAGTTGTGTTACTTTTGCAAAAGTTTACTGACATGGAAAACAAATATTGACATTAATTTTGTCTACAAATAAAAATCAAGTGATTTTTTCTTTCATTGATGTTGACGTTAAAGAAAAATTTAGTTTGCTTCATTGTTCGTAGCAAAAGCAAATCTAAGTTACCAAATGGTTATCAAATTTGAAAATGAAAACTTTTTAGATTTCAAATTGAAGTCACTTTATGAAATACTATTTGGTTTTTAAAGAATGTATTGGGCTTGAGAATGTACCCATGTGGGCCCGATAGTAATTGATATAATTTATTCTTCCTTTATGCTCTGGAGTGACGAATTGATATATTTCTACTTAAGTAAATTTCTTGACACTCTGAAAAATATTAAATATAAAGATACTTTGCCGAAGCTCATTGACTTTTATCAGCAAATTTTAAGGCAAAAGAAATTTGGTAAACACAATTTAAGTGTATAATTTTAATTTTTTGACTAATGAAACGACTATAGAACTCTTCTTGGTTTCATAAAAAAACCATGATATGACAATCCGACCTACGTTGAGCAGTTGAAGATTCTTCTACCTCATTATTTGCACCTCGGTAGTTATTGTTTCTGGCTCATTCATAAGATTCAATTTAAATATAATTTTATAAAAAATATTATTTTAAATGCAAGCTAATTAAATTGTTTTTTTTTGATCAATTTAATAATTCCGTTAAGCGTTGATACGCTTGATTGATTTGCTGCTCTGATCTTAACGTGCAGCACAGCAAACGTGCAATGAATTATTATGAAATAAAATGATTAAAACCAAATAAGGAATAAACTAATTCAATCTTTTAAAAAAATACAAAAATTCTACGCTTATCTAAAAACAATTTGTAGTTGTTTTCCGTCTTACCAAGAAAATTCAACAAATAAAAGAAGATAACAGATTATAATAAATTGTTGCTAAGTAAATAAAATATATGGTTTTATTTTTAACACCAAATAACGCAAATAATACTTTATCATATACAACTGTTAATGATAAAGTTGATTTGTCTGTCCGTTAAAGATAAATGTTGTTGTCAGAATGGCCATGATCAAAACTGGTAGCTATAAAAATAAATAGAAAATAAAAAGAAAAGCAGATTCGAGACATTGTATGAGCAATATTTTTTTAAAAAGTTTGTATATATGAAGTCATCACTTAAGACTGACCATTGAAGAAATTTATTTTTATATAAACTACTAAAACGCAGCAAATTATCAATTATTCTGATATCACTTTTAAAATTTATAAAAGTTAAAAATAAAAATTTGCACTGAATTATGTAGTGTTGCTTATAAATTGACTGTAGTGTTAAGTTGATGTCCTTAAGTGAAAAGTCAATTCTCGAAGCTATAAAACTACAAAACACTTACTTACATAGAAGTTCAAATGAATGAATGAATTAAGTATAAGCTGTAGCTGAAAATTTATACGACGCAATCATTCTGCTTGATTGCGAGCGCTTTTTCCATAACAAAACCCCGTTATATGCTTTTGGCTCCAACGCCATTTTGTTTTGGCACATTTTGCTCTTTTTTTTGTTGTCTCTTATTTTTCATGTCCTTGTTGCAATTTACTGTTTCGACTTCGATTCACATTTTACCTTCTCAATTTTACGTTTCGTATTCAGGCATTCTAGCTTTGGTTTTAGCTACTGTTGAGAGAGAGCAACCTCAACCTTGCAAACACCTTCAAACAGTATGCACAGCTGAGGTTAAGATCTTTGTATGCTTGTGTGAGGGCGGGCATATTGAAAGTTGTATAAAAGATTTGTAAGACAAGTAAGCAATTTTGTTGTTAGTTTTGTCATATTTTTGCAAAAAAAATCAGTTGAAAAATTTGAATTGTTAAAATATTCTTTGATTTTTATACTAGATAAACGTGTTCGTTTTGTTTTTTTATTTTGTTTTTCAGAGAAGTCATAGAGAATCTTAGAAACAAAATCACAAATCCAAAAAATTATTTTTCTAATAGGAAATAATACTTATGTATGACCAGCTTACCAATTTTCAATCTTTAATTTTTTCAAAGTGTAAAGTGTAAATATGTCGTATATATTCGACTTGCTTGCTCGCATTAGGTTGATTTCAAACATAGTCTGTAACTTGTTCTTGACGTTATTTCGAATTAGAAATGTTCGCTTTTTAAATATTTAGACTTACATTTTCTGTTGTATTCAATATCGACTTTTGCTGTAAGGTAGCATTTAATAATTCAGGTCATGTAAAATAGCGTAGCAGTGTTTGCTCTATTTTGGGCTTAAATACAAGGCAGAAATCTTGCTGTTCACTTCATAGTTTGCATATCAAAATATCAGACATGACATGATTGTTTACAAATTTTGCATTACACTTCAGATGCCTAACCGCTAAGTTGAAATTGAGACAAGCAAAATGTGATATAATACTCCTATGGCTCTTGCTAGCATAATTGTTTATGTTGTTGCATCTTCAAATATGTATATATGTACATAATGTAATTTAATATTGTGAGCAACTGTTAACACATACCAACAAATATGAAGAGTAAAATGTTTGTTGTGTATATTAATTTGGGTATAATAAGCGTTCAATTACGGGATTGCATAACTAATTTACTATTTCGTTTACATAATTAATCACTAATGAAGTAAAGCGTATTTCAAAAGGATATTCTTAATTATCAATTGGTGAAATTGTGAAGTATTTGTAGAATTTGATATTGTAGGAATAAAAGTTGTTTTTATAAATTAATGAATGCATATAGAAAATGGTTTTGATTGTTTGTCATTATTGAAGTATAGTTCAATAGTCAATCAATTACAAATTATGTTAATAAATTTTAAGTGCTTAATTATAAAAGGGTTTACTGAAGTATTGCCGATAAGAAATATTCTGTGATGAAAAGAGTATAAAAGTAAATAGCAACTGACAAATAATAATAATTTTCCTCTCAAAACATAATTTCCATGTTCAGTTGCTACAAAGAGTTTGACTACACTTACATATACACATAAATGCATAATACTTGTGGCTTTCTGCTTTTCTCTTGTTTCACAATTACATGACAGACCGCAAAAGTACGATAATTATTATTCAAGAGCAACGGTCTTATTGCACACATCTGCTGATGGCATCTGAAGGTTAATTAACCGGTGGGCAAGTTTGAGAATTTGACGGCCGACACGTGTCGTGCACTTTCAGTCAAGGCTAAGGACATTAGGAATGCGGCAAATGCAAAATGCTCGTGACTGTGCTTGCAAATGCCTTATTATTAAGAATTGATTTTAAATTTTGATATGGTCAAGAAAGTATAAACGGTTTAAAATAATACAATAATTGATTTATAAAAAAAGACAAAAAAATGCTGTCTTCATATTGTTTGTTTGAGCGAAATGTATGTAACGCACAGGAGGAGGGGATTGAGACCCTATAAAGTATATGCATATATACTTGATCAGGACGACAAGAGAAATTGATTAAGCAATGCCCGTCCGTCCTCACCATTGGTTCTCGGAAACTATAATAGCTAGAGACTTGAAATTCGAAGGTTGGACTTGTGATGCTCGGCAGCAGATCAAGTTTGAACGTTTTTGTGCCACGCCCACTCCTTCCCGCCCAACCAGCACCTCAAACTTTTTCAAAACGCTATAACTCGAACATCCAAAGAGATAGAAACATGAAAGTCGGTATGTAGACTCTGCCACAATTTTTCCCCTCTTCTTGACGCCTCAAAGACCTACAAACTCAAATTTTTCGTAAATTTCATATTTTTTGACCAATTTTCTTGATATTTTTAACTCTAGTTGAATAGGCGATGTCAGATCAATATTTTTTTTCTAGATTTGGGGTGTGGCACCACCTACCGTTTGTGCAGGGTATTGTATTGTCGGGTATACTCGACTATAGCGTCGTTACTGTTTTTTTTTTTTGTTTTTGTATGTGTGTGCACGATACTGCGACATTGATTTCGACTTTACTTACCAATGCTGAAGAAAGTATCTGCAACTTACAGGACATACAGTGAACCAAAAAAAAACTGGGACACTCAATGAAATTTAGCATTTTTTGATATATCTTCGTAACGAAGTATAGTAATACAATAACCTGCATACCAAATGAAAGAGCTAAGTTTATAGAATAAAAAAATTCTGTACCCTTTAAATCTTTTAATTAATATGATGGATTATGAGCGAGAACAAAAATGTACTTAATTTTTCATGCCCAAAAAAAAAGTGGGACACTTTCAGTTTTTTGATATTATTGCAAACATTTTTACAAAATGTTTATTGTTAACGTTTTGTTTGTTAACCTGTAGCTTCGACAAAGCCTTGGAGTCAAATGTTCATGGAGATTATAAGATTATTTGTGAGTTTTTTTAGTGATATTTGACCAAATGTCTTAAATTGATGTTTTTAAGTCACATTTGCTATGAATGGATATTTTTCTCAATTCTGTTGCAATATGAGCCAACAAACGTTCAACAGCAATAATATCCAGGCACAGAGCAGCACTATTTCAACGTTATTTAGTAGCCACTCCTTAACAAACTTAGCAGAGTGTATAGTAGTGTTTTCGTTTACCAAAAAAAAATTAATTGGAAGGTACAATTTTACAAATCCATTTGTGCTTAATGTTAGGTCTAATGTTATACTAACTGTCTATAATAAGAATAGAACACGGGGTGAAGGATTAAAAGTTAAAAAAACCTGTAGTATTGTCGCTCAAGCAATTTTGTATGGAAAAATCTCGTTTTTGAGCAAAAAATTTGTGTATGGCCTTTTGAACCTGATAAGGCTTTTACTCGGCGTTTTATTTGATTATGGACAGTTAGTATAACATTAGACCTAACATTAAGCACAAATGGATTTGTAAAATTGTACCTTCCAATTAATTTTTTTTTGGTAAACGAAAACACTACTATACACTCTGCTAAGTTTGTTAAGGAGTGGCTACTAAATAACGTTGAAATAGTGCTGCTCTGTGCCTGGATATTATTGCTGTTGAACGTTTGTTGGCTCATATTGCAACAGAATTGAGAAAAATATCCATTCATAGCAAATGTGACTTAAAAACATCAATTTAAGACATTTGGTCAAATATCACTAAAAAAACTCACAAATAATCTTATAATCTCCATGAAAATTTGACTCCAAGGCTTTGTCGAAGCTACAGGTTAACAAACAAAACGTTAACAATAAACATTTTGCAAAAATGTTTGCAATAATATCAAAAAACTGAAAGTGTCCCACTTTTTTTTTGGGCATGAAAAATTAAGTACATTTTTGTTCTCGCTCATAATCCATCATATTAATTAAAAGATTTAAAGGGTACAGAATTTTTTTATTCTATAAACTTAGCTCTTTCATTTGGTATGCAGGTTATTGTATTACTATACTTCGTTACGAAGATATATCAAAAAATGCTAAATTTCATTGGGTGTCCCAGTTTTTTATTGGTTCACTGTAAATAAGTAGAACACCTTACAATAAAAAATTGCGGTTGATTAACAGCTTAGCTTTATTAATTGTTCGTCAATGTTGGTAGATATTCAATTTAAAATTTTCGATAATTATCTTCATAAAGGTATTGACGTACAAGAGAATATATGAAACGATTTTGCAGACTACTGATTACATTGTGTAATTACATAATAATTTTCTCATTCCAAAGAAGAAGAAAACATTTGTGAGAGCAACAAGAACATCACATTCTATACATCTGCATATGACATAGGCAAGTTAATTCAGCCGGCGATGCAAAAGTGAAAAGGTCGTGCGGCTTTTTGCCGGCTGTCATGTGTCGTGCACTTATTGTCAAGGCTGAGCACATTATGAATGCTAACTGTTTGCGGTTTTGTATGTTGAGAACAGTTAAATAAGAAATTATGTTCAATTGTAATCTAATGTCTGATTATTTTCTTGAATTTTTTTAGTATTTTACATTTTCTTTTAATTGTGTTTATTAAACCAACGTTTTTTGTTAGTTGACACTTTGTTTTTGTAAAACTATTGATTTTTGCCACGCTTATTTAGCTTGAAATGACTATTTTGTAGTGTGAGCTTGTCGCGCAAAAATGTTTTTTTTGTATTGCTGAATTCTGCATTTTCGCTTGTATTTCATACTTCATGCAAAGTATTATTAATGCCTACAAGTATGCAACATTTTTTTTTGTCTTCCGTATTTTGAAAAGCTTTTGGGTTTAGGAGTAGATAGTAACTTTTGGGCAAGCTTTGTAAAAGGGAGTTTATTGAATTTTGACGAATTAGACAAATTATATTGAGCTATAATTAAACCTTGAGGCTTACTTAGCGGCCCATTGCGGTGATCGCGTCAATGGTTTTGGTGAAAATCATTCTTTGTTTTCCGATACTTGATTGAAGATGCACTGCGCCATCTATCGGCTGACTTGGCTATAGTGCAACAGTGCTCGAAATTGACAGTCTGTCACAGACACGTCATTGTCAAAAGAGACATTTTTGGTCACGAATATCCGAGCAGCAGAAAACTCGACCTTTTCCGTTCGAGTCGCCAAGCTGAGCACACGCTTGCTTCCTTTCAAGAAGGCTTTAGCAAGGCTATAAATATATATATATATTTTTTTCTTGCGATTCTTCAAGCTTAATATACAAATTAAGCACTTTCAAACGCGAAAAGTACAATTAACACGCAGTAAAACAATTGTTGAGTGTAATTGTTTCAATTAGCGACTGCTCAATTAATTGGTAATTGGAATTTTTTTTTTTGGGTTCGCCCAAAAATCCAACTAATCGCGGATAATCGCTAAATTCAAAGATCTAGCTGTCTTCTCGGAGCGCTCAGTGGCGCTGCATCCACCAGCAGATCAGAATATTTTTCTGGTGCCATATCCATACGGGTAAATATAAAAAGCTTTTAAATCAGAAATATCGTTTACTGATGACAAATTAAACTTTGTTCAGATTTGGCACCAATTATGACGTATCAATCTTGCTTATTGCATTAATTGTCATCTAGTTTGATTGCACTCCGTTTCTTTTCTTTGATGTCTGGGCTGCGAAATTGCTGTCTATTGCAATCGTGACGTCAGTAGAAGATCAAGTCGTCACCGATAGGCTCGCCTGACCGCTGAGTGCGCTACACGTGCTAACGACGTCATTGTCCATGGGAACAACGGCGGTATTGGGCCCAGCTACGCACTGCAACCAGTGCCACCGCATACCTTTTTTTTTTTGTGATCTTAAGTGATTTTTCCCCTATTATGTGACTAAGTGGTCTTTGGCTAGCAGAGATAAAGAAGGGCATCGGAAAATGTCAAAAATTTTTTTGTTAAAGCAATAGCGTAATTAGTTTAAATACCCTACTAAAAACGTGCAAGAACATATATCTATGTGAGAAAAAAAAAGCAAAAAGATAAGAACAGTGAACAGTGAAGAAATCTGAAGAAAAAAAAAAAAGAGCGAAATCAATCTTCAAATATGAGATCGAATTTTAAAATTTCGCGTGCCGGTTAAAATTTTTTTTATGCTTTCATGCCTTACAATTAAGAATGTAAAACACACCGAAAAGTGAAAAGAAACCAAACAAAAAAAAAAAAAACCCAACTATACTTAAACGTCCAAACATAATGATAACAGCAGTCCCGCTATCTTGCTTGGCGGTTTGATGAGCAAACACCTATTCCCCTCTTCACCTCAACTTTACAGCATCACCAACGACAGCGAGGAAAGATCTTTCGCCGCAACAAAGTGAGTAATTTGTTTTTGTTTTTTTTTATGACCCGTTACCTAAACGAGCAACCAGATGTTGTTCCAAGCTCCTTTCTTCCCCCTTCACCACCAAAGTTCTACAACAATATTTTGTTTGTTGTAATCGCGTACATTCTACTACGAGATGTAATAGTGCCTTCAGCAAATTGATTGCAGACTCCCGTTTGGCTCTACTTGAAAGCAAACAAACAACCAAAAGAAAAAAAAACAGAACAATAGCATTTGCAAATAAAAAAAAAAAAAAAAAAAAAAAAAAAAAAAAAAAACACAACAAACAAAAGGCATGAAATAAATACAGCAGTCATAATAAATAAAAGATTATGAGAGGCTCGCCTAAACTCTCTTTACGTATATTGATGCTTTGCTGTATCAGTAGATATTTACTAATGCAACTCCCGTTTGGCTCTACTTGAAAGCAAACAAACAACCAAAAGAAAAAAAAACAGAACAATAGCATTTGCAAATAAAAATTAATTAAAAAAAAAAAAAAAAAAAAAAAAAAAACACAACAAACAAAAGGCATGAAATAAATACAGCAGTCATAATAAATAAAAGATTATGAGAGGCTCGCCTAAACTCTCTTTACGTATATTGATGCTTTGCTGTATCAGTAGATATCTATAAATAATTTTTTTTTTCTCCCGTTTACTAATATATAAAAAAATATATTTTCTTGCACGAATTTTTTTTCATTTAATCTTGCATCTAACTCTTATTATAAGATTAATTTTTTTTTATGCTTTTGCTACCGCATATTTAGTTATAAGATTCATTATTATATATTATACATTATTGCTTATAATTTTCTTTCGTTTGAATAATGTTTTTTTCCGAGGAGTGTTGTTAGTTTTTAAACAAAATTAAAGAATATAATTATGAAGTCAGTTGTGGTAATAAATACTCCATTTGTGAATTTATAAAATGAACGCTCAGTAATTTTTTTATTTAAATCCTGATTCAATGCGGTATTATGCGGTGACGTTGTAGGCATAAGCGTTACCATTAGGGATCGCGTGAGAATTTTGTTTAGGACAACGTGATCATGGCAGGGTGGGCTTATGTTGGCGTAACACGATCTACGTTCGACTATAAATAAATTTTTCGTATGCCTGATTTCGTGAACCTCTCATAGTATACAACCCAACTCTATCCTTCTCCTCACTCTATCCCCTCCCTTAGCACGCAAAATAAAATAGTTAACGTGTAACCTCCCAGAGCATTGAGTCTTCACGGTTTTCCCCTGCAACCCACGACTTAGCCGACGAGCCAGAGCTGGATAGCAAGTTGCGTGCCCGTGCTCTTGACTCACCCCTCACCCGCTCCCATTTTTGGCCCAGCCAATCCAACCGTTAATCGTTACAATTAATTATTTTTGGCGCCCAACGTAGGGCCCGATTGTATATTTGTTAATGCGCTAATGTCATCTTTGCGTACAAATATAATTGTGGTCCTCTTTAGTTTGTTGTTTTTCTTTGATAGAAGCTGATTAGTGACTGTTGCACTGAACAGATTTAAATTTTCATGGAAATATTGATCTGTGATTTAACTTTCAGCCTGCACAGAGTCAGTAGCTTCAGACTGATTTGATTTTCATGGATCTATGCTGTGAATCAACGTCTGATAGCTTGCGGCTATGCTATTTCAGCTTGTATCTTGTCAATTTTCGTGAGCTTTGTTTAAGTGATATTCACATAAGATTAGATACGGATTTTATGGTTTTCGTGCTGTAATTCGTCTATCTATGTGGCCATCATATACAAAGATTCACAGTGTGCATTTGTATGTTGGTGTGTGCAGCCTAATTCGTCATCAGAGTGATTTGAACTATTTCATGACGAATTGTCGTGGTTCAACGTCTAATTATGAGTTAGATTGTAGCACATCACATATTTAGGCTTTCCAAAAGAACACCTATTATATCTTGTGTGTAGATCCAAGCTTACATGGCGGTCCGCTGTGACTTGGCACACATAGGCTATATTTAGCAGTGGTCTTGAAATATTTATTTTCTTTTGTTGGGTTGTATAATGAGAATTAGTATCGACAAGGCAGTCGTTAAATTTAGGTACGCGTATCGCTTGCAACTCATTGTTTAGTTACTTGCATTGAATCAGGAATATAGTATATGAGATTTTAGTTTCTTTCGATTATTTGATAAATTTTTTTTTTTTTAACTCGATCTTTGGAGATTTGTTTTTTTTTCTTTTTTGTTATTTTCTTTGTTGGGTTGACTAACGCTTTCCATATTGAAATAACAATATAAACCTCAATTAATTTTGTGGTTATTAACACTGCTTTGATTTGATCGATTTTGATTTTATTAATTTTTTTTGACAACTTCGTTTGTTACTTTGCGTAGGGTCGTTCTTCAACCATTTTACAATGCCACTTGCACACAGTAATGAGAATCTGACAGTTGTCGGAAACAATGACGTGATCTGTTTAGTGTGTAACACAGCTATAACAAATTCGGCTCAACTACTCAACGCGTCATGTGGGCACTGTTTCCATAGGGGTTGCTTCGTGAAGGAGACTCCTAATGGCAAAGTTTGTCCTATTTGTGGTTCAGATTTAGGTGCACTGAGTGGAAGTGTAGGCTCGTTAATAAATGTAGCAACAGGTGCTGAAGGTCCAGGTACTTCCTCGGGAAGAGTTACGAGATCCAGTGCAAGGAAGCAAACTGCAACGCAAGCTGCAACATCAGAGGTTGTAGGCAGTCAAAGAAGAGAACAAGTTGTCTCAGACAATGCAAATGCACAGAATGAAGTTTTAAGCACCTTGCTAGGGGTGATGCAACGCATGGCCGAGTCAATGGACAAAGGATTTGAGCGTTTAAGTCAACAAACGAGCACGGCAGGCGTTGCTGCTCAATGCCAGGCATCAGCTCCCTTAATTGATCCTTCCCCGGCTATGACAGCAACAGAGCAACAAGCTTTACAACAATTGTTTGTAGGTAGGCAAAATAGCAGCAGCCACAGCGATAGAATACCTTCTGTAGACTCTAATAGGCAAGTTGCGTTCGAGTTAGCGCCGCAGGCAGACAAAGTCAGCCATATAATCAATAATTGGAGGTTGAAGTTTAATGGCGGATCAAATGGAATGACCATAGGCAATTTTGTTTATCGAGTCGAAGCGCTGACTTCTCAGACATTAGGCGGAAACTTCGATGTATTATGTAGATATGCTAGTTTACTGTTTGAGGGTAAGGCCAGCGAATGGTTCTGGCGTTATCACAAAAGTGTAAGTGATGTACGTTGGATTGAGCTGCGCTCGGCACTTCTGACGTATTATCGCGATGCAAGAACAGATGTAGACTTCAGAGAATTGATAAGGGACAGGAAACAAAAGTCAAATGAACCATTTGATCGCTTTCATGAAGCCATTTTGGATCTTGCAGATCGTCTGCAGAACCCTTTAAGTGAAAGAGAGTTGGTGGAGATTCTGAGAAGAAATCTTTTGCCAGAAATACAGCATGAGATACTTAATATTACAATAGCAAATGTATCTCAACTTCGCGACATAGTCCGCAAAAGAGAACATTTTCTTCAGGATGTGAGGAAATCGTTGCAGGCAGGTCGGCCAAATTTAGCGAAGAAAACAGTTGCTGAATTGTGCGAAGATTCAGAAGAATCCGAGCAGGAGATAGATGATGTATCTGCGATATCTCTTAGGTGTTGGAATTGCAATAGCACCGGGCATCGTTATCAAGAATGTGTAGGAGATAGGCGGATATTTTGCTACGGTTGTGGCACTCCAAATGTATACAAACCAGCATGTAAAAAATGTATGGAAACAAAAAACGCGCAGAGTCGTGCACCGACGAAGGGTGCACGCAAACAGATGCACAACAAAGCAACAAACACCGATTAGATACTTGTGATTCGTCTCAGATAGATGAGTCACACTCCCAGACTAAGACAATTTTGTCATCAGATTTGATGGAATCAGATGAAAACTTTAATGATGAACTTTGTAGGAATCCAAAAGATCCTACCATACCCGGATTTGAATTGAGCGTAGATACTTTTCCAAGAATTAGGAAAAAATCGGTCAAGCGTTTGCGTAGTTACTTTCAGCAGGTGAAAATAGACAAAAAGAATTTTGTTAGTAGTATTTTCGGCAGGCGCAATGACAGTAGGATTTATTTGGAAGTGGAAATTCTAGGCCATGTTATAAGCGGTTTGTTAGATACTGGTGCTACGATAAGTTGCGTAGGAGGGAAGTTTGCGCGTCAGCTTTTAGATGCGAAGATACCATTTAAAAAAATAAATTCATCTGTTACTACAGCAGATGGGCAGGAACAAAAGATAGTAGGAAAAATTATGACAAACGTGACCTACGATTATAACTCAGAGGCAATATCTATTTTTATAGTTCCATCTCTTGCACAGGACGTGTACTTGGGAATTGATTTTTGCGAGGCATTTGGTTTGTTTGCGGAATTGAGAAGGAAAACCCAATTAAGTATTGCGTCGTTGACTTCACCAGACATTCGTTCTTTATCCGTCGAACAGGAAAGACGTTTGCAATTCGCAATAAAAAAATTTCCTTCGTTTGCGTTGAAGGGGTTAGGTCGCACAACTTTGCTGTCGCACATAATAGATGTAGGTGTTGCAAGGCCAGTAAAACAACGTCATTTCCCAGTGTCGCCGGCAATAGAGAAATTAATTTATGGAGAATTAGACCGGATGTTGGCATTAGGGGTAATAGAGGAGTCAACCAGTTCTTGGTCTTCGCCAGTCGTGTTGGTGCGGAAGCCAGGAAAAGTACGTCTTTGCTTAGACAGTCGTAAGGTGAACGAGCTTACAGTTAAAGATGCCTATCCCTTGCCGCACATTAACGGCATACTTAGTCGATTACCAAAAGCCGAGTTTATCTCAAGTTTGGATTTAAAAGACGCCTTTTGGCAAATCCCGCTTGACCCCGCTTCGCGAGACAAAACTGCTTTTACGGTAGCAGGTCGGCCATTATACCACTTCAAAGTGATGCCTTTTGGTTTGTGCAATGCGCCTCAAACAATGTGTCGCCTTATGGATAGGGTTATCCCTGCTCACTTACGCAATGAAGTATTCGTGTATTTGGATGATTTGCTCATTGTATCTAGTTCTTTTGAGAGGCATATAGAGGTTTTAGAAGAAGTAGCCAAATACATTCACGAATCTGGCTTAACAATAAATGTTGGAAAAAGCAAATTTTGTTTAGATGAGGTGAAGTACCTTGGGCACATTGTAGGCAAAGGATCTATTAAAACTGATCCTGACAAGATTGCAGCGATAATGGATTTTCCACCTCCCCGGTCTATACGACAGTTGCGTCGTTTTCTTGGGATGGCCGGCTGGTATAATAAATTTATTCGAAATTTTGCATCAATTGCGTCTCCATTGACGGATGCGCTCAAGTTGAGGAAAAGGTTTTTGTGGTCAGAAGAAGCACAGGCAGCATTCGAAAATTTAAAGTCCCGATTATGTGCAGCTCCAGTACTGCATAGCCCAGATTTTTCCAAACCGTTCTTTTTGCATTGCGACGCCAGTCATACAGGGGTTGGAGGAGTTCTGGTGCAATTGTCAGAGGAAGGCGACGAAGTGCCAGTGGCTTTTATGTCACGGAAACTTAATAAAGCCCAAAGAAATTACTCGGTAACAGAAAAAGAATGTCTAGCTGCGATCGTGAGTGTAAAAAAATTTCGTGCCTATATTGAGGGGCATGAATTCACAATTGTGACAGATCATGCGTCACTTAAATGGTTGATGTCACAAAGTGACCTTAGCTCCCGTTTAGCGCGTTGGGCACTGAAGTTGCAAGGATTTCAGTTTAAAATAGTCCATCGTAAGGGATCGCAAAATATTGTTCCGGATGCTCTGTCGAGGGTGAATAGTGACGATCTGTCGGCTTTGACTAAAAGTGATAGTGACGGTATTAATATCGACTCTGATTTCTTCAAGGATGACGAATACAAGGAAATCATTAGTAAATTCGAAGGTAATCTTTCGCGGTTGCCAGATATTCAGATTAAAAATGGGTTGTTATTTCGTAGAGCAGAACATGCGTCTGGAGAACAGGTGCATGATGATAACATTTGGAAATTGTGGATACCAAAAAAGTTAGTGCAGCAGGTGTTGAAATGGGCTCACGACAGCACACTGTCCGCTCATTGCGGTATTACGAAGACGCTGGAGAAAATCCGCAGATACTATTTTTGGCCCAATCTGGTATCTGACGTGCGCTCTTATATCAATGCGTGCGAAATTTGTAAGTGTTCCAAACACCCAAACAAAATTTTGCGTCCACCTATGGGTAAAGCACAAGAGTCCGTCCGTGTATTTCAAAAACTGTTCGTTGATTTCTTAGGTCCGTACCCAAGGTCGAAATCAGGTCATGTAGGAATATTTATTGTTTTGGATCACTTCTCAAGATTTCCGTTTTTAAAGGCAGTGAAGAAGCTTAACGCTGAATCAATTTGTAGATATATGGAAGAGTTATTCCACTGTTTCGGGGTTCCAGAAAGCGTTGTCTCTGATAATGGCGTGCAATTTAAATCAAAAGTATTTAATGAGCTTCTGCAGCATTACGGCGTAAAACACGTTTATACCGCATTTTATTCACCACAAGCTAATGCGGCAGAACGAGTTAATAGATCGGTTCTCGCAGCCATTAAGTCTTTTATTGCCCCGGATCAAACCAATTGGGACGAAAACTTGAGCAACATTTGCTGTGCGCTACGCTCCACAATGCATTCTAGCATTGGATCCACCCCGTATTATATTACGTTTGGGCAGCAAATGATAACAAATGGTGAGACGTATACTCTGTTAAGAGAGTTGCAATTACTTGAAGATCGCGAAGTGCGTTTTGGACGTACAGATTCTTTGGAATTGATGCGCGAGAGAGCTTTGAAGGTGATGAAAACCCAGCAGGAAAAAAATGAAAAAACGTATAACCTTCGCAGTAGTGACGTTACATTCTGTGTTGGGCAAGAAGTATACAGAAGAAACTTTCAGCAGAGCAATTTTGTGAAAGGATTTAATGCAAAATTGGCTCCAACTTTTGTCAAAGCTCGCATTCGAGCAAAGCTAGGCAAATGTTACTATGAAGTAGAAGATATGAAAGGCAAGTTAGTAGGTACGTACCACGCTAAGGATATAAAGCAGTAGGTTGGCTGCTCCAAGCTCGATCAGATGTTGGTGTGTCTGTTTCTTTCCACCCCAAATCTGATTTTAGCAGGGGGGAAATGTAGTGTGAGCTTGTCGCGCAAAAATGTTTTTTTTGTATTGCTGAATTCTGCATTTTCGCTTGTATTTCATACTTCATGCAAAGTATTATTAATGCCTACAAGTATGCAACATTTTTTTTTGTCTTCCGTATTTTGAAAAGCTTTTGGGTTTAGGAGTAGATAGTAACTTTTGGGCAAGCTTTGTAAAAGGGAGTTTATTGAATTTTGACGAATTAGACAAATTATATTGAGCTATAATTAAACCTTGAGGCTTACTTAGCGGCCCATTGCGGTGATCGCGTCAATGGTTTTGGTGAAAATCATTCTTTGTTTTCCGATACTTGATTGAAGATGCACTGCGCCATCTATCGGCTGACTTGGCTATAGTGCAACAGTGCTCGAAATTGACAGTCTGTCACAGACACGTCATTGTCAAAAGAGACATTTTTGGTCACGAATATCCGAGCAGCAGAAAACTCGACCTTTTCCGTTCGAGTCGCCAAGCTGAGCACACGCTTGCTTCCTTTCAAGAAGGCTTTAGCAAGGCTATAAATATATATATATATTTTTTTCTTGCGATTCTTCAAGCTTAATATACAAATTAAGCACTTTCAAACGCGAAAAGTACAATTAACACGCAGTAAAACAATTGTTGAGTGTAATTGTTTCAATTAGCGACTGCTCAATTAATTGGTAATTGGAATTTTTTTTTTTGGGTTCGCCCAAAAATCCAACTAATCGCGGATAATCGCTAAATTCAAAGATCTAGCTGTCTTCTCGGAGCGCTCAGTGGCGCTGCATCCACCAGCAGATCAGAATATTTTTCTGGTGCCATATCCATACGGGTAAATATAAAAAGCTTTTAAATCAGAAATATCGTTTACTGATGACAAATTAAACTTTGTTCAGATTTGGCACCAATTATGACGTATCAATCTTGCTTATTGCATTAATTGTCATCTAGTTTGATTGCACTCCGTTTCTTTTCTTTGATGTCTGGGCTGCGAAATTGCTGTCTATTGCAATCGTGACGTCAGTAGAAGATCAAGTCGTCACCGATAGGCTCGCCTGACCGCTGAGTGCGCTACACGTGCTAACGACGTCATTGTCCATGGGAACAACGGCGGTATTGGGCCCAGCTACGCACTGCAACCAGTGCCACCGCATACCTTTTTTTTTTTGTGATCATAAGTGATTTTTCCCCTATTATGTGACTAAGTGGTCTTTGGCTAGCAGAGATAAAGAAGGGCATCGGAAAATGTCAAAAATTTTTTTGTTAAAGCAATAGCGTAATTAGTTTAAATACCCTACTAAAAACGTGCAAGAACATATATCTATGTGAGAAAAAAAAAGCAAAAAGATAAGAACAGTGAACAGTGAAGAAATCTGAAGAAAAAAAAAAAAGAGCGAAATCAATCTTCAAATATGAGATCGAATTTTAAAATTTCGCGTGCCGGTTAAAATTTTTTTTATGCTTTCATGCCTTACAATTAAGAATGTAAAACACACCGAAAAGTGAAAAGAAACCAAACAAAAAAAAAAAAAACCCAACTATACTTAAACGTCCAAACATAATGATAACAGCAGTCCCGCTATCTTGCTTGGCGGTTTGATGAGCAAACACCTATTCCCCTCTTCACCTCAACTTTACAGCATCACCAACGACAGCGAGGAAAGATCTTTCGCCGCAACAAAGTGAGTAATTTGTTTTTGTTTTTTTTTATGACCCGTTACCTAAACGAGCAACCAGATGTTGTTCCAAGCTCCTTTCTTCCCCCTTCACCACCAAAGTTCTACAACAATATTTTGTTTGTTGTAATCGCGTACATTCTACTACGAGATGTAATAGTGCCTTCAGCAAATTGATTGCAGACTCCCGTTTGGCTCTACTTGAAAGCAAACAAACAACCAAAAGAAAAAAAAACAGAACAATAGCATTTGCAAATAAAAATTAATTAAAAAAAAAAAAAAAAAAAAAAAAAAAAAAAACACAACAAACAAAAGGCATGAAATAAATACAGCAGTCATAATAAATAAAAGATTATGAGAGGCTCGCCTAAACTCTCTTTACGTATATTGATGCTTTGCTGTATCAGTAGATATTTACTAATGCAACTCCCGTTTGGCTCTACTTGAAAGCAAACAAACAACCAAAAGAAAAAAAAACAGAACAATAGCATTTGCAAATAAAAATTAATTAAAAAAAAAAAAAAAAAAAAAAAAAAAAAAACACAACAAACAAAAGGCATGAAATAAATACAGCAGTCATAATAAATAAAAGATTATGAGAGGCTCGCCTAAACTCTCTTTACGTATATTGATGCTTTGCTGTATCAGTAGATATCTATAAATAATTTTTTTTTTCTCCCGTTTACTAATATATAAAAAAATATATTTTCTTGCACGAATTTTTTTTCATTTAATCTTGCATCTAACTCTTATTATAAGATTAATTTTTTTTTATGCTTTTGCTACCGCATATTTAGTTATAAGATTCATTATTATATATTATACATTATTGCTTATAATTTTCTTTCGTTTGAATAATGTTTTTTTCCGAGGAGTGTTGTTAGTTTTTAAACAAAATTAAAGAATATAATTATGAAGTCAGTTGTGGTAATAAATACTCCATTTGTGAATTTATAAAATGAACGCTCAGTAATTTTTTTATTTAAATCCTGATTCAATGCGGTATTATGCGGTGACGTTGTAGGCATAAGCGTTACCATTAGGGATCGCGTGAGAATTTTGTTTAGGACAACGTGATCATGGCAGGGTGGGCTTATGTTGGCGTAACACGATCTACGTTCGACTATAAATAAATTTTTCGTATGCCTGATTTCGTGAACCTCTCATAGTATACAACCCAACTCTATCCTTCTCCTCACTCTATCCCCTCCCTTAGCACGCAAAATAAAATAGTTAACGTGTAACCTCCCAGAGCATTGAGTCTTCACGGTTTTCCCCTGCAACCCACGACTTAGCCGACGAGCCAGAGCTGGATAGCAAGTTGCGTGCCCGTGCTCTTGACTCACCCCTCACCCGCTCCCATTTTTGGCCCAGCCAATCCAACCGTTAATCGTTACAATTTTCTACTTGCTGTAAGAAAAATACTTAGAAATAAATTTGTGCAATTGCCTCAATCGAAGTTTAATTGCTTTTCGTGAGTAAACAAACGAAATGTTTTCTTTAGAAATACGTGCATTTGTATGTATCTATGTGTATGTGTGATTGAGATTGTCAATTTTAATGTTGCTTATACGACTTAAGTAACGCTTTTAATTGACTCACTGATTGAGAAATTCTAGGATGGTTACAAATAATATTTGCTGATATCTAAACTCAAACTGCTTCTTCAAAAATTAAAACTAAACAGTTCAAAATTTGTTGGGTAAGTGTTCCGCAAAAAAAAAAAGTTCTAATAATCATTTTTTTTTGGAAAACCATTTATTTCAGGACCATAGAAAGTACTATTTTATTAACTTAGCACAACAAATATTTTGGTTAATTTTTGATGGAACTTTGTCAAAGTTTGAACACAAATGTTGTGTTGAAATTCAACGAATTTTTTTTGCACACTCAATAAATTCCTATAATGTTTTTATACCATAAAACTTTTTGCTATTGTGCTTAATGCTGTGGATATTTTTTGTTTGTCTTTCTTTTGTTTGACTGGAAATATATATCAAATACCCTTGTGTAAATCTGAAGACAGGTTGAATGTGTACGGAGAGAATAAAGTTAAAAGAAGTATGACATGAAATATGAGCAAAAAAAAAGCAAAAATTCATTTAAAAACTTTTTCACTTCTGTAATTATGTGCTTAGGCCCAAAGGTAATATTACACGATTGTATTAACTTTGAGTTACTTATGAAAACTGGGTCAGCAACAAAGAAAGCATAAAAGAAACTGTGAAATTCATTTACGCGCTTTAAGTCCAATGATGTGTTAAGCAATGAAACTTGAAACTCAACTAAAAAGTCATACAGCACCAAGTCAAGTGCGCTCTTGGAGGAATTTTCCAAGTACGCTTAATTATATGGAACGTGCAAAAATTAACGTTGCGGGTTGTTGTATTCTTCGCTCATATAACACAGATGAACGTTATCAAATGTGTGTTAAGCAATTTGCAGCGCCATTTTGCATCGCTTTACTTAGACACGTTCACAGGAAACCGGAAGCACACACGCGACGTTCAAGTCAGCGGCAGGAAACTGCTTCATTATGATAAGTTCGAGGAGAGTCAACAACAACAATTTAAGCACAAAGTACTTTGATTTAACAATCTAAGAAGAGACTTCAAAACACTTTCTTACCATTCATTATGGCACATCGGTAATGGCATTAAATTCGTTTTAATCTAGTTTCTGCTTGCCGTGTAAAACTTATAAAAATTAAAGTTTTACAAAACAAGCAGGAATAAATTTATCGAAAACAGTTTTTTACTTTCTCGACTGTGTAGCTTGTGCACTTGTTGATGTGTAAAAAGATTGATGAATTGAAAGCTTTGTGACAAACTAAATAAAATATGTTTCAACACAATAACATTCAATTCATTAATCATTTTTGTTTTTAAATTGACAATTTGACTGTGATTGAACAAGTAAAAGAAATAAGTTGCTGCACTTCACTTTACTTTTCACGATGTCTTTACTTCACGTTAATCGAAACAGAACTGACCACAATCAAGACAAAATCTTGACTTTTATAGCCCAACATTTTGTAGCTGAGAAAAATCAACAAAAAAAAAAAATTTAATTTAATTACATATTTTGTATAATATTTATTGTGATGAATTTTTTCTGTGAAACATAAAATGCATTAATTGAAAATTTCCTGTTACCATAAATAAATTAATTAGCTTGTAAAAATGTACAAAAAAGTACTGACTGTTCGCGAAAAGACTGAAAGTATTCATTTGATCAACGTTATAAAAAAATATTCTTATAACTGATTTAATTATTGCACTGCATTTAAGCAAGCTGAGCAAGTTTCATTATACCCTGTACACATACTGTGTATCGGGGTATATTGTGTTTGTTTGAGCGAAATGTATGTAACGCACAGAAGGAGGGCAGGGGGACCCTATAAAGTATATATATTCTTGATCAGGACGACAAGAGAAATTGATTAAGCCATGTCCGTCTTTCCGTCCGTATTCACCAATGGTTCTCAGAAACTATAATAGCTATAGACTTGAAATTTGGAGGGTAGACTCGTGATGCTCCGCAGCAGATCAAGTTTGAACGTTTTTGTGCCACGCCCACTCCTTCCCGCCCATCCAGCACCGCCCACTTGTTAACACGCTTAACTCGAACAACCAAAGAGATAGGAACATGAAAGTCTGTATGTAGACTCACTATAAGTAGCTCTACAAAATTGCTGTATCTTCAAAACTATTATAGGTACGAACCTGAAATCTTGTAGACAAGCTCAGTAAATATGTATCTTTCAAACTGCATACCACAAAATTCCCCTCTTTTTGATAGTTACCCCTCAATGACCTACAAACTTAAATTATTCCTAAAACCCACATTTTTTGACCGACTTACTTGATATTTTGAACACTATTTGATCGGGCGAAGTCAAATCAAAATTTTTTTTGTAGCTTTGGGGTGTTGCACCACCTACTGTGTGTACCGGGTATTATATTGTCGAGTATACTCGACTATAGCGTCCTTACTCGTTTTCCTTTGGTCTTTATTATTTCATGATTACAAGGGTTACTTTGTCATCGAGCACTTTTGACTTCCGCAATCTTACTTGTTTTTCAATGTGTAGATTATTTGCACGAAACGGATGTAGACAGTTTTAGTTGTTTGGTTTGCTGTTGAGTGTCGCTAGCATAACGCCGGCTAACTGAATTGTCTGCCACATGAGGTTATTCAAGCAACTCGTGTTGGTCGCTATGAGTCTGGTGAGGAAAAATAACGTTATCGACAGTGATACAGTGGACTGCAGTTTCGATTAAAATTTCTCTGGTTAGTTTTATTCACGTCAATAATGAATAATATTTTGCAAAAATGTTGATTTTTATTAAAGTCAATTTGAGAAGGCAAACTAAAGAGGTACCTACTGTATAATACAAAGGGCTTTGTTTTCAATTTTAACTTTTTTTCTCTGGCATCAACTGATTTCCTTATTACATTCGCGACGAATACTTTTAAGTCTCTATACATTCTTTTGCACAAATAACTCAATTAAATATTTTCCTGGTATAGTCAAACTTCAAATTAACGTTGCTTAAAAAGAGCAAATAATTTATTAATAAAATTTAAACTTGACCAAGTATGAGATTTTTCATCTGCTATGACAGACGACAGTGCAATCGAGCTGAAATAAAATTTAAATAAGTTTGCAGATGTTCTTTGTAAGATTAATACATTTTTACAAACATGTTGTCAATGCTACCTGCTCAGTATCGATTTACCGCATGTCAAACCCTCGGAAGCCGTGAACATTTACCTCGAACACGCATATCAGACATTTGTCAAACATTTCGTAGCATCTCAATCGTTTACATTGACAATTTGACATAGGCATTGCCGGTGGGCAAAATGTCAAGGACAATAATGCTTAACATTGATATGGAAATGGCTAAATTGAAACTGTCAACCACATAACATCCAACAGGATGTGACAATGCTTATATGCTTACGTCAATTGAAACATCTCAATGAAACACAGGAAGCTGTTTGCATATTGAAGAGCTATGGATTGACAACTTAACACATTGTTGCGTTTTCTCTCTTTAACTTTATTTATAAATGATTGATTTACTGTATCAAAGACGATTTTAATTTAATTACTTTATGTCAGAGTTAATCGAACGAATATTTTCGCATAGGGATTTAAATAAATATTATATTTTGATTTTTATGTTGGTTAATTCCATCATAAAAGGAATTTCTGTATTAAACATACATATCCGGTGATTTTTATAGACTACTTTCGGCGAAATGCCGTTTGTGCTATGTTTTGTTTTAATCAGGTTACTTGTAATAAATCTGTAATTTATGCTTAATAAACTTTTTTGGATTTTAACATCTTGAGTCATCAAATATAATGCTTTACATTTTGATAGCATTTGTTCAGAGCGCGAAACGGTTGGAAATTGTTTTGTAATGCGCCGCACATACAAACAAAGAGTATCGATTTTAACTAAAAATAACGCAAGATTGAACGTAATTG
This sequence comes from Phortica okadai, assembly GCA_034638295.1. Lineage (NCBI taxonomy): Eukaryota > Metazoa > Arthropoda > Insecta > Diptera > Drosophilidae > Phortica > Phortica okadai. The sequence goes on along the minus strand of CM067851.1, from coordinate 12,433,082 downwards.
GCCAACAAGCTAAAAGTCGTCTTCCTTAATGTCTTGGCAACTCACGGCGTATCTTTACGATATGCTCCTGCCTTCCTTCAAATTGACAGACAGAACATGGGTTTGCTTTCAATAAATCCATTACTTAAAGCCACCGCCGGAGTGGTGCCGCTCACCATCATTACCTGCCATAACAATTACATGCCTAATGTTCTTTTAATTGAAGCATTTAAGGTCTTAACGTTTCATTAGTAAAATTATGTATAAGGATTGTGTTGCAGCACATATTGAGCGTCAACAGCAATCATGACTATGGCAACTGGGAACATCAGCATATTTTCCACATAACATGCCAAAGTAATAATTTGTAAATAAATACACGTTATGCATTTAGCATTAATGTGTAATAAAATCTTTTTTTTTTATAGAAATACTAATTGGAGTTCTTATTTCTAATGGACAAACAAATCGTATTTAATTAAAGAATTGATTTGCTTTATGAACTAAATTGAAGCTAAATTGATATAATAAATTCTATATGCATGTGTCGTTATATGATTTTTGTGGTAAGATGACGTCCATAAATTACGTGAGGATTTTTTCTAGAAATTCAGACCCCTTCCCCTATCTTGGTGAGATTTAGTAAGATTTTGACGAAGCCAACCCTCTGAATCTTACATGAGGTTTAGCTAAAAATTTGATAAAAAATATTGAATTTTTTGTTTTTTTTTTTTTCTTAAATTTTTGAAAAAAATGGTAAACCAGTGAACTAAAAAAATCACATGAGATGTCCGATGAACCCCTTCCCCTAGGTGAGATTTGGTGAGATTTTGCTGAACCCCCCTCCCCTAATTTTATCTTATGTAATTTATGGACGTCCCCTAAGCAAATGCCAACCAATAATTTCAGCAAGTAGTAAAATAAAAATAAAAAATAATGTTGCATACATATGAGGGCACAGATGAAATACTTTTTTTTTTAAGTGAAACTTCTTTAGCATGGCACAGTGCACAGTGGTCCGGCTTGTATGGGGAGAGCGGCCAAAAATACTTCTAGTTGAGGTAGGGACTTGAAACTTAGCACAAAATTTTTTTATATTTATCGTAAGATAATATGTAAAAATCAGCCAGATTGGACAACTATATCATATAGCTGCCTTATAAACAATCGGTCTGATATTCAGTTTTTATATGAAAAACTTTTGTTTTTAATTTTATCTGGATACTATAGGTTATAGCTGCCATAGGAACAATCAGTGTAAAACGAGTTATTTCCATAAAACCCCTTGAAATTTTCCGCGTTTGGTTTAGCCTAAATAATTTAATGTCTTTATTTTTTGCCTCTTCAGCTTCCTCAGAAAGCTCTCCAATTGAGATAAACAATTTTTTATAATGGCAAGACCATGTAATAACACTTTATGGACCGATGCAGGAAAGTAGTACCACGGATATTTAATGATAAGAAGTTTTGCACGTGCTTTTTTTAAAATTGAGGTTAGGTTACGTTTTCTTATATTACAAGCCGCACGGCACCTTACGGCACTTGAATTAAACTTTCTTATATTCTTAAAATGCTTAAGAATATTATACAAAAAGATTTGTTCAACCCCAAGAACCCCTTCACAACTAAAACTCTAACCAAACACAGAAAAGACAAACTAAGAACGTTCACAATTATGTACTAAATGCTGAAATTTGGTATGCAAATTCAGGTAACATACCTTTTTAAAACTGCATACAACAAACTACCACTTTCCCCGCAAAGACCAACACACTAAAATTTTGCAGCAATGCTTTGTAACAAAATCCGTACTAAAGCGCCATCTAATGGCAACATTGCACTGTGAGCCCTGCCTCACTATTAGCAAATACACAAACCATATCGTGGTACACTGCTTTTGCTGTCGGCGAATGTTTAACGTGTTATCAACATAGGTGTGTGTACAGGGTATTATATAGTTGAGAATACTCAACTATACCGCCCTTACTGGTTTTTTTTATTTTTTTTTTATGTACACACACTGTGTATCAGGGTATATTAAGTTTGTTTGAGACGGTTTGTATGTAACGCATAGAAGGAGGGGAGGGGGACCCTATAAAGTATATATATTCTTGATCAGGATGACAAGACGAATTGATATAGCCCTGTCTGTCCGTCCGTCCGTCCTCACCAATGGTTCTCGAAAACTAAAAGACCTAGAGACTTGAAATTTGGTGGATAGACTCGTGAGGTCAAACGCTAGATCAAGTTTGAAGGATTTTTTGCCACGCCCACTCCTTCCCGCCCATCGAGCACCACCCATTTTTTCAAAAGGCTGTAGCTCGAAAACCTGATGAGTTAGAAACATGAAAATGAGTATGTAGACTCAGTATGTATAGCTCTACAAAACTGCATACCACATCCCCTTCGTTTCCCCTCAAAAAGTTGTTTTCTTAAAATTGCTGTATCTCCTAAACTATAAGAGATACAATGCTGAAATTTTGTATGCAAACTCAGTAAACATACCTTTTTAAAACTGCATACCACAAACTTTCATTTTTAACGCTGTGTGACAACACAAAGACAAACAAGTTGAAATTTGGCATAAATTGCGCTTTGAACACTGCTTTATCCTATTTGTAACAAAAACCGTACTTAACACTGCGAAAACTATTAAAGCTAGAGACTTGAAATTTGGAAGATAGACTCGTGTGGTCGAACACTAGATCAAGTTTGAAGGAATTTTTGCCACGCCCATTCCTTCCCGCCCATCGAGCACAACAAAAGGTAATTTTTTTCTTAAAATTGCTGTATCTCCTAAAGTATAAAGAATACAATGCTGAAATTTGGTATGCAAATTCAGGTAACATACCTTTTTAAAACTGCATACAACAAACTATCACTTTCCCCGCAAAGACCAACACACTAAAATTTTGCAGCAATGCTTTGTAACAAAATCCGTACTAAAGCGCCATCTAATGGCAACATTGCACTGTGAGCCCTACCTCACTATTAGCAAATACACAAACCATATCGTGGTACACTGCTTTTGCTGTCGGCGAATGTTTAACGTGTTATCAACATAGGTGTGTGTACAGGGTATTATATAGTTGAGAATACTCAACTATACCGCCCTTACTGGTTTTTTTTATTTTTTTTTTTTTTATTATCTTTATTATTCTTAAGATATACGAGGTTATTAGTGTTCCTCTTGATAATCTTATTATCTATTAATTCAGCCCAAAAAGGCGCGCCGGCTAGCAGATAGGCTAGCTTTATCTTTTATAAATATAAAACAATTAACAACAAATAATAAATAATTAACAACAACAATAACAATATCGAAATTAACAATCACAGTTGATAACATCAAGACCTTCGAGTCCTTGGACGTCGCGTCATCAGTTCTCTCGGCTGTCGCCTTTTCAATCTAATTGGAGGGGCTTCTCTTGCTAGAACCCTCGCCAGTCTATTTTTATGACTCACAAGCCTGTCATTATATCGACTAGAATGCTTATTTAACTCGTCAAATACCGTTGTCATCTTCAAATCCTTACGTAACACCGTGTTGCGAATATACCACTCACAACCGGTAATCAGACGCAATATTCGGTTTTGTGCCGCCTGTACTCTCTTTATCTGGCTATCACATGTGATACAGTCACCTTGTTGGCGAGTGACAATTTAAAAACTTTTTAAATGCATGTCTAGGAAGTGTGAGGAAAGAATCTTGCAAATATGAAATTTTATTGATTTATTTTTCATTTTGTCGTATAAATATTACGTTTTGTTTCCAATTTTGAGCTGCCTTTGAAAACTAATTAGTTTCCTATCACAAATTTGCATTCTCATTCTCAAAGTAAAACTTTGGCGCAATTGTTAATTGAAGGTTAAAATGACAATGTCATGAGTATGATGTGCTTTTAGAAATTGGCCTTCGTCGGATGACAATAGGCATTCAAAGTGTTTATCTTTCATCAAACAGCACTTGTATCGAACAATGCACTTGCATTAATGACAATGCGAATTCACTTGCCACAATTTAATTGACACTGCCTTCACTATCATATTTCGACATCAGTTGACATTAACGGACTGACTTCTAGTATGGCATTTCCTCTTCAAGAAATGTAATAACGTTTACATAGTTGGGGGAGGAGAGTGTGTGTGTTGTATGCATTTTATACTAAAACTATTATTAAAACAGTTCGAGGAACCCAGAGACTCCTACTACTCCATGCTTTGTAGCACATAAATGTGCTCTGAATACTTATAACAGCATTCACTGCATAAAGTGTATAAAAACACTACGTTAATTTACCAACGTCAACGTTAAAACTTGATTAATATTTATTGCAACTTCCAAGCAACTTAAGTGTCACCACTTTGTCTTTTTCGCGCTTTTTTCTTGTTATTATGTGTGTTATATTATAATCGTTGTCAACTGCGTAGCGCGTACACTTAAATCGTGTTGCGCCCGATTGCAGGTCAAATGACTTACCGAACAAAGTACAAAGTGGTTATTTAGCGGTGGACGCAATGCAATGAAATGACTCTTAAGCTAACTTTGTAATTTTTATACCCAAGGTGTAATAAGGATGCATACGGTGTGTGGGAGTGTATATTAGAGCCTGAAGAAATATGTAAAATGTTAACTAAAACTAGTAAGGACGCTATCTTCAGCGAGGCTGAAGCTTATATACTTTTCACGCACTTTCTTGTGCCACGCCCATTTTTTTGACTGAATATATTTTCTATTCATCATATTAGCCTATATACCAATTTTCATTGTTTTTGCTCATTGGGTACCGGAGATATGCAAATTATTGATTTGGGCTGCAAGTGGGCGTAACCATGCCCATTTTTTCAGTTTTACATAGTGCCGGACTATGTAAAACTGCTATGTTTGAAATTTGAGCCGTCTATCTTCTAAAAAAAGTTTTCCACACAACGACTCAAATTTTTTTTTCTTCTTCATTTCGTATGGGAGCTACCAGTTCCAGTAATCCGATATGGGTGGTTCCGACCAATGATTCATCGTAATAAATTCTAAGGCTCTGTGCAAAATTTCAGCTCGATAGCTTCAAAACTGAGGAACTAGCTTGCATATATACAGACAGACAGACGGACATGGCTTAATCAACTCGACTTGTCGTCCTGATCAAGAATATATATACTATATATAGTCAGAAATGAATATTTCGATTTGTTACAAACTCTGTGACAAAGTTATAATACTATTCCCATACTTGAAAAGTATAAAAACACGCCTGATAACGGTGTTACATAGATGAGGGTATAGAGTGCATCGAAACCATACACTCCCGAATGCAGTGTTGTTGCTCGTTTGAACTGCAAGCAAGCAAGCGTGCTTTATTGCGCGTTAAGTTTACAGCTTAAAAGAATTCAAAGTGACATAAGCGTGTCGCGCTTCAAGTAAGACGAGACCTTTCAGTAAACGTTTAAAGTTGATTTTATGATAAATTTGTCAATTTAATAAATGTGCGATAAATATTGGTAATGACATTAAAGAATCTTGTCATCAAATAAATGGACTTTTTTTAAAACATTGTTCTCACAGGAAAACTTGTCATGCAGGATTCAATTCTGCTTATCAAAAAAAAGTAGTTACTATAAAAGAAGAAAAAAAGAAAAAAAAACATAATGGACAAACTACGATGTGAAAAGTATCTTACAACTCAACGCGCTGACTACGCACCGTTTAAGACATTCGAACGTACTGTGCGTTGTCCGAAAAAGGAGCAAGCCGATGGCGCTCTCATTACTGGCCATGATTTTAACAATCTAATGGTGAAGAAGCGTCAGCAAGTAACTAAAACATGGCCACGTTCAATGGATCTGCGTGAAGAATATCGTCAATTTTTGTTACGTTTAAAGATGTGTGATCCAGAAAAATTTGATCGTCTTTATAAGTGTCCCAAAGTAATGTACTCATTTGTAGAGAAAATGCTGAAGGAAAAAGACAGGACTGTTTATGGTTTGTCATACTCACCTAACAAGTATTTGTCCTTGCGTAGTCAGAAAACTATTGATTGCGGAACTTTTATACAGAGTCGCCACTTTGATTACTATACGACTTATGCTGACTATTATAATCGAATCAACACAGAAGATTGCTTCATGGATGCAACACCGAGTAAAAGTCCTTTAAAGTTTCGTAGTGGCTTAGAGTTGTATGAGGAGGTGCTTCGCAAGTATTTCAAAAAATACAATGAGACAACATACACCGACACAATTTGCTTACCAGCATTGATAATGAACGATGGTAAAGTATCTGAATGCTATTTGGATCGTTATTCACGAAGAGAAGTTTAGGCTAATAGGGCTTATGAAATGCATACATTTTAAAGTACTTTTGTTGTATTCCCAATTGTTATTTCCATATATTTTCTTAAAATGGGGAATATTAAATCTCAAAGGTTGAATAAAATGAAAAAGCAAAAAAATTTTTCTTTCGGTTTTACGTCAGCAAACTTTGGTCTATTTGTCAAATTATTATACTTCATTTTTCGTTTTGATTCATATAAAAAAAAAAAAAAATGTATTGTTATACTTGTCCAAAATACTTAACGACTCAACGTGCCGATTATGTTCTTCATGAGGATTTCGTACGTTCTGAGAAATGTCCGAAGATGATGCAGACTGACGAAGCTCTTTTAACTGGTCATGATTTTAACAACTTAACAGTGAATTCGAAACAGCAAGTAAGTAAAACATGGCCGTCTTCAATGGATGGCCGTGAGGAATATTGTAATTTCTTGAAACGTTTGGAAGAGAGTGATCCCGAAAAACACAATCATCGTTTTCAATGTCCAAAAGTTGACTTCGAATATATCGATAAGTCGCTTGAGCTTGGAGATAAAACTATTTACCGAGTATCATTTTCACCCCATAAATACAATTCTTTGTGGGGTCAGAAAAGGACATTATGTAAAGATGATACAATAAGTACTCATTTAGATTATTTCACCACATATAGAGATGCTTACAATCGAATCTGTTTAGAGAAACATTTTAAAAATCTAAAACGAGGAAAACAGCCTTCATTTAATAAACAAGGTGATCAGGACGTCAATGCAGCTATCTTGCGTAAATATTTCAAAAAATACAATCGCTCAACATACCAAGACGAAATTTGCGTACCAGCATTGTTAATGTCAGACGGTAAAATGCCTCAAAATTACATTGATCGATATGAAGGGAATGTGTGATATGTTAAAAATGGACATCAACAAGTGGTTTCCATGTATTATTTATGTAAATAAAATAAATTAAAAACCATAAATAAAATTATTATTAATTTACAGTTTCAAGATTCGAATAGGTTAAGCGATATGCTTATAGATATATATGTATCCAAACTGGAGTTTTCATGAAATTAGTCTGTCCTTGCTATCATGGTGAGATTGGTGAGATGGGGCAAGTTGGTTAACACATTTTACAATTCAATTTATAAAAGACAGCTTCTAATAACATTAAGATAACATAAGCTGTTAAACTGCAAGAATTGTTGCTCGTTTTTGTTCTCATGCTCTCTGGCTAGTTCTGCTAGTCACCAGACACCTGCACAAAAACAAGCAAGGCGATTTTTTTATGTTGATATTCTTTATATTGTACGAAAGTGTATGAAGAATACGTTAGTTCAACTCGGACGTTTCTTTCCGAAATGTTTTTATTATGTTTGCCAGCATTTCTACTGTGCTGAATGTCTCTTTTATTTTAAAAGCAACATAAGTTATATTAAGATTAAATTGTTACTCTCGTTTTCTGCTTTATGTTTCTGTAGTGTATACAACAATTTAAGGTGGTTTAATGTTGAAATTTTAAGTTTTCTATCTTCAAGTTCATGAAAATTCGGTTTAATATATTATTTGCGACTTTACTTTCAAATACGCAGTCGGTTTTGTATATTCGCTATCACAAGAACACGAAAATGTAGTTCAATAATAAAAATTGACCACTCAATAGTGATTACTGTTAATATTTGATTTTTTGATAACAGTGAAAATATAAGATGTAATACATTTGCCCCATACATTAACAGACGGATTTGTGACGAGTGCGTTGACGGTTGTGTGGCTCGGAGGAAAAAAGTTGTAATATAAAACAAGTTGTATAAAAACAAGAACAAATAAGAAAACAACAGAAGTAAATATCAAACAGCTTAAAAGTGAATGTGGATACATGTATGTGTGTATGAGTGTTTGTCAGTGTAACACCTAAAAGCGTGCTTTAGTCCCTTTTTTTGTTTTGGTCAACTATTATTTGTTCGTGCGTTTGTGTGTGTGTATGTGCTTGTATTTGAGAGTATGAGTGAGTGTTTCTATAAAATAAACAAGTATTATGTGCACGTCTGACGTTGACTGAAACGCTATGAATGCATTACACAGTCCCTTTTTCCGTCTGCGTTCCTACTACATTTGAATAATTAATGTAATCAAGCAATTTAGCTTTGGATTCACTCGTGTGAACACATCGTGTTGGAAATTTTTTTTGCGTATAAATACCTGACTTTTGAGTGCTACTTTAAGTATAAGTTTTATATAAAAGACATATGTAAGTATTAATTGCTTGCAAAGTACTTTGAGCTAAAACATAGTTTTTCTTAACAAAACAAAAACAAAAGAAAAACATATTTCCACTTAATAATTCCTTACATTTAAATTAAAATTAATTGAAAAAAAATATATATAATTGTGTGAAATGTGACTCTTGCTGCTAGAAAATTGTTATAATTGTTTGTCTTATAAATAAATACAATTTTTAATTAAAATTTTTTAAATTTGTTTTCAAAATTGAATGTTACAAAAAATATTTTTTATCTTCTTTATTCTTACACAGCCACGAATTGATTTTATACAAAACTATGAGAATATTACAAAAAGCCCTATAATAAAAGCATTTTTGGATTTTTATTAATGTGAACTCTAAAAAACCTATTAATAAATAATAAAAAAAATGTGTACATATAAACAAATACACACATTTAAACTCAACTAAAAAAACTAAAATTGAATTAAAAACAAAAAATAAACCATTTAAAGAACAACAAAACAAATTTGCCGCATAAATTATTTTTATAGAAATATGTCTTGTGTGGACTCGACGAAAGGCAAAACAAACCGTCGTGGCAGAAACTAAATGAACTAATAACAATAAACAAATTTATGTGACAACACGACTCAGCTGCTATGCCAATTTGAAATAAATTTGAATATTCCAAAATCACAAGTGAAGCAAAAAAAAAAGAGAAACTAAAAAAATTAAGTAACACACAAACGTATAATGACAAAATAGTAAAAAAAAGGAAAGAAAATAAAAAAATAAAAACATGCAGAGTAATTTGAAAATTCTTAGAAAGATAAAGACATGAAATAAACATTGAGTAAAATTGAAATGAAAAAACATGACTACTGAGCAAAAAATTATTTTGTTCTTGTGATTTCTGGTTTAGTGAGTAAACGAGCTCGCGCGTTGACTCGTGCGCCGCCAGAGTGAGTCGAACAATGAGCGCAACAATTTAAATTCCAATAAGAAAACGAGCGCGCTAAACGAGGCTAACAATTTTGCGAAGGCAACCTGTTGCAAGCAGACAAGCACAGCCGCCGTGGGAGTCGTCATAGTCAGTCTTGTTTGAACGCCACCCAAACAGGTTGCCGACGGACACGGACACGGCCACGGCCCAACAATTGGAACGAGACGGGCTGACAGTCATGATGTATAAACAGTGCGTGGTAAGTTGACGTTGCTTAGACATTGTTTTTTCCAGTTGAAATAAAAATGACAACCATAAAATGTTTGTTCTTCTGTTACTGCATGTAATTAATTTTGTGGTAAATTTATTTACACACTGTTTGTGTTCTTAATGTCGTGGAGCTCTGTTCTACAGTATATTTATGCTAATTTCTGGGGTAGCAAATTATGCGTAATCCCTTTTGCAAAAGTTGAATTATGTCTATTTGGCAAATACAACGATGTACATTTCTGCACACTACGGCATATTTGTAAAATTATGTTAATGTGAACATAATTTTAAAAATAAAAATACAAATTTCTGTATTTGTTTATTTTGTACTTTGGCTTTAATATAATACGATTTTAAATACTTTTGCAGCACTCAGAGAAAATAATAGAAATTGAAGAAATAATAAAAGTAATATTATGTACTCCAAAAAATATATATACATATATCATGTAATCAAGCAAATCAGCAAATATTTAATTGACGTGTAAACGTGTAATGTCTTGCCTTGGCTCGATCTTGTTGAAGTTAACTATTTTTGTACAACATGTAAGTTCATTACGTATACGTAACATTTGCCCATTTGTATTTATGATTTGTTTTGTCGTCTTTATTCGTTTGAAAGTATGTTCTGGGTTTTTTTCTGTTGATTATTTCTTTCCGCCAGACTGGTTGCCGGCAGGAGAGGTTGCATTAGCACCGAAGTATTTCATGTTAGCCCCCCAGTGTGCCTGCTGGCCAACGGACGGCCGGAACATAGGCCGTAAGTAGTGCCATGAACAAATGTGGTCATGCTCCGTAGACCACCCAGGGGAGTTTTGTAAATTCGGCTCTGACGATAATGCCAAAATAAAAAAAAAACGGTCCAAGGCCATTGTCGTCAAGACAGTATTAAATTCCTAAATAAAAAGGACAAAGTATATAATCCTGGGTTACTTGGCTAATAAGACAGCCTCTCATTAAAAGAGAGTTGGAGGTACTGATACACATAAGTGAGATTTGAAAATGGGTTGTTTCTTAATTAACTTGTTCTAAAGAAAAGAAAATTCCAGGGTAGTCTTTAATGCTGTTTGAATACGTTTGCATCAACATTGTCATGTTAAGAAAATTTGATAAAATATTGACAGTTGTTAAAAATTATGCATCAACTTGGCACATGTTGTGTTTTTATAAGTTTTTTCTTTGAAATCTCATAAACATAAAAAGACGACATATGCAAAATAAACATTCAAGGAAATGCAATTTGAGAATCGAGAAATGTGTTCACGCAAAAAACTACATAACATGCCCTCATGAAAGCAAGCCGAATAAAATAAAAAAACAATAACAATAACAGCATATTTAACGTTTCAAGAGCAATCAAAATATTCAACCCAAAACCTGAACCGTCGTTTGAGATGGAAGGATAAGTGCACGTAATGAAATACAAAACAAAAAACAAATTTTATTATTTTCCAATGTAACAACGCGTAAAATAAAGTGTAAGCCGTGCTGGTTTCATTTATTTCACTTAACGTTTTAAACACGGTTGGACTGGGGGCGGCTGGTGGTGTTTATTTTGTGCCGGGCGTTGATAGGCGTGGTGTGGCATGCTGGCGCTTGCCACAGCAACAGCTGTAATACAGTGTGCCAATGCCAAGCAATTACAAAATGCATTTGTAAAACTTGGTCGAGTTGACCTTTACATTTTCACAAGCTTATTTTTATATATGTAAATACAAGTATTTTTTTTTCGTTAAGTATATTTGCATACAATGTCGTGGCTTGTTTGCTGGTTTGCGTCAGGACGTTGGCATACTTTTCGTGTAGACAACAACGTCAAGTGCGCGTTCAGTATGCTCAAGGCGCTTTCTTAGCTAATTTAAGAGTTTTTACAGACACGTTGTATAGTTGCAAACGTTCGTTGTGTAAAATGGACTGTTGGTATGCGAAGACAAATATATATACAAACATATGTATTTATGTAGCATACTTACAAATTGTATGTTGTTGATTACTAATCTGTTGTTTTGATTTTTTATATTAGTTGGTCTAATTTTTGTGAATAAATTTGAGATTCATTTTGAACAGTAAAAAAAACGTGATTTGAACTGTTTAGTTTTGTTTTCATTTGATTTGTTTTTTTTTTAAGTTGTTGCTGATTTAAGTTTTTTAAGCTAATGAGAAACATAAACAAGTTTATCACAATTTGTTAAGGCTTTAATTCGCACGCATTAATGTTGATAAACATTAATGCCAGCACGGCTATTAAATCGTTTATTTCTTTTCTTTACAATTTGAAACTTATCTAATGTCATTAATCACGCAATCGGCCATTTTAACGGACCTTTGTTGTACAATGCTTAATAAATACGCACGCACAGCTCGTTATATCTGCTGTGCTTAAAAGAAACACGTCCACCGTAGCGTATTAGCAATGCGTCTACGCCCCAATTGCATGTAGAAGCTTCTGTATTTGATCCACGCAAGTGTAACGCATTTTTATTCGGCACACTTAAGGCTGAGCACAGGAAGAAACAAGAACGTCGAATAAAAATAAGTATAAGAAATAAAAAAAGGAAAATAAAGAAATAAAAATGAATGAAAAGTGATGCCGCGTTGATGGTTGGCTTGCATGAATTTTCAACATTTTGAACATTTTCAGTACGCGCATTGCCGCTGTTCCGTGCACTTAAGCACGTTTTAAATAAATTGGTGGTTTTTCATGTTTAGTTTGCTGTCGTTGTCTGTGCGGCTGACGCACTGTGCGCGTTTCTAAAGCCGCAGGCTGTTAACGAACATATTTCATAGCGTTAACCAATCAAAAGCAGCTGTTGTAGAGATTTTGCGGATTTTCATAAATAAATTTACTTAAAATTATTCACACAAAAAATTGCAAATATTTAACACGGGCTTGGCAAGCATCATGGATGTTGTGCTATGTGTGTGCAGCAAACTAAATTTCTCAGGCAAATCAAATTTGATGTTTGGGTTTAACTGCTACTCTGTTGAAATAACTTACTGTCAGCAGCAGTGGCTTAGGCTTATGGTCACTGACAGACATGTTCGTGTTTTTATTTTTATTTTTTGTTAGCTTGCCTTTCTGCTATCAACGCGGCATCAGTTGGTGATATAACATTGTTAAGGACAATTTAATAACATATAAGTTTATGTAGGAATGTGTCTATGCAACATGTCGAGAAACGAAGTTTATGTTGCATAGCAGCAAATGCTGAATTATCTTCACGTAGTTGCTTGGCAACATTTTTTGATAAAGTGTCCCACATTCTGTCTTTCTCTTGTCGTTTAATATTTACATTTTTATTAAGCCATTAGTTTTCTTATATTTTTCCAGAATTTTAAAGCTATATTGAATGATAAAAATATACGGATTAAGATATTTGTTTATTTATTAATTGGTTTCCTCAGCTGCTCAGTATTAAGCTCACATTTTATATTTGATGGGAAAGTCTGAGTTAAAAGATAATATGTGCAAGAATCACAAATTCATACTATTTGCTTATGTCAGATGTTTGTTACCATGATTTTGTTTAAAGCTCTCATGTTCGTTTCGATCAGAAATCTCGACTTTTCATTGTCAATGCGTAGATTTGTGAAAAATTGGCTTGCACAGTTTGTGATAGTCAATATTTTATACCATTCTACGGCGAAACGGCGTTGTGTCTTTAAACCATTGTGAACAATTCCTTACCTTGAACTCAATAGAAGCAATTTACATACTTATATGCACATGTCTGTACACAAAACCCCAAAAGATTGTACAAAAAGAGAAGCACAGAAAAAATGGCAATAAAAAATTGTGCAATTTTATTGTTTGACGCTATTTTTCCATTTATTCTTTTGGCAATTTTGTATGCCAACATTGTAGTTGCAAGACAATTGTATTTATTTGGTATTTATTCCTTTATTTTTTTCTGTCTCCCTTTTATGCTTTTGTATGTGTGTGTGTGTGACACGGACACGGAACAATTTTTCATAGTCGAAATCGTATGATCCTCACCGAATTGTGTCAGTCTGTTTGTTTGCCACTCCATCACATTGTGAACGTTTTGTATTTGTGTTTGTGTGTGTGTATGTGTGCGCATTGAGTATCTGTGCGTGACCGGAATGACACGGTTACTCAATCACTGGTCGCTCAATAAAGAAAACTAATTTTTTACTGCCAATGGAATTGGCGTAGATGAAATTTATAGGAAAAAGTGAAAGTAGACAGCAAACAGACAAACAGACAAACAGTTTGATAGAATATAAGGCTGTCTAAGCTAACTGAAGCACTTGCGCCAACCCTTAGGTGTTTCGGACGTCTACAAAATTTGACTACTTTGGCACAATTACAAGATTGGACATATGTGCCTTTTGCTTAATCACCTGCCAATAGAATACAATAACAAGCGAAATGATACGACATGACACGACAGATGACCTTTTGCCTTGTGTTGCTTTGTTTCGATGCCAGAGAGTGAAAACAATATGGCAGTTTTTGTAGCAACAACTTCTATTGCCATTGAAGGGTGGGAAGTGATGTGCGTGATGAGGCTTGCCACATCATTTACTAACACCAAAGTAACTTTTGTTATTCTTTACGCTTATGTGGATGTAAGTGAGAATGAGAATAAGAATGAGGTTGCTGATAAATGACTTACTAAGCACATCTCTTTGCTAAATTTTTGTGTAGGTTTTATGTACAGTTGCGGATACACATTATCTTGTTATGTTATCTATGAAAACAAACCCTAATTGCGCACTTCTAAAGACACTGAACTGGTCAGAAATAGTTGGTTAATTCACTTTTACCTTCTTATATTCACATTAAATGACCAGTTTTTCTGTTTATTTTCTGTTTTTTTTTTGGTTGACACGAAAAAAGTCGAACTCATATACTTTGCTTCATACGAAGTTTCGTTTGCTATTTCATTGTAATAAATGGGTTCGTTAACAAGTAAGAATTCCCAATGGCAGCATAAAAAATCCACGATATTACACATAATTAACCTTTTGTTCTGTATGTATCTTATGTATCTTTATAAAAGCGTTTTATCTGTGTGTGAGTGTATTTGTCGGCAGAATGCAAATAAAGCACATAAAATAAATTGCAAAGTTCATAAACAAGTAAGCCATGCTGTTATACATACTTATACGTATATAGGCCTAAATGTATAAAAGCGCGCTATGTACGGTTATATTTTGACTACATTTACTTTAAAATACATCAATGACTACTTTAATGACATTAACACAGTGGCGTCAGTATGTAAGCAGCATTAACACTGACATATTTATTAAAACATTTGAGTGTTTCATCTTGGCTAAGTAGCATTTAAAAGTTTCGGTAGCTGAAGCGTTTGTACCTTCATCAGTCCATCCGAACGAACGTCCAACGCCCGTACACCTGCCACTGCTATGCCACACAGATGGCGTTGAGTTCCCACATTTATGGCTGCCATTTTAGTTACTGGCATTTTGACGCCCTCCAATCGCACTTTCTGCTCCGCATTCATGACACTTTTTATGTCGACATTTTGTAGGCGTGTATGTGTGTGTTTGTGTGTTTGTGTGGTTAATGTGCAAATTACCTGCTTGGCTGATGCTTGCAGTCATTTGCTGTGGGTAGGTGAGTGTGTATGTGTCTGACTTTGGTTGGCAGCTACTTTTTATGTTAATGCTGTTGAGTGCGTATTTATGTTTGTCTCGCTAAATATTTATATATGCTGATTTATGCTAAGTGGGCGTGTGTACAGCCCCGAATGTGCCTAGATGGACGTGTTGCCTAAAAGGTCTGCTGTTTACGCGCTGACATGTCAAATGTATCTGGCGCAAGAGCATCACTAAATTAGTGGCACATTATTAAGTTGACAGAATGCTAGAAATATCATAACATAATTTATAAGCAACTTAATGTGTGTGAATATCATGTTCACTCACTTCCGTTTAATGATACTTTCGAGAAGCTTTACTGAAAACGATAGTTGATTTCATTGAATTTGAATCCTTTGAACTTTGTATTGATTTTTGTATTGCGAATAAACGTTAAGTTTCCAACAGCTTTCCAAAAAACTTTTTTGTTTGGTATGTTCCACAAATATTGTGAATATTTCATTACAAGTTGAACAACAAATTTCTTTGGGAAAGTTCACTTGAACTTTAACAGTTATAAAAAGTAATTTTAGTTGCAACATATTGTAGAATGGAAGTTATAACTAGTTGCACTCTTCCTTGATAGTCCACGTACGCAATTGCAAAACTTTCATATGGGAGTGTAGTAAGAATGATGATTACAGTCGCATGGGACAACATTTATAACTGCATTGGAAACTGGTGTCGCTCATTCGGTGCCAACAAATTTCATGTTGGTGAAATGCAACTAGGAGGCTTAAAAAAGAATGAAAATAGTAAAGATATTTAATTGAAAATCAATCAATTTTAAAAATTTCTTCATTAATAATAAAACATTCTTCATTAATAGTGCCAGTGAATAAAGGTTGTTCGAAAATCAATCATTCGTGACTCAAAATTATTAAATTTCAGATAAATTAATGAAAAATTTAAGTCATTGTTAACAAACACAAAAAAACCCAATATTAAGTATGTACTCTTATGTTACATAGTGCCATACATTAAACTCGAAAATAATGTTCGAGTACTAGACTGCCTTATGTATACTTATAATAATATACCATACATTGTGCAACAAGTGAAGCAGAAATAAAAAAAAAAATAAATAGATTTAATAAAATTTTATCTTCATAAACAATGTTTTTGTGCTTCATATGATATGCTACACGTAATTTTCAAGCCCCATGGGTATACAAACAATGCGGTTTAATAAAATAAAACGTGAACGTTTTTGTATTTAATTTGTTTATATGTTCAATTTGTGTTTCAATTGTGTATGCTGTCTGACTTGTTTAAGTAAACATAATGAAACATGCTTCCGACGACTGTAAAAAACAAAAAAATAATGAAAAATTAATACAAGTTTCTTTCTTTTGTGCGATTTAATTGCAAATTCCCAAAAAAATTGTTTGTAATAACAGATTTCAGCACCAATAATTAAAACTAATGAATTATACCGCTGTGATTTAATGCGTTTTTTATTAAGTATTTGCGTATAAACATAAATTGAATCGATAAATAAAGCTGAAGAAACTTTCAGATGCTTTTAAATTTTTTTTTTTAGCTTTATTAATAATTCAGTAAAACAAGAAAGCAAAGAAAAACTTGAATTATTTTTCACAATGTCAGCAACATCAGTCAGTAACAACTCACTTTTGTGCCTCATTTATTCTCAAGCGTTGAAATGAATTGTGTTAAAGTTTATGAAAATGGTGCGTCGTCAATGGAACCCTTTTATCCTTGGGTAGTTGCTAATGCACGCAACATTAAACACAGTGTCTAATGTCTGTGAAGGAAACCTGATTCAAGCTTATCCATCAACTTGTAAACTTTGCAATTAATGTGATTTGAAAGAGCCAAAAAGAAATAACGGCAGTACAGGAAAAGCAGACTTTTGAATACAAAATTTTGTCAAAAGATGTTGAACATAATGAATATAATTGTATTGAGTTCAAGTGCATTGGAAATATTTTTCCCAAGAGCAAGAGCCCAAGGGCTTCAATATACAAAATTAATTATACTAGTTTGTTTTGTTTATCAAAGAAGCTCAAAGAATTTTCATTAGCTCCAAAAAATATTATTCTACGGAATTATTATTCTGTTTTGTTTATTTAAACATGCATTTGCATACAAAATTTATATACTATTGCTGCTCAACAAATCGTTTGATTTTTTTAATGTGTATTGTTTTTTTTGTTTTTATTTTTGGGGTTAAAAAGGAATTTAAATTTATTGTTGATTAATTTTTGATGCATTTGTGTGGTTTTCAAATTGTTTATTCAAAATCGGAAAATAGAAAAATTTTAAATTTCCAATAAAAACGACAAAGAAATAGGAAATCGATAGATTTATATGCCGGAATCAATATATTGCGAAATTTTCAAATAAAGATATTTTTAAAGGCTATAAAATGTCTTCGAAATTTGTCAGTTAAACTTTGAACATGCTTCTTTTGTTTTTTATGTTGATCATACTGAGATGTGCTGCAAAACACCTTGATAATCATTGGCTTATTAAACATGCCATACGTGAGCTCGTAACCCAGATCTAACATTATTATAGCTTTTGTTAATGCCATAACTTACAATTAGGCAACTCTAATTGACGTCCAGAATAAATCCCAGCTAACGAATTAATTATTTATATGTCATTTTATTAGTAGCTTACTTAGCATACTTTTCGAAGCAATTAAGTCGGAGAACGTCAAATTATCGATTGTATGATTTATATGTTTATGACAGCTTGTGATAAGCCATGAGAGTTAGTGTCAACTGCAACTGTTGGTGATGGTTGACAGTTTTATTGATTTTTAGCTATTTAAGCAGTCGTTGAAACATTTTCTTGATAAAGTGAGCTTCTTTGTGTAAATGTCTTTGTAATTGTCAGCCAACAAAGTATTTAAGTAATTTGTTAATAAAACATTTAATTTATGCTCATTTAATTTTTGCGCACTCTTGCATATTTTTGCAAAGTGTGCGACCAGAGTCTACCATTCGATGATAAATAAGCAAATTTTGTTGATAAAATTATGCAGTGGCATCTGAACTTTGCCAAAGGAGAAGCATTTAATGCTCAAGGGTAGCAAAAGAGTATGAAAAAAGTTGCAGTCGCCGCTGCTGTAGTTACTCCTTTCTCGTAACAACTGCTTCTGACATTGTCAATGGGTTTGTTGTAGTGTCGTCGACATCGTTTACGCTTCAACTAAAACAACAACACACTTAAGTAAAGCTAAAGGGCAATGTTGTCATTGCTGCTGCATCCGTTCAGTTAAGGTTGCTTTGCTTGCATTATATTACGCCAACAGATACAGACTGCACACACAGATACATAAGTATCTTACAACTGTATACGTACATACATATGTATGCAATTTGCAATGCAAAATGAAAGCACAAAGCGTTGAGAGTGTTGCAGCTTAAGGTCTCAAACTGATAGCACAACCAGCAGCTTTGGCTGACATGAAAATGGTATCAGTGCTTAAAGTAAGAGTAATCATAAAATATGTAAGGATACACAAACAAGCTTTTGTCGTACTCATACAGAAAGAAATCAAATGAATTATTTAGAATGCTTCGTTATGTATTGTATATATTGTGTACTTGAATATCAAAAATATGAAAAGGGGATTGGTTTCTATTTTCATAATATTGTAAGGCTGATTTTGAGTAGCATATTTAAATTTATTTCGTTTGCAGCTGCTCGGTATTATTGTAAAATATTAATAGAATACATTTCGTATTTGAGAAAGGTACTCTTGAATTTGTTTGCCCAATAAATTTTCTCTCTGCGTTCTGCCTACCTCTAGCTCTTCACCTTTGGGATCTGATTAAATCTTTTTGAAGACAATAAATCCCTTAGGATATTTTCTACATAAAAATATTCAAATATTTTTTGATTATTTCAAATATTCTCAAGTGCTGATTTCCTTTTGAATATGTAAGTATATGCGCTATCGTTATTACACTGTGCGTAAAATTTTAGTCAATGTGTTCCAAGTATTAAACATTTAGTTTATTTCATAATGTTTTCAAAAAAATGAATTTATTTGTTCTTGTTGAACTAAAAATAGCAGAATACAAAACCACCAGAAAACTCACAAGTGAATTACGTAAAACGAGAAAAAATCCCAAGCTGATAAGTACTTCTTTACTACAAGTTTGCTTGTTTGCGACTTTCCGTTGTGATTCCCGCTATTCAATTGGGAATCACAAGGTAGCTTTAACCAACTTATGTGTACATACATATATATTTTTTCGCTTGATTGACCTTATGGGTTATCGATGTCATAGCTCCGAGCGATATGAAAAAAGCACAATTTGGTTTGTTGCCGTCGTCGTCGTCGGCTTAATTCGCGTGCTATAAAAGCCCGCATTGCTGCTTTCTGTCTTAGTTACAGTTGAGCAAGTCGTCACACAACGCGCTTCAGATTCGTTTACGCAGAGATGAATTTCAATATTAAAAGCATTTTGATGCTGATTGCTGCAGTTTTGTTGCTTTCGATGAAGGCGGATGCACGACACGTCAGGCAACATCCTGGTGGCGGTGTCCGAATACCATTTGATACACGACCATCGCCTTACAATCCAAATCCGAGAATACCGGTTTATGTATAATTATTGCAATAACAACTCATCTGTTAAAATACGTTGAATAATACAAAAATGTACATATGACTTCAAAATACACAAAATATCGTTGAACTTAATTTGTTTTTGTCTTCGATTTAGTTTAGTATTTGCTTGTGCAAGATTTAACATGAACTCCCTTTGAATATGCATCGAAGTGAATTTGAATTCTAGAAAAGCTAAATAAATTGAAGAACAAATAGTTACGAGGAATTTAAAGTGATATTTTATTTCTTTGTTGGCTGTTGAATTCGAAGAGCAGTGCCGTCTTTCTCATGCAGTTGGATAATAATTAATTTGATTTCAAATTCGTTTTCATTCAATGTCATTTGAGTTTCAAATATGATTTTTTTCTAATAATTTAGTTCACAAACGACATTACTCGTGTATTCAATTAAATAGCAAATCAGAGTGACACCTTCTTATACCAAGGAAAGCTAATTAGATTAGGTGTAAGTGTGATGAATGTACGCTCACAGTATGACTGTTGAATGCAAAGTATCGCAACCCTCGCTGTTGCTTGCAAACTACAACGTCGCAATAATAATTAGATTCCCGTACACAGGCAACCCTTTGCCAACTAATTTGCATTGCAAATAATAAGCAACGTGCGTGTGTGACCTTCTTTTGCGCTTGCACACATATACATGCACACACCAAGACCGCTTCCAAAGGCACGTCATCTTATTTCCCTGTCCTTCGTTTTATTAGGATGCCGATAATGTCTGTGTGTGTGTATGCGCTGCCATTGAATGCCAGCTGTTGTTGTGTGTGGTTGTGCGCGAGTGTATGAAACCATTGTCGCATCGTTGCATGTGGCGTGAAGGCAGCTTGTGCATGTAGTCATAGTGCCCAGGTTTATACATCAACATATAATTATGTTAGTGAATCATTGGCTAAGGTGATGATGATGTTGATGAGTTTAATGAGTTTAATGATGATGTGGCTTCCTATGTCCGTGATTGCTTGTCTGTAAAGTGTATGTGTGTGCTTTTTACTTTCGCACAAGTTACAAGTTTATCAAATTTGGTTTATATTAGTTATTATATGCTGGTTTCACTTATGTGCTTATACTATTGTATATTTAGGAAACATTTAATTCAAATTAAAACAGATCACTGGGTCAGACGCACGATTTCGTTGACTACGTGGCGTATGAGTAATCTACATGCTGATGCTGTAATGAGACTTTTATGCTTTCAATTTGTATATTAAGATTTAAAAAATTAATTTTTTTGTTTGAACTTATAACATTTCACGACGTATTCATAGATATTTTTCCACTATTCCCACTCGTTTCAGAACGCATAGATTGTAGAGTACAAAAATAAGAAAAGTCGCCCACAACGTCAAACGACAGCGATACTTGAGCAACTAAAAATAGCATACGCTCGCGCCCAAGTTCGTGTCAGCTGAGGTTGACAATTGCACGGCGCGGCAAACAACGAAAAAAAAAATTTTATAAAATTGAAGAAAATAAAAAAATAAATACAACATCTAAAGAGACAAAGCAAAGTAAAGCAAAATCAAACTATGACATCGATAAAGCATGACGTATGCTCCTTCGCCTACAATGACAGCGTCACCAATGCGGTAAAAACTGGCTGACGAGCAACCGGATTGCGTATACGCTCTGTCGTTCGCATAATTTGCAGAAAAATACGTATTTTACTAAACAAATATTTCAGAAATAGCAAAACTGACTATATAACAAAATGCAAAAATAAATAACGTGATAAACTGTGAGAAAAATAAAAATCATATGAAAAGCAGAGTCACAACTTACCGCGCTCACATCAGACAGCGGCAAAAGCAAACCGAAGGTAAAAGCAACAAAAAAAAAAAAAATTGCAGAGAACAAAAAAAATTTTTTCAAGAAATAAAATCAGAAAATGTTTTTAGCTCAGTCTGAATTCGACGTGGGTGGCGTGCCTGTGTGCGCTTGAGGTGTACGCGCGTTCAACATTAATCGCACTACAGCGAAAAACTTGCTACGAAAAAAAGTTGAAATATTATAACGAGACCAAAGAATACAAACAAAAAAAAAAAAATAAAATAAATATAAATAAATAATGAAAGATATATTTTATATATACTTATATATATATATGAATATTTGAAAAACGTGTGTATCCGAAGCGGGCGTGAAAAGGCGTGTAACGAGAAAACCTTATCGAGCTTTGCTTTGTGTTTTTTACGAAATATAAAATTCTATATGACCGTTAAATAATGTGTGAATTCAACAATTTGATAAAGTATTTCATATGACAAACGAATAGAAAAATCTATTTTCATAAAAAAAATTTAAAATATATTTATCTATAAAATGTGCAATCTCAAAACGCAAAATAATGCAAAGATTTTTTAAATAAAACAAAAACAAAAAAAGAAGAACAAAAAAATATTATAAACAAAATTAAAAACCGTAAAGTGCAAATTTGTGTTTCATTAATAAACAAATGACAAAATGAAAATAAAATAATATATTTGAAAATATATAATATATGTTTTTGCAACTTCGTACGTCTGAATTGAACCCAAGTGATTCTATTAAAATCGCATTGAGCAATTTTTAAACGTCAAAACAAACAGAGAAAAAAAAATAAATAATATATCAAAGAAAATAAAATAAAATAACAAAAAAACATTTCATCTTAAAGAAGAAAATACTCGCGAAAATGATTTTGTGCAACGATTTGATTTACACCGAGGAGATAAATTATTAATTCTGCTGATGCTGTTGAACTGAAAGGTGAATATCATAAATTATATATTAAAAGTAGACGCATGACGTTTTCATGATGTCTCTGTGTGTCAACCTGACACAGAGCAAAGTTCATTTAACTTTAATTGAATTATAACGAAAACATTTTGTTTTTGTACGCCTGAACGCTCTTGCATGCCTAAAGGAATACATGTTATACAAATTCGTATATATTTATCGCAAATAGACAAAAAACTAATTAGCCAAGTGTATCTAATTTCCTGCTTTTGGGCATATATTTAATATTTTATTCATAAACGTACGCAAAAAGCGCAAGGAAAAACAGACATAAATTGCTCAGGGCAAAGAGGGCAACCTGTCAACCTTTTTTTCATTGTCAGTCAGAGGATGCGTGTGTTTATACAGGAGCGGGAGTGGGACCGGGCATGACACTTTATTTTTGTTTTGTTCGTGTAAAATATTTTCCAAAAACAAACGAAACAAAGTTTACTAACAGAGACAACACACAAACAAATATATACATATATATGTATGTACATCGTAGCGTGAGATAACAAAAACATCAACAACAACTTTTGTTTATAATAAACACATTTGTCACAGTACACTGTGAAAAATATATGATTACACAAAATCGAAAATTACATTTTTATTTTAATATAACAAAATGAATTAACACAAATGTACTTGCTTCGAAAAGATTTAAAGTTTCAATATTTCTCAATTTTTAATCATTCGCCATTTTTTTCTGTGTATATAGGTACAGGTAATCATTAATCGCAAGTTTATATGTATGTATGTATGAATGTTCTTATGTGTATGAGTGCGTGTGTGCGTGCATAGAAATATGCTTTATGAGCATTTTCATAAATTAACTGGAGTTTTTAGTCACGCACGAGCAAGCACTTGTGCGTGTGTGTGTGCTTGCTTTCTTCAATATCTCCTGTTATATTTGCATCGGCTTTTGTCTGCCATCTTACCTTTCCATCATTTGTTGTAGTTCTTTCTTTACCTGAAATATTGTAACATACATAAAAATTATATCGGATTATGCTTTCATTCATATAGACATTTGTATGGATTGATAATTTTTCTTGTTATTTTTGTACTTGTGGATATTTGAGTCGCACTTTGCCATTTGTGCCTTTATTCATTTTGACGTTCGTCACTGTCATGTCTTCGTCTTCAGTTTTCTCTCCCTTACATTGCCACTGCCACCGCCATTGACATTGACTTGTTTATTTGGCTTAGAAAAAAAGGTATTCATGTGTGTCATGTGTATGTTTTCGTGCGCTTGAGGCTTGCGCTTCCGCTCCGCTACGCTCGTTTTAATGAAAACGAAATTGGCCGGAATTACGTGAAAATGCTTTTTATGTTCGACATTGATGTTGATGCGCGGATTATGAGCTTTCATCATAATGCTAACATTTTTTCCATTATTGTTGCTGACCTTGTTTTTTTTGTATTTGTTTGGTGTGCTTTTTTCCAGTAATTAGCATAATGCTTAATCGAGTATTGGCATTTGATTTTGGTGAAGCGCCATAATGGATGATTTGGGTTTTGATTTTTGTGTGGGAAGTCATCACGCAATTTCTTTTATTTTGGCGACACTAATTGAGCCTTGGCATGATTGCCACGTTGTGTTGTGTGTTTTGTATCTATTTCTGCGAAGCCGTAAAAGTATCAACAAGTTCATCATTATTATGTTGTTAAAATTTAAGGACACTTTCCATTGTGAAACATTATTTGGTAGTTTACTGTTACATTTTGCTCCTAATTGTTGGTCATTGTTATTTATGTACCAAGTATGCTTATGTAGTGGAAGAGCGAGCGAAGAACTCTGAATTGTTGTACAGGAGTCTGAAGATGAACGAATTTGGGTGCACCTCAAGCTGTTGCATGTGCATCTTGTTGAATTTGTAATACTACATAGCTAGTATAAACGAATATATCGTGTTTTGGAAAGTTGTAAGTTGTGATTAAAGTTTAATATCGCAATGTACAGTGGTTAATTTATCTGACTGCACACTTAATTTACCGAAACTTTGTGCAAAATGTTACTTAAATAAACTTGAAGATATTTTTTTATGGTTGGGCGAAATGCACAAAAGAACCACAAGTGACAACAGCAATAAAAACAACAACCAAGCTACTTGTAGCACAACAGAAACTTTTGTTTTAAAGTGCAATAAGAAAACTTTGTGTTAATTTAGTTTGTTTGTGGTTGTTTATTTTTGTTTTCATATGCACACAGTATGTTCATTTGTGATCATGTCTCTGCCTCGCTTAATGCTATGAAAATGTTTAAAAATATTTTATGTTGTAAGCATGCAACATGCGCCAAAATTGCCAACACATCGAGCTGTGCCCCACAAATATAATGGGCATGTAGTAACCTCCGCGCACAAGGTCTGTGCTGCAGCTGCAATTTGCCTTGGCAATGCACTTGAATTCAATTGCTTCCTTGTGAGAAAGTCTTGTATATGTAAATCTCTGGGTGTGTGTGCGTGAGTTGATTTGTTTCAAATATTGCCCTTGCTCCTGCCCGTCGACGCGTTGTCTGCACTTGTCATTTTGTTCCACTTGCCATTAGTCGTTTTCACTTGGCTGCGTTGAACTGCAAAAAGTTGTCGAAAAATACAAAATGAATAAACACGAAAAAGCAAGAGCGCCAACCAGACCCAAAAGAATGTGACAAACTATTTTTGCTTGTTTATTTATCTTTTGTAAGAATTTAATTTTCTCTTAGTTTTATGAAAATAAATTTAAGAATGCTTGGCTTGTTGATGAGACGGATTTCTATTTGGCTTCAATCTATGTATATGCGACCTTCCCCTTAAACAAACAAAAAAAAAAAAAAAAACCAAAAAAATAAAAAGACAAAGTGTCCTCTTGAAATTGTAACGATGAATGATGATAAATTTCTCATGCTCATGCTTAACGCTTTGTGTGCCTTTGTGTGTGTATGAGTGTGTTTGCGTGGAATTGCAATATGACGGTCGTTTCCGTTAGTCACCGTTGTTGACACTTGCGCAGTTGTTGTTGTTGTTGCTGCAGTTGGTGATGTTGATGTTGTTGTGAATGTTATTGCCTTGTATGCTTTTGTTGTTAATTAATTACTTGTTATTGCTTTGTTGATGTTGCACTCTTATGTGTTGCAACAACGGAAGCACATTTTTAACGCGGCCACAAACATGTTGGCATTCTGTCGTCTGAGTGTCATCTTTTTTTTATTGTTTACTTCATGCTTTGCATTGCTTGTATGCGCAATACAAGCAAACAAATGGTCCAACCCTGCATTAAACTGTAAGCTTCTTGTGTCTAACTTTTTGTGGTCACATTTACGGCATTTACATTTTTATTGTTGGTTGTCTGTTTCGCTCTCATCTTTGACTGTGGCTGCCATTTCATAAATAAGTAAACATAATATTATTAATACAAGAGTACAAGAATACATTCATATTAGAATGAATAATTGATAAATCGAACAACAATATCTCTATTCGCATATACATACTCTTTGATTTCTGTATTTTTTAATTCGAAACTCTTAGTTGTGAGTTATCTATATATCTATCATATGTATACATATACATATTTAAACTGTTTCACCATCAATAAAATCATAATTTTTAAATCCTTTTAAACTTTCAGTTCTCAGTTCACTCAACATCAATTAAATCATTTACAATCAATTCAATTTGTGTCTTGTCTATTTCCTATAACTTTATTTAGTTTTAGTGACTAACAATTTTGTTGCAGCTTTCAAACTGAATTTGTTACATTTCCCTTTTAAATTTATTGCTTCAGCTTTTGTGCTCTATTTTTTATTGTTGATGGTTGAATGTTGACAGATTTAACGAGTTGGCGAAGTGCAGCAAAACAATTCAATTGCCGTTAGTTGACAAGTTAAAAAAAAAATAAAACAGTAAGAAATTGCAGTCAAGAATGCTCCACTTCGTAATACCCTGTACCCTCAAAATGTAACGGTTGAAGTCAAAAGGCTCGAAAAAAAATTATAGCAAGTATCGGAACAGTGCAAATAAAAGCTGAATTAAAAGTTTAGTAGGTTCATATAATCGTTTATCTAAAAAAAGTCACCAACGCACAGGACCAAGTCAAAAAAGACAACGAAATTTTGAAGTTTTTGTTTCTCGCATTTCGAGGATTGCATTAAAACCCTTACTCAAAAGATTCGAAGACTAGTAGTAACAAGTTACAAAATGTTGTTTTTAAGTTTGTCGATAAGACCATTACACACACCGTAAAGTAAACAATAAGGCAACACTTAACAGAGATGACAGTTTTCTGCTATGACTTTGCTATAAATATGCAAGAAGTTTATGTGTGTGTGTGTGTGTGTATGACATTTAGTTCAATGTTCAAATTGCACAATGCGCTTTTGTCCTTCATGATTTCACTTCATCAGTACTTTTTTTATTGCAAACAATCTTATTTCTTTTTCGGCTTGCAATTTGAAAATTGTTGAGCGAAAATTCGCACATGACAAACATTTGCAAATGTGCTTAAGGCAAAAGCATTTTGCAAATATTTGCCTTTTAATTCAATTAATTATTCATGCATCTGTATGCAAATGACGGATATTTTGTTTTTGCTATAACTGTCTCTTTCACACACAATTGTTTATGAATAATTCATACGTACTACGGGGTTCATTCATTTTATTTTATTTTTCGAATTAGTTGCATGTAAAACCCATAATTACCACAGCACATTGAAAAAATCAAAGAAAATTTAAAATTCCATTATTCATTAAATTGTGTTTTACATTTTTACGCGTTATGACTGTTCAATGGTAAAAAAAAAGAAAAAAACATGACCGAATTTCAATATCGAACATTAATGTTTACTATAAAATGCTTATTTTATATAATTATTTTTACATGATTCATTCCCAATGTGTGAAAATTTTAAACTTGTTGAAATATATTGTAAAGCGTATCCAGAATTCAACATTAATAAAATGTCTCTTTTGAAAATACACGGACACGCATGAATCATGAATTTTTTATACTCTTCATTTCAGCCTGAGACCCATATTCATTTTTTTCTGGTTTAGTTTGTCTAACAAATATAAAATTTTTTATGAGTTTATTGTATGAAAAAAATAATAATAATAAAATGCACCGTTAGCAGCTTAAATTGTGAAAACTAAAGCTCTGTTAAGCCTGGGACTGCTCTGAAGCTACGTAAATTGTTGTATTAAAACCCGCAAAATATTTGCAGATATTCTTGAATGAAAACTGTGCCACTTCGATGAATAGAAGTATAAAAAAAATGCCACAAATTTTTTTTTGTGTTTTCGATACGTTTCGTGTGACATTTTGATTTTTGTGCACATTGAAAGATACTTTTGCAAACGAATTAATTACATTTAATGTCTTTTGTGTGCGTTGGTGAGCATCATGTTGTTGTCTGTAATTAAAACAGCGCAACAATTTGATATCCACTTGGCTTCATGCTCTACTCGGGTAACTCTTTTTGTAAATCAACGAAAAGTTTTCAATTAGTAAAGTTGTGTTTTACATATTATTTTTACTTTAGGTTGCATTTCAAGCATATGTGACCATGTCATTCGGTACAATTTGGTGTCACTTTCAATTGTTGCAAAAGTTGCGCAACAGCGACACAGCTTCGACGCGCAAATATTTTTTGTTTTGGTTTCGGTTAACCATACTCATATGTAAAGTGCGAGCTTCAGCTCTATTTGAACATGGTTTTGTGATTTTGACTAATTGACAGCAGTTTCACATTTTGCGCACATTGTTTCAATGCAAGGATGCAAATAATTTTCAAAAAATTTCAAAACCACATAAACATGTTTATATTAACAAGAGATAGAAATTCTACCATTAAAATATCATTCTAATTATATTTACCATAAATTTAAGCAATCGAAAAATGAATTGCTGGAAATATTTTCCTCTTTCTCCAAGTATTTAACCGATCGCTAAACTAATTAAAAATACCATTACCAAGAGCCAAGCACAAAGCTTAGTAGGCTCTGCACAAAAAAAGGTGCTTATAAACATTGCATGCACAATAATTGTATGTCACAGAGTTTCACTCAGAGACATAATGCCTAGAGTAAATTGGTGCTTTTTTTTTGATTTCAAACAATAGAAAATTTAAGAGTTAAGTGAACATCATTGCTTAGCAATCCAATGGTAAATGAATGTGTCTTAAAAAAAATTTCAGCTTTCAAATCTTAAAATGATTTATTTTTTTTTTTTTTATTTATTTTTTCTTCATTTATATTAGAATAGCTAAGAAAATATGTTTGTGCATGTATTTTTAATGCGCATACATTTAGTTATTTATTCAATCAAATGCTTTTATCTTAGCACAATTTCAATTTCTGGTCCTCCTCATTTATTATTTTAGCTTCGAACAAAAACGAAAAGAAAAATCAAGGGAAATGAGAAAAAGTTTTTATCAACTTTTTGTTATCGCATGCCATCGTCTAAGAATAAAAGTGTCTCTGTAAC
This sequence comes from Phortica okadai, assembly GCA_034638295.1. Taxonomy (NCBI): domain Eukaryota; kingdom Metazoa; phylum Arthropoda; class Insecta; order Diptera; family Drosophilidae; genus Phortica; species Phortica okadai. Next base: position 12,403,889 of record CM067851.1, on the reverse strand, counting down.
GGATTTGCGCTTGAACGATGCCGCCACAGTTGTCATTCATACCAAGTGAAATTTTGTCGTGCGGCTGTGTTGGCAGCCATGACATTTTAATGCCATTCAAATCACTCATTTGCTCATGCTCTGGTTTTATGTGCCTGACTGTGTATTTGTATATGTATATGTATAATTTAAGCCTGCGTGAGTTTACTTTCATTTGGTAAAAAGTTAATTTGAGCACAGCAACGACTTTTGCAACAGCAAAAAAGTTTGGGCTCGAAAAAAAAACAACAAAAAAAAAAAATTCCAAAAGTAAAAGAGTTTTTTCGACAAGCCAACTTCTGCGATAGATACTCACAATTTGCTTTTATTTCGTTTTCTTTCAGTTGAATTACGGATTTGGTTGTTGTCCTTTTTTACTAAGTACATATCTACTTACGAACATTGAAGTGCTAAAAAATCACAAACACATTAACAAGTTATACTTAGCGTCAAAGTCGGCTTTAATTTTACTTTGTTGTAGCTTGGTTGTATGGTTTGCTATCAATTTGAGAGAAGTGTTAAGATGAAATGCAAGTGTAAGTCCCAGAACATCAGATTGCGGAGCGGTGCCACAGGCATGGCAGATTCGACGTATACGATAATTCAATGCATTGCTCTGCCATGCTTTTATTTGTGCTTATGAATTCATTTTTAATTGCAATAGTTGTTTATTACAAACATGCACTCAAAGGTCGTTGTGAGATCTTTCTTGTTGTACTTCATCGTTCAAAACTGAAATAACACAATTTTAATTAAAGTTTTCATATGACAGCGAAAAGTTTTCCCTACACGGCAATTCAGTTTGTTTTCTGTTGTTGTGTTTTAATTATTTTTATTTTGTTTTGTGTTGTGGAAAAGTTATGCATTTTCATGTGTTTCAGCAAATTAATATTACTGACATTTTGACTGCCTTCACAGTTAATATGACGTGAAACAGCGTGAATATGAAAAGTTTGCAAATAATGACTTTAAGATTATTTCCTGATCGAAGTTTGCATGTTGGTTTACACTTTTAAATTTTTTGCTGAAGATAACCTATTAATGATATGTATAAAGTTGTTTGTTGTGTTGTAAAGAATAAAAGTTAATGGATAACGTTTTGTTATTAGTAAACTGCAACCAGGAATTATTTAAAATAAAAACAACTTGAAATGAATATCGATTTCAATATCGAAAATAATCAGTACGTATTTTAAATGAGTATATTTTAAATTGCATTCGTTTCTAAAATGAATATGATAAAAAAACGTATATTCATGATATTTTAAAACATAAATTTAATTTTCCAATCACCCAACGGCGTACAATAATAAAATTAAATACGAAATTGTATCTTATTAAGCTAACTTCATGTCTTACAATGACATTTAGAATTTCATTAAATGTTGTTGCTCGATTGGCTTAAATTTGAACTGAATAAATATTTAAAAGCATACGTGAAAGCCATACTTTGGTTACAGGTTGTAAAATCACAATAAAAATAATAAAATAAAGAAATCAAAACAAAACTTTTGCAATTTCAAACTTTGCTACGTTTTGGATACTTTTGGTTTTGTGGTCAACCTGCTGGCATTGCTGTGGTTTTATTGTATCTCAATAAAGACGCTTGTTGTTAATGTCTCTGCTCAACACTACGTACATGCTAAAGTCAACAACTTTAACTTTTGTTGAATTTGTTTAACGTCGCATTTTTTTTGTTTTAATACATGTTGAAGAATGTAATGAAGAACATTGTAAAAGGAAGTTACTAAATGATGAATTTGTTGAACACCACCAAGGGGATTTGTGGTTGCTTACTTGACAGTTCTGTGGCTTTTATCTCTGTGTGTTTTGGTGTCACAAAAAAGTGGCTTTGAATTTGTTTGTCATTCAATATTTAAATGTTGATATTTTAAAGTTTTGCTGACATTTTTTTAATTGAACTTTCTCATTGTTTCTATTTTCAGATATGATCAGCATGCAACTTTCTAAATGACAACACGAAAAAAAGCTCGAAGACGATTTTTATGTGATATTTTTCTCATAAGTTAAAGAAGTATGTTAAGCAACTTTTATCCTTACTTACTAGTACTTAATTATTTAAAAAGCCTAAGTTTAGTTACATTTATTAGTGTCAAGTTGTTTTAGTTGATTATTTTTTCGGTAATTTTTAATTTGCCCTAAAGACTCAAGAAACAATTAAAAAAAAGACAATCAAATTTATACAAATACATATAAAAAGACACCAGAGCAATAACGTAATCGAAACATTCAAAAAACAAAAACATAAGGGAAACTAAAAACAAAAATCGAAATCGTTGCTGGAGTTTGGAAATTTTATAGAGTCGCCATGTCACATGGGGGCGGCCAGGAATGTATGTAATATTTCCAGCTGATGAACTCATCTTGATGACATACGGCCCCACATTGCCAAGAGTCAAGCCGCGACCATCACTCGATTGCCTGGGCGAGCCACAAGTGCCCATTGAGTATCCTTCCAACGCCAACAGAACCAACACCAACACCAATTACATCGGAAACGCCTCAACAGCGACTTCGACAATAACCGCCACAGCCGTTGCATCAGCAGCAATACCCACGCTCATACAGCCAACAACATTTGGCGACGCAACGCTTCGGCCTGCATCGATCTCACCGTTTCCTCAACACGTACAAACACCGGTTCATACAACCGTCTTCACATTCGACGAGCGATCGCCGCAGTACGGCGGCGCTTCGCCGTTGTCGCAGAGCTTACCACCAACACCGACACGTCGCACATCGCGCGCCTCATTGACGCACTCGACGCCAACCACAAGCAAGCGTGCAAGTGTACGCAGCACACGCTCTAAGCCTCCTACGCCACCGCCCGCTCAGATACACTCATTTGCAACGAGAACTATATCGACAAACAACACTGCCCAACTCACGACGCTACCGATGTATAATGATTTAAGTATGCGTTCTAACACACCAACCAATTCGCAACAGCAACAACAACAGGCGCAGCAGCAACAGCAGCAGCAGCAGCAGCAGCTAGGCAATCACCAGCGTCCGACACTAGAACGCAGCAGTGCAGTGCGCGGTTCGACACCTCTACGTGGTGCAAGTTACGATCCCGGCTTTTACGGTGGCGAAGATAGCGCCAGCCTAGGCGCTTCTGGCTATGACTACCCAAGTGGCACCTTGGTTCCAGCCCGTGACCGCAGTCCCAGCATATTCCTCGAGCCGCCCACACCCGATCCCACACATGCGAACTTTGGCCCCGGCTGGGGGCGACCGATGTCGCCGATGGACTTGCCACCGGAACCGGTCACTAAGTCGCCAACGAGTAAGTCACGGCTGCGGCCCAAACTGCATATACCGCTTGGTCGACTTGGCCGTTCGACATCATCGGATCGACGCGAATCGAACCGGCTGCGTGAAGATGTGCATGTGCACGTCGAGAATCCGATCTTCAATAGTGAAAATCTACGAGAACGCAACTTTGATGCATTCTTTGAGGCGCGTGAGCCTGTCTTTAAGGTTAAGCCAAAAACGCCGAACTCAGCGCCGGCGGACAGTTCATCGCTCAGCGGTAGCTACTCGCCGCCTTTGGAGAATTGTGCTGGTGTCTATGATTCGCCAACGGCGCGCAATCGTCGTTCCACGGGTGCTGGTGGTCTCTTTGCACGGTCGCCGCGTGAGGATCGCTCACTTAACGCACGCTCTAAAAGTGATGAACAGTATGAAAAGCTGCCACGGGATGCGCGAGCAGCTTCTGTCAGCGGGGCCGGCGGTGGCGCTAGTGGCAGTGGCAGCGGTGGTGGTGTGCCCTCGAAAGGTGACAGGTGCCCCCGACAAATAGTTTTTTACAAGCTAATGAAATTGTTTACAGTTCTTATGCTGCGCCTTTAAAAGCGAAACAAAATGTACAAGATTGATTGATTGACTGACTGATTGATTGATTGATTGATTTATTTAATGAATAACAAGCAAGCAGTAATGGTTTATTCTAACAACAAACATTGTAGTTTTGTACCAAGTTTGTACATAGAAACTTTGCGGTTAAATGTTCATGATTTTCCGCTCGGTTGCATTTACATAGCTTCAAGTTATTTTGTTATTATTGATTGGTTTTGGTTTGCGTTGCGTTTTTGCTTGTAACGATTCTGGCCGTCATTTCACCATAGAATATGCAAAAAGTTCCGTTTGCTTGTTTTACCTTTAACCTTAGTTTAATGCAAATATTTGTTTTATTTCATATCGTTACTTTAATGAGAATCAGTTTAAAATGAAGCTGAGACTAGTTCATCGCTGGATTGAGTTTATGTGAAGGGTATTGAGTATACCTAATGATTGACTTATTGCTTCAAATTTAAATGGTTTATTAAATATGAATTTAATTCGGCTTGCTTTCACCTTTCCACAAATTTTTGTTATAAACAAATTCGATGTTCAACATTGGGCAAACGATTTTGATTTGTGTTCAATACCACATTTTTTTCTGTATCGAAAGGGTAGTATTTTATATACTTTGTGAATTGCACTCTTAAAGTGTTTTCTTATTAACTTTATGGCTTTTTTTATTGACAATTTATAACACAAGCCCGTTAAATGTTAATGCATTGTATCTTATGGCTATAACACACGTTGATATGTTGAACGTGTTAGCGACATAAAAGAAAATTATCGCTCGCCATGTTCTTGTTAGATGTTATGTAATAAAGTTGCGTTACTCTTTAAAATGCGCATTTACTACTATCAACATTGCACAAGGCTGCAGCCGTCGTTCTGGTCGGCACTTGCGATACTCAAAGGACTTTAAAGTGCATTAGTCGCATTTAATTTGTTGCGTGCTTGATGCGCATTTCTCGCTATTAATGCGAAGCGTGCAACATTTCTGTGTTTAACAAGTCTTCATATGGCATGACTTTGTTCATAGAATATGTATACATACATATATATGTGTGTGTATGAACATACAATATTATTTATACATTCTTAATAAAGAAAACAGTGCATGCGACTTGAAGTATTGTCCTCATTGCCACGCGATTTCAACAGAATGCAGCGGCACAAATATGAGGCAGTCGCATTTCTTGTTGCTGGCGCATGAAAAAATTATTGCTAACTTGATATCCAAACACAACAAGGCAGTAATGAGGAAAAAATATAGTTGTAGCAGAGTGCAACACAATGTTGCATGTTATATATGCTTAACACATTTGTCCATACACAGAAATGTGGCGTGTGTCCTGTGTTGCTTTAAACGAAAAAATTATAGTAGTGCCTTAGTGTTAGTGAGAAGACATTGTGCGCGCTTTAACAAAAATAAAAATATATTCATAAAATTCGACTTGTTCTCCATACTGTGGGCTCTTTGCGTTTTGATGTAATTTTCGAAATCCAGATTCATAATTATCACTCAATTTTGTACAGAAGGTGCCTAATTTGGACTCCAACCGCCACCAGAATATAAATGTTTGTTATATTAATGTTTATCAATTTAATTGTTATTGACAATAAAAAATAAAGTTATTTGAATTAATAATTATAATTAATAGTAAAAAAAAACAATTACTCAGTCCATATCGATGGTTCCATTTTCATTTCTTCGTATACCCCAAGCTGGTACGGCAGGACTAGTTCGGTAACTAGGCGGAAGTGGTAGAATTGTGACAATTGATCCCTGCCTATGACATGCCCTAGTAAAACTCACCAGTTGAAAGCAACGAGAGTAGATTGAGCTGGAACTAGTACTGTTTACATTCGAAGAAGAAGAAGAAAATTTGTATTGCCTACTTTTGTGCGCACTGTCTATAAATACCATATTTGCAAATACAAACGTGAAACGTTTAACAAGAAGTTTATAATACGTAATGACATTTAACAAGTTCAGAAATATATACTGAATGGACAGAGTAAATTTTTCATTAATAATTCAATTGCATTATTGACTTTGGCATGGATTGTTTTGCTTATTGCATAAAATACAACCCAGCCGTCAATTCGATTTGTCTTTAGACGTTGAGCATTGTTTCCGGTTAACGAAGTTTGAAACGGCTCAAGCCATATAAGCAAGACGAAAACCATTAATACGAACGAACGATTCAACTTATGTCTGTCAGTAAAATTACACTTCATTTATTGATTGAATTTTAAATGAATTGACTTGTTGTTTGTATTTTTCTTTGATTCAACTTTTTTTTGTTGACTTTGATTACGATGATGGTTGGATGACGGCGCTTTTTAACGGTGTGTCAAAAGTACGCGACGTGCTCGGTACGCGCAACGTGGCGCAAACGAGAAATTTTTGGTTAGCCGTGAACTTCAACATATTCGTGGAACGCAAAACAAGCCTGTTTTTCATACTCATTATAAATGCATAAATATATTGAAAGCTGATTGTGCTGTGGGAATTCACAACGCAATCATTGTGATTCGAATTCATGTTTTACAATAATAAAAATAAAATAAAAAAATTCGATTTAAAAATATTTACTTTTGGTATTCGCTGAAAAAGCGAAAACATTCACAAATTATTAAAATGCCTTATATAAGAGGTTTGGACAAAGTAACCAAACACGGAAACGAAATGAGAGCTTGTTATTTGAATTGTTTATTTTGCTTGTATTTTATTGCCGTTAATTTGGTTCGATTTTAATTTATTTATCGCTTGAAATTATTTTTTTGAAGTTACGTTCTTATTAATTCACGTTCTTATTTTATTAAATAGTTCAAATTATTCATATAAAGATACTAATATATTTCTTTTTTAAATTTCTTACCACAAAAAAACTCTTCAATTCTTCGAATATGCTGCAGATTCTTTGGGAAAATCTTCAAGTGGTCAAAAAAGTCGTAGTTTCTTTGGGTGGGGGGGACCACGCAGTGGTTCCCTTAACCCCCAGGCCAGCATGGCGTCCTCAAACGGCATGCTTAAGGACTACAGTCATAGTAGTTTAAATGAGGCTTTCAAAACACAGAACAATGTCAACTTTAAGTTAATTAAAACAGGTGAGTACGACTGAAAACGTGTTTAATTTACAATACATACATATATTTATTTACATAACATTTACATGAACATAACTGTCAATTCAGGTTCTAAATATTAATTTTTTTTTAAAACATTAATCAGCAATAGAGGTTATAAAAATACAAGAAAAAGAATTACAGAAAATTAGTAATCACAATAAAATGATAAACAAATAATTAGGAAAACTAAAGTAATATTTTAAAATTAAAGGAAACAGAATAAGGTAAAATTTACTCTAAATATAAAAAAATATTTAAAAAATAATGAAGAAAACATAAACCAGTTAAGAATTCGAGTCGACAGTATTCGACTTCGACATACCCCGTAATTTTAATTTGTAACGACTGCTACAGAGTGTTGCCCCGCCCACTTTTCAATCGAAATAAATTTAATTTTCATTCAATATCGTAGATTAAGGTTTATCTATTATGGCTATATGTGGGCTTGGTCACGCCCATTCTATAATTGAATCTAATTATAATCCCAAAAGCATAAAATAAATTTTTTCTATATGCTGGAGTGGCGACGGCAATTTTTTTTTTCTATTTAATCTTTTTCTGCTTGAAATCAACTATAAACACTCCATCTTCGATGTTCCTATCTCAAAAGACAACCGAGAAAAGCGACTTTTGTAAATTTTAAACTAACTCGCAAAGGAGAAAAACGAAATAAACTTGATCTGCGCAATGAGTAACAGAATCGACGTGCGAAGAATATAATTTTGGTTTTATCTATTACAGTTTCCCAGATCGACGCGTATATACCTTATATATATTTACTTCGTAGATGAGTTGATGCTAAAGTAACAAATTTATAGAAGAATATACTTTTTCATTTCATTTCTGACACAATGTCAATGACACTTATCAATATATGTATATCATAATAGTTAATATTTAATATATAAATATTGAGCAATTTTATCTTGCTGCCTTGCAGTCTTTCGACATAAGAATATTTGCATTTATCGACTAAACAAGTTGAGAATTGTTGAAAGAGTGGCTTGGATAAAAAATGTTTTTTACTGTATGCAAATCTTAGATTTGGAATATAAATGAGAGTTATCTAACTTGCTTGCTTTCAATTCAAATACATTTTTTTATTTATTTATTTAATTTAAAAAAATGACAGTTATTCATAAACTATTTACGCGAATACTTTTACTTTCAATGTATGCTGTGTAAAATAATAAAAATGTTAAAAAGTTATAATTTTGCGTAACTTAAACTTTCGTTGCCATAGCATAAAACATTCATAAAACATTTCGTTCTTGTTTGTTTATAAACGAATACGCAGATACGATAGCTGGACACATTTTACTATCCAAACTATCAGATTTGAAACAAAAGCGTCTCTGATGAGCCCACGCAGCCCATAAGTGAAAATAGCGGCTGTTTAGTTGTGGAAGATTTCACCGTAATTGGATTGAGAATAAACAATACACACAAAGACTGTAGGCTGCCAAATTCACTTTAACCAAACTAAAGTAACAAGGGTTATTAAATTTTCGACAGTTTCCAAAAACATATCTCAGTGCACTAAAAAAATAAAAAGGAAAGTAGAAAACACATAGTGATAAATTGAATCAAGTGATATCTGTAAACTTTCAGTTTCATGTTGCCTTCTTGTTGTTGCAGGTGTGCGTCGACTTTGCTGTCACTGACAGCACACAAAAGGATATATAATTTATACGAATCGATTTGTTACTATAAGCCAATTTGATTTTGAGGTTTTTGTCAACGCATTTGTACACTTCACTTGTGCAAATTTTGTTTAGGACATTGTCTTGTATTTAATTTCACCGAAAAGAGTAGTAACAAGGAGTTTGATACTAAGAAGTAAGAAGTCATATTAAATATCTACAACAAATTCGAATTTTGAGACACATGTAGAGTATTAAATTTCGACTTGATTTAACCTTCGATTTGTTATTTCTTTTTCATGTTTTTCGAATGTTTTTTTATTGTTTATTGTATTTCTTTTTTCAGTTTCCTTTTTATGTTCTACGCTATGATTGTTGTTGTGCATTTGTTTTGTTATCTGTTTATCGCTTTATGGCTTATTGATTTTTATCATAGAGCTTTATCGTATCCGCGACGTTTTCATGGAGGAAACCTTTCAAATGCCATAAATCTAAATCTTAGTTTGTGCGTGCGACATTCCATTTATGTGCACAGCAGGTTCACATATGAGCGAACGTGAATAAGAGATTGTTGCTACTCATAATAAATGCTATTGTAACTGTACATTAATCATTGCGACAAAAGAAGCCGCAGGTATGCGTCCTTATTGAGAAAAGGAAGTTAGTGCAAAGATACAAATGAGCACAGAGTGAAATCGGCTTAGATTTGATTAAAGCTTTCAATGGTTTCTCTGATTTGTGAATGTATTTTGAAGCACAAAATTTAAGTCAAGTATGACAAGTGTCTGTCGAAGGCAATTTTGAACCAAAACTTTATCATTAAATATATTTGGTCAACAATTGTTTCTTGACTCAAAACTTCACAGCTCGCTATGTTCTTCAGCTCGGGGATAAACTTAAGAAAACTGACGACACCCGCTGAGACATGTGTATACAGACATCTTACGTGCTCTGTTCAAAGTATTCTATTTGCGAGTGCATTCAAAGTTCATATTACAAAGTTTTCATATGAAATTTTTGTTCTGGTAAAGTTAACAGCAGAAGTAAAAGCAAACTTGAGGCATTACACTGACTGTGACTGCGACTGCCGCAGTTGTTGTTCCTTACTGACTTCTACTGGATGCATTTTACCGTTTCATATCTCTCCAGGCTAACATTTGTAACGCTTGCCAATTTAACTTTGAAAAAAAATATGACAGTGGCACAGTCCGTTTTTTTGTCGCATGTTGTCCGCGATTGCATTAAAGTAATTTTATAAACTTGTCTGATTGGATTTACTTGCTTTTCGCATCATCTCTCTTTCCTACACGCATCGATTGCAGTAGGTAATGAAGTTAGTAAGTACAGTCCTGCTGTGAAAAAAGCAATGTTTTTTTAAATCAAATTCTTATGAGTTTGGACATGACGCTCTAATAAAAAATGCATTTACTTGCAGTTGACTGCATTTAGAATTGCATTATTGACTTAAAAGTTTGCTTACAAAAAAAAAAAAAAAATGTGAAAAACTGCATACACAATTGATTTAGTGCTTAATCCAACTTCGATTTATTGTAGTGTGAATAGGGAATACAATCCCGGGAATATTTTTCAATCCCGGGATTACGGGATTTATGAAAATCAATCAAATATAAAAAAGTAAAGAATTATTGTATATTGTATGCCTCGCAAACACATTTTTGTTCGGCTTAAAAATTTTACACGGATTCTTCTTTGGGTGCTCATACTTTCAACCGAGTTGAAATGTCAGAATTGGCCGAAAAATATCAGTCCATTTAAGATTTTGTTTTCCACTCTATGTTATGTATAGATTACTCATTGTGAACACCAAGCCTGCTTCGTATTTCATTGCCAATGTAAGCAGCAGCTGAAAATGCTCGTTGCAGAAATTCATAACCGATAATTCCATTTGAACTTCAGGTGATTATTTAGAAGTAGAATAACTATTCATTTTCAACAGTTCCAAAAAATCGAAATGGTGTAAATTCAACATTTTATCACTTTTGCTCTTCGACTTAAGCAATTGAAGCATTTTGGCAATCCCGAAAAATTCCGGGATCAGCCAACTACAGTCCCGGGATTTTCGGGATCAAAAAACGACCGGGATGCCGGGATTCGGGATCCCGGGATTGTATTCCCTAAGTGTGAATGATAGGAAAATGTTACCCATGTTTGACTTTTAAATATTTCAAAGTGCAGTTTTTTCAAAGTGTTACAATATTAAATTAATTATTGAATAAATACAAATTCATGTTTCAATTGGTTGCGAACAACTTTTAATTTCGGTGTGAAAATGATTACTTGATCACTCTGAATTTCTACCTACATATGGTATATCCATGATATTTAAAATCTGAACTGCATTGTTTTTAAGGAGGCGTTGAGTGGACACACTCTGACTCTGAATAAGTTCTATATTAAATACTTCTTAAACCTTTCATTATAATATAAGCTTTGACAGACTTTAGGAAATTATACGTGAAATTAAAATTTTTGGATTTATTTTCTATTTTAAGAAATATATCTGTAAATATTAAACCATTACATAAAAAAAGCAAGCCCCATTTATAAAAATGCATATAAAAGTATCTTGAGTTTCTGGGAAGTTGCTTGCAATAAAAATAAATTGAAGCTAACAATGCATTAATCTTGTATGAATTGAAAAGTTCAAGTTTACGTCAAAAGTCAACCAGTAAGAGTTTTTATCGAGAGTGGTCGACTTCGACATACCTAGTACCTTCAATCGTATAGCCATTTCTCTTCTAGAAGCCCGTTTTATGTTATACACATATTTTATATTTGATGTTCTTATCTCAAAAGACTACCGAGGAAATACGACTTTTCATTCCTACAATAAGTGCCGGAGGAAAATCACAAAATTAACATGATCTGCGTAAAAAATTGCATAATCTAACTCAAAACAATGCCGATCGAGAATAAATCTATACATATACTACTATGTTTTCTTTTAGGTGTTACCTACATTTTCGATGCGCATAAAACTAATATACCCTTGTACCGTAAGGTACAGTGTATAACAAGTACCTGAGAAAATTGTTTTTGTCGTTGGAATTTTGTTTATACATTCAGTTGTAGGTTTTAGTTTCTCTCTCTGTTGTCAGAAATGCAAAAAAAAAAAAAAAAATGCAGGCACTTTGTTCATATACACCAAAGAACGCACAACTAAGCAAATCGAGCGTTCAAGTCATGGTTAGAATAATTAAAATTTGTGACTTATTACATTTAATTTTATCGCCATTTTTAAACTTGCAATAGAGTTGAGTTGAACATAAATGTCAAGGACAGATGTGGGTGTCATATAAAACCGATAACATTCAATTTTATTACACTTCAGAATGTACAATGAAAAGAGAGGGCAAAAGCTTGGAGTGCTTTGTTTGTTGCTTGTTATGTCAAGTCGAGTGTGTATGCCACAAAGGCTTAGCACACTTGAGTTGACTATGATTTGATAGTCGATCTACTCAAGTTAACCAAGTGAACCATGTTGTTGCATACTTACAACTTGCGAATTTTTACACCGTCTCTCTCCCCCACTCTCTTTCGTTTTCTTTCGAAGAACCATTTACGCGTTTGTAACCGTTTGCAACTCAATATTTACGTTGGTGTGCAACAAAACGTTTGTTGAACTAAATCAATTAAAGGGCAATTGAAAGTTCGTATTAGTTTACGCTTACATACATATAAACCGATTTGAAATTACACCTTAATTTGTGCCAGCGTGCAGTGAAAATTACATTAGTTGCTCGTCATGACAAACACAAAAGCCACAGGTGTTCTTCTTGCTGAGCTTTTGTAAGGGTGTCGCTGTTAAAGCGATTGCAAACTATCGAATCAACGATGACAGCAACATTTTCTCGTATATTCTCGCAATGGCGCATTAGACGATAAAATGAGCGAGGTGCAATTCTGTTGAAAATGGCAGAACGTTATATATACCATAAATGTAAGCAAATAGTTTCACAGAATTCTCGCAATTTTGCAATCATCATCATATTCATCTATGCATGTAAAAATCTTTGTTGTATGACAGTATTCTTTTGTTGAAAATCAAACAAAAATAATATGAAATATTTGCATAAGGAAATTAAAATCAAACAAATAATTTCTATAAAAGTTGAATTATTTATATTAGAGTAATTGTTATTTCTATTACAGTATCCGATTTCACCGAAACCCTATCCCACTTGTATGAGGAACATGCAACTGCCCTTCAAACTATAGTGTCCAATTACCGTAAGAAGAATGCCGAACTGCGAAAGGAAAGGTAAGTGGCAATGACAATGACAATGCAGTTGAAAGGATTATTTGCACAAGCGCAAAGTGTTGCTGATTGAACTTAAGTGACATGTGCTCATGTAGTGATGTGGAATTGTCACTGTGAGCATTAAAGCTTATCATCATGTACATTTATTGATGATGAAGTTTTTGATGAGTAAGTTGAAAACAGCACTTCAGCTTTGATAAAGCATGTTCCGATGTTATTTAATTACTGTTTTTCTTTGTCGACAAAGTTGAGGTGATATTTCTTTGTTGAGCAATAAATAGATGATTGATCATACTTGAAGTCAACATTCGTTGAATTAAATTTTCTCTCAACTCTTAAATTTCAGGCCGTCATGTCACTTAGCCATATTCCAAGCATGGGAAACATTCCTGCAAGAGGTTGAAACCGACTCACTAGCCGCCAATGATATGGCCAGCGTACTCTCGCGTCAGGTAAGTGCGCCAGCGATGCATAAATTAATAAATAAATAACAATTAACAACTCTTTATTACGTTGGCAAATTAGTGCCACACTAATTAAGATCAAGCTGAGTTGAATTGCACTTTGTGTGTGAGTGTGTGTGTGGCTGACACTGTGGTTAACCTTATCAGCCAAAGTGCATGCACACAAATGCACACGTACACATTGTGTAAGCGAGCCGTTGGCAGTGATTCATGAAAAATGTCCATTAGTTACTTAATACGTGCTATGGCAACTGCTGCCACAAGCTCACATAAGTCACTCGTTTAATGTTGAAAATGTGTATTTTTTTTAAATGTTTATTTTAATAACTCATGGCGTGAAATTAACGCTTTCAAAGGTTTTTTTCATTTAACAGCTGTGAATATTCGTTTAATAAACGAATTATTATTGGCCACAAAGTGATTTATATGAAAATGATTACTCGTATAAACTTTTCGTTTATTAACTGTATGATTAAATTCAGTTAAATAAAGTGTAAATATCGTTTTTCTTTATTAAATCATATTAAGCTATCATTTTGGTTTATCTTTTTAATAATTATCTGATTTTATTTTGTTCAGTCACCTTGTTTGAGCCTATTCAGTGGCCAGTGATCAATTTAAGACTGATTTTGCATAATATTTAAACAATGGATTGTGGCAAAATTTTGAATTACTTAAAAACGTTAATTTTCTTTTTGTCTCTTGTCTTTTTATTGCAGGTGTCGCGACCAATGCTTGACAAATCCTTTCATCGCAAAGTTCAAAGTCGTAAAATTTTTACACACAGGGAGTCCTTTGAGACGATTATTGCAAAGACTGAAGAGAAGCTGTCAAAGGTAAGTGTAAATGAACATATAAAAGAAAAATAAACAGAATAAAGAATATAAAACGAAAATAGTCAACACTGAAAATTTCACATTGCGAAATGTTGCTATATTTCTAGACAAGCTTGAAGTATACTGCACATTTATCTTTGATGCGTTAGGCGTTATGGGAAGGCATAAAAGTTGTGTGTGTGCGTGTGTGCGTCTGTGTATCTTTTAGAAAGCATTTGCTGTTATTTATGCGTCTTTACGGTAAATCCTATTTGTGCACATTCGCTTACAAGCTAACACCCACGCATGTTCGTTGGTGTATGTAAGCTGCCGCGGCAACTTAGTGTTATCCTTTAAGAGACATAACCGACAGCTGCTTTCAAATGCTCTTGTCTGCAGGTGTGGGCAATGTGCGCACCTTCACCTAAACGACGTCGTGTATGCTGCGTAGTCTTCATGCAGTGAACAGTATGAAAACTTTATTATAAAACTTATAACACATTGAAAGTCGTGTCAATAAAGCATCGATACTCAAAGTCAGGTTCTTTCATGTTTGCTTCTGTTTTAACTTTTTCCTTAACTTTTAATTTATCACAGCAGAAGAGAATCAGAAAGGTCCATAAGAATTTCACATTTGTCACGTGCAATGAAGCGTGTTGTACATTTTAAATAGCCTTAAAATGATGACCTTTAAGGACTAAGAGGGTTTATTTTATACGAAGGTTATTCTTGAATGCTCTCATGCAAAATGGCTGCCTTATTTTGTCACTGACATTGTTGTTGCTTTGAATGGCGGCGACAATTATCGTGACAGTCACAGTGTCGGTCATACAACACGCGTAGTTCTGCCAACTATGTACGTCATGTGGCGACAATTGCGTTTAATTGGCACACGTTTTCTGCATTGTTAAGAGAATCACTGCTGCATGAGTTGTTGACGTAAGAGTCACATTGGAAGTTACTGTGACTACCGCCTCAGCAGCACACATAGCAACTCAAATTGACACACACTAATAAGCATGAAGTGAAAGGTGCGTACACCTACAGACAATGGCAGACAGTCATTGGTTGGCATGAATGCACTTTGATATTGCATCAAGTTCGTTTTCTCTAATGGAGCAAATGTAGCATAGTATTCATGAATGACCACTCGCAGCAAATATTTGCCGGTTGATTTGTTGTGGTTTCGTCGCAATTTATTAGAAATTTTTACGCATAGTTGAATCAGCACAATATTTGTTGATTTTGACATTTTTTTACTTTTCACGTATGTGAAATTTAACGTCGTTGTGGTGAAAACTTTTTATAACCTGTACCTTATGGTACAAGGTACCAATGTACCATATATAACACCTTAAAGGAGACATCTCCGTCTATATAAAGTATATATATTCTTGATCAGTATTGAAAGAGAAATGGATTTAGCCATGCCGGTCTGTCCGTCTGTCTGTTATTCATTGCGCAAATCAAGTTTGATTGGTTTTTCCCCTTTGAGGGTGAGGGGCAAATAACTAGCCTTTTCTCGGTTGTCTTTTGAAATAGGAACACCAAATTTGAAGTGTATACATGTATATAGCTGTCTCGAACCCCAAGATGATACAACAAAAAATCGGGCATTGGCCTAAAAGAGTAAAAATTGGTATATATGAAATTAAATGAAAATGAAATCTGTTTCGTTTAAAAATTGGGCGGGGCAAGGCCCTATTACAGCCGTTACTAATTGAAGGTACAGGGTATGTCGGAGTCGAGCACTGTCGACTGCAATCCTTACTGGGTTTACTTAATCTTGTTGTTTAACGATTTATTGTGTATTATTTTATTTTTTTTTACAGTGTCGTCTGGACTACAAGCAATGTTATTTGTCGCATCGTCAGAACCCAACACAACACTCGCTCACCGAATATATCGATGCGCACAATGCGTATGTGCAGCAATTGCATGCCACAAATGCAATGTTAGAGGCTTACCATTGCGAGACATTGCCACAGCTGATGCAGGAACTTGAGGACATACACAATGATCTGTGCAGTATTATAGCCGATTCGATACTACAAAGCGCCGACGTTATTGCCATTAAGGTGTGTAGCAGCAAATAAACAACAGCAAAGTTTCAATGCTGAACATTAAGCACATTGAGTGCTTGTTTTATTATCGCTCATAAACATGGCAGTGTACGTACTTATTGCTGCCGCTGTTACTGCATTGCAGTCACATGTGATTTATGCTTTAGTGCTGTGCTGTGTCACACTCGTGTGATCACTTTTAATTTGGTCAAACGCTTTCAATGCTTCAAAAAATTAAACGGATTGCAGCATCAGGTGGTCGCCCTTGGGCTCCTAAATGTATACATAGTACTGATGCGTGCATAATGTCGATGACACAACGTTAGCCGCACAATGCTAACGTATCCTGTTCACTATGAAAGTGTTTTTTTTTTTTAAAAGAGTTCAAAATGATTTGTATTTCAATTACACAATTCCATAAACAGTTCGCGGAAATCATTTTGTTACGTAACTTGCTATAGATATTTGTGTAACTGTCACTTGATTGCATCAGTCTAATTGAAATTTGCAGAATTGTTGTTAAAATTTCATGCTATTTTCTCCGAATTTGAAAATATAATGTACTCAATGCGATTTAATTGCACCAGTAAAAGTGATGTGCGCTTGTTTCAAAGATTTTTTCTGATTCAGAACTAAAGTCCAAAATGTGTAATTTCACTCTAAAATTCAGATTTGTTTGTGTAATCAGCTTTTTGAATTTCTGTTTTCCAAACGTCTCGAAAGTCTGCCGATAAAGCAAAGCGCTACAGCAATCTCACCACACAGTGCTTAGCAGTGTCACCGGCTCAGGACTTGATGAATTTCGTTCGAATTTTGGCGCTGCCATCGCAGGTGCAGAAAGTTCCCAAGCGTGCTTTTGCCACGCCACAGCAGCAACAACCGGGCGAGGCCGATGATGCCGTCGACATTGTTGTAAGTAAAAAATGAAAACATTTTGCAAGTGAAAGAAAATAGACAAAAACTTTTATTTCCAGGAAATTACTCCAATTTTACGCAATGAGCTTGTGTTCGACCGACATTCGACGTTGTCGCAGCGCTCCGCATTGGAAGCGCTCAAACGCGAATCCATTGAATTGGAAATGCAAATAAGACAATTGCAGGTATGTGAACATCGGTGAACAAATACTCAAGCGGAGAGTTCACTAAAGTGTTTTGTTTGCAGGATTCTATTGATGCACTCACACGTACGCAAACGCGCGGCATCGAGGGTCAACTGTACAACAAGGTGAATGAGTTGCAGGAGGACTTATCAATGAAAAAATTCGATTTGCGCGCTAAGCAAATCCATTTGGCAGCTATTCGTGCTCAGGTAAGTGATAATTTGTAAAATGCAATCACATAAGCATAGATTTTATTTAAAAAAACTTTTTGGTTGCCAACGATTTTGTTTGTTTCTTTTCAAAACAAATGACATTTACACTTTCAAATGAAATTCATTTCACACAAAAAAAAAAGTCTAAAATCGTCATCGAAATCGTTCCATTGGTTTTGTTTCTTAGTTGATGGTTATTGTCCTGCCTTGCATGTATGTAACATTTTCATGTTAGTGCGAATATTACTTATACGCACTGTAAAGTCTTTGAAATAAGCTTTTAGTAATGCTTTAAACCGGAAAGCTTTCAACACAAAGTACTTTAATTTTTCTCGACATGTTGATGTCCTCGCTAATTAAAATTTTGAAAGCTTTGACTTAAAAGCTGCTTAGGCTGCTGTTGCAGAATTAAACAGAGACCTCAGAAATAGCGCAATGTTAAGTAACAGAGACACTTGTTGAATATTCATATCTAACTAAAAATTGTCTTACAATGCATTTTAAAAAAATGTATTTCCTACACATTATATTGCATTGATGTACATTGATGTCAAATAAATACTTATATGATGAAAAGCTTAGTGAATTATATGCAGACTAAGTATGTGGCTCTGAAGCTGGTGGTGGTTTTTCGCACAATGATCAGTAGCTTTCGTGCTTCATTGGTGGAAAGTTGTGTTTGCGCATGAAGTTAGTTCGATGTCACTTATTTGACGACACGCTTTCAGTTTTCTTCTTTGCTTTGAATATAAATTGACTATGAAATCGATTATCCGGATTTTCGATTATACGGAATACAGTATAATCCGGATAATCGAGTTTCTACTGTATGTGGCTCTGAAGCCTGTTAAGCACACGTGTACTTTTTTAACAAAATTCAACACACAACATCGAATGTAGGTCAACAGCACAGCTGATAAGCTTAGAGATTTTAGGGGAGGAGTTTGTGACAATGTCAGATTGCGCATGTGACCAAAAGGGAGAGTTTTCGAGACTTCGACAACTATAAAATCGAGCCAGGCCGAATATTGGGGCAATCGACAGTCAGTTAAGTGGCGAACGAGCGAGTGCAAGGTCAGGTCAGCGCGGGTTACGCGGCATTTCGACTTCAGTTTTTCCGGTCTCAACGTAAAACAATAAACAATGTGTCCAACTCTGAATATCACTAAATAATTATCGAAAATATTACAACAATTAATTTTGCATAAACGCAAATTGCAACTGCCTTTTGTTTTGTTTACGTTCAAACGGTCAAGTTTGCAGAAAAGTGCTCATTTTGTGCTCAATACTCACATATACATACATATATGTGTACGCATACTTTGGCGTAGTGAAAGTGAAAGTTAGCACGTGCTCATGTTTACATTTGACAACAAGGGAAATAAATCTTGTTTTTTGTAGTAAAGTGTTATAGGAAATGATTTGACTTGAGTATAACAAAATGGTCAAACAAATTGAATAACATTTGAATTGTCGTGTATGTAATTTAAAAAGGTAAAATAGCAAATACCATTCTTCATTGACCAAAAGTAATACGTACATTTGATGTCCGTGAACAGCTGTTTGAGGAGCGCGACTTCGAGTGTAAGAGTGCGCGCGTGAGAGCGTACTTTCGTTAGTGGGAGTGCCTTTGCGCGCACAGTGTTGCCAGACTGCTGCGCATAAATGCATCTTTTGGTTGTGTGCCGCTAGAACGACTTGTTTATAAAAGCAGCATATTATGTTGGCTCGCAGTCAGTCACGTGCTTGAATTTCAACGAATTTAGACAACGCGACGCGTTCGAAAGATAGTCCAGTAACTTAACGGTAAATCGGTGTTCACTATTTCATGTGATAGTATTTGCAGTCAGTGTATTCGTGTATGTGTTGGTGTTTGTTAAATACTTGTTCAGCGTTGTCGTCGTCGTGTTGTTCTGTTCTGCTCTTCAGATAGTCCTTTGTGTCGTCGCTTTAGTGTAAATCATCAACTCTAATTAGCGAAATCATATCAATGGGCTTATCAGTGGCAATAAACATAATAATCTCTAATAAAAAATATTAACACTTAAACATTTAACCAAGCTTAGATAGGACTTGTGTAAAAAAAGTAATTATGCATTTAAAAATAGGAAGCAGTTTTTTTTAAACAAATGATAAAATTTAAAAAATATTTCGCAAAGGCTTAAACAATCTCAACAAAGAAATATCAAATATTAAACAAAATTTTATTTGTCAATAAAAATTCATAACGGCGTTGGTGTTTCTATAGAAGAGTAATAATTATATATAAATATTTTCGATAACTCTTTCTTCTCAAGTATCATACAGATAACCTAAAATAAACTAATAAATAAGAAATTAATTTCTTACGTAAGTAAATGTTTAATAAAAAAAAAAAAAACGATCATCACCGCTAGTTCTGCTAAATAGTACTACTTCTTCAACTAATACTTCAAATGCAACTGAATTAGAAAACAGAAAAGAAAAATTACTAATATGCATAACTTAGCTTAGACTTGCATACACTAATCAAGCCAAGCATATACAAATTACTAATACGCACTGTAAGCAAGCGAATTCAAAATCTGTAAATAAGCAAAATACCAATACTAATAAACAAAGTGCACTTTCGGCGTGTATAAAAAGAATTATTCAAATTTTTCAATATTTATTTTTTTTTTTAAATTTATTTTTTTACTTGAACAGTCGCCATTTGGCCAAATCAAACTTCGCTTGCTTTATACTCTCGTAGCAATCACTTTAACTAATCTTAAACATTAATTATTTAACTTTTTCTTAGTCAAATGATTGTACATAAATAAAAAAAAGAAAAAATATATATTATAAAGAGAAAAGGTCAACTTTGACGTAGCCAGTTATTTGAAAATTTTTGGACGCTGAATATTTCTTATGCTTCTTCATGTCTTCTTGTGCAATGAACACCGTTTGCAAACGGCACTGAAACGGCACCAGTTTTCCATAAATCAATTACATTTAGCGCTATAATAATCACGTAAAACTCGTAGCTAAAGGCAAATTAAACCAAATTGTTTTTGTAAATCGGTTATCTAAGTAAAAGCATATATAAAAAAAGAAATTAAAATGCGTGTTATCGTTCTAAAAAAGAATCGCACTAACAAACGCGGCACTCCAACGGCAACCGCGCGTGATCTGCCAAAGAAATCGCTAGCAAAAGTAAGCTTTATAAAATGAAAATACAAAAAAAAAAAAACCAAAAACAAAATTCTCAATTTTCATTTTGTATTTCCTTTGCCAGTGCGATTCCTGTCAATGCAATCAATTTTTGAGAACTAAATTTAATCAGAAATTTGAAATTCTAATCAGCAATTTGCAAACTCGTTTACAACGAAGAACTTCTTGCCATCTACTTAGAGCGCATGTTTTACTTATTTGCGATTGACTGCAATGCATATACTACATACATAGAATATGTATTTTTGGTAACTTTCATATACGCTAGTTGGTATCAAACTATTGCATGACTTAGTGTTTGAACGCATCGCGATTTATCAAGTCTAGCGACTAATAAAAACATATAAAATAATACAAACAATTCGATAAAATTATGATTGTCATGAAATTGTACTCAAAAATTGGTTGTAGTGGGATGAATTGAGTTTTAGTTAATTTAGATTTTCAAGCAAACTTATATAAAATAAAAGCATATTAACACTTGCTACAACACATAATACAAGACAACACAACAATCCACACTTTTATGCATTTTAATGAACTTGATTAACACGTCTGGAAATACGAAAAATACACTTTATATTCAAGTATCTATTACTCATCATTTTATAGATCATACAGAGTTTATTTTGTGTGCTACATCGTAAGTTCTTAAATAAACTTCGCTAAATAAATCTTCCTTATTATCAACATTTTTATTTCTCGATGTGAATTTACAAAAAATTTAAAATAACATTTATTATTTTCCATATAAGTATAATCAAATTTGATCGGCTATTTCAATTAGGCAAGTGACTCACTGCGTGTAAAAAGCACTTGCGATTCGGCAGCATTATGAAATTGTAAGATCTCAAGATATAACGAGAGCACTACGAACCAAAAATATATTTCAATTGCTGCAAATAAAATGAAAGATCGTTAGAATTGACAATAAACACGTGTTTTGATTAAGTTTACCAACTGAAAGCATATCGATTAACGAGGCTAATGGAATGAAGTCTTCGCACAAACAGTGAATGGTGAAAATCACTATAGAGAACGCCGTAAATATGAGCCAGCATAGGATGAGTTTGGGCTTCTTCTAAGAAATAAGCAACAAATTTAAGTGAAAATATTCTTTGAATGTATGTTGTCGCACCTTTATGGTTCCAACTAGAAGCATTGCGGATATGCAAACCGTAGCCAGACCAAGCACCAACGAAATCCAAGCCGAATGTTGTGGATTGCTTTCTTTTGGCTTGTTAGTGCCATCTGCATAGCAGAATAAATGGCGAAAAGAAATTGAAAAATTTCAGCTTTTTGAGTTGATTTGATACTTACTTTCGTCAATGGTTAGTGAAAGCGCAGCACAGAGTAATGTTATGAAACCGAGAGTTCCTTCAAGAGTACCTATCACAATAGTGCCAGTTTTGAGATTGTAGCAGTAACAGCAGCTTGTCAACATGACCGTTTCGTCGTAAAACAAAATATGAAATACAGATGAATTTTATAATTTATTTACTTATTTCTTTTTATTATTATTATTTGTAACACAGAACATTTTTTTGAAGTTAAAACATAACTTTTTATTTTTATTATATTTTGCTGTCAACGCTTAGCTCAAGCAATTTATTTTTATGTACATTTTTTTTTTTTTGGTGTTTTCCTCAAAGAGCAATGAACCAGACAACAGATATCTGCTTCTTTAGTAAATGAATCTTGTTATCTTTTTCTTTTTGGAAAAAAAAAGCCAAGCAGGGTAGCGAATTGCACGACCTCGTTCTTATCCAATCGTCTTAATTTAAACGTCGCAATGTCATTTGTTATGTTTTAATTAAGTTGCAAGATGAAGACGTTTTTGCTACTTTGGCCTTTTCTTTAGCCACGCTCAGTGCCAACAAATTCCTATTCGAAATAAAAAGCAATGAAGAAAATCAATTCAATTTATTTATTGTCCGCCACAGTTCAGCATTAGCAGATGAAATAAGAACACACGCACAAGAACAAATTTTAGCTAAAAATGTATCTAAGATAAATTCATTTCGAATTCCAAGCGCACACTTTGACTTTGACTGCTGGTCTGGCAATCTTTACTACTTAGATTAAATTTTCGCTTTATTAGTTTCTTTGTAAGCACTTTTTGACTTTGCTATATTATTACGAACTTTTCGACAACACTTTTCTGCACATGAGTGTATGTGTGTGTGCGTGTGCATCTGGTTAGTAATGTAATTGGACTGAAAATGAAACTGTTTCTTATATGAAAACTATCGTCTTATTGATTGTACTTGATATATTGAACTGATTGCCAAAGTTCTGTTAAATAGCTTGATGATGAGCAAATGTTAGTTGATTGAATATCTGTTCGGTTCTGAAAGAGTTGATGTTATTATTTGGTGCAAATAAATCTTATGAGAATATTCTTCAATAATTTAGTAAAGGTATTGTTTAATTAAATTAAATATTTTTTTAATTTGTTACGGAGTGATTCAATTGGCTTTGGTAACATAAATTCACTACTTTGAATTCGATTCTACTCATTTCGTCAAATTGAATCAATATTTGGTGTGTTGTTAAAAGGAAAAAAAAAAACATACAACAAAATTTAATGGAAATGTTCATGGTAAACCTTAAAACATTTTACTTCGTTGAAGTCGAGAGCTTCGTAATTTTCAACATTTGCTCTATATTATCCTTTATATCTAATTCTGTCACAAAACGAGTAAACGAGCACTTCGTGGCGTGTCTGAGCGTGTGAAAAGGGTTAATTTTAAATTTATTGCGGTAAGCATATTCCCAAATCTATGCGGTGCGCATTGTGTAGGCGTGTAACGAGTTTATCGGGCGCAGGTCAAGTGCGCCATGTTTTTCGGGTGTCTTTGCCTTTGCAGCTGTCATTTTTGTTACAGCCGGTGTGAGTGTGCGTGTGTGTGATTTTGTATCTGTAAAGCAAGGACTTGATGTGCCTCCAGCGACTTGAGGGTCATGACAAATTTGATTGTTTTCTTTTTACACTCTGGCAGGTGTTATTCATTTCAAAATTATTCTATTCTTATATTTCTTGAATGAATACAAAATGTTTTGTCATTTGTTATATAAAAATTGAGAATTTATTTATTTTTTTTTTCGTAGACTTAACGCCATTTTTTTATAGCTTAAGTCGTCTTAGAATTTACATAAAATACAATAAAAGAAAAAAAAAACAAAACATATCAAAAAAAGATTTAAAATCGTAAAAAAGGCAAATTTAACTTGCAAAGAGATTTCATTAGCATTTCTTTACATAAAAACTCTACGCACTAACACAGCGCAACAACAAATTGCGTAAAAGTGAAATGAATGAAGGCAAAGTAAAGCAAAACAGCGCACATTTAAAGGATTTGCGGCGAGAAAATTTAATTAAAGTCAACTCAGCTTGTTCGGTTGTGCCAAAGCTTTACTTTTTTGCATTCTCTCATTCTCGTTTTTCGCACTTGGCTACCAGCAGCTGTTTTAATTGTGATTTTCATTTAATGCGTGCTGAAATGTTCATAAATTTAAATTACATTTCAGTGTTGTAAAGCGTAGTTTGACGTTCGTGGCAGAAGCTCAACTATGGCCATGAATCGAATTGTTGCGCTTTAAAATACAATTTATTTATTTATTCATATTCATGAAAACATAATCTGATTAGAGCATGTTGTTCTAAGAAAATCTCCAGTTTCCTGTTTAAATTTATTTCAGAGTTTTGGGTAATTTAATAAAAAATAAGCCATAAATTCTTAATTATTGAGCAACCAAAGTATTAAAATTATGTGTTATTATTTTATTAGCATTTAAATAATGCGCTTTGCGAAAATCACACCGACAAATTCAACTTGATTCTGTTGAATTCGTCTGGCATATTTGCGCAAAAGTTGTGCAGTGCGTTAGCTCTCGCGCGAGTTCCTACAGCGCGTTTGGCACGTCAGTGTACCAGTTTGCCAGTTTCTCCTTCATTTTGTCTTCATTAAAATTTCATTTGAAAATCATCATGTCTATCACAAGCGCATGTACCAGAATATTGTGCGGGTGGGAGGTTCCACGAACACGAGCATGAGTACGGGTAAAAGTACCGAGTCTACTTCCACTTGAACAAACAAACTGGTCGTCTGTCAGTTGAATCAACTGACAGCTGTTGGCCTCTTAGTTTAAAGTAGAAATAAATGTGAAAAATAGTGAATAATAAAAAAATATATGTGTATGTACAAATAAGCCACAAGAAAATGCACAAATGCAGGCGTAACTTGTACATATAAGCGTGGTTAACTTAGCTGCGTTTGAAGGTCTTATAAGTGCAGAACAATAGGGATCAAATGTCCCAATAGCAAAGGTGAGTTGATTGTGGCAGTCCGACGGAAAGCACTGTGCAGCAAGTTGTCGAGATTGTAGATTGTGAAGTCTAAGAAATAAATGTTTTGGACAGTGATGGTGACTTTGACTTTGACAGTTTTTACATTGAGAAAGTTGTATTTATGACATTAAGACTTGATTTTAATTGATTGATTTTATTGCTTCAAAGAATTTGTTTGCAGTGTTGAAATACGAAATTTTTATTATATTATGAAAATTATTATAATTAAAAACTTTTCTTTTTTATACCCTGCACATATGTATGGGCGTCCCTTACTTTGCAATGTTCTTATTTTTTAACGCATACGGGCTAATTTTGTTCAGTCTACTCTAAAACACTCCCATGATTTTTTTTTTTTTTTTGGAGCACAGGAACCCGTGCCGACTTGCGTTCAAAACATGCAAGTTACACCTGTGCGCCTTTAATGTAACTTTTGAACACTTTTTCAAGCAAGTTACATCGGCACCCATGGTGTAACATTTGAGTACTTCATTTTGTTGTCATTTCGTTTCGAATTTGTTGGACAAACAATACGCACAATGTCTGTGGAACTTAAAAGCAATACAAAAACAATATTTTTTATTGGTGAGATAAATCACCAAATAACGGTTGTTAAGTTACCATCTATCCGCCAAGTTCTCGCAGTTTCATTTTTTAATATCCGCGAAGTGAAATTAAATGAGTTAAAGATCAATTCAAATTGTAAAAAAGAACCCATGAAAAGGAAGTATCCTGATTAGTATTATATAAAGTTTATCTTTTTGGTAATAAAGCGCAATAATTCAATTTGTCTTTTCAATAATAATCAATTAAAATTTAATTATTTATTGTCCCCCAGTTGTATTTAAAAATCATCGAAAATCTTCTTTCATAAAACTTCAGGGCTCAGTCGGCACGGGTTAGAATTAACTTAGGCAGCTGAAATTTTGAATTTAGGTTAAGTTAAGGATACTGAACAGAAATAGCGGGTATGCGTTTTCAAAAATGCAAATAAAAAAAAAAAACGACCATATAAGGGACACCCTAATATGTATAGTGTGACCGTTTGAAGTTTGAATGGCTTTGTTAATTTTTTTTTACCGATTTTGTTGATGTCTTAAGCACTATTTAAATGGACGATGCCAGATAAATGTTTTTTTTTAGATTTGTCTCTATGAAGAGTATTATAGTGTCGTATATACTCGATTGCACCGCCCTTACTTGTTTTAACTTTTTAACATAACCTCTGATTAGTGAATTAATTACATATGCCTTGCTTAATTTTCATTGAGGCGTAAATGAAATTGTGCTTGACAAATTAGACAACTTAAAATGCCGCAACCCTAAGAACGTTGAAGTAGGTTACGTCATCAACAATGCGTACAACGGAAATATCAGCACAGAAAATATAAGCCACAAATAAAGCCAACATTAATCAAAACGACTCAAGTATCACTTAAACGTTTAATTAGTCAACATTAATCTTTGCATACATTTCCCCTTTTCCGGTCGTCAACGTTGTCAACGTATCAATTCAAAGTGTGCTACTCAATGACCCAACGTCATAACAAGATAGCCTGGCAGGCAAAGTCATCAGCTTTCAAAAAATGCGTCTTCCTTTTTGTTTCTTTCTTTCACTTTGTGTTGCCTGTCGTTGTTGGGTTGCCTGTGTTGCCGCATGCATAAATTTCGTCATTAAGCAATTAACTTTCTTTCGCTTTATTTTTCTGCGACCATTACCCACTCATAAAAATGCTCATACACCCACAAATACACACACACAAGCACTTACACACAGACAGACGGGCAAACGCTCACTCACAAATAAAGCTTTACTCGAACTCTTACCCAGCATAAATATTGATGAGCATCACTTTTGGGCTTATGTGTGAGTTTGAAGTTGTCTCAGTGTGGGCGTGTCTCAGTGTGAGTGTGTGTATCGAGCTGATTCATTCGTTTCTGTGTGTATGAGGTTTACATTGATGGACTGTTGCCAGAATTATGTTTAAACTTATGCTGCCACAGCTGTCGCCGTTTTTGATTGAAATATGAGCTTGAATGTTCGTGCGGTGTGCAAACGTCGGTTGGATACGGAATGGGCTAAGGCGTAGGCGTGGGCGTGGTAACTGTTTACCGCTTATCGCAATTTAGTTAATTAATTTTGCTTTGTTGCTGACGTTTGATTACTTTAAGTTTAATTATGTTGTGCATTTGTGTGTGTGTGTGTGTGTGTGTGTATGTGTATTTGATTGTGTCTGTGCGGTTTTTTTGTACTAAATTAAGCTGTTGTCACATTTACAAATTGCGTTTTTGATTTAAAATGCGATACAGTTGCGTAAATATTTGCTCGTTGAGTTTAATAAATTAGTGTAATAATTTCAGCTTTTTGTTTATTTATTAAACGAATATAAAAATTTCAAATAAATTATTGTTTACTTTGCTGTATTAAGGCCCAATTTCGTTTTGTGTACAAAAAAACAAATCAATAAGGTTTGGAGTCGACAGTTCTCGACTTCGACATACCCTGTACCTTCAATTTGTTACGACTGTTTTTAGGCGTTGCCCACTGTTTAATCGAAACAGATTTAATTTCCTTTCAATTTTATTTATACCAATTTGTACTCTTTCAGGCCGATTGGTTCCAGAGATATAACGGTTTTCTATTTTATAATTGGATCCTATTTTACTCCATCCCAATAACGTACTTGTAAAGTTTCATTCTTGTATGTTTTATGGTTCCAGAGATATAAGCGTTTCAAGTGGGTGTGGTTGCGCCCACTTTCCTTTTCTATGTTGAAGGGGTTCGAGTCAGCTCCAAATTTGGTGTTCCTCTCTCAAAAGACAACCGAGAAAATACAACTTTTGTAAATTTTTTACCTGAGGTTGTCCCAGTCATTTGCCCCTCACTCCTAAACTAAGTCAAAAAGGGGAAAAACCAAATAAGCTTGATCTGTGTAAGGAATGACAGAATCTAGAATCTAGAATATTCTAGTTTCCGAGATAGACGCGTTCATAGAGACAGACGGACAAACGGACATGGCTAAATCGACTTCTCTTTTATACTGATCAATAAAATATATGCTTTGTATAGTCGGAGATGTCTTCTTCTGTGTGTTACATACATTGTCGATGTGTAAAAAAATATTCCCTTGTACCATAAGGTAAAGGGTATAAAAAATCAAATACATAATCGATACAGACGTATTTAAAATCGTTTATATAGGAATGCCCAAAATTTATTTATGTACAATAAGTAAAGGTATTTTCATAAAATTTTAATATTTATATGTACTTGTCAAGCAACGTGCCAGTTTTTTTTAAATATTTAAATCAATTTTTATTTACTTCTTTATTAAAATAGTATGGAGGGCATACTCGAGTATACTCGACAATATGAAGTTATGTGCACACTGTGCTGCCACGCCCAAAATCTAAAACAATATGTATATGGTATATTGCTTGGAATTTAAAAAAAAAATCGGACCAAAAACGAGAAATTTATTATACTTTGCTAGGGTGGGGTATTTTGTGGTAACTAATTCTAAAGAGGCATATTTACTCATTCTGAAAAACACTTTTTGAAGGCTTCTTTTTTTGTTTTCTATGTGTGAGAAATATTATTGAAGGATGACTAATCAATGAGATTACTCATTACATTTACTCATGAATATTTGTGAATATAATTTAAAACAGATAAAATGAACGAAACAGTTGTGAAGAGAAGAGAAAAGACTATAAAAACATAATGATCGTTGTGCATTGACGATTCTCTGATTTTAAACTCAATTATGTATTAAGAATGTTCTCTTTCAATCATGTCATTGTCTAACTTTCAATTAAATAATAAATGCCATTGTTTTATTTATGTATATTTGTTGTGTTGTCTTTATTTTCATTTATTGTTTAATCAAGTTGTTTGGCTTGTCTTCTACTAAAGTAATTTTCACTTTACGAATTTATTTTCGTTACGCCAAAGGGTTGTTAAGTGAAAGAGCTAAGCAGTGCTGTGTTAATTTAGTAATAAATGTTACTTTGGCACGCTTGCTTCCGCTTCCGCTTCCGGCGCCGTCGCTGCCATTTTGTTTACTTGCCGTCGTTGCCAGAAATCTTTTTATCGCATTTTTAATTGTGCGCACCTGAAAGTGTTTATTGTTATGTGTTGTTATGGTTTGTTTTTGTTTTTGTTTTCGCTTATATTATTATTTTTCTGCTTGTTTACACTTTTATTGTTTAATGATGAATGCTGTTAGTTTTATTGCGTTAATTTAATGAAGGCATTGTCTGTTGATTTGGTTTGGTAAAATTTGCATAAATTAGAACGATTTGAATAGAATATTGCAAAAGCAAATAATGTGTCCTAATTCGAAGCGATTATAGCAAGTTTTCGATTTCTTTTAACCAAATTTTGAAGAGGAGTTTTAGTTTTTGTTGCGAACAGCTGCTGCACAATGCAAATAGCCGATGAATACATACATTCATAAAAAATAAATGAAACTACAAGTTGGCGTTTACAAGCAAACAAACAAACGAACAACTCTTTGGTACTATGAACACGAAAGGCAAAACAGCTCTGAATGAATATATAAAGGAAAGAACGCTTAATCCGCTCGTGCGTTGCTGCTGCAGCCCCGCCCCACGCCCCCTGCGTCACTGACTTCGTCTCACTGACACGGTTCTCGAAAGTGAACTTTTCGTATTTGCTTTGCACTTGTCTTTTATTTTCCACTTGTTTCTGCCCTTGTTTTTCATATTTTGTTCTATCACTGTTTTTCTTGGCACTTGCATTTCTCTATTCTTGTTGTTTTTGTTGATATTTTGTTTTGTATTTTATTTTCAGTTTTTTTTATGTAAATAGCTTTGTCTTGCTCTGACAACTTCTGCTGGCATCGTCGCCTCCATAGTAGTTGCTTGCTTGTTATCGCATAAGGATGTTGTTTCAACATTTTTTGTGTTTTTAGCTTTTTGCCTTTGTTTTTTATCTACCGCCCATAAAAAGTAAAACAACGAAAACAACAAAAAACTGACGAAAGGATGCCAGAGTACGTGGCGGGCGTAGGAGTATGAGCGTAGAGAGGGGTACGAATGAGTGAAGGCGAATAAAGTTGAACTCGAGTGCTCGTTGTCGAAAGTTTAATTATCACCGTGTTTGTTGTAATTCTTTATTGTGTTGATTTTTGTTTGTGTTTTGTTTATATTCTTTTCCTTTTGTGTCACCTGATTGACCTTTTTATTTTTTTTTTATGGCTTGTTTCGTTTTTCCAAAAACTAGTAACTAATTTGTTGTCGGTTTTTTTTTTTTTTGTTGGTTTTTAACTTGAAAGCAAAAAGTTTTCCTTCTGCCGTGAATTCGGTTTGTGAAAACATTTTTATATTTTTTCATATGGTCTTGTCTAGTTTTGCAATTTGCATTGCATGCTTTTGGGGGCATTTCAGTATTTTACGTATGCTTGTTTTTTTGGTGGTGAATTCATGAATGAATTTATTTTGAAACCATTCTATTTTCAAAGTGTTGTGCTTAAAAGTTTAACTCGAAATGAAGTCAACATTTTCGCATTACATTTTCTTGCGACATTTGTGTGCTAAGTGTGTGCTTGATTGCATAGAAGAGCAGAGAAGAGTACGGTGCAGACAAAGCATTCAAGTTAAGCAGTCAGTAAGAGTATTTAAGTGTTCTTGAAAATAGTTCAAATTTTAATGAGCATTTTAACAAGCTCAATGTTATCAGCATACAGACAACTTGTTTTCATTACATTGCTTAATCTTGGCTGTGAGGCGTTCTGAACTGTTGCGCGTTAAATTTTCATTTTCATTTTCCAAGCTGCCAAATTTGTAACACGCCAACAATGCAACCCAATTCACATACATTTTCACACACGTGCACAGACACATCCGCACATGTACGAACACATGCACTAAGGCATAATTTTTGCGAGGATTTTATCGTAGTCACAATTTTTGCACAGCCTCATGAATTTTTATTACTACTGTCGTTAGTGCTTTGCATACATTATGAGAGCGTTATACTGAAGTCGATGACGTCGATGTGTGTGTGTGTGTGTGAGTGTGTGTGTGCGTGTATGTGTTTATGTACAGAACAGTGCAACAAAAGCAAATATTACATGCGTGCCAACGAATGGCATAAAACGCAACAAGAGTCGAAATGCAAACCTAAGCAGCCAAGACCACAATCGTGCATAGAAGAGTAGACCAAAAAATAAGTACACACATACAAATCAATGGTTGAATCATGCTTAAGTTGGAAATATTCGTGTGATTGTAAACTGTCCGCTGTCTTGCTTACTGGCTGTCTGTCTGTCTGCATGTCTGTCTTTGCGTTTGTTGGTCTGACTAAGTGACATTTAAATGCCTGGTGATGCATTGAGTATGCGGTCTGGCTTGCATATTGAAATCTGCCTGGCGTGCACTGCGTACCGATGTCGGAGCCTCACGAGACTCAAGCATGTCAAGTCCGACTCTGGCCTGGCTCTATGCGTGGCTTACGTCTATCACAGTGAAGCTTTTTATTGTAGCATGTTAATGTGCAACATGCTTTGGTAAGCATATTTTTGTCATTGTTATGGCGTTGATTGTATACTTTTGAGCGTGCTTGTCAGCAAGTAAGCAAGTCATGCAAGCAGACAGAACAACAAATCAGTTTGATTTAAGTTTGTTTGTCTTCTTTGAACCGGAATACGTGTGTGTGCGCGCTGACTTAATTTCAGCGTATAAACTCACAATCAGAGTTAACTACATCGACGTGCTTAGCATTTCAAGCGAATTACAGTTCAGAATTTCATACAAAATCAATTTTAGATAAGAAATTGTTTGCTTTGTGTCGATTTTGTCGAAATGCATTCATGTGGGATTGGTGTGTTGTGTGCACGCCGAATGGTCAGCTTGATCGTTACAAAGAAGAACCTAGACAACGAAGCAAGGATGAGAAGAGTAGTTAGAAGACGATGAACGAGAAACAACGCGAGACACAGAAGACGATAAACTGTGAACGAGTGAAGACGTAGTAAGGACAGCCGGTCCGCAAACGACGATTATTCAATTTACTATATTCTTTATATTGTTAACCACCAAACTTACTTAAACTATTTAACTTTAAACATTAAATATAAACTTAAACCCAACAAAAACCCACATTCATTCGCTTCCTAGAATTCGGTATAAATTTAAGTTAAATCAAGGCTTTTGATATTTCGATTTTGATGGCCATTCCCAGTAACAAACGTTTTGGTTCAATGCACCATTTATTTGCCAATTGATTGGTTTAGCGGTTATCTCCCTCTCTTTCTTGAGTGCAGAGTGCAAATGCAAACAGAATCTATTGAATGGCAAAACGTTTCAAAGAATGAGTTAAACTAGCATTGTGTGTGTCCTTCTTCAAAAAGGGTAAACGCACAATCAAATGTTTATTAATTATCATTAAAGAAGAATGTATGTATGAATGAAGGCGGAAGGGACCGAGAGAACATATTCATGCTATGGAAATTTTAATTTTAAATATGGCTAAATCGATTTTTTTGTACTTGGAGTTTATTTTTTAGTTGAAGCTTTTCGACTTATTATATTATATAATTATACAACAAATTTTTGTAAGTGTTTTTGTATATCCTATTATGGCTTTATATCATATTGAGCATTTAGTTCGGTTAACTAGAGAAGGTAGAGAAAAAGTAGCTCAAGGTAAAATATTTCAACAGACAAAATTTTATA
Organism: Phortica okadai; assembly: GCA_034638295.1. NCBI lineage: Eukaryota > Metazoa > Arthropoda > Insecta > Diptera > Drosophilidae > Phortica > Phortica okadai. The sequence goes on along the minus strand of CM067851.1, from coordinate 12,371,049 downwards.
AAAAGAAAAGAAAACTAAGAGTAAAAACTTTACCAAAGGCAAATACAAAATGATGTACACACACACACAAATATGCTCAAGTACGCACAAATACGCACGCCTAAGAGAACATGGACACCAACTCATATAAAGCCTTAGACACGGACAATGGGACATAGAAGTGGCAGTAGCACACATGAGCATACGTTCAAGGCGTCTGGTCTTTTGTGCTTAACGCAGCTTTGCTCAGCTTGGCCCGACTGGTTTGCTTGTGCTTGCTTACAGTTCACTGCTGCATTGCTCAATTTAATTCGACTGGGCTATGGCAAGGCTCTTGCTTTGTCTTGTTGTTGTTGTTGGTGTTGTACTCTACAGCTGTATTGTGCTGCAAATAAGCCAGAAAAATGCCTTGAGCAAATCTTATGATCATCTAAGCTTTGACTTTAATAGAAAACGAGCGGAAAATCGCTTATTATAGCCAAGGAAATTGTATTTTGTTCAGTGTATAAAAGGTAGCAATGCGACGACTTCAAAGCGCAGCTGACTTTTTTAAATAAGCCCGTGCGTGCGTGTGTATACGTGTGTGTATGTGCATGCGCCGTAGGCCATCGAAAGCTTATGTGTGCGTGACGTTTCCTTTTACTTTAAGCATATACCAACATGATTTCCTTTTTACACTTGTATTTAAATTTATTTCGTGTTTTTTGCAAATTGTTTATTTCGCTTTAAATTGCTTTAGCAATATTTAAAGTTTTTTTCGGTGCGCACTTGTTTATACTTATTGAGACCACACCTGAGCTTCGCCGATTTATCGATTTCCAGCACTTTTCCTTTTCTTCGTTGTTGTTGTTGTTATGCTTGTCTGCCAGGCAGCGCTAACACAAATCGAATTTTCTTGTAATACGGTAATTGCATTTGATGTGCTAAGCATTCAACTCAGCCCATCGCATTGAGGAGTGATGGGCGTGGCGGCAATGTTGGCAAAATAGTGCAATGAATGCTTTATCGATTTGCCTTTAAGTATTGTTTGAAAAATGCATGCATCGCATTTTACCTCTAAGCGCAATTTGCAATTAGAAACCATCAAATTTTTTTTTTGCTTTTTGATTTTCGTCTCGCTTGAACTAACCATTTCAAAATTGTTTGATAGCACAAAGCTTACTGAATAATTGTAAAGGTTTTATAAAGTTGAATGTATGCGGTTCGTTTCAAAACTTTACCAAATTTGCAATTTCCGAAGCATAAATCTTGCTATGCTTTTCAAATTATAAAAAAATTTCTGCGAATTAAAGCATTTTTTTTTTTAATAAAGTTTTTCTGATCAAATTGTTATTTTTTCAAAAGGGGCTATAAAAATTAATAACTTTTCATTACATTAATAAATTGTATGAAAAATTTTAACGCCTTTCATTAAATGCATCACAGCATGAAAAAGTATTTGCAAAAAAAAAAAAAACACAAATATTTACTTTCTCTTTTACATGTGTGCAAAATACATAATTGCATTTAATATGAATTCTTTGAATTATTTTGTTCTCACATCGATTATATTTTTGATATTTCGAAGCCGTTTTTGCAAACGATTCATGTTGTTAACTTTTGCATTACAATAAACGCTTCATGATAGAAATGCTGCACATTATAAATATACCAACAAACATTAGAATTAATTACAAAACAGACACGGAGAATTGCGCTCACATATACAGACACTTACTTGACGACAAACTCAGAAAAAACTGACAAAAAACAAATCAGTGACGAACTCCGCGACGACCTGTAAAGACGCCGTGTTAAGTAGGCATTTAAAATTATATAATAATTATATACGCTAAACTAATAAAATGTCTAAATAAATGTTGTAGCCCCTGAAGACGAACTCCGGTGGAGTCCGAAATATATCGGGATAAAAATTAAATTATTAAAAAAGAGAAAAAATTTGTCTTTTCTTTTTGAAAATAATAAAAACGACCTTGAGCCTGCTAAAAAACTAAAATTGTTCAATAACAATGAAATGGAATACAACTCAACTCAGTTTTAATCGCACACTTGTTAACAACATTTGACCTTTTTAACATTTGAATTTATTGACCGATAATTGGCTCATGAAAGGGCAAATGTTGGTGTGACATTAAAAACATCAAAGAAAATGATTGACATTTGTTCTTATACAAATCAATTGTATACTCAATGTGAAGTGTGGTGCGCAAAATAATGTGGGAAACTCATGACGTCTTAAGAAATAAGAGGATGAAAACACACGGCTCACATAAAAGTCCACAGTTCGTTAAGTTTCTTACGCAGACTTTTCGCTTTTTATTCATTATTATCGCACGAATCAATAAACATAAATAAATACATATAAATGCATAAGGGTGTGTGTGTGCTTGTGTGCGTGTCGGATTGTTTCCATCAGCTATTCAAGCGCGATTACAATGTGCTCTGCGAAGCAGAAAATACAAGTTTCTAAAAATAGCAACAAACAAGAGAGTTAAACTTATCGTGATGGGGAATTGTTTTGTATTGTAGTAGCCTATGTGTAGTGCCTGCATGTGTGTGTGTGAGTGTGTATATATGCGTAGTGACTGTTGTCACATAAACGAGCACGGTTAAGTGTCGACGAGCTCAAAGGCATACAGGTTCCAAACACAACCAATAACGAATTGTACGCCATTGCATGAACGCATGCATGAATGCGCCTTTGTGTATAAGTGTGTAGGTGTGTGCGTGCGTGCGTGCGTGTATGTGTGTGTGCCCAACCAAGACAATTGTTACGCTTTTATTGTTGTGCGACTTTTATGCGAAAGTGCAAAGTGATTTACGATTATGTTGATATAATGGATTAAATAGTATTTTCGTATATTTATGCTTAAGTGCGTATCCTTTACTGCCTCATTCGCTTACATAGTTTGTCTGTCTGTCTGTCTGTTTGTCTTTGTCGGCTCGAAAATCTTTTATTGATATAACGATATATATATTTCATGATTTGTTGAGTTTCAAGTATTTGCAGGCATTAAGCTATAAATGTATTCATATACAAACAAATACTTTGCTTACAAATTTTGATAGATTGCCTTTTGTTCGCTTGCCTGTTTCGGTTGGGGTCTCTTTTGCCTAAATCGTGACAGTTTTGTAGCTCAGTTTATGTCTGTATATTAAATGTGCGCCTTAACGCAACATTTCACTTGGGCTTGACGCATTTACACACACACACACACAATATATGATGTAGGCACATCATGTTAAAATTTTGTCTGTGTATTTGCTCATGTTGTGTTCTGCATATTAATTTGACTGTTGTTGTCTTATCTGTTGGCGCTACAAAGTCACTTTTCCATTTCGTATTAGCATTTACAAGCCGACAGCTAACTAATACTTACCATACACTGTATATATACACACAGTTGCTAACACACACAGATACACGGCAATATTTGGCCGGCTGAAACTATTTTCAATTCCAGTCAAGTTGAGCGTTAGGATCACGAAAAGTTTCTTAACTATTCTTAAATTGCTTTCTTGTGCCCTTGCACACTTTAAATAATTAATGTTCATTTACATCAACACTGTTGTTGTCACTGATGTCGTTGTTGTTGTCGTTCATGTCGTTGTCGTTGTTGTTGCTGCTGCTGTTGTGAATTTTTGCTATCTTATTTTATGCTGTCAACTCGTGCATCTCATGCCTTGTTTAATTATGAAATTGTGGCTGCTGGGCTTTTGATCTATCTTGAGCTTTCCTATGCCAATTTCTGTTTGTGTATATTTTCATATATATGTACATATATCTTTATACATGTACGTCCCTACATGTGCCTGCAAAATGTTGAATTTGCTTATACTTGACTTTGTTGTACTTCAAGTGTTTATAATGATGGAATTAATGTTGGTTTTAGTTTGACTCTAAGTCCTTAAAACGTGTCAGCTAGAAACATGAAAGTCGGAATGTGGACTCAATATGTGTAGCCCTACAAAACTGCATACCACAAAATTCCCCCCTCTTTGATGCTTACCCTCGAAATTTCTCGAAAACTCCACACTTCTAGAGCGATATTGTTGATATTATGACCACTATTTGAATAGGCGATGTCAAATCAATATTTTCTTAAGATCTGGGGGCGGTACCACACCGTGTGTGCAGAGTATTATATTGTCGTGTATACGCAACTATACCGCGCTTATTGACAAAGCCAATTCGATGTCAGTTCCAAGGCTGCTCGTGTCAGCCAAGTGTCAAAACTGCAGGAAAGAAAAAAATCAAACCATTGTGACTTAATTATTTCACACGCATTAAAACGCACAAGAATTTCTCTTATTATTGGCTGTTGTGGCGACTGTGTCGGCTGTTAATGACCAGTTGACGTCGCTGTCACGGTAAGGCCACCGTTGATGGCTTCATTAATGCCATGATGAAGCCTTAATTATGCAAACCAAACTCAACGCGCCCCGAGCAAGAACTTTTCGCATATTTTTTTTTATACGGACGCAGAATGTATTAATTAATTACTTTATGTTCAGTCGAATATGTAATTAATTTTCTTTGTAATGCAATAAGATATTCTGTACTCGACGTTCATCATGCCACCGGGAGGCACATTTGCATTCATGCTGGACAAGCGACTTGCAGCGCCAACATACGTGCGTGTCTCGTTGCTTGTGATTGTATCTGCACAATATCCGAAGGTTGTGCGCGTTTCTAATGAGTGCTGAATGCATCTATGTACAAACATAACTGCATTTGAAGCTGTCAAATTTGATGCAAACTGCATTTAAATTCATACAAACGATATTTTCAGATTTTCCATTTCATTTTCTATTATTTTTTTCCTTGCGACTCTCATCTATGCGTCTCTGTGTGTGTCCGTGATTGTGTGTGTTCATTTCTCGGTATAATAGCAACGTAGCGCGCTCAGCATTCAAACGAAATAAGTATAATGAGCTTTGGGTTCGCGTGTTGTGTTGCAACTTGTGCTGCTTTCAATACGTTTTATCTACAAGATTCAACTGACACCACTCTGCTTGGTATTTGTGACACATTAAATAGAATTTCACCAAAGCGCTTTGCATGTTTGTATGTAAATTAGTACCGCTGTCGTCGCTTATAAGCAATCCCAGCTCGTTGACTGTTGCACTTTTTTGTAATCCTATGGGTTCTGAGCTCATTTTACTTGAACCAACGCAACTGTGAAACCCTCTTTTAATAGCAATTTTTTTAATTAAAAATACAATTTTTTTACTGCTAAAAGAGACGCAAAATATTTTCATCATAGGTTATTTTTTAAGTCAGATCTTCTTTAAATGTTTAATTTGTATTTGTATGGCCAAGTTTTCATATTGCTCGTAAAAATATTTATTTTTTTCAGCTATGTTGCTTTTAAGACTCCTGCAATCTAACGTTCTAAAAAGCTCAACAGAGTATCATAGCTTGAAGAATTTTTGTAAAGTGATAAAAGAAGCACATCCGATTGTTTTGGCACTCATTGAAAGCACTTTGCTGCGAAATAATATTGTGATAAATTGCGGCATCAAGCAACGACAACACACTGTCAAATGTTTATTTTCCTTACGTTATCAAAGTTCAATTGCGTAAACTTTTCGCACACTATTGAATTCAAATCATGCGCACAATTTGCCAAAAGTGCAATCAAAACTTTTCGAAGTCAACAGTGAATAATACTTAAGTGTTCCTTTCATGTTTTCGTTTCCTGGCTTTTTTGTTTTCTTTGGCAATGACTTCAAATGACACTGTAATTCAAGCCTAATTGTGCGTGAAATTATTGGCTTTTGGCAGTCATTTGATAGAAAGTTGAAATTCAAAAGGAGAATTAAACTGAGAAATACTTATCGCGCTTAGAATAAATCAATGCACGCAGTCAATGGACAGACGTGCGCAATGACCTTGAGTATTGACTGTTCGGAGCGGCGCAAAATTTTCAAATATGGACACAGCCGTGGGCAACGAAAACGCGCTGAATGACAGCGAAAAAAGTATGCTTTATTGACACGACCATTTTACGAATTCGACCTTGACAACGAATTTTTTTAGCAGCTAATATGCCAACAACAACAACGTGGCAACCGAAAACAGTTCACAATAACAACCACCCACAATACACATGCACACACAAACATACATGCACTTACATGAAGTTACAGTTAAAGTTGTACACAAAACAAAAAGCATGTTTCTGTTTGTATTTACTTTATTGATTTGATTTTTGGTTTTTCCGCTCTTTATACTTAATCCAGTCAAGTGTTAATGACAGATTGACATAATAATTTAAGCCGATTTTGCACACTTGTTTTCTTATATTTGCTTTATTTATATATATTTTTTTTTCTCATAAAAAAGTAAATAAGTAAGATTTTCACATTTTTCTTACTTTTCTCTCTTTGCAGGTAAGTTTGTATGTACGAATAAACTTGTCGTCAGCAACGACATTTAATGTAATCATTAGCACGCCCCAGCGAAACATTAAAGCAGTGAATGTACGTACAGCGCACGAAAGTATGCAGCAGTAAATGTCGGTTAAGTAAACAACCAGCAAACCAAACCAAACCAAACCAAAGCATAGCAAAGCAATGCCTAGCAGAGGCTCAAGGACAACGACAACGGCAACGAGAGCGTTGTAGTCGACGTCGTCGTCGTCGTCGTCGTAATCTTGGCTTCGTCTACCTAAATTATATTTGTGTAACAACATTTGAATTAGTTATGAGTTTATGAGCAAGTGGCGGCGTTTTGCTTGTGTTGAATGTATAACTTCTTCACATGGCCTTAAGTGTCTGTATTTGTATGCGTGAATGTGCGTGTGCGTGTGCGTATGCCTATGTCATTGTATTAGTGCAATTTTAATTATATATGTATATGTATGCTGTGTATACATAAGTATGTGTTGGCAAGTGTCAACTGCGCGTATGAGTGTTATTTGTTGCTATGGTGTACTATGTCAACGCAACGCAATGACATTTAATTGGATTTTTGTTTTTTCGTTTTTGTTTTGGTTTTACTTTTTTTGGTTTTCCTTCTTGTTGTTTGCTGAGCACAAACGCATTTGTCATTCACATTTTCTGTCAAATAACAATGTAGCGATTAACTTAATTAATGTCACGCTAATGACTGTTCAATGCGATTAAGTTGCCGTAAGCCAACCAATGCGTCACACAGTCAGTCTGTCTGTCTGTCTGTCAGTCAGTGTTTTTTTGTTTCGTCTGAGGCAGCCAATCAATGAGGCACAAATGCGAAAATGAAAGCGTAAAATCAGCACAAGGCTAATAAATCAAACGCGTATCGATGTGAATTCAATCGAACGTCAGCTAATGAAATCAGTTTAAATTGCATTGTAACAAATACATACTATATGCGCGCTTATTTCAGTTTGCTACTTTGCCATCAATTTCGTAGCTCTTCTGAATGTCAATTAGTTAGTTTAAATGCATTAATTTATTAAGCGAAGCTTCAATCATTTATCTGACTTAAGACTGATAGTCATCTTAAGTTTCTATGCTTCCAGCACACTCTTTGTTGGATTAATCAAAGACTAATAGTTGGCGATTTGATCTTGTCTTATGGAACTGGAGGAAACAACAAGCCAACACAATTTCAAACAAAGAATTCATTTTTTATGAGAAATACTTTGTGCTCTTCAAAAGAAAAAAAAAAAAAACAATTGCTTAATGTTTGCTAGCGTTGCGTTATGACATATTGTAATTCAATGTTGAATGTGTGAAAGTGGAAGAGCGAGAAATAATTACAATATTTTGTCATCGAAAGTCAAAGAGTAAAGAGAAGTTCGGTCGATTCGAATGGTTTTAATATTAAGTTTGCTCCCATGTAAATTTTCAACATTCAAGCGGTTTGTAATTGGGAACTGAAGATCACGCAACAAGCACTTACATACATATGACTCGTTGATATTAAAGTACATATCGTACATATGCCAGAACAGTTCGTCGAGTGTTGAAACAATAAGCAAACAAAGGCAGAGCCAACAAGTGAGCAAACAAATTTAAATATGATGCACTATCAAGTGCCACTGGGTTGGCCCATTGAGCGAGATCAACACAATCCAAAGAGCAATTGAGAATGCAAATTTAGCATATGCTCTCTAAGCACTTTAACAAATACAGACACATGTATCAGGGCTAAAGTGAAAACGAGTTTCTTGTTGGCTTGACTTGTCAGTTGCTCTGTCTGTCCGTCTGTCTGTCCGTCTGCCAATCTGTCAATGCATACACTCCTCTATCATTGTGACTTAGTGGCACTAAAAGCTTCTAATCGCAACTTAACGTGCCAGAAGAAGCATCAGTGCAAACATCCTTTTGTCGGATATCGGAGAATCTAAAAAATTTCAGCTGCCGCTGTTGTCGCAACCGCAGTCGACTTCGACGTCTCAGTCACCAACGCTGCACTTTTAATTCTCTGTGCTGCGTTGCTGACGCTTCTTCTGCTGATGCTGCTGCTGCTGTTTTTGTCACTGCTGTTGTTTTTGCTGTTGTTGTTGTGCATGCTCGACCTCAGTTCAACGTATATGCTTAAGTAGTGCTTGGCTACATGCTCGACATGTTTGTTGTTCGTTGATGTTTCACCGCAAATTTTTTAAGCCTTGCCTCCCTTTCGTTAACATAGACTTCTTGTTCTTGTTCTTCTTCTTTCTTTCTACAACTAGTGCGGCTTAATTTGCATCTGCATCCGCAAGTCTGTCACTTTTTGCTACATTTCTAAAGTGTATTGCACCGTTTCCACACGATGCCAGCATACATCATGTTTGTCTCATATATAACACATACACATACACAAACACACCCACGCCCCTCTCACACATACTTGCTTTATATTGTTGTGCTTTTTTCATTGTTGTTGCTGTGCTTTTAGCTACGACTCCATTGTGTTTGTGCAACGTTTTGAAACATACAACTGAGTGGTTTACTCCGAGTGTCATTGTGCTCAAAAGTGTTCGATGTCAGTCAGCAAGGGTACGCCGATTGCATGCTTGTGGGCTAAACATGTTAGTTAATAAGTGTGCAAGTTAAAAAATTATAAAAAATAACTTTTTAAAATCATTTATCACTTTGGAATTTATTTCTTTCGAAAACAAAACATAAACGACAACTACTCTAGAGAAAGACTTTCGCTCGCTTAGCATTAACAAAAAGAATATTGTTGAAAAAAGAATGCAAGCGAGCGAAATGATTGCATTTCTTTCGCGTAACGAAGCTGAGCGTTCATTTCAAGTGAGCACGGACGCAACACATTCAATAACGCTCTGTGTAGAGCATGCCTGACTATGTGCGTATGTGTTTGTGTGTTTGTGTGTGGGTGTGTGCTTGTGTGTTTTTATACGAGTACTGCAAATTTGTATTTTATTGTCTTAACACAAAATGTTCGAGAGCGAAGAAATCGCTTTAAATTGTTCAAATATTCTTAATTCTAACCAATTGGAGTTTTAACTGCAACACAAGCAATTTTTTCGCGTATTCATTTCCTAGCATGCCAGCTTGTAAAATGCATGTAGGGTATTTTTATTTCCTCTATTTTTATATATAAGATTTATATTCAGGATACGCTTTTTTTGCACATTTTTTGTGGCACTCTGTTAATAGCACACAGCATCTGTTTTGCACAGCAGACATGTGAAGATTGCATACACAATGCACCCACCCACGCACACAGGCACACAGGCACACAGACAGACAGACACAACTGCATAGTTATATTTAATATGGCGCAACAACGCGTAGTTTATGCATGCACGTGCATACACATGTGTGAATAGAAGTGTTATAAAAGTGACTGTGTGCGTGTGCCAAAAAAAGGAAAAGTGGAGCAGAGCAAAGAACGCTTTTAATGCAGCTTTGTGAAATGCAAGCAATTCTCGTGCAGTCGAAATATAAGCTGTTTTTGTGTTCGTCTGCTGTAATAAACTCGACTAAGTCATAGGTAAGCCATACAGAACACTTACAAGGATACACATATGTACACACATACATATGCCAACTTAGTATTTGAACACTTAAGATTATCACCGAAAGCAGCAATAGAAATCCTAAAAAGTTTTTTTTTCTTTTTCGATTATCAGCACTTTTATGCACTCAATAAAAATGACGTCGGTCGGTCGTATTGCTTAGCACAAAGACGATGAAGAAGTCGTTGAAAGAGCGTAAAAGCAGCAAGAAAACACACAAAATAAAATACCAAAAAAATCACAAAAAAAAAAGAAATCGCAAAAGAAAAATTATATCGAAATGTTGATATAAAAGCGAGTGAGGAAGAGTGAGACAGCGAGAGCGATTGCCAAATGGCAGCCAGTGAGCTGTTTGCTTAGCTCGAAAGTGCTGTTTGCCATTGAAGAGGAAATTTGACACTCTTGGCGCCATTCAAGCGAAATGAGCGTTGCATGCATTTGCTCGCCGCTAACCCGTCAATCAAACCGTCCGTTTAACTGAGCCACCATCTGTCTGTGCTTCCATTTGACGCTTTGTGTATCTCTGCAAGTCTTTCTGTCTGTCTGTCTGTTTGTTTGTATGTTATGTACGTGCATTTGTGTGAGTTGTGTGCATTCAACGTGTGTGTGTGTGTTCTACTGCTTGTGCTAATATCAATTTTCATTTTTAATAGCATCGCTACCAGTGCTGCTCAGTTGCAGCTCAATTAGAGGCTCCAACCAAATTGCTATACGAATACGAAGTCAAGCATCAACATTTGTCTGGCCTTGTATCGCATTCCTTTGATATTGGTTCGATAATTTGTATTTTTGCTGTAGTTTGTTTGTTTTGCGTTTCAAATAACAATGAACAGCAAAAAATAACAATAATAATAACAAATAAATAAAAGAACAAATGCATACATGGTGGAATGGTATAGAAAGAGCACGTATTTTAATTAGTGAGAAGATATAGACACATCAACCAGGCGTAGCACCGAAGGCTCTTGTGTAAAAATTAAAATGATATGAAAAAAATATAAAAAATTCTGAAAAAACGAAATAAATTAAAAATCACCCGAGGAGATTTGCATAAATTGCACATTACGACAAATTAACTGCAACCGCAACAGATGTGCATACATATACATTAACTATGTATAGGAATTCAGACATGTAGACAGACAAAATTGTTCTGTGAGCATTAGAGTGTGCCAAACAAAACCGTTGGTTCGACTTTGTGTTCTTGCATATTTTACTTTATTTTTGGGCTTGAGGACTGGGAATCCATTAAATAAATTAATTAAGAAGTGTAACCGTTTATAGACTCATTATTTTGTGGAATATATAGAGCTTATAAATCATGTAATATAATTTCTATTCATATCCAGCAGTTCTCTTCGTGTCAGTTGTCCCCTTTTCTATAGTCTAGAACTTAGACAGTATCAAATTGTGTATATATAATACTTCTATAAGCAAACTAGTACCCAACTGTCGAATTCGAAACTAGTACAAGAACTAGTCAAAAATGGCGCTTTATCACATCAGTCCAAGAAATAAAATGTCGGATTGACTCATTTTCTTTACTGGGAAACTAGTTTTCAACTAGTGAATTTGGATCTGAAGAAAACTGTTTTAAATAAGTAAAATTTTTCAAATATCAAATGTTTGTATGACGCCTGCTGCAGCTCTGAGTTTGAACTATGAAACCGAAGGTATGAGCTTCAAACCCCAGCGCCAAGGGAATTCAAATGTTAATATCTAATAAATAAATAATAAATAAATAAAAAATAAAGTTATTTAAATTAACAATTATAATCAATAGTGAAAAGAAAACAATTAACTTAGTCCATTACGATGGTTACATTTTCATTTCTTCGTATACCCCAAGCTGATACGGTGGGACGGAAGTGGTAGAATTGTGACAATTGACCCCTGCCTATGACATGCCCTAGAAAAATTCACCAGTTAAAAGCAGGGGGAGTAGATTGAGCTTTTTACATTCGAACTAGTTCCAACCTTAGTTCTTTACTAACTCGAAGAACCGCTAGGTACATTTGAAAACACTTTTATTTTTAACCAGTTTATAATTTTCGATTTGTCGTAATTTCAAATATGATGTTTTTTAGGCCACCTTTATAAACAAAAACCAGTAAGGGCGGTATAGTTGAGTATTCTCAACTATATAATACCCTGTACACACACCTATGTTGATAACACGTTAAACATTCGCCGACAGCAAAAGCAGTGTACCACGATATGGTTTGTGTATTTGCTAATAGTGAGGCAGGGCTCACAGTGCAATGTTGCCATTAGATGGCGCTTTAGTACGGATTTTGTTACAAAGCATTGCTGCAAAATTTTAGTGTGTTGGTCTTTGCGGGGAAAGTGATAGTTTGTTGTATGCAGTTTTAAAAAGGTATGTTATCTGAGTTTGCATACAAAATTTCAGCATTGTATTCTTTATACTTTAGGAGATACAGCAATTTTAAGAAAAAAAGTACCTTTTGTTGTGCTCGATGGGCGGGAAGGAATGGGCGTGGCAAAAATTCCTTTAAACTTGATCTAGTGTTCGACCACATGAGTCTATCTTCCAAATTTCAAGTCTCTAGCTTTAATAGTTTTCGCAGTGTTAAGTACGGTTTTTGGTACAAATAGGATAAAGCAGTGTTCAAAGCGCAATTTATGCCAAATTTCAACTTGTTTGTCTTTGTGTTGTCACACAGCGTTAAAAATGAAAGTTTGTGGTATGCAGTTTTAAAAAGGTATGTTTACTGAGTTCGCATACAAAATTTCAGCATTGTATCTATTATAGTTTAGGAGATACAGCAATTTTAAGAAAACAACTTTTTGAGGGGAAACGAAGGGGATGTGGTATGCAGTTTTGTAGAGCTATACATACTGAGTCTACATACTCATTTTCATGTTTCTAACTCATCAGGTTTTCGAGCTACAGCCTTTTGAAAAAATGGGTGGTGCTCGATGGGCGGGAAGGAGTGGGCGTGGCAAAAAATCCTTCAAACTTGATCTAGCGTTTGACCTCACGAGTCTATCCACCAAATTTCAAGTCTCTAGCTCTTATAGTTTTCGAGAACCATTGGTGAGGACGGACGGACGGACGGACGGGCAGACGGACGGACAGACAGGGCTATATCAATTCGTCTTGTCATCCTGATCAAGAATATATATACTTTATAGGGTCCCCCTCCCCTCCTTCTATGCGTTACATACAAACCGTCTCAAACAAACTTAATATACCCTGATACACAGTGTGTGTACAGGGTATAAAAATTAAACGCCAGCAAACAATAGTAAGGCACAAATTAAAGTATTTGTTTGTATTTGTGTGTTCGGTTTATGGTTAATCACGGCAATTGTAAAGCAAAATGAATATATGTTCACACACAAAAAAAAAGCAAAATTGAATAAACATAAAATAGAACACGAAAAAATCAAATCGTCAGAAGTTTATGATAGACCCTTTAATATTAAAACATCTTATGTCCCTACTGTGGCAACTGTTTTTATACCCTGTACACATAGTGTGTCAGGGTATATTTAGTTTGTTTGAGACCAAAAGTATGTAACGCATAGATGGGAGGAGGACCCTATAAAGTATATATATTCTTGATTAGGGCGTCAAGAGAAATTGATTAATCCATGTCCGTCCGTCTGTCCGTATTCACTAATGGTTCTCGCAAACTATAAGAGCTAGAGACTTGAAATTTGGAGGGTAGACTCCTAATGCTCGGTAGCAGATCAAGTTTGAACGATTTTGTGCCACGCCCAATCCTTTCCGACAACCAGCACCACCCACTTTTTCAAAACGCTATAACTTAAACATGTAAGTAGACTCAGTATGAGTAGCCCTACAAAACTGCATACCTCAATTTTTCCCCCTCCCCACCGTTTCCTCTCCCACAGTTGTTTTCAATTAATTTCTATATCTCCAAAACTATTGAAGGTACAACCTGTAATTTTGTATGCAAGCTCAGTAAATGTTTATCTTTAAAACTGCCCACCACAAAATTCACCTCTCTTTGATGGCTACCCCTCAATGACCATAAACTTAAATTTTTCGTATATTCCACATTTTTTGACCGATTTACATGATATTTTGAACACTTTATGAAAGAGCGATGTCAGATAAATATTTTTTGGTAGATTTGGGGTGTGGCACCGCCTTCCCAATGTGCAGGGTATTATATTGTCGAATATATCGTCCTTACTGGTTAAATAATGTTAAGTGGCTTTAATAGTATCTTTAATGGAAAAAGTAAATAAGTCACTTTCCAGTCACTTTACATACCATTTCCATCGTTCCTAGCAATTGTAATTCAACAATGGAAACTCGAATGCAAGTTGATATTTATTGATATTTATTTACATGATATTTTTTCATGTATTCCAACTAAATAAATTCACATAATTTTATTTGCAAATATTTATTTTTTTGCAAAATTGAATTTATTTTTTGCGTTGCATAATCGATTAAATATAATTATGTTAACTATTAAATTGACAAATTAATTTAAACATCGAGTGCGTTGAAGTGAACATGTAATTAAATAAAAGCATATTTGCTGTAGAATGCAGGCAACGAATACATTTCAAAATGCATTGCACAAATTGCAACATTTGTAAAAAATGAATCGTCAAAATAACTTTTAACATTTAATTTTTTTTTTTTTTGATTATTTTTATGAAATAAATAAGAGAAATGATGGAAAAGGGAATGCAGTACGGATACATGAGCACGCAAATACAAAGAGAAAAACCGAAAATAATTTTACTTTTATTAAATATGCAGTAAATTTTGAGTGAAACTTGACTTGATTTGTGCATGCATTTATGTATGTATGTAAGCGCACACAACCACAGACACATTAAGTCATATGAAGTGATTTTCTGGTGCACGTACATTGGTTAAACTAAGTGCTATGCCACAAATATTTGAATGCCACAGGCGGAAGTCATGGCTGAAGCCAAAATATGAGTACCACAACGGCAAATATTCGTGCTTGTGTAGACTCACACACATACCTGCATACAGTTAACGTGCATGCTGCATTTGAAATGTTGTGCAACTTCTGTCGTCGCAGCTCTTCTACCTTTGGTTTGAATTTAAGATGTATATGCATGTATATATGCGAGTATTCAACGTCAGCATCTGTCAACTTGTCTTGTATCTAAGTGTGTGCGTGTGTGAGTGACTTTCATGTTGTTGGTAACACTACAATTGACAAAGTACTGAGCGTGGGCGTTGTTGAACTTTGCAACTTTGTGCATTGAGGAAAAGCATAGACCGAAGCTTGAATCCAACGAACGTCTAAGGTCGACGCAGCAATTTGTAACAGTAAATTCTAATTGTACACAGAATTATACACCTGTTCAAACACATACACACACATACGCGTTTGTTAACTCACTTAATCTAATATAATATAATAAATATTATTACTTATTGACATGCAAAGGTAAATGTGCGCACACCGAACATATTCAGCAGAACGCTTTGCTTGTATGCAACTGTGCCCGAGGCTCACACTGCATTGGCATGTGTGAACTTTGGCCAATTGTAAGTTATGCGTCTGCATTACAACGTTTCTTAAGTGAAAAGTTCATCTTTGCAGCTTGCATAGTACCGTTGGAATTTAATGACTTGCTTACTCGCATAGCTGTCATAAAATGTTCATCTTGTCTTACTCGTGTCTTCATAAAGGTCGACATTCAAGTATAGCATAGACAGCTAAGAAGCTCAACCACATTCTCAATGTCAAGTTTTATAAATTCCTTAAGCTTATAATGTCTCATAGACAATTTTGATATAAAGCGACACATTTTTATGAACAGCAAAAAATGTGTGAGATGAAAATAAAAAGTTAAGGTTTTATGTGTAACAACATTGATGGATAGCAAGCATGTTACATGTTGTTTGAAATCAATCATCAATTTGGATTGTCGAAATTCAATAAAGATGACTTTAGTTTATGTTTTCATACCCATCCAAGAGAATATTAACTTTGTCATAAAGTTTGCAACGCAGAGAAGGAGACATCTCCGACTATTTAAATTATATATATTCTTGATCATTACGACCAGCCGAGTTCATATATGCAGGCAGTTTTTATGTAACAATCAGCTCGATAGAGTATCTATAGCAGTTTTTGTTAGAAAAACTTTTTTGTTCTTCAATTACGCAAATTTAAACATCCTTAACAATATTTAAGAGTTTCATACGAATTAGAGATAAGAGCGTGGCACCGCCAATATAAGTTTCGGCAAAGCTGAAAATACCTCCCTTACTGACTTTACTTTGCTTACGCGTATTTTAACCATGGAATTTGTTAAGCTCATTGCTTAACTTGCTAAATGTTAGTATGCAACACTAGTCCTTCGCCAAACAGTTACTAAAAATTATCAAAACCAACAAAAAAGTATTTTAAACTAATTTTGCATACGGAGGGTTCTGTAAGGATTAATTTTTGGTTTCTTAAGTTCTTAGCCACCTACATGTGCTAATCAATATAATATGACCATAGAACCATTAATTTTTTTCCCTCTTTATCTGCCGTGATTTAAGTTTATTGCATGGTTTGCATATTTTACAACATTCTTAAGACACTTCTTGGATGCATACATTTCCACGAAGATTGCCTTTTATCGTTTTTGTTGCCCTGTTCCTATACGCTTTGAAATTTGTTGCATACTGTGCACATTTTCCTGCTGATGTCGAGTTCTTTCTTAGCAGTTTGTACGCCAATGTACAAAAGCAGTAAAAAGTATGAAAATTTAATTTGCGTAAGCTTGAATTGCAAGCGAAACAATGCAGAAAAGACGATAGAAGCAAAGTGTTTGAGATGTAACGCAGAAAAAGTGGGAAAATGTGCAAAGAGAGGAGCACAGAAAAAAAAATTAGATTTTTTCAATGAAAATTTAAATAATTGAAGCTTATTCTGACGGTGCGTTTGCACAAAGAAGCAAACTGAAAGGATAGGAAAAATTAGCGGTGAAGATAAGAAAATTTGGAATAGATCCATTAGACGAATTGATCGAATAACTACAATTTTCATCAGGCCAGTTTGGTCTTACAAGAAAAGTATACAAAACCACATTAGACGTTTTCTAAGATTTGGCATGAAAGCTTCGAGTGCCTGCAAATAAATCAATATTTTTAACTGAGAATAAAAGCATTTTAAAGTACTGAAAGGCGAAGACAAAATGCGCTTTGTGCGACTTAAGTTAAGCTGTGCTGACTTAAAATGAATCGAGTTCACTTAGTTAGTTTACGTAATCAGTGAAAAGAAAAGCAACAAACATTTGACTATGATAAATGAGTATTTAACTGTGAGAAAATTCGATATGAAGAAAATGAAAAAAAACCAGTAAGGATTGGAGTCGACAGTACTCGACTTCGACATACCCTGTACCTTCAATAAGTAACGTCTGTTGTAGGGCGTTGCCCCGCCCACTTTTAATCGAAACAGATTTCCTTTCCATTCAATATCATACATACTAATTTTTGCTCTTCTAGACCAATTCGTTACAGAGATATAACGGTTTTCTATTTTGGCTATATGTGGGCGTGGTTACGCCCATTTTATATTTGAATCTTACTATACTCCACCCCAAAAGCATACATGCAAAGTTTCATTCTTGTAGGTTGTATGGTTCTTGAGATATGAGCGTTTGAAATTTTTACTATATAGGGGCGTGGTCACGCCCATTTATTATTTTTTTTTTCTTAAGGTTTGAGTCAGCGATATACAAAATCGAACTGCTAAGAGCTTTTGGTCCTATCTATTATAGTTTCCGAGATCGACGCGTTCATACAGACAGACGGACGGACGGACGGACAGACGGACATGGCTAAATCGACTTCTCTTTCGATACTGATCAAGAATATATATACTTTGTATAGTCGGAGATGTCTCCTTTAAGGTGTTACATACATTGTCGACGTGCACAAAACTAATATACCCTTGTACCATAAGGTACAGGGTATAAAAATGGTTTTAAATAAAAATCGCATTTGTAATTCAACGAATGTCTAAAGTGACACCTAGTTTTGACGATATTTCAGAGCAACGTGGAGATATGTTTAATATTACCAAGCCATTATATACGTGCAACACACCCTTGAAAATAATATTTCAATAAAATTGTTTCAATATAAAGAGTTAAAATATATTTGAAGTTTTCTTTTAATAATTTACAAGCACATTAATTAGTATGAAAATGTCTGATGTTTTGACACTTTGGGCACAGTTATTAAGAATACAGATACTTTGAAAAAAAGTCCACAAAGTGCTGCAAAAAAATCAAATGAATACGAAAGTTGTCAGAATAAAATTCAGATGCCATCACAGATACATGCACATGTATGTAATTACTCACATGCAGAAAAACTTTAACTTTTGTGTACAAATTTAACTGTTTTCTTCCTCTATTTTGATTTACTAGGAGAAAAAGAAAGACAAGGAAAGCTAGACAGAGACAGAATGAAATTCTTGCATTTTATTTTATTCCATTCATTTTCGTTTGTTCGTTAGCTCTTTTGCCCTTTTCGTATGAACGGTTCAGCTCAAAGATGCTGTCACACTTGACAACGGAAGCGGAAGCATGTTTAAGGCCATGACAGGAAGTGGTGCTTGTTCTAGACTGCTTTGCATAACCGTAGCAGTTGTTGTAGTTGTTGTTGTTAGGGTTTTAGGTTGTCGACGTTGTAGGAGCAAGTTTTTTTTGTTTTTGTCTTTTGCTTTACTGACGTGTTTCCATTTATTTAGCAGTCAGTCTCATCATAAACATGCCTTAAGCTACTCTGTCTATGCTGCCATTTCGCACGTTTTAACACATTGACATATTGCCTCTCTTTCACACGATGTTTGTGAAACAAATTAAATTGTTCGCCTCAAGTGTAGTTTGCTCTTTGGTGCACAAATATGCCGACGCCAGCCGACGAACTGCCGCAACCGACATTGGCATTCCATGCAACGTTTCTCTTGTTGTTCGAGTTGCTTGTTGTGTTGTCAATCATGTCGCGATAAACTCAAATACATGCAAGCGCACGCATTACTCCCTCTATCTATCTGTCTCTATCTATTGGCAATATCACTACAATCACAACAATAACAACAACAACATCAGCTGTCGCCTCAAGTACTAATTTGTTAATCTGCAACCGTCAATCAGCGCCATGCTCGAAACAGATTTTTTCACGTACTCCTTTGCCATGTCCGCGATTGCTGCTTTTAGCCATTGGCATTAATTACCAACGTGTTTGGCATATTGGTTGCCTTGTTTTTGTTTTTGTTGTTGTTGCATATTTACCACACAAATGCCAAACATTTTGGTCAATCTAAGTTCTCAATGTGCACATTGTGCGCATTTAATGTTATTAAGTCATTCACTTCTCCATGTCGCCATATTTGTTGCTCGACCATTTTAATTAACAGCACTGGGCACACAACTTTGCATGTGCGTGCGTGTGTGTGTATCTAATTTGTAACAATGCTGATTTATTAGCGGACGGTGATAAGTGTATTATTGACGATGGCCAATGATTTACTGTGTGTATCGAACACACGTGTTACTAATACGACACGTTTGACATCAATTATCACGCGTGTTAATGTCAATTTGCGTGTTTTCTTTTCTGTCCTTGTGTGTGTGTGTCTGCATGTTGTTTCTTCGCTCATATCGATTTAAGTACTTGCGTGTCTATGGCCAATATTTTTGAGTTGCATATCAACTTGGTTCATACATGTGGCAAGTAATAATTGTAGTGATTGAATGAAATAATTGGAGTAACAAATTAGAAATCTTTCGACTCAACTCATTCTCAAGTGTATTTGTATAAGCGCACATTCTTACATTTGTATGTGCATATTCAACACTTATTTGTTATTTCAATGATTAAATTAGAAGCACAAGCTTCAATTGAGAATGCACAATAAACAAATAAAAAGTAACTTTTGTAAGTGAAAAAAGTAAAAACAATTAAATAAAAAATACATACATGTGCAAACATATGCGGGTACATACACACGCACAAACACACAGTTGAGCATATAATGCATACAGTTGCATGGTACACTCACATAAGTGGAACGGCTTCAAATTATATGCCAGTAATGCTTAGTGGTGAGGTAGGTGTGTGGCAAGTGAGCGTCGGTTGCATGTCTCTGTGATATTGCGGTTGCTTAAACACGACTTTTTCCGCTCCATTTTCCGTATTTCTATCAAAGCATAGAAAATAAGAAAAAATATTAAGTTAAAAAAGGAAAATAAATCTGAATAATTTTCCGACATTTGCCGTACGATAGACATATTGCGCCCAGAGACGGGATATGTTCGAATTGTACAAATTTTAGTTTGAGACACAGTTCTTTACAAAAAGATTTGCATTGAGTTTGATGTGCTTATGCGTGTGGGCGACGGCGTGGGCGTGGCAGTGTGTGTGGTGGCTCGTTTGTACAAGTGTCTGAGTTTGCAATTGTGTACTTTAAGTGCATGGATGCTTTTAGTTTGTTATTACGCAAATTGAAAGCCAAGCGAGTTGCTGACGAAGTCTGATTATGCTGGATCCTTCATTCAAATTAACACTGAGAAATTAAAAAAAAAAAAATAGTACGTATATACAAAAAATACTATTGAAATATTTCAGTAAATCATTTATTATACTTCACACTGTTTGAAAAAGAGATATCCATTGAGAAGAAGAAAAAATCAAATGACATAAAGAATTCATTCATCAATCCTCGCACTCAAATAGTCAAATTGATGCCAGAATTCATTTTAACCTTTTCGATTTTTTGCTTGCTTTCCGTGCTTGTGTGTGTGTGTTTCTGTATACGATTTTCTATTCATGCATACATTTTTTATATGTTAGGATTTTTCGCAGAAATGACATTGACAAAAAAAATGTAGAAAAAAATGTTTTTATGGTTGGATTTAATAAATTGAAATAAATTTGGGTTCTCAGTTCGGCAATACGCAAATAAGCCTGAAAACGTATTTGGCCGCTGATTGATCAATTGTTTGCTGAGCTGCCACTTTTCTGATTTGGTACCCAATTTTTTTTTATTTCATTTTTTTATATCGAATTAATTTAGCTTACGTAAGGCTTCGTTAAGCATAAAGAGGTATTAAAAGCCGTTCCAAAATACATAAAAGATTTGCTCTCCTCTTATATGACAACATATGCGCGTTAAATTCAATTCGAAACATCATACACTCCTTTGTAAAACAAGGCAGAATAGAACATACAGCAGCTCAGCATTGGTTTTCAAGTTGAAATGCTTCGCTACTGTAGCTTTTGTGCGGCCCTGCGCAGCATTGGAGTATCTAACGTTATTTGTTGTATCACTTGTGATAAACACTTCGACTCTTGCATCAATTTGTTAACTAAAATTGAATGAAATGTTCAATTACACTTCGCAATTGTTACAAGCACATTACAATAACGTAAAAAAACATTTTATTGATTTATCTTATGCGGTCTATGTTAGACATATTTAAACTTATTTTCACAAAGTGCACACTCTTAGACAAAATCACACTTATGTAGCTATTAATTTACTCTAAGAACTTACTAACAGTATTCAAATATTTTTTATAAATTATTTAAAAAAAATTTTTAAAATATTTGCAAGCTCCTAAAAAAACGTTCATTGTTTATTACATTGCTTATCACTTGTGTATGCCTGGTTATTAAAGATTTAGCAATAGTGCAACCGTAGCATTTCATTGGTTTGTAATTCTGTGAGTGCATTAACTCATACCTAAACTTACGGTCAACCAATGCACTCTTTTAGATATTGTTATAATTTATTTATTAATTTATTATTTAATATATTCTCATTACCTACAAATATATTTGAACTCTTTTTGACAAAACATTTTGTAAAATAATATTTGCAAGGCCTTAAGAAAATTTTTGTTAACTATTTATTTATCACTTTGCTTATCACTTGTTGATGCATCAGCATATAAATCTTGACTGGACCATCAACAGCCTCAGGTGTTGTCTTTTATAAACGCAAAATTCAGTAAATAAGCGTACGTAAAATATGTAAGCTGCAGAGTAATGCGGTGAAATTGAATAAAGAAATGTCTCCATTTTTCCTAATAAGGAAATGTGCTCGCCGAGTCAACTTTTGCATTTGTGTTACATTTGCCTTAAACATGTGTATTTGAATCAATATGATTCGCTGTCAATACAAGGCGGCTCTCTACACCGCATTTAGCTGGTACATGTTCGCCTGAACAGTTTGACATTACAATAATTTAATAACAACAACCAAAGATGTCTGTTTCATTTCTGGTATGAAAATACAGTTATACATGCTAAGTGTAAAAAACACAACTAAATATTGTCATAAAAAGGGATATTAACTTATAGAATACTCTCTTTTGTTCACATAACATACTTAAACGTACAAACTAGAATGGGAAAAAAATGTTGCACGTTCAACGACAAAAATCTAAAAATTCCCAACAAAATTGCTAGCATACATCATCATCATCATCATCATCATCATCATCATCATAGTTATCATGGTAGTCAAAGCTGACGATTGTCACAGAGCGTTTGTGAAGTTGCCTGCCATATTCGAAACTCAATTGATATGAATGCACAATGGCATGCAGCCATGTGCGAAGGAATATTGAATCAAAAATCACTCAACTATAGAAAATCAATTTGTAACGCAAAAGTAACGAATATCGGTCAGAGCTGAGCAAGAATGCATGGCAGCATTGAATAAAATGAGTATTTGAAAGGCCAACAAAGGCGCACACATGCAAAAACGTTGACCATTCATATTTTCATGCAATAGCAAGAGCAATAACAAAACAAAAACCAAATACTCATAACACTCATACTTTAGTAGTAACAATAACAATAACAACAACAATAACAACAACAACAACGTCGGCTAGGACACTCAAAAGCAATTCAAATTCGAGTTAAGCACAAAAGCTAGCAAAATGGCGCAAACGAGCGAGTCGAGCGAGAATTGATCACAGTCACGTAACATGCTTGAGCGCAGACAAAATACAAAGCATTGTGAGGAGGCGAAAGCACATTGCAAATGAAGTGCAACACAGAATAAGTGAAGGAAAATTCATATGAAACGTTAAAGGTTGAAATAAAGTATAACAATAAAAACTCTCTCACACACACGTAGCAAAAAGGTAGTTGACAATATTTGCAGCATTCATGAGGCACATAAGCGTAAGGCGAGGAGAAAAGTGTTGTTGATAAATTCAAATACATTGTGACAAGTTAAAGTGTCATTACCATATATACGCATACACACACACACACACACACACACTCATAAACACAAATATTTTAAAGTCTCTGAAGAGACTTTGAAAAGTTCGCTTAGTTGCTTTGCGTTTGGGTTTGCGTTGGCGTTGGCGTTGCATTGCCAACTGTCAGAATGTTGTCTGCTTGCTTGCCACTTTTGGCTTCCTGTTTAAGTCACTTCCCTTGCTGCCTTGCTCTCCGCCTCCTACCCATTATTCGTTTACGTACACTGTGTTGCTGCTAACCAGAGTGTGAAAATGTCCTACGGGCTTGGACATTTGTACGCTCGAGTTTTAACATGATTTCTTTTCTTACACTTTTCTTTAGTTTTTGTTTCTTGTTCGTAACGAAAATAAAATCAGCCCCCAAGTTATTGCAGCACGGCAAACGTCGAAGAAATGTCGACGGCTGTGAAATGCGAACATTTTCAAAATTGTTTGCAATTTTTATATATTTTTATTACAAACGCTTCCAGCGTCGTTTTCGCTTCGGCGTTCTTGTTTTTATATAAGTATATGGTATATATTTTATTTCAACTCGTTTTATGATATTTTAGCTTAATGCATTTTTGACAGTTTCTCTTTGCTTTAAAAAGAGTTTAGCGTCTTCGATTGAATGATGGGCTTACCTGTTCTTTTTGATACGTATTTCTTACTCAAAACTGATTTTTTTTTTACTTTGGCCTCGTGCATTTTGAAAATTACAAAAGTATCTTTTGCTTAACAAGCTGCGTTATTTTGTTATTATTATACAAAGGTATCAAAGTTATTCACTGTAATTTTTTATAATTCTATTTAAATTTAATACATTTTCCAAAATGCGCAAAATTCTTTACTAATTACATTTCTATTTATTATTTTATATACTTGATTCATAGTGACAGTAATAAAAAGCATAGCAAATTAAATATGTAATTAAATATGAAATTTAGGCAATTTAATTTCACTAACGCATCCTTTTTATGGTACAGACATATGTACATATGTATATGTAACGGATATAATAACAAGCAATGAAATAAAGAGATATAAGCCTTAAAAAAATGAAATCTCTTTGTCATTTATGGTTTTATGAAGGCAAATTGTGTATGAAGTCATAAAATGGAGATCAAAATGGGGGTTGAAAAAAAAACATACTCTCACACTCACACAGACACACACACAAGCCGAGTGCATGTACTATCTGATTGGCACCATGAAGAAATTTATGAGCCAAAGGGTAATTTTTTTCAGTTTTTTTTCTTTATTTTCCTCTACACACACATACAAACACACACGTTAATGCAACGCCAACAGACGTTTATCAGCATGAATGCGCGCCTACGCAGTCATAAAAAAGAAGAAGAAAAAGAAGCGAGAACGGATAAAAATGCATAAAATATGACAAACAAAGTGCTACATATGAAAAATAAGTCTATTAATTGTTCATCATAAATTTAAAGGACTTTTTTTGTTCTATTTTTTCTTGTGGTCACGACTTACCTGAACAACTTGGCCAAGCTCATCAAAGCCGCAGTGGCCGGAAGCAGTCAACGAGCACAGATTGCTCCACTTGATGTCGCCGTGTCGCTGCTCGTTGTTGCAGTAATTGTTGCTGTTACACTTTTATAAAGTGGGCACGTTTGCGCGCGTGAAATACGATTTTTCTCGCAACTTCTTTGAATTCGACGTTCTCATGCATTTTTCTGTACGTTGCGCGTCCGTCGTGCATTAATCATCGAGTGGTGTGTGTATGTGTGTTGGTGCCTGTGTACGTTCACTTGTATGGTTTTTATTATTGGCGCCATAAGTGCCAACAAAAGTCATGTCTCAACTCATATTTCCGAAATTTTCTTCACTTTTGCTTTTGTTCGCTGTTTTTGTTATGTTTAAATGTAAATTATTTATATGCACGGTCTGTTCGTTTGTTTATTTGTTTGTTTGTTTGTTTGTTGTGAAGTGTTTGTTTTTGCATGCGCGCACAAGTGTTCAAGTGGCAACATGCCTTTTTGGCATTCTGATTAATGTTTGCATATTTTTTTTATACACAATAACTTGAAGCTGTTACTCACACAACTTGATGCAATTGAAAATAATTTATAATTTGTTTTCATAAATAACATTTTGTAAAGTTACAAAAAATAATTTATTTGTTATTTCAAAAGCATTGGTTAATACTTCATATTATTAAAAATTTTAATCTTTTTAATTGATCCATTGACAAAAGATTATACACTTTCCTGAAGTGTCATCTTTGCGTAACTTTCACATACCGTTTAAATATTTGGTTAGTTTCCAACTAAGTTGTTAAAATTTGCTTTGAGCATTTGACTCCGAAAAGTATAAAAAAAACGAAAAGTGTTCAGGAATCCACGTCAGGATCGCTGCTAAAGACGAAATGTTTTCAAAGTAAAAAAACTGTTGCCTTCTTTTGTGCGCAATAGTCAATTTTCTTATTTCTGAACATATAAAAAACTATGTAAAAATTAATTAACGAAAATTATTTAAAGTGTGTTTAGCTAAATGTATATTAAAAAGCACATAGTGGAAAACTGTGTCAATATCCCAAAAAAAAAAGGAGCGCGCAATTGTGAAAATGTCTATGCGAAATAACATAATGAGATGCGTTGCTTGTCAGCAGCGCTGTCATTGTGGTTGGATAATTGCTTCAAAATATTTCGCTATGTTACTCATTTTTTCGTTCTTGTTTTTGTTTTTTGTTGCAATGACAACAAAAACAACTGCAATGGCAACGTCAACGCCAACGCCAACGACAATGGCAAAAGCAACAATGAAATGACGACGACATGTTTAAATGAGTGCTGAGTTTGGTTTTGTTGCGTTTTATGTTTGTTATGAGCTAAATTCTTGTAGCGTAAAAGCTCTCACTAAAAACAAATAAACACTTTCTGCATTGTTTCGTTTGACAAATGTGTATAATTTACGGAAATGCCTCTCTATCTATGCACATGTGCATGTATGCATAAATGCACACAAGCACTTTGTATTCTATGTTTGAGTGAGTACGTGTGAGTGTTTGCTACATGCCATATATGTATGTATGTGTTAATGATTGTTTGAATTGGAGTAAGTTTAATGGTTTCTGATATATGCATTACTGCCATCTTCAATGTGCTATATGAGTAAATGTTAGTAAAGTGATGTGCCTTTGATTGTAAAAAAAGCAAATCACGTATACGAGGCATGGCACCAGCAACAAGCTGTAGCACGCATATGCAGCGTAAGCTTTAAAAGTTGTTATTATGGTTTTATTCAGTCTATTTTGTTGTTCGCTTTCGGTTCAACCATTTTAACAACAAAGGATATTGCATTGTGCAAATTGCTAACATGTGCGCTGCAGTTCAGTTTTCTAGTGACGTTCGTTCAATGCGACACAGCAGCTCTCAGCTGCTTAATGGCTGCTTGCTTGAGGCAATAACAGCAACAGTAACAACATTTTGAGTGCCACTTAGTGAACAATGAGTTCATGCTGTTCGAATCTAATGACTCGATGCGCTTTAAGGCAACTCATTACAGCGCACAATGTTCGACGCTTTGAAATTACTTTACGACTAAAAGCGTACAAAAAGAAACAAAAAAAAAAAATCTATACTTTGAGTGCTTTGCTAGTTCAAAATGAGCAATAGATTGGACCGTAGTTCATGCATATTTATGATATTTATTGCAAATACATATATGGCACTCTTGTGCACATATAGAAACTGTGCGCGCTGCTCAGTGCACTCGTAAAAGGCAATGAAATCGTGCTGCATTGCCACTTGAGGGCTAAGTCCGTTTATTCAAGGACGGCCTTATTCTTATTTGCCAACGTTTTTTAATGTGTAGCTTGCTGAGTGCACTTTACCGTTGCCCATACATGATACACACACACACACACACACACACACAAAACTGTTGAATATTTTTCACTTTGCGTAGCGCATGCAACACGCGATATTAAAAACGCCATCTTCATGGCTTAGATATGCCCGCAAACACTGAAGTCACACTTACAGCTGCAGTCAAAAAAATGGGAGTGCTTCGAACAAAATCTTATGTGCTTGAAAGATACAAATACATTGTTGAAGTATGAAATTGGAAATTTACCAAAACAATAGTTTAGCAGATAAATAACTAGATTGTCTACTGAGGCCGATAAATATTTAGGAATGTGTGAAGCAAACTTAAGGTTTCATGTTTGGCGATAGGGCACGATAGTTTCCAGATGGTCTTATATTATAATTCATAATTATACAAATTATACATCACTACTTATTTTGTGACCACAACTGTACATACATTGCTTTCAATTGTTTCATTAGTTAAGTGAAATCGGTTTCAATTTTTAAGCCCGTTGTGGCTTGATTTCAGCTTCTCTTGGCCAAAAATGAACAGAGTAAAGGAAAACGACGCATAACGTTTGCCATTTTCATTTTGTTTGTTGTAATTTTAATGAGCAAATTTTATAAATAAAATCTACGAAGCTAACGCAAAGTTTGCCATCTCGGACTGCTTGCCGTTCGCTGCCAAGTTTTTGTGTCGTGGCCACAATTTTAACTAAAGACCGCGACTGTTGACCAACGGCATATAATCACTGTGCCATTATTGTTTTTTTCCTGTTTTTAATTATTGCGCATTGCTGAGTGCCTTTGTCGGTTGGCACTGGCGCGTCTTGAGGTTTCAATACACGTTGGCCGAAATGCACTGTGAGTAATTAAAAAATGTAAAGCGCAAAGCCACAAAGCACACTTTCAGCCAACAGCACAAAGTATAAGTTGACTGGATTCGCTTCTCCTTTTTTTATTTTTCTTTTTTGGAAAATCATTTGACCCAGTGACCCATATTCAGTCGATGATTTCTTAACTCAAAATTATTTGCAATCTTTTGCACATTTCCAACTCAACCAAGGAATTTGCTCGTTAGTGCACGTTGCTGTTGTAAAGCAACGTTGTTAGTTTGCTTGCAGCAGCCACAAATTAAATTAAAATCATATTGCGTATACGTCTCGATGTAATAGAAGACTACTTGCCTTATAATTGAAATAGTTACGCTTCTAATTTGAAGCTGTAGTTTGTTTGAATTTGTAGCAAAACTTATAATTGAAAATTACTTAAATTAAGCATTGGGAAATGTAACAATTGGCAATGGCTCGTGTTGTTAGCTTTAGTATTTACTAATATTCTTGAAAATCCAATCAACACTTCAATAAGTGACTTGAGTCTGCAACAACAGCATGATTGGCAAGCAAAGAAGTTGACATGACATCACAAGCTTAAAGCAGTCAGTGCCAAGCACATGACGTTGCCTTTGCCACTCAGCGTTGTGCCATGAGGCGTTGTCACTAACACGCCCGCTTAAGGCGCTTTAACAAGCGACGTTTTATTATTGCCACTCAACTTGTGGCAAGTTAGAGTTAACATTGCATGTGCAGTCAAAAGAATAAAGCGATTGTCGTATTTGCGAAAGCTTAACTGATGATAACATAACAAAGAAACTATTTATGTGTTGCATAAATGAGACTTTCGCAGCAATTGGGCATGGCAATTTTTGCAAAGATGAAATCCTCTTTAAAATCAAAAGCAATTAACTTTTCCTCGAAGTGAAAAATCTGCAGTCTTTGCTTTGTTTTGCAGTCTGCAGGCTTAAGCTATGGAAATGTGACGAAGTATAAAAATGAGAGAAGTAAAAAAGGAAGATAACTTGAAATACTATAAAGTTTTTCAAGCAGCGATTTGTTGGTATTATGGCATTTTCTACTAAATACTCTCAGCAGTCGACATTATCAGCGCCGCAATGAAAATGCACCCACTCAAATACACACACTTAGGCACGCACACCAATACACACATTGATATCCTGAAACAAGCGACGAGCATAATGCGGGTTCTTTTACCCGCCTTCTATCATAGTCAACTTTGTCATCATCATCATTATCGTCATCATCATCATCATTACAATCATTTACAACGTTCACTGTCGCTGCGTTGTAAAGTGTCCAAAATGTCTGTCCACTTGTCTGTGCCAAGCGTTCTCTCTGAGCTCAACACTTGGGTGTGAGCGCTTGAAGCTTTTATCAAAGTGTCGTCCTCTACATCCAACGTTCTTTTGGCATTCTATGTGTGCACATGTATGTGTGTGTGTGCGTGTGTGTGTGAGAAACGTTTTTGATATTTTGTTATGTCATGGCGAAATGTGTGGGTGTGTGAATCTGTAATGTGTGTCACTATTACTTGATTGTTAAAAAGGGAAAACAAAATTATGTGAATTATTTTTAGTGTTATTTTTATATGACATTTTTAATGGATGTCAACTTAAATATAAATTTGTATGACTTGCGTGTCTTCGTTTTACTTATGAAATTTAAAATTCATTAAATTGAAACATATCATTTGCGTAATAATGAAGAACTCGTATTTAATTTATTTAATTGAATTAAAAGTTTCAAACTCTTGACTTACTTATATATGTGCATATTTGAATATTGAAGAAATTTATTTAAACCTGAAATTATTTAAAGTATATTTTAATCTGTTCCCATTTCAATACTCAGTCCTTCAGTTAATACACTCAAATATACAAACCAATCAATAAATGTTAATTGGTTTTGTTTAATCCCCTCGCCTCTTAATTACACTTACAAGTATGAATATTAATGGGTAGCATAATATATTTTCAATATGACCAAGGTGTTTTTTACTTCATTCCTTTAATCACTTGATATCAATGCATATTAATTTCGCAATTAATAAATATTGATATTCATTTCTGAAAAGCAAAAACCAATTCAATTTCTCATTAAGTAACATTTAAATAACACTGGTGATTAAGACACTTTAATAATTAAAATCATTGGGGCGTTCACATTGCAGAGCACTTGGGAACTTGGTTTGTTCTGCTTGAACTGTGACGTGAATAACATTTTGTACATACAACCAGCTGTTCTTAACTTTGGACTCGCAGCTTTCTTTATTTTTATTGTCATTTCTGAACCAAATATTGCTGTGAGCAAAAAGCATTAAAGATACACTTTTAAAATGGAAACCTAGCTAGGAAAACTAAACAGAATCACTTTAGTTAGTTTTCAAGTCAGCAAATAACTCAAAAACCAATTTTTTATCTTTATATTTCACTCACTCTTCTATGCTAAAAGGTGTAAAAATGAAAAGCAGACTGTTTTTCTTAGTCATCTTTTTTCAGTACAATTGGTGTTGTAAAAATATAACTAAGCGAATTCAATTGCGAATTCTGTCTTTGAATTGAAATTTTCTTATCAGCACTACAAAACCTATGATCTAATCATAAGGCATTCCGAACTTACTGCTTGGGTTTCATATTTGCTGAGTTGTAAGATTTGGTGTCGGATTCGTGGGATATTGAAAATTATAGTTTAATATTGTGTGTGCTGTTATATAAAATAATGATGAAGTTTGTTTTCTGTGCATTCCTATTTTTAAGTTCATTGTTACATGTACGCGAAAAATTCTTGACTTTATTTTCTAATATCCTGTCGCATGTTTGCCACGTGCATGACACACGGCTCTCACTAACACTCTTGTCAAGCTGTCTGTCAGTCAAACAGGCAGAAAAGTAAAACGGAAATTGCACTCACAATGTCGAATTTCAAACTGACAGACAGTAAATGATGACGACAACACTAACGCAAACATAGAAAAAAAAAATAAAAACTTGTTTTAAC
The DNA here is from genome assembly GCA_034638295.1 of Phortica okadai. Taxonomy (NCBI): domain Eukaryota; kingdom Metazoa; phylum Arthropoda; class Insecta; order Diptera; family Drosophilidae; genus Phortica; species Phortica okadai. The sequence continues at coordinate 12,340,164 of CM067851.1, read as the reverse complement.
AAAACAAGACGAAACCAAAAAACCGAAAAATGCAATTCAATTTTCAAAACATTCGTGCCAAAAAGTTACTACGAAATGTGCAAGTCACATTTTGCCACGTTCGCATAAATTATTTGTGAGCCGTGTGCTTTAAACTTTGGCAGTCACAAACACTTAAAAATGCGCACATCAACATGGTGCTTACATATAAATATAATATATTGTGGTATACTCATGAATACATAAGAGTGCGTGTGTGTGTTCTAGCCACGTGGCATTTGAATGAATTTATTCAAAAAGCAATTTAATTAACATTGAATTGTTGCCTGTAAAGCTCAAGTTACACAAAAACTAACGATCAAGTGACCGTACGGCAACATTACGCGTTGGCGCGTTATGACACGCCCACGTCGCTGCCCACAACACAAAATTGCACGTTTATAAATTTATGATTTTCAAATCGTGCGACCAATTTCATGTTTCGCTTTTGTTGCGTGTGAAACGCAACGCAAATAGAAAGGTTAACCGCTAAATTGAATTTTCGAGTGCCTTTTGTGTTGCATAATTAAATCGAATGTTCTGAAATATAAGTATGTAACATGGTATTTGTCAATTGAGATTTTCGTTGTTTTGTATTATATTTTATTTCGATTTTGATTTTATGCTCATTAAATACTGTTGACTTCAAGCTGTGTTTGCCATTTGGCATTATTTGCAAAAAACTAACAAATTATGTTAATTAGTTTACCTGACGGAGATATGTGTTAAACATGTGCATAACGTAATCGTGAGCTTGGCAAAGCAATACACATAACTAATGCCATTTTAAGTTATTTATGTGCAATTTGCTTGTTTTGCGGTTTTCAATAACTTCAGGTTTGTGGTTTGTTAATTATATGATTTGCACAAATAGTATACCAAATACTTGTTATTTGTTGTTTGTTGTCTGCCTTGGTAACAACTCGTAAAATGTTATGTCATTGTCAACATGGCGTATGCGTAATTACAAATTGTGGTTTGAAAAGTAAATGTAGCCATGTGTGTACACATATAAATACCATGTCTATATGTTCATATATGAATTATTAAAAATAAAGCAAAACAAATACTCTCCAACCTAAGTTAAATATTTGATTTTTTTGTCAACATATAATTATGTCATTATGTTAATAATACATCGTTATTATTTTGGTTGCAAACACGCTTATCACGGATTTAGTTGTGTGTGTGTGGGTGCAAATTACGTTTAAGCTTTTCAAATGCAATTTGTTGGCGCGTTCACTGTGTGATTTCGGTTGAAGAAATACGATTAAGGTGTGCGTTATATGTTGCACTAATTACTGTAATTAAGCTGTGAAAATGCAAGAATAAAACAAGAAAATACGCTAAAACTTTTTTCGTGAAAACAAATGTTCAAATGTTATAAAATTAGAGAGAAATTAAGGCCAAATGATTAGGAAGAACTTTTGCAGTACTTTGAAAATTAGCGCCTGCAAGTAGGCAAGGAAAATTTAGTAAGTCTATCTAAACGCTCACTTTGTTAGACCAGAACAAATCTCTGTTGTAGCAGAGCTTCCTATTTTACAGGACATAAATAACAACATATTTTTTATACTTTAAAACGCCGCCGACTATTTATTCATTACGTGTATATTTTTTTTGCTTCGATTTTTGCAGAAGGAGTTATTCGTTAGCAAAGTTGAACCGGGCTCACCGCGCGTCGAGCGTAAATTTTCCGCTGCAACAGCGCCATCGATGAAAACAAAGTGGCTGAAAGCATTTAAAAGCCTAAAGCCGGCTTCGGGTTCAACAGCACAGGATAGGTAAGTGTTGACCACAATTTATGCAAAAATAAGTTCAACAGTTTTAAGCCAAACTACAAATTACTTTAAAATTAAGTTACTTTAGAAAGCTTCTGCCGTTAAACATGAATTTTTAGATTTACACATGGAGTTTTGTGGCGCAAATCGAAAAGTTGACTCAAATCAACGCGACGACATATTTCATAATTCGTTTTTAATATGGCTAAAAGCAGACCACAAGTTGAAAGAATGTTGTATGTAATCATTTTGCAAATATCATTCAAGACAAAAAAAAAAAAAAGGTATCCACAACCATTGCCAAAAATGTATCTACCCACAAACACGCACACACACACAATTACATGCAGATAGCGCAAACTTTACGTTAAAAGTCTATAGCGGCATGCTACTGAGTGTGTATGTGTATGTGTGTGCCCTAAGCCCACATTCGTTGGGCTTTCCACAGCATTCTCCCTCTGTCTCTCTTCGCCAATTTCTGTGTACAAGCGCGCAGAGCGTCAGCCACTTGGGCATAATTCAGTGTTTCGCAAAGCCTCATCTGTATTTTTTACACTTATTTCGACTCTCAACGAGTTTTATTTATTTATTTTTATTTTTCATTCCTCCTTTTTTTACTTTTTTTTATATTACAGATACACTTTCATTTGCTCTGCGCGCGTTAGATTATGTAATCAGTGAATTGTAAACTTTTAATGCATTTAAAATACATATACTTTTTTTTTGCCTTTTTCGGAAGCTTATGCCACAAATTATCGCAAATGCTATGAGAATTCCCAATTTGTATTTGATTACATTTCATTTGTGAAAGTAACGTGGCAGTAAGCACAAAAAAACTCTAAAAATATTGAAAAAACAGCTTTGAAAATACCATTTGAGCTTAACTTTGCACAGTTGCGTTGTTGTTTTTGCTTTCGATTTCATTTGCCATAATGAATGAGATGGAGATGAAGAAAGTTGGAATAAAAAGCTTGACATAACACCGCCGCACCGCAGGGCAACATCAAAGTGTCGATGAATATGTAACGCAGCATTTTTGACTTTGTGCTGAAAATGGCGTAAAAACTTTTCGCCTTTTGCTCGGTTATTTCACCGCTGTGGTTTCGGTTCGCTACGTTGGCCCTTTTGTGGCTTTCGGTGCAAAATTTTTGCTGAACACGCATGAAATATGGAAATATGTCGCAGAGCGAAATCGAGTCAAATGCGCGAGAATACATTTTTCAATATTTTTCTGATTGAATGAAATTTGCCTCAATTTCCGGCAAAAACATTTGTCGACGCTACATTTTTTTCTCTTTTTTTTTATTGCAAATTTATGCGGTTTTTTACTTTTATTATTCCTTTGTGTGCTCAGTGCCACAAGCGATTGCAACATGCTGAGTGCTTTGAATGCAAGCAATTTATTTGGGCAAACAAACCACAAAACTTCATCAACATATCTCTTTCGTTAAGTTAAGTAAATTTAAGTAAAGTCTAAGTTATTTCAAGTTGTTACGCATTATAAGTAAACATTTCAAATTAATGCTTTAATCAATTTTCTCTTCATAATGTTTTCTCATATATAAATTCTATTCCATAAATACTTAAAAAAAAAAAAACACGGCAAAATGACATAATAAACACGAATACGAAAATGATACCAAATACAAAAACAAAAAAAATTAAAAAAAAAACGAATTTGTCACAATTAGTCAACCACGCCAAAATCAAATGTATCACGCTGTCTCAACTGTTTTAACTTTGAGGTAAAAAACCAAAAAAAAAAAATTCTTTAAATTGCAAACTTAAATTAACACACAGAGTGCAAAATACTTGAATTGTAATTAGTCAACTTTTCATTTCAACATGAAAATTCAATTGTAAATTATTTTCAATGCAACAAAAAGATCAAATTTTTTTCACATGCAAACTTCTAAATTTGTGTACAAATTGAATTTGCTTTTCACTTCAAAACAAGAAACTTGTCTCTCTGTCCGTCTGCTTGACTGTTTGTGTGTGAATGTCCTGTCTACTGTGAGAGTTCATGAAAAACTCATTTTTTCTGACTTCTACATTAGTTTGCTGTACAGTGGTTGCTTTAAAATTGGCACGGTTCCGTTTCAGGGCTGGTATATATTGCTCTAATTTCTTTAAGCGTCAGTTCTTAATTCTGTATAAAATGGTAATTTTTATTTACATTAGCAATTTCAAAATTTCTGAGCGACCACTGTACTTAAAAACATGCTCCGAATGAAACCAGTTTCTAAGCCTTTCGGTTTATCATAGAATCAGTGAGAAGCATAATTTTAATTATTGTACTTATTGGGTATGTGAAAAAAGTTTTATGTTATGAAAGACTGCGAAATTTTATTCCTTCTGTAATTCACACGCTAACTTATTGTGCTTGACAGACAGTTGTAGTTTCCTGATATCTTCCTTTAGCCGATTTTTGACTGATCCTTTAAATCACGAACAATTTGTAGAAAATCCTTTTTATAACAAAAGAATGCCTTGTAGAATATGTAAAGTAATAGTAATATTGTTCTATGTCAACCACCTGTGCTCCAATTCCAAAAAAGCAAAGCCTATAAATCAAGCTTACACACACACACACAAACACACGCTCATACACAGATGCAATACACCCGTTATACAGCAAAGAAATCAATGCTGCAGCGAAGCTCAGTTCAATTCATATATCTGCTTGCACATACAACCGCCAGACAGAGTTTTCAGTTAAGCTGCTGCCAGCACCAAAATGAAAATATTGAAAGAGTAACCAGTAAAGCATGTGGAATAGCAACAAAGTACTATAAAGACGAGAAATTGCACACGATAAATTACTTACATGCGAGTACAATGAACAGACATGCTCGTAGATACATACATACATACATATAAACCTATAAACGGACGGCAGACATACGACAGTAGCACTGCCGATACTGAAGCTGGAAGTCATATCTCAATGCCTGCTTGGCACTTACAATAGTCGCGAGTTTGATTTCGTTAAGTTTATGCCTTTGCCGCTTTGCCATTTTCGTTGCTGGCAATGCAACAGAAATAATGTCATGTCGACAACAGCTGCAAAGTATTGCCAAGAGCCACCAAAGATGTCGTCGACAACAACGACGACGACAACGACAACGACGACGTCAACTACAAATCGCAAATCTTTCATTGAGCTTAAGCGACAACGCTTCATAATTCTTTCAGCGACTTATGGCGCTTCAACGGCTTTTCATTCGCTTACAATGCTCCTGAGTTGCGTTGTGTTGCGTTGCCTTGTTAAGCGCACAAAATTCTGCAATGCTCAAAAGCAAAAGTTGTGAAAAGCAAAGGTAAGAAAGCAGAAAATCATTCAATACACAAATGATAACGCCCGCACGTTAAAATTTCTTGTAAAATTGTTCAAAGCGGCAATGTCAGCATCAAGTAACGACGACTTTGTTTCTATAACAACAGTTAAGAGCAAAAAAAAAAAAATAATAATAATAATAAAAAAGATTATACAAAAAAATGCGCTCAACACAAAACAAACATTTACAAATGTGCAAGCGAAAACGCTGAAAAACTTCTTGCTGAGTATTGAGAAAGTTTCCACATTGCATTGCACATAAAATCGCTAAATACGCCCACGTAGACCGCCCACTTGTGTATTGAGACACACCCACACAGCCACACAGACACATACTGTGATTCAAACACGGACACAGACAGAAACGCCCGCACAGATTCCTCTGAGAAAATCCAATGCCAACATCCGTTTGCCAAAAACAAGAAAAAATAGTTTCATTCATTTTTTTTTTGTTTTGTTTTTCTTTTCTGTTGTAGTTGATGGTTTTTCGTTGCATTCGTAAAAGTGAACTAAAAACAATAGGAACATATAAATGTTATAAACTTTCACTTTACTGCTTAGACGCAATTTGATTTGTTTGTCGTTATTGTAGTCAAATAAATGTTAGAAGAGTTTTGTGCCAAAAAGCAAATTGAAATTGTTTCAGAAAATTTTACAATAAATGCAACATTATTTTTTCAACTTTTTTTTATATTAGATTTTTTTATCACAGTGAGTTATGGTTTTTGTTTTGATGACTTAAGAACTTGTATGTCCATAAAAATAAGCTCCTTCTTCGATCACAAATATTAACAGGCTACATATATGTATGTTCAAGATTATAAAAAATTTATTTGATTGTTAAATTATGAACATTTTTGTAATATCGTCAATTGTTTAACCCTTCATCTGAGTCATAGTTCCAATAACACCTTCTAATAAATTTATAGTTTTATTAGCGACTCGAGCAGTTAGTAACATTAAACTATAATTTCTTTAAGACAAAAAGTTTAAGGAAAATCTTTGAACTTTATAAAAACTTTAAAAACATTGCCCATATATCGTTAAATGGAACCTCTCTTATGTAGCACAAAGCCTTACAGTACATACAACGGTCTAGTATTCAAAATACATTTTGTTGAATTATTCATTTATTCTTGCGTTTACTCTCAAAATTGGCAATTGGGGGTAGTATAAATTTGCATTAAATTTTAAACAATACAATTCTCATGAGTGTGTAAATTCTTAATTTTTTTGTAATTTCATAAGTTTGATAAACTTCATTTGAAGAATATTTTTTTTCAATCACATATGATTTAAATTATTTGTCACCAAATACTTATTTATTAGCATGTATGATAACAATTTTAAAACTCAATCCAATAACGGCATAAAAGTCAGCCAGGAATTCGCTTAAATTAGTACATTTAGTTATCCTTGCTGAGTCATAAACTTTGCATTTACTTGTTTTAAGTCAAGGTAAGCTCAATTTGTATTGTGTCATAGCAAACTTGTCGAAAATTGTTCAGTGCATACTTACATTTATTTAGGTAAAAATTTTTGCATAAATTATTTAACAAAATTAATTAATTAATTTAATTTAATAACATTATTATTATGAAAAATTTGTTATTTGTATTGTATATGCTAATATTGACTTTAATGAACACGTATGTATGCAATATGACATACACATATTTGCGCTCAAAACGCGTAGTTAAAAAAATTCGAAATTACTAACAATTATTACACAATTGAATATATTAAATGACATATTTATACAAAACATAAATGAACATTTCAAATGCACAAGTGAGATATTTTCATATTTTAAATTTCATTGTTTCATCTGAATTATTTTTTTTTTTTTTGCTGCACAATGCACAACGTTAGACACGCTCGATTAGCTTTCAATGAAAATCTGTGAAATTATTGAAAACAATATATCTAATACAATATATTTCTATGAAATATGTATAAATTTATGCAATGACAAAAGTTCCCCGTGATTGAAAACAATGCGAGAAAATAAAAAGAGTTTCAATTGTTATCGCAGTTTGTTTGTATTTTTCATAACACTTTTAACATAAATAAATAAACACACTGAGTGGATTTATACATATTAAAACATGCACATACAAAGCAAGTGCAAACATACATATACATATTCATCATACCCACACATACATATATCCTGAAACTTATTCATGCACGTGCATTACAAATGCGTGCTTGCATTGTTTGAAGTATGTATGCATGTGTATGAATTCATAAAAGTTCAACTAATAAAGAATGGGAAAAAAGTTCTTTTGTTTGTTTTTTTTTTTTTTTTGTATTATTATTTTTTCTCAATAATCTATAACACTTTTAAATGGAAAGGTGTTATGAATAAGAGCATTATTCGAATTTTAAAGTCAACAAAGGTTTTTTAAATATTTCGCAATAAAATGTTACTTACTTAGAATGTGCAAAGCATTTTCATCGTTCGTTTTTGAAAAAGAACATGAACAATGTTGGTTAAGAACATCTTATTGAAATGTTCACAATTCGAAGCTTATGCTTTTTAGAAAGTTTGTTAAAGTTACCAAAAAAAAAATAAAAAAACAAAAACAATTGTCAGTGTAAAAATAGTTGTTGTATGTATTGCACAAAAGCTTTAATGGTATTGGCTTAAAAAAAGGCAATGTGAAGTGTGCCAACACAAAGCATAAACAATTGACAGCGTAACGGACACAATAACAACAAAATGTGTAAACATTGTAAAACAATCTGCAACAAAACAATGATGGGACAGACATGTATTTGAACTTACAACAAACAATGCGAACGGCAACAACAAACAATAAACTGAAAATAGAAAAAAGCATCTCTGGTAGAAACTTGTTATACTCGCATCGTCTGGTGTTATGAAAGTCTTGCGTTGAAACAAAATGAATTGCCATTGGATGGAACATAAAACACACAAACATACACTCCCACTTATATGCACACAGCTACACACTGTGGCTTTAAAGTCGCTGGGCACGCATACAATACATAGAAGAATGTATTGTATCCATGTGCATACTAAGTAACAACTCATTGTTTGATTTTACGCATTGTCTCACTAACAGATACAAAGAAGGTTTTCCAAGCTGTCATGCCAACGCCAGACAATAATGAAAACAACAATGCGTATGTGTAACGAAAGCCAATTGAATTTTGAAGCTAAAATTCTTAGTTATCTTGTCGTAACTAAAATTGTTCTGAAATTCGAAGAAATTTGTCTTAATTCAGTTTTAATAATTTGGAAAAAAAAAATTATTTGAAACACAAACGAACAATGAGATACATGATGTTAAAATAAAGCATAAGACTGATCTGCTTAGTGTGAAATATTTGTAAATGGATGTGAAAACAATGAATACATTATGTTTTTACATGGAATCAAGTTTTTTGATTTACTCAGCATTGCTCAGAAATTTGCACAAGTTTTCATGCTTCAACTTGACTGCGGTTTGTTGACTTGGAACTGTACGAATTCGTATTCGACTTAGCTTGATTTGAAAGCAACTCTTATCTAAATGGAAAATATAATGGAGATAGAATTAATTAGTCAGTTATATAAATGATTAGAAAATCAATCCATTAATTAGTCAAATAGCTTGCTTGGCTTGAGTGTGCAGTTTAAAGCACTGTTCATCTATCTGAATTTTCTTACTAGAGTGTCTTCCATACTCTGATCACATTCTCTTTACTCAGTGTAGGCCATGAAAAGGTCAAACAAAAGACTTTTAAATTTATTTATTTCACAACCCTTGATCAGTAAATGAGAGGGCATTGATTTTGGTGAATAAATGGCTTCTAAAAGGAAAACCATCCATCAAGACAGAAAACTGTAAGCTATGAAAAGTGCCGAAGCATTGCAGCTTTTCGCTCAGTGTAATGAGTTTCTCTATCCAAAAAAAAAAAAAAAAATGAAGCCAAATAAAGTCAATTTCAAGTCAACCCGAACAAAGCCAACATGGCCGACAATCCCATATGTGTATGAGTGTGTGAGAGAGTGTGTGTAATAATTGATGCATCAAGAAGGCATATCGTGGTTTGGTTGTTGTTGTTATTGTTATTGTTGTCGCTTTTGTTGACCAAATAGTTTTTTGTCATTTTGGCGGCCGTTGTTGTTCTTGTTGTTGTCGCCGTTGTTATTCATTTTTATTCGTTTTTATTACTTATTATTACTACTGACATTAATGGTTTTTTTTTTGTTTTTGTGCTTTCTTTTTATATTTTCTTTTCACACTTCACACGTGCTTCATTTCTTTTATTCGAGCGAAAAGTTAATTTATTGACAATGATAAATGAGCGCATAAAATGCAATTAAGTATAACACACAAGCACATGCATACATATGTATTTGTGTACATAAACATACATAAATACATACTTATACATACAAGTGTAGTATTTTGTTACAATGGCAACACTTTCTTGCTTTCGTACATTTGCCGCTTTGCCGCTTGCTTTTATCAAACACAAACATTTTGATTAATGTTCAAGTGCTCGTTGCCTTGTCCACTTTATGTGTGTGTGTATGTGTGTGTGTGTGTGCGTGTGTGTGTCTGTTTCATCACGAAATTCATTCCTTGTTTTTATTTTTATTTTTTTATTATTTTGATACACGTTCATACAAAAGGCCAACATACACTGCGTATGAGTTATATTTCAGTCGCCTGTGGCGCTTCTACATGATCGTATATGTATATACTTGTGTACGTTTGCATAAATTTGTATTTTATGCGTATTGTTTACATAAAAAAAGAGAAAAATTTAAATGTAAATATCATGGCAATATGTTGTTTTTATTGTTGTTGCTGCTTGTGCGCACGTAATTGGTATGAGCTGCCTTTGTTGAGGCACGTTTCGCACGGAAACGGAAGTAAACGTAAAACAGCAGTAAAGTTGACCAAGCCAATTAAATTGTGTACACTATCTAGATATACTGTATCTAGATAAAAATGAGTGTGTTAAAATTAATTATTGAAATAACGCAGTATTAAAGCTAAACGAGTTTCCGTTTTACATCTCCTTTACGTTAAGTTGCTCATCAACACACGAAATCAAACAAATACAACAAAACACGCGCAAAAACAAAAACAAAGTGAAATGTTTTATTTTTCAAAGCTTTTCTAATAAACAATTATTCGTGACTTTCACAGGCGTAATGGCGCTGCCAGCACATCGGCACAGCCGCTGCGACCGAACGAGGATGGCAGCCATCATCTGCAGGAGTACACGTACAAAAAGATAACAGCATGCGATGTCTGCTCACAGATCTTGAGAGGTGCGTAATCAGACAGAATCAAAGATCTAAAAACAATTATTACATATTCGACTTTCATACACTCAGGACATACGCGACAAGGACTGCGCTGTCGCATCTGCAAGCTGAATGCGCATGGCGATTGTGCGCCGAATTTGCCGCGTTGCCAAGCCAAACAGAAGCTGTTGCGCCGCCAGAAGAGCACATCGGAGCTGGAGAACCGTGTCGACATCGAGGAGGAAAGTGAGTATCGCAACGCATGTCTTTACTAAACGAATAATGTGGGAACTGGGCGCTGTTCATATGAATAAACTAAGTATTTTTAAACAGAGCTTAAATGGCGCCATAGGACACTGAATTTGTTTGAGTTTTTTATACAAGAAAATTACTAAAAATTTGCCAACATTATTAATTTAGTTAGTTTACTTTTTAAAACGAAACTAATGGAGACATTAAAAAGCGTTGTTTTTTGGGTTTTATTTTTGTTTAATTTATCAAATGTTTTCAGTTTTGTTCGCATGCAATATTCATAGTTTCTTGATTGATTACTATTGGCTAAAAGTTATGTAATTTATGTTAAACACATTTGCGTTTCTAATATAGTTCGAGTTCGTTAAGTTAGCGTGTAAAAGTAACAAATCATTAACCAATTGATAAATCATTTTCAAGCAACTTTTTTTCCTTAGCAAATAAAAGTCATTTAGGTACATTTGCCGGCGTTGATTTGATCAAATGGTATCACATGATAACTCATTTAGAGTTGAATTAATTTAAGTCATTTTTTAAATTGAAATGAGAAAAAAACATTAGTTATATAAATATAAGTTACACAGCGGACTATATATATATATGTATGTATATATGATGTATCTAAACGTGCACCGCAAACAATCTTAGCCGAAAGAGCAATAAAACAGAATAACTTTCGAATGCTGAAAGTGTAAGGCAGTTTCTATTTTTATTTTCATGACACATAGCCATTGTTTTTGTTATGTTTTTTTCTTTCTGTGATTCCTTTCTTTGCGACAACGTTGTTGTTGCAAATACTGATTGCCACTTTGGCTCGGCATTTGGTCTGCTTGACTCGCAATCGACAACAGAGTTGAACCTTGAAACTCAGCGCGTCTTAGGCTGAGGGCTTTGCTTCAAGACGCTCCTAACTGCAGACGACGTAAGAGGCAACAATATTGCCGTGGCCGAAGGGCATGTACAGTATTTTAGTCGAGCAAGGAACGTTTGACATTTTTGTACTTGTCGGTCGGTTTGATTACACTGCTGGGAGCATGAAGACTAAACCAAATTGTCGTCCTACTATTTATTGTTGGAAATTTTTACATTTTTGTCATTTATTTTGTGAGTTTTCTACTCGGATTTTTATATTATTTATTTCAATTTTATTTCTTTCTCTTAAGTGGCGTATTTTTTGCCAATTCTTTTCTACTTTTGCTAGAATAGAAACGTGTACAAAACACATGCCGGCATTAGCACCAACAACAACAATAAACTTTGTTAGCATTTAAAGCAGTTGGCAGCGCCTTCATTATTGACTTTGTTTCGTTACTCCAACAATGATTACATTGAATTACCAAAACAATTTTGTTAAATCAAATGCAATCAACATTAGTAGAGAGAAATCTAATAAAAAAAACTAAGAAAATTTGATTGTTTTTCTTTTATAAGCGCAAGCAAGTATTTGCGCAAAACGTTGTCGCAAACTGTTTACTTTTTCTCTTTATTTTTTCATTGTTTATTTCAGTTTTCTTCACTCTGCTATTTCCTACGACATGCATACATTTGTTGTATTTCGAATTTTCCTTTTATCCTTTAAACTGACACTTTATATTTTATTTGCCCGAAATCGTTTTGAAAAGCTTTGCCACAGGATGCAACAACAACAACAACTACTGTCAATTCCGATAATAATTTGAGTCTGCCCAGTAGGAAATTTCGTCAGAAAACGCCCTTCATCGATCGCATTGCGCAATTAGGTATCAAAATTTATCAAATATCTACCAATTGTACTTGCTAGAAGTACGCTAAGTAAATTAAATTACTTAAATAATTTGAATGTTGCGCTTTGCTTTAGATATTGTATACAAAAATACAAAAAATTAATACATTTTTATCAGCTAATTTTATACATACAATAATAATAAGTAAATAATGAAATACACAAAAGGGAGCAACAACAACTTAAACAACAAATACAAAATAAACAACAAATGAGTGCAAAAAAACAACGCTTATACATATTTTAGTAAACAACATTTTAGTTTCACTTTACACCAAAAGTAAAATAATTAAATAAATAAAAACAAAAACAACAAAAATTTTAAAAAATTCTAGTGGAGCATGTCATAAGGCAGCAGTTTGATACAAGACGACAGACTTATTGAATTACACGAAACATTTTTTTGTTTATTTTTTTATGCCATACATTTGCCCCTCTTCGCTCTTCTTAGTCTTGTTCGATTTTAGCTAAACAATTTTCTTAGACACTAATTTTTTTTAATTTATTTTTTAGTATTAGAACACAAGCACTGAATCTATGAGAGGTTCCAGCCATTTTATTACTTTGTTATATGTTCATTAATTTTGTTTATGAACATTTTACACACAAGTACAAAGCGCTCTTTGTTAGAAACGCAAGCTCGAAAAAATATGCGTACAGCCGACTTGAACACACTGCAAAAAAAAAGTATTATATGAACATAATGTGTGTGTTGTTGTTATAGTAATTAATTAATTAATTGAAATTTGTAAGAATTATAAACATTTTTTATTCGTTTTAAAAGTTGTTAAACAGTATTGAATAATTAAGTGGCTAAGAGTTAAGCGCCAACAAGTCTTAGACTGCGATACATGTCGTTTACAAACAGCGTTGTTGTTATTATAGCAAATAACAATTAAAGTTTCATAAGACTGACAATCTAACATTTCACAAAAAAAAAAAAAACACATAACAAATACAAATGTGCAGACAATTAATGTTTACGTCTATCCTTTTATCCCTTTTTCAATCATGTCAACCCAAAAATTGATGTTATGTAATTTGGCACAAAAAAAAAAAACCGAACAAACCAAACGTCCCACGATCATGATCACTTTTTGAAAAAAATTTTAAAATGAAATATTATCACCATCACCAATCACCACCAACACAAAATCGATTTCCCGCCAACAATTGATCACCACCCAACAATATAACAATCAATCAATCAATCTGTCAATCACCGTATATGTATGATCGAAATAAAAATCGAAAAAACAATTAAATATAAAATAAACAAAACCAAAAACAAAAACAAAAAGAAATCACCGATATCGATCAAATCTATCGTGTGCTGAAACAAGCCGGCGAACTTAAATCCGCGCATATTACAGCCGCCGACAAATCCGTCCAGGGCAAATCGGATGTTGGCGCCGTTGGCGTTATACCGGCAATAAATACCGGCGCTGGACCCGTTGGCTCCTCCGTTGCTGGCGTGGCAACGTCATCGACGTCAGCGGACATACCCATCGTCAATGTGAATGTGCCCGAGTGTGCAGCGCCACCGCCCGAACGCAATCTGGCCGCCGTTGCCGCTGCGGCTGCGGCACGTGCCGGTCGCGGTGTGCGACCGCCGCCAGTGGCCATGCCCATATTAGGCGTGCAGCTGCAACAACAGGAATTGCAACAACAACGTGGCGGCGCACTGCCAGTGCCAACGCAAGATATCTCTAGTAGCTCAGGTCCGCCATTTGTAGAATTTTCTCTCTTTCTTGAAAAACCTAATACATTCTTTTTATTGCGTCCTCTTGTATTGTTTCCTTTCGTTTCGTTGTTTCGTTTTACAGTTTCTTCTTTTATTCTTTCGTCCCTACGATTTTCTACTCTTCGTCATTGCGTCACAACATCTTTTTTTATTCCACATTCTATTCAATAATGAAACTCAATAATTGAACAGATTTTTCGTTTTATTTTTTTCTATTCTTTGAACTTCCTTGAAAACAAATAATTACAAAATTCAATGAAGCAAAAGTTGAAAATATTACACACCTTCAAAAATTATTCAATACACATACACACACTCTCACACAGACACAACTACTTAGTTCTGCTCCTTTAGCTCTCTCACCAACTTAGATTTACCTCTGTACACCAACACACCTTTACATATGCTATAGTTGAGTTTGTGTTGAGTAATTTTTTCTGTTACATACAAATACTTAAATATATATTTTTTTTTTTTCATTTGAATAAAATTTTTGCACTTGTTTCGAGTTCTTCTTATATCATTTTAACCTTATATGAATTAATCAATATTTTATACAAACAGTACTTAATGCTTTTTGACTTGAGTTGGGCGTTGAAATAAATTCGTAGTTGAAACATTCAAACATTTACAATTTCGCTTACACATTCATTCGCTCAGTAAAGTTAGTCAGACAGCTTGTCATTCATTCATTCACTCATTCATACACTCGAGTCATCATGCAGTGAGTCATGCCATGCAGTGTGCCATGATTATCATCATCAATATTTGTCCTTGTATGCTGATTCAATTAGTTTCAACGCGAAGTATGTTAACTCTCCACTTGGCCACGTGCAAAACTTGAACACATCAATTATTATTATTATTCAATATTAGTTGTACATACATATATAATGCGATATTACTAACAAGCAGACTTGAACATGTACACAATATAAACATACATAGCTATTTAGCATATTATATAATAGTAAACAAATAATTATTCGACTGTAATTAAAAATTGGTTTAAGTAATTGTTGCTCAATAGCTTTAAATAGTTTGTCCTTTTTAATTGTTTATTTATTTATTTACTTTTTTGGCATTTTATTTTTAACTTTCTTTTTAATTGAAAAGTCTTAACAGGTGAAAAGAAGAGATGTCGAGGGCACTCAGATTGTTGTACAAATAGAACAGAATTTGATTTTAATATAAGATTAAGTTCGAATAAATTAAGCAATTTTTATAACATTTTTTAAACATCTTTGAAGTTTGTTTTTAACATTTTTCTTCAGGTTTTTATTAAAATGACAAAAGTGACCAAACTAAAAGCTTTATGTGGCACATAAGTGTCTGCTTAGGCGCCGCCATTAAAAGCTCATGACACTTTATACTTTGAAGTTGGTATCGCTGTACATATTTCTGAATGTGTGTGTGTGTGTGTGTGTAAGTGAGCACTTCTTAGTAACAACAAGCCGAATAAGCAATTACCACAAATAAAGCGACTATTATGCATATGCATATGTTTATGTATGTGTGGGTGTAAGTGAGTCTATGTGTCTGTGTTTACTGTTGTCATTTATCATGAAATAAAGACGCCAACGCGTCGAAAGAACGTGCTTCATTTTCTGCTATCTAAACAAACCAAAGCATTATTTTGCAGCCGAGTTGACGCAAACATATTGTCGGCTTTTAGGCTCCTCGCAACAACCATTTGTCATTAAGCCATTAGTGTTGCCAAACAGTAATGAAACTGTGAGCCCAACATTAATGACCGCTTGCAATTATATTGTTTGTTATTAAAAGTGAAAGCACTTTGGCCATTTGCTTGCCTCTCTCTCTCTCATTCACTTCTCAATACAAGAGGATAATAGTAATTAACAATTACAATTTTCGAGCAATTGCACATAAGTGTTTTTGAGCGGTTTCATGAGCAATCATATTCATTTATTTTTAATGCTACTCTGCGGCCGCAATTCAGCTTTGCGCATAAAGCATTTCATTTTAAATGTTTGGCATTTTTTTTTTTTTTTTTTTTGATTGCTTTAAGCATAAAATTCAATAAAACGAGGTAGTAAATATTTGTCAATTACCGTTATTAACATGCACTCTATTGTCTAATGACATTGCTAGTGCGCCGGCACACACATTATGAGGACGCCGCACGCAGGCAAGTCTTTGTGCCTCATTTCTATAACGACAGGTGAAATAAACCAGGCACTTTGTGGTCATGTTGTTGCGAACTTAGCTCGTTAGTTCTAATAATACTTAATGGACCCATACGCATATGTGTGTCTCTAAATCACGCACACAACACACGCACATTTGGCTATTTCGGAGCGGAGGCTCCAATGGTTTTGAATGCTTTAATGCTGGTGTAGAAGTTAAATGCTTTAAGTTTTAATCCATGTTGCACTTTTATGTGAACTAATATGAACAAAAGAAAAACCAAAACAAAAAAGGTTAACAGCAAAACTACAATGCTCGAAATCAGCTACAGTGTGTGCGTACTTTTCGGCTGTGGCAAGTTGAAGCATCCTTTACATGCTCCCACACACACTCACAGAGTATTCGGCACGTGCCCCGAACCATCATTTTTGCAGCGCATTGTCATGCTGTACGCCTTTTTTATTTTCAACGTTGCAAGGTTCAATTTGAAGTGCCATATTTGCTGTTGGCTCTTTGCTTGTTTCTGTGACTGTCCAGCTTCGGACAATGTGACTACATGCGTACTAATGAACGTGCTTGACATAGTATTGCGTATGTATGTGTGTGTCTGTGCCTTCTGTGTTAAGCCTTGCACCCGCAAGCCGCTTTGGCTAACAGTGTCTATCATGGACTGATTGCGCTACAACACCAACACATGCTCAGACACATGCATACAAGTATTACTTGTGTATGACCATCATGAACGCACAAGTCGAGCGCTGATTACACAAGCCGCACATTTTGGTCGCATTTGCGGAGCATTGCAAGCAAGTCATTGTCTCCCTGTCACCGACAGCAGTGACAGCAGCACAAGCGACATCAGCCATGATACATGACGCATGTGGGCATCAAGTTCTTGCACAAGTCTCTGCCGTCGTGCATTGTTAGTGCGATGGCAATGGCAGCCGCCATTTAATTTGCTACTTTATGACACAGTTTGGCACTTTTACTCTTCACTCTTCACTCTTCCCATTTTTTTGTTTTGTTTTTAACTATAAATTTTACTTTAGTTTTATTTGTGTGTCAGAGGCGTCAGTTGGGTGACTGTGTTCGTGCCTGCCGTGATAATAATCCTGTAAAAGTTATTTGAAAGGAGTTTGATTCGCAAACAATAAAAAAAGACTGAAAAAAATGTTCTAATAAAAGACATTCAAGTCAGATTATTTTTTATTTCTGTTGTATTGTCATTTTTTTATTGTTATTATTATTTATTTGAAGCAAAAACAAATTCAACAATTTGGCGCAACAGTTTAAGTCAAAAAATATTATTGCGAAAATTTAAATTTAAGCGAAGAATAATTAAACTTCAAAATAATTAAACAAACAACGAAAATTTTAATAATAATATTAAAATCATTTTATTCTGCTTTAAATGTTGATTTTTCTTTTTTGTTTTTTTTTTTCTAACTAAACAAATTGCTTATTTTTATGCTGGTCAAGTTATGTATAAATAATTAAATTGATATTAATAAACTTCATTAAAACTCTTGCTCCGATCGCTTGCTTTCTCGCTCCTCCAATCGCAACAAACAAACATTCATTCTGAAAAAAAACTATATATATATAAATAAATGATTGCTCTGAAAAAATAAAAAAATAAAAAAATAGAAAAAAAAGAAAAAACAGAATATCGCACGTCGCCTGTCAATGCTGCAATACATGTACCTGTCGCAAATATGTCAACATCAGCTTATATCAGCAGTGGTTTTGGCATTAATTATTATACGGCAGCTTCCTTGAAGCAGCAGCAACAACAGCAACAGCAGCAGCAACAACAGCAACTACTACAACAACAATTGCAATTACCACCACGTCGAAAATCACTAACGCCATACATGCCACAACAATCACCATACCATCAACCACAGCCCCAACAACAACCACAGCAACAGCAACAGCAACCTTTGCCGTTAACAATGCCACAACAACAGGCGCCGCTCTCATCACAACAATCATCGCCTTATATAACAAGCGATTCTGGTTTGCGTCGTCGTTTATTTGCCGGTTTTCGTCCACTGTCCGGTTACGGACGTATGCGTCAAACATCATCTCAACATCGTTCGATATCCTTGCCCGAAAGTAATTACGTACCCTACCACTACTACCACTACTATGATACACCAACAAAACCAAGTTCTATCATCACCAGTACTCGTACAACTCGATCCAACAACGATTTGTACTACAACTATAACTACAACAACAACTACAACTACACAACTGCAAATCAATTTGCAACAACATGTTTTTTGAATAGTACTATATCAAATTTTATTACAATTATTATAAAGTTCATTAATAACTGTTGTGTGAAAATGATGTAGTTATTATAATGTTACGATTTCAGTGTCGATTACGGTAACGATTGCGACTCAATGTTGTATATTTCGCTCTTTCACTCTTTTTCTCTCTCTTTCTCTCTCGCTCTTTCACACAGTTTGGTTGTCTCTTACTCTGAATGTACAAATGCATCGAAGAATGTTTATTCAAATTTGTTGTTAACAAAATTTTCTCTTTTCACTCCAACTTATTTCAATTAACTTTGCCAAAAAATTGTCATTCAATTCTTTATTAAAAGGGCCATTCATAATCATATGAAGATTGATTTTTATGTTAAGGTATTTTTTGACAAATAATAAAGAAAATATTTTGAGAAACCAAAATAATAAAAAACCAGAAAGCCTAATTTTTGACTGATCGTTCCTATCACCAATCTCACACACGATCTGCATTCGAGTTGGTAACTCCAAAAAATAGCTTTTTTCATGCAGAAACCTAATTTTCGGCCGATGATTCCTATGGCAGCTACATGATATAGTGGTCCGATCCGAATTCTGAGATATACAATGCCTGGACATATTCGAAAAACATCTGAGTTTACATTTTTTCGATATCTTTAAAACTCTAGGAGGAATTTGCACTGAAATAGACAGTCAGATAGACATGGCTATATGAACTCGTCTCATCGTGCTGATCAAGAATATATATACTTTATATAGTCAGAGATGTCTTCTTCTCTGCCAAGAGCATAAAAATATTCCAAAATTAAATAATGCCTCCAATAATATTTTACTAACATAAAGTTATAAGTACAAGCCAATTGAATGGAGTTTGGTAGAAATTACTTTGTCTTCACAAAGCAAGATATTTCGAATATGTATACAAATGGCATTATAACATTTTCCAATAAGAAAATGACCGAGTATTGTGTACATACAATTAGATGGTCGAAGCATTGTCAAAATTTTTCCTAATTGTACTTATTTCTTTTTCATTGTAAACTTGCAGAATTTATTTCCTTGTTGTTGTCAGAGACATGTTAAAAAAAATTTTTTTTTTGAACATGTATTTATAGAAAACTAAAATTTTATTGAAATCCTTAAAAATCAACTGACAATGCAAGAGAATTTCTTTATCTAAAAACGACATCAAGTTCTTTCTAAAATTAAACTGCAAACTCACACATGGCTTGTTAGGGGAAAAGTGCGTCGAGAACTATACTCATGGACACCAAAAGACAAATACACACACATTGACATACAAACAGAGATGCTGGATAGATGTACATGCACACTTGAGCGTTTAATTTGCCCGAAATGTTGTTGCCTTTCTTTGTTTCCCATATTTGTTAACTTTGTTGTGTCAAGGACGTTTTGTGCGTTTGCATGTACAATTTGTATATGTGTGTGTGTGTGTGTGTGTAAGAGCACTCGCCAAATATACCAACGCCCACAAAAATGTTATATACAAGCACACATGCTCACATGCACTCAAAACAGGTACACGCTAACCACTTCAACTGCTACAATCGTCCTCATACACTGAACTGAATCAATGTTTGTTCTGCACTTTTCAAATCCGTACATTCACTGCATTTTTTAACTTTTTTTTCATAATACCATGATCAAAACCATTTCTAAAAGTGTTTCGTTTTTTTATTCATTTATTTACTTATTATTTTTTTTTTTTTTGTGCATTTGTTTCTTTTAAGTGGATTTTAGTATTTTCTCGTTGGAAAATGTTATTATAAAAGTTTTATGCAGTAAATTTTTAAGCGTAAGCATTGCACAAACACTTGTTTTTGTTTATAAATATATGTTAATGTTAATTAAGCTCTTGTTTGTTCAAATTATAGCACAAAATATTAGGACCCGAAAAAAAAAATGTTGCATAAAGCATGTCATTCAAGAGCTGCAAAAGTGTGCGTCTATGCCATTTTCGGTAGTCCCGCGCAATCCGTCTGTTGTCCTGCACAACACATCGGCGCACGTTGGCAGCAAAATTCGCATTGTTCGATAAGCATTTCAAGCGTCTTCTTGGTGTTGGTGCCATTATGGCGGTCTTAAGTGTTTTCATAAAATTTTTATGTGTTTTAAGCGCATATTAAACAACACAAAAAACGGAGAAAAACTACGCCAATTAGTCTTAACCCAGTTTGTAATTAATGAGGAACAGCGCGTTTTCTTTTTAAACAAGCAAGCAACTACAAAAAATGTACTTGTATGTTAAGGAAAGCTAACAAAAAAATGGAAGGCACCAAAAAGGACTTTGCCATTTCTGGACTTGCTAAGCATTACGCTTGGTGCCTTTTTTCTTGATTGCTTGCTCGCTTCTTAAAGCTTAAACACAACTGAGTGCGCCATGCGAAGCATTGCAATTAAGCCATTTAGTCTGTGTGTGTGGATGTGTATGTGTCTCGTAGCAAGGCGCTTGCATGAAAGTATTTACAAATGGCGCACTCAAAATTGCGGCGAGCCGCACTTAATAAGCACGCTTGACTGATTGCTGCTTATTTTTACAGACTGCATATAATTTTGGCCATGATGCTACAACTACAACTTTAATAAAGCAGGCAGTCATTTTTTTTCTTCTGATTCTGCTTCCGCTCTTCTTCTTCTACAAAACTCGAACTTGGCTAATGGTAATGTCCCACTAAAGTTTACACGCAAAGCTGAAGCACATTTGTCGTGTTCTGTCTCGCCTGCTGTGTTTTAACCTCTTTTTTTTTTTGTTTTTTTTTTGAGCACGACCTGGTGTCTTGCATAATATGATGCTTTATTTATGCAACAGCGTGCGCGGCCAAAGTGCTGTGCAATATTAAAAAACAAAAAAGGAGAAACGTAACAAAAAATGTGCAAGTGGAGGAAGTAAAAAATTGCTGGCGTTTGGACAACTTTTCATGAAACTTCGTTGCATGTTGAGTTAATTTTATTTCATTTGAAATTTTTTTATTTTTTTTTCTCCGTAACTTGACTTATTTCGCTTTTGGTTGAGTTTTTGCTTCATATTCTTTATCTGTTTCTGGGTTTTTCTTTTTTTTTTGTCAAAAAGTTGCCGCTTGTGGAAATACAAAACTTTCGAGTTCTCTCATAATCTGCGCATATCTTGTCAAACCGTTTTCACTTCATTCCTTTATTTGTTTTTAGTTGTTTTTTCTCTGTTTTCTGTCTTCCAGTTTTTTGTGTACCACCGCCATCTTACCACAATCGTACATAATTATGGCAAAAATTGTCATGACTGTGAAATTTTTACTGTCTTTGTCATTTATGTGTGCCGCTGCGCCCTCTTCCTCCCTCTCTCTGTCACCGTCAATGTCACCATTACCGTTGCCGTTGCCCTCGCCGTACCACACGATATCTCTGTCACTCGTGGCTCGTTTGCGCTACATAAACTTGAGCTTCCGGCCAAGCATCTCAAGTTTTTCCTGTTACTTCCTGCGCACCACAATTTTTTATCAGTTATTTTTCTCATTTGGCATTTTGCTTTTCCGTTTGCTTGTATGCTTTTCGGCTCTGCCACAACATTTGTTTTATGCATGACGAAATGCGACTAAATATTTAATAATTTTTGATTGCCTTAATTTAGCATAATAAGTTCGTGTACACATTTTGTTGGTTTATAAATTGCCTTTCACTTTTTCTTTTTAAGTGACTTTTTCCTTTTTTATTTTTTGGTTTTCAAATAAGGTCAATTAAATTAGCGAAAATTGGATTAGCTATCAAATTTTGTATTTCATTTAAAATAAAAGCAACAACACGAATTCCGCAGCAGTTGAAATAATAGCGTTTATTCTTTAGTTGATAAGCGCATGAATTGCCTGAACCTGTTTAGAAAAACTCGCGGCGCTCTATGAAGCAAATAACAACACGTATACGCCACCGTAAAAATTGTAATTGTACAACAAATGTTTAACAAATTAAACGCAGCTAATTGCAACTAACTATGGGGATAACTACTAACAATAAAAAAAATTAATGTTGAATTAACACACATTTATATATGTTAGAGAAAATAAAAAAAGAATAAACGCCATGAAAACAGTTACAGATATGCACGGTAAGATAACGCGTGCCTTCGGCGAGCCTCTGTTGCTGCACAAAAAGACACTGAAAAGTGATGCAAAGACGACGACAACAAAGCCAACAACAACAATAGCAACAGCTCAAGCTCAAGCTCCGAGCAAAGCAAGTCCCACAAAGTCGGCGAACAGGCGCGTGCATTTAGCATGAATCTGAGCGACGTGACGTTGGCACAAGGCAACGAAAATTATTGCAGAGCGAGTAGCAGCATCGTTGTAACAACTTATGTGTTTCTTTTCTTTATTTTTTTTACAGTTTTCAATCATTTTTAGTTTGAAGTGTTTAATATGTTTAATTTATTCAACCAACCAGAAATAATTGCTCGTTTTTATTTAATAAACCATATTTGTATATAAATTTTTGTGAATATTTTAAAAAAATCGGTGCTGCTAAAGTTTAGGAAATACCTTTCGCACCACAATTTCTATTGTTTTTGAAAAACTATGTTCGAAATCAGATAGCAATGAATGGACTATTAATTTACATTGCTGACATGATAGCGAACTAGTTTCTAAACAGAACATATCATTGCTGAACTGTTTTTCTACGTTTATCAATTAATCTTTACTTTTTGTTTGTCGTTTAGAAGAAACTTCGACAAATTTTGACCATGCCGCATATTATTGAAAGCAAAAAATGCGTACAAGCAAATTTGGTAAAATTTCAATAAAAAAATTTACATTACTTTGCTTAATACATTCAACTCAAGACTGTCAATTCAATACTTTGAACAAACACTTGTTTCTGCTGCAATTTAGAAGTTGTCACTGAGTGACCAACAGTACAGATATTTCCCTTTATAGTAGCGATTCTTATGCGCTGAAAAATGCAAAAAAAAAAAGGATAAAACAAAAAAAACGAGTAACGCACGAAACAAGAACTCTGGACAGCAAATGGGAAATGCGTTCACATGACAACTTTTAATATATGAAATTTTGCTTTTTCAAAGGGCCATGCGATTGATGTCTTATTAAAAAATTTACAGCTCATACTTGCATTATTCTTGTATTGCTTCAAATGCTCAATAACACGTTCACTACAAATTTTTATAGAAAAACGTAAATAATGTAAATATTTTTTATTTGAAATAAGTCTTTGACAATATTAAGCAAAAACCGGAAGAGGAGAACTTGTATAATCTTCTTAGCATTTTCACAATAATTGTTATTCTTGAAGTTTCTCTGATTAGCAACACATAATTTGTCATAAAATACACCATTGCAATCATACTATTTTTTGGTACAATCTTCCATGTAATCTGCTTACTGAAAAATCCTAACTATATTTTTTCTTGTATTGGCAGTACCACGCCCTTATATTCGACTATCGCACGCTATGTGCACTTACTTTTTCCAAGCAAAAACTTCATTTTTGAAGGATCCTAACATATGTTTATCACCTCTTATAATCGTGTCAAAAAATAACCAAGAATATACACGTATAAGTCGGATATGTCTCTTTCTCCGCGATGCAAACTTCATGACAAAGTTAATATACTCTTGGAAGAGTATAACAAGCAGCTTCACTCCAATCAAGTTTGAAAAACTTTTTTACTTTGTTTATTTTGCTTTTTTGTAAGACAAGCAGTAAGACATCTTCGATAGGAAATTGGCGTGTGAAAGGTACAAAAGGGTGCAGCAAAAAAATAGAGAAGCAATAATACAACTAAAGCAACGACATTTGCCTCTGATAAAAGAAAAATTCTTTCTGAACCCCTTTCACAATTTTCAATTGTGTTTTGTTTTAAAATGATTAGTTGTTCTTATTGTACTTCGAAATTTTAAGTTATTTAAGTAATATTTATTTTTGGGTTTTTTGTGTATATAAATATGTGTACGTAAATTTTAGTTTTTTTGTTAAGCTCAATAAATGTCAATTAATGTTGTAAATATGTGAAATTATATCCGAATAAAGAATTAAAAAATATATATGTACATACATATATGTATTTTTTTTATTTATTTGTTTGTTAATGTTCTTTTTCTATTTTTTTGAGAAGAGAACAATTCAATCTATATTCAGATAAGAGCAGCCAAGATTAATAAAATAAAATTTTCAGTCTTTTAAGTTGAATAGAAGAACAAACGATTTTATCAGTGAATTTTTAATTAAGCTTTTAGTTTCTTTAACCGTTTGAGAGATTTTTTGTTTTTTAAAGACTTTTTAAACAATTTATTGTTTTCGGCCTCTTAGTTTACGATGAGCAATGGCAACTCATGACATAAGTTCGGGCAATATTTTATTTATAAAAAGAAAATATAAATAAAGTTTCAGTTGACTTGCAATTTAACTGCTTCTTAGTTTGAACTTATTTTTAAAATATTTTATTTAAAGTATTAAACAAAACAATGCATTTAATTAAAATTTCTTTACTTTACTTTCTGCTTTGAACATTTTCATTTTCAGTTCTTTTAATTAATAGTATAGAACAATTACATATTCATGTATGTATATGATTCACTCATCAATCAAAAAAATCTAAATTGAAAAAAAAAGCATTTTGCACTATTGCAACAAATAAAGAAATGTTTATGTAGAATGTAATTTTGTACATTTATTTAAAAAAAGACACAATTGTAGTATTGAAATTATATTTTTCAATCCTCATTAATAAACTTTTTTTTTAAAACAATATTAAAATGTATTATGTAAATAAACACACATAAAACTCAAAATGTTTTGCGCACTAAAAAAACGATTTAAACACCACAAAATACTTGCAATGATTTCATTTTGAAGCTATGAAAGAAAACGCATCAAATAACGCAAGCGAGTTGGAAAATCGACTAGCCTTGTCGACTTTGAAATGAAATCATGTGCAGACAAAAATAAAAGGTCTTGAAATACAACACTTTAAACAAGGCGCACGCAGAACACATGCACAGTAAAACTCCAAACCGAAACAAACTCAAACAACTCAACTGATTTGTATGGAACTTGAAATGCATATTCTTGTATTCAATGTTGCTCTACAAAGTCTTCTTTAAACTAAACTATACTAAACTACTCAATTTCTGTTAACGCTAAATGTTGATTTTTCCGTTGGACTTTTATGTTTCGTTCAATAGAATTGTAGTTGTTCAATATTAACAAGAAAAAATCATTAAGCAATATTATTAAAATATATAATTTTTATTTTTCCAAATTTATTCTTCCAATGCATAAAAATATATATTTATTGTTGACGACGTATAAAATTATGCAAACGAAAAAAAAAACACGTCATTATTATCATCGTCATCATCATTTAAACACATTTAAAATGACATAACAATAACAACAACAATAACAAAAAAAAACAACAACAACAGCACCGCACTCACCAAGGCGTCAAAAATTGAATTTACGCATGAAATCATTGAGTTTGGATTCACCGGAATCGACCGAGCTACACGGCCAAATGCGACGCCGGCAACAGCCAATGACAATGGGTGGCGGTGGCCCATCGACATCGTCCGGCGTCAGCGGTGGCTACTATCATGGCGGATCGGGTGGCCATCTGGAGCATAGCACACCGCCATCGAATAATAGCCGCCTCCATTGTAAGTAGAGCGGAAAGTGTGCACTGCACTGCACTGCACTTTAGTACCCAAACCGTACATAAAAACCAAACCAATCCAAGCCAAAACAAACCCCAAAAAGCACCCACAAATACACACGAAAAAAAAATGAAAAAAAATACAATAAATGTTTTCCCTTTTCTCTGTACAACTTCTCACCAAATGAACGTTCACAGTTTTTTAGACATCGCCATTTAATCTCAACTCTTAAAGTCTACTCAGTGTTCTTTGTCTCATTCTACTTCTACTTCAAAACATACACAAAAGAAAATCAAGTAAATGACAGCCGCAATAACAACAGCAACAGCAGCAAGCAAGAATCCTTTTACATGGCTTGTTTTAGTTGCTGTACTTTTGTTAAAGTTTCTTATATAACACACACACACACACACATACGTACACACCTACAGCTGTCTGTGCCTCAGTCCTGCAGTTGTTACGTACTTTAGACGACAGTAAACTGTATTTGAATGAAGGACGTTAAATCAAGCATACTTTGCTCAACTTAACTCTTAAACATTTTCAATGAGCTGTTTGCCCACGGCTTTGCCATTTAACGATGTCTTTTGAAACAGAGCTTAAAGTCGCTTGAAGCTTATAAATCAGACATTGTCATTGCGACTTACCAAACTAGTAGAGCGCCAAAGCAAAGTAAAGCCAGGAAAGTGTGTGTCGTCTATGAAAACAAACACTCCAAGTTGTTACCTAAGCACAAATGCTCGCCGTATCACACCTCATATACCATTTGTTATACAAACACTAATTTAAAGTAATAATAAGAGCAACAAATATTTGAACTTTTTCTTTACATAAAACAGCTGCTTATTAGTTATTGACGCAAATAAATTATATTCTTTTCACTTATTAGCATTTTAAAGTAGTTTTTTGGAAGTTTAAAAGTTTTGTAGAATTTACGTTTTGCAATTCACAAGCAACTTTAACAAAGTAGTAGTAAATGCTTATCAATTGGATTAGCCGCATAAAGCGTAAAGGAAGTTATGCTAAAATTTGAAAATCTTACAGGTCGCAACATATTTTCAACTTTTCAGTAAAACAAAAACAAAGAAAACGTATTATATAAAATTGATTTCAAACATCAGAAGTGAAAAACAAAATCAATATTCAAATGATTTCATTTAATTTATAAACTTTTAAACATTTGAATCCTTCTCGCTTTCATGACACAGACATGAATAACACATATACATATACATACATACCTATACATGCATGCACCTGCACAGCTATACACATAAACACGTGCATCAAAGCACGCTATTGAGCTATATCTTCATGTCTGGCACTTTCTCTCTCTCTCTCTTTTTCTCTCTATTTTTTCCTTTATTTCTTACCGTATTACTCTTTTTCACACTATTTAATCTTTAACGTTGAATGCCGTGCGTCGATCCTGTGCATTTTATTGCACTATGAAAACCGCCAAATCAACAAAAAAATAATCATCAACTCATCCACAAACGCAAAGCTAACTCAGCGTTTCGCCATACATTTACAGCGCCCTCAAGCCCCTCACATCAAGGACGCAAGCTGCTCTATGCCAGCCGCGGCATGCGCGGCGGTAGTGTCGATCTGCCCGATGAAGTGGAGAAATCACAATCTTCGGCGAGCACATCGCCCTGTCTCTCACCAGTAAGATATCTTCAGGTATTTCTTTTTAGTTTTGTTGTAATGTGTTTTGTTTCAAAATTTGTAAGCTCTTTATGTTAATTGAAGATCAACTGTTGTATAATCTGTTACAGTTTTCATTGACTTTTTGTTTGTTTCAATTAATAATTGCTTTTTTTATTGCTTTTATTTAATAGAAGTCTCACCGATTGTTGCCAACGAATTTGTATGTGATTTTATACAACTTCAAGGCACGTCATGCTGATGAATTGGATTTGAAAGCGGGCTATAAGGTAAATATACACTTTATTATACGCTCAGTTAACAGCTCTTGTATTCTTAATAAACTAATCTGCCAAAAAAAATTACATTAGAAGAAATTTTTACTATTTGTATACATCGTAAATAACTTAAAATCTTTCCTATTAAACCTGCAACGCTCAGTGCATAAAAACGGAATAAATAAATAAATAAATAAAACGAACAACGGAAACTAAAGAAATCCAGCAAAAAATAACAGCAAACATTTTATTTTATTATTTGTATTTATTTTGTTTTTGGTTCGTACATAAATACAATAAATTCTATTGTGTATTTGCTGTTGTGCTGCGCAGTGATTGCATTGGGGGCCAACGGCGGGTTAAACGCTGTTAGGCGCACACAAAAAGTTACTCTTATGCGGCCAAGAGTGAGGAATTCCCTATGGGTGGCATGTACGCTGAATACGCGAAAAGCCAAGAAGGATGAACGCCAACAAAATTTTATATATATTTTTTCTGATTGTTCATTTTTGTTTTCTTTTCTTCGTTTTTGATTTTTGGCATTTGTGCTTCGAGTACACACGATGTTGTAACTCATATACGCGTCGCTCTTTTTGGTATGCTACGCCCAATTTTTGCAAATTGTATTTATTAGGGATGTACGACGCACGAAATGCTTATTGTCTATGTGAGCATGAGTAGTGCCCAAAGCATTTTATTGTGGCTAACAAACTGCCGGTTGAACTGACAGTTCAGCAAGAAATATCCAGACAAACGTACGGGCGCGGGATATAAAAAAAATTACCAGTGAACAAATAAATATAACATTTAGAAAAACCATCAATTGGCATTAAGAGCGCAAATAAAAAAAGAAAAATATAATTTTTTGATTTTAGATGATTTTGCTACAAAAACATTCATTGATTATGTTAACAATATGTCTAAAGTAAAAAACAAAAATAAATGTAGTATTTTTGAGCCTATCTTCAATTTAACACCATATTATTTAAGATTAAGATAATTTACGCTGCTACTCGGTAAACCAAATACCATTTAAATGTTTCCCGAGAGTATCCAATAGAAAATTGCAACGCCCGCTAAATGAAACAACCCAGCGGTTCGTCGATCTAGTACAGAACTAAGGTTGGAACTATTTCGAAGGTAAACAGTACCAGTTTTAGCTCAATCTACTCTCCTGTTTTCAACTGATGAGTTTTACTTGGGGATGTCATAGGCAGGGGTAAATTGTCACAAATCTACCACTACCGTCTAGTTACCGAACTAGTCCTGCAGTCTCAGTTTGGGCATACGAAATCAGTAAGGACGCTACAGTCGAGTATATTGGAATTTATGAAAAATTTGAGTTTGTTGGTCTTTGTGAGGTAACCATTAAAGAGAGGGAAATTATGTGGTATGCAGTTTTAAAGGTACATATATAATTACTTAGTATGTATACAAAATTTTAGTTAAGGAGATACAGCTACAGAAACAACTGGAGGAGGGGAAATGAAGGGGAAGGGGTGTTATAGCGTTTTAAAAAAGTAGGTGGTGCTGGTTCGGCGAGAAGGAGTGGGCGTGCTACAAGACCGATCAAACATGATCTGCTGCCGAGCATCACGAGTCTACCCTCCGAATTTCAAGTTTCTAGCTTTTATAGTTTCCGAGAACCATTGGTGAATACTTTGATATATTTTCTTTATTTGATAAATTTTATTTATTCGAAATATTTTTTTCTGACCGGTGCTCTTATGCATTACCTCTGATTGGTTCAAATACTAGACACAAATTCACTAGTTGAAAACTAATTTCCAAATAACGAAAATGAGTCAATCCGACATTTTATTTCTTAGGCTGGTGTGATAAAGTGCCATTTTTGACTAGTTCTTGTACTAGTTTCGAATTCGACAGTTGACTACTAGTTTGCTAATAGAAGTATTCTATATACAATAGAAACTCGATTATCGGGATCCATCGCTATCGGAAACGTCGAGTGGGTCCTTATCGATGTTTTTAAGGAACCCTAACTTATGTTTAAAGATCGCAGTTTCTCGCCTAGAGGGCCAATTTATACGCAATCGAGATTTTCGATTTCTGTACAAATCGGCCATCTATGCCCAATTTTGGGTCCTTTAGCTACAGCGTATAACAAAGTATAAAAGCGTTTTTCAACCCCTTGAGCAAAATAACTTTTTTGTATACCAGTTCGAGATGCGGAGTCGCAGTCGATCGGGAATTGAAATTTACAGTAGAAACTCGATTATCGGGATCAATTAAAACCGGATTTCGATTTCATAGTCAAATTATGTCGTATAAATTCCTACTCTACATATTGCGCCAAGTTGGGGCCTATTCATTAATTACGTAAGAAGATTTTTGTCTGTTTTTGACATTTATTTGCTTATAGAAGTATTCTATATAATTTGATACTGCCTAAATTCTGTACTGAATTCGATAGTTGAGAAATAGCCTTGACTATTGAAAAGGGGACAATTGACACAACGGGAACTGCTAGGAAAGCAAAATTGATCAACATTCAGCTATTTTCCAATGAGGTGTAGTGCGTTATGTGTGTGCTTGTGTGCACTCGCGTTGCACATCGACATCAACAGAGCTCGATAGAAATAATCTGAAATTGTGTTATAATGATGGAAGTCATCATTCATGCAATGAGCGACGGAAACGGAAGTGTTGTACAGCATAGAGTAGCATAACAAAGCGACGTGCAATACACGAAGCTCCGACGCTATTGAGCGTGGCTAAAGTAGCAACAACAACAACAACTGCAGACAATCTTAAATGCATGTTGCTACTGTTCTTACTCGTGCTGATGCATATATACTTATATATATCTAAAAAAAAAAAAAATCAAAAGGAAGCAAGTCGAATCAAAAGTGTTTCTGACACGAAATGTCGCAAACAAGACCACAGGGATGCACGGTGGGCATATAGCGTAAAGCGGATTGAGTTGCCATGGTGTCAGGCTTAAAAGCAAACGCGCAAAAAGTTGCAGACATTCACTTTGCCGCATTTTATTTAATATTGAATAAGACGAGAAGACGTCAGGCATACCAATTTCATTTATTCGTGTGTAAATCCACACTGAGTGGTACAGCGCACATCGACGTGCTCCCAAGGCACTGATGCAATGCAAATTGTTGCCAGCGTACTAAAGTGGGGGCGCTTTGAAATGCCGACTGTCGACTGCCGGTGTGCGGAAGTGTCCGGATGTAGTCAAGTTAAGTCGAGTAAAATTGTTGGCATACCAACTGAGCACTTTTTCAATTACTTTATATGTCAAGTAGTTTTCTACTTAGTATAATTTAACGTGAAGGCGCAAGTGGGTAAACTTATGCTTGCAATAATTCTCTCTCTCTCACTTACTCTATCATGCAAACTGAAAGTACTAAAACTTTTCTTATATCAAATCATTTATGTCATATGTCTGACAGCACTCCTAAATAACTATAAACTTAAAATTCTGCCGACAGACCTTCGAATAATCTGTTAAAAAAGTCATACGATAAGATGAGGGATTAATGTGATTACGTGTTTTAGGTCACAGTGATCGATACAGCCGATCCGGACTGGTGGAAAGGCAAAGTGCTTGGACGCGTTGGATTTTTCCCATCCAAGTATTGCGTGCGTCTGAATGCGAATGAGAAGCCATTGCAAGTCACACACAATCTGCAGGTCTCGGATGGTGAACGTGGTGAGAATATGACACTTTTGAGGGATCAAATAGTTATACAGGTAAGCATCTTATTTATTTACAATTTAGATTAGAGATGGAAAACCTATCATACATTTGTATACTCTGTACACAGGCAGGAGATGAGGTCAATGGCATGGTTATGGTACGTTCCGCTGATAATCGACAGGGTTACTGTCCCGTTAAGTACCTGCAGGAGGTGTGACAACCAGAAGAGCCGCCATCAGTCGAACGTGACAAACCCCATAAATCATCATTGCTCTCGTCGAAGGTAATCGACAAGACCAAACGTAGAATAAGAATAGTGGTTAACGACAATGGTGGCGCTGATGCCGATGATGTTGCAGACGGCGCCAGCAGTTATAATAATCTAGCTAGTAGTAGTAGCACAAGTAGAATGCATGAGTTTAGCGAAACGATGGCAAAGAGCACGAATGTCGACTACAACGGTGATTACGGAGTCTGGACCAATGGTGGTCCATCTTCAGTCTCCGGTAGAAGTAAGAACGACAAAAATTGGGAGAATTGGGAGCGTATACGTGAACAGAAACTTGAAAAAATGAAAAATATTTGCTTTGAGAGTTATCGTCAATCGAAGCGAGACAAAATGCAGTTATCGAAACCGAAACCAAGACAACTCGATCCAACTTGGTACACGGACAATATCTATTCGAATCGATCTGAGGACTTGGAGGAGGACTATGTGCCGGACTGCATTAAATACGGTACGTATCGTAAGTTGCGTAATATACGTGAACAAGATGAAGTCTTCGGTGATGACTCTTTGGGTGGTGGGGGTGTTGGCATTGAACGCGAGCGTCGTGGTGAGGGTGAAGGGTCGGCCAGTTATGGTTTGCATCGGTCAACGAGCTGCAAAGAATTTCAATATCCCAAATCACAGAGTTGGTCTTACGAAGGCAATGTTTACGAAGCGGGCGGTGGTATAGGCGGCGGCAGCGGCGTCGGTGCTATTGATAGCACATCAGCGCCAAATCGCATCACGTCTATATTGAAGAATCGCAGCAGCGTTCCGAAATCGTATTCGTTCAGTGCCAGTTCGACGACAGCTAAGACGACACCATTCGATGTCATGGACTATGAACTACCACCGCCGCCGATAGGCGGAACGCGTCGTGAGAAGCAGGAAGCTTTTCGTCGCAGCACCTCCTCATTTTACAGCAACAGTCTAGATGAGAACGCACTGGTGCACAGCTGTTGTGCACGTGAACACTGCACGAATGCCAAGTGCTTGCTGGATGACATCTATCCTAGTCAGACGCAGCGGCGTGGCTGGCGGCGTAGCCCTTCGCGACTCGGCATGTATAGCGCTGGCGCTAGCGGTGGCAGCAACAGAAACGTACATGCCGCCGCAACCGCGTCGGACTGGCTGCTCGATCATGAGCACGCCGATCATCGCGCGGCAGTGACACAGCCCAGTTACCTACTGCACTCAACGCGACAACGCGAACGAGAGCACGGGCAACCAACTGTCACACTACCGCCGGCGATGATCTGCTGCTGTGCCACCGATGACTATTGCTACCATTGCCAGCAACAGCGCCATATAGCTAGGTCACGCACGCGCCTGCTCTGCCCCGGCCACCATCCGGCGGCCGAAGAGGAGGAGCACATGCACTGCCGCTACGACACTGATCTGGAGCATTTCATACGCGATGAACGTGAACGTCTCCTGCTACAGGACAAATTCATTGATGACGATGAACGTTATTTGACAGCAGCAGCACCTGGAACAAGTTCTCGATTCGCATCAAGCTATCGTCGTCCAGCACGCAGTAAGTCGCTGCTGGAAGTGCAGCCACCAAGTCGCTACGACGATGATTCTTGCTCAGACTCCACGGAAATGGATCTCGAAGATTTTAATATCGATCTTGAGAAATATTGGGAGGAGCTAGAAAAGCCACCGAGCCCCATCGATTTGGACATGCAACGTCGCAATATGCACAGCAATCTTAAGGTGAAAAACGTGAATGTGCGTTGCTACAACAACGGTCAACCAATTGATATGCATGATCGCGAACAGGAGCGTATGATGATCAAGAAGTCGCTGTTGGAGGGTATGCCTTCGCCGCCGCAGCCACCAGGGCCGAGCGACAGCACTACTGCGACAAATAATTTTCATTTTTTTGAGCATGCTGGCTCACCCCTTCATCGCGCCTTTAGTTACGGCCACAAGGTCTATCCCACAACCGACACATTACCCTCATACAAATATAACAACTTCTATCCCGAACACGCCGGCGTACAAACACAACAGCCCATCGCTGGCGTGCATCATGCCTCCGCTGGCGGACACTCTGCCCTTAGCTTGATCAACAACATTTTCTCAATCTACAAACCGAACAAGTATTCGCCACACAACTGTCAAATGAACTATGAAGCAAAGCCCGAGCCTTGCAAAAAAATGAACGTGCCAAGCACGCGTCGACCCCTTGGCGCACCACACTCCGAGTACATGCATTCAATGAAACGTCCGCTGATCATCAACACCGAGCAGCCGCAATTCAAAATTGTGCCCGAGAAGACCGGCCTAAAGATAACACCGCTCTATACATTCGATGAGTATGGAGACAAACAACAGATACGCCACAAATTGACCAGCACAGCAAGACCTCTCATGCTTCCACACTGATGGTGCTGGACTTTTCCGTGGTATGGCAATTGTTATTCACACTAGACTGTCTGCCTGTCGGTCTGCCTGTCTGCCAGTCGGTCGGTCATCCCGTCAGTCGGTGAGTCGTGTGAAGGCTGCTATGCTTAACGCTGCATGTAAAAGACTCATAACATACTATAACTACAACCACAAATAAACGCACAAGTGCAATAACAAGGGATCAAGTAGTATTGTCATCGCAGTTGCCATCGTCGTCGTCGCTGCAATCGCTGCCGTCGCCACTGTTGCTGCTCATGTCGCAAATCGCTAACATATTTATACCGGTCATTGTCCCTGCTGCCCATCATGAACCAACGCTCACCTTTACATTTTTACTCCTTGCCAAGTGGCTTTTGGTTTCATCTTAGCCAATCAACAGCACAAATAGTAACTTAATCAATTGGATTCAGATTTGAAAGTTATCAATGTCGAGTAAAATTTCTCTTGACCATTGGCTGGGTAGTGGGATAAGAAGATGATTGAGCGGTAGTGACTGTCTGTTTAAAAGTATATGAGTAACTGTTTATGTGTGTGCGTGTATGTATGTATATGTGTATGTATGCAAGCAGCAAAGCCATACCATTGGAAAACAAAAACCAAGTATTTTGTTGAAACAAAAAACAAGACTAAAGAAAAACAAAAGTTACTTACAAATCAAGCATTGTAGTCAACATTATTATTTTGAAGCTGTGCTCATTCAGAAAAAATCATTTTTGTCCGTCAACATTAACGATGACTAGCAAAGCTTCCAAACACTCAAGCTAGAGTAATTAAAAAACATACAAATTATATAAAACTAAAAAAATAAAATAAAATAACAGAAGCGCTCACAATTCTCTCAATGAATAAATAAGAAAATAACAAACATTAAACAATCATTAATTGTAATAACAAAAACAAACGAAGAAATAAGTAAATAATGAGAAAAATGCAACTCGCATATCGTGTTTCACACAAATAAAAACAGTTTAATAAAAGAAAAGTTAAAAATAAAAAAAAATATTTTAAATGTTAATGAACCAAACCAAAATTCTATATTTTTTGCTCTTAGATGATAAGAACCTTTTCAAAACAAAATGAAAGTGTTAAGTGATTAATAATTATTGAAAATTGTTGACAAGCTGATTCTACAAATGATAACTTTTATATTTTTTATACCATTCACTGTCAGAATCTTCTACTGTTAGAGTCAAATTTAATATTTACAATTGCATTTTGAATTGTTATTTTCCTTCACAAAAAGTACAACCCAAAACTACACTGAAAGAAAACTATCAGTTTAAAAACTTTTCTAATACTGTGCGGCAAGAGAAACAGATACATAAGACAGATTAGGAAAAAAAGAAATGGGAACGATATAGAAAAAAAAACTTTTTTTTTTAAATAAAAAGAAGATGAAAAAGGTATTTGATTATGATTAAAGCTGATATTAGATAAAAATAGAAAATTGTTTTTGAAACCAAATCTTAGACAAAATTTGTTGGCTAGTGTAATTTTTAGCACACCAGCATCTTTAATATTAAAACAATGCAGAAAACAACGTAAATAAATGTTAAGCTTACAATGAAATGTATTTTCAAATAGTTGCAGCCTTTCAGTAACACAAAGAAATCCAAGAAAGTGAACTATTTAATACAAGCAGAATAGTAGAGATTTTACGAAGAATAAGAAAAAAAAGAGACATGAAGCGAGTAAGTGAAATCTTTATATTTATTATACGCTTTTAATGTAACGGATTGAACAGTTAATCATAGGAACAAAAAGAACAAGAAAACGTAGAGAAAAACAGCAAAGAAACCAACCAAATATTTCTAGTATTTATATGTATTTGTATGATGTATGTGTACGTGTATCCACAGGCCTTATTTTTTCAAAGTGTTTGTATGTAAAAATATTTAATAAAAAAATTTAAACAAAATAAAAAAAAAAAACAAAAAGAAACACACATACTGAAATAAGAATTTATCTACTAAAAAAAGGAATGAAAATTTAACAAATATAAAATTATTGCACATCTTAACACAAAACACAAATGTTTAGAAGTAACGTTAAAAAAAGATAACAGTTCCCTTCATTAAGCAATTGATTTCTTCATATTTTTTTATGTATTTTTTAATCAAGTGGCAAATATATTACTTTCTCTATACTAACGCTTCAATGCTGAAATACTTCTAGTGAAACAACATCTAATTTTCAAACAAAATATAAACAAAAATTTTATACATTTATTTGATACTGAATTTTTGAATCAACTTTCTTTTTTGAATTTGTACTTTTGCTTCGAAATCTTTGCTACGCTAACATTTTTTAACGTACGTACATATATATGTACATGTTTTTAGCAGTCCAAACGCCTTTTTGCATGCAAAATGTTATAAATGTAAAAATCTTATTTAAGTATTTGATTCGTAATATAAATTGTTTATTGTATAAGTAAGTAAATGTAAAACTGAAAAGAATAAAGAAAATGAAACGCCCAAATCTTATGAATATTAAAAAAATTTTAATGTCTTGCAACTATTCTCGACAATTGCGGTGCAGTTGCTTCGCATGAGGCGTTGCCGCAACGAGAAATGCGACATACTAAAAATTGATGAAAAAAAATATATTAAAAAAAATGCTGAAATTGGCAATTAAGTATTATTAAGGACTATTAGAGTAGAAATCATTTAAGTCGAACTTCATTGGACAAAAACAAGCTAAGACAAAGAAAACCAAAAAATGAAAATTAAATGAAAACATATTAAAAGATTAGTGAAATGTTAGTTGATAAGCAGAATTTGAGATTGTAGCAGCAATGAAGGAAATTGTTTACGAAATTAATACGAAAATCTTTTGCAAGATAGCGTCAAATGCTTTTAGTGCGTAGCCAAAATAATACAATGCGTAAGATTGTTTTGCATGAGAAAGTGTTTAAGCGCATCTGAGAACGTAATTGAAATATTTTCTTTAATAAAACAAAACTGTCTAAATGATAATGTTCTTCAGAGCATGCAAACATTTTTAGCTCAACAACTTTTATGTGTAATAAAAAATAAGAGAAGAAAAGCGAATAAAATAAAAACAAAATGAAACCATGTAATTGATATCACTGCAACAAGAAATATCACAGCAACAAGAAAAAAAAAAAAACAAAAAGTAAATATATGTTAAAATGTAATACAACAAATGTTTTAATTGTTAGATGCAAAGATTTAAACCAAAATGCAGAATATGTTTCCCAATGAACTAAATATGAAAAAAATAAAATCTCTTAAATTGTGCTCATTCATTTAAATTATAAAAGAATACAGAAATTCTAACTAAATGTATGAATGGTCTTTTATTTCTAACAAAATCTCAAAGCAAGAAAGTGAAAAAAGACTTAAGGGGGAATTCTAGTTTGGGAATTTGAAAACAACGTTTTTTTTTGTGTTTGGGCCTTGAGAATATATGCCTAAAAGAGTTTCGGATTCGAAGTATCTTCGGAGTTATTGTCGTTTTTGTGATGTAAAGTAATAGTATCGCTTAACGCTGAACAAAACTTTAAACGCGATTTTCTCGAAACTATTTTTTTCGTCGTGGTTGACATCCCTCTATGGCCGGTACCTCGAATATTGAAATAATTAGTTTTACTATTTTTAAAAAATACATGAAGGTAAAAATAAGTGGTAAAAAACCATTTTTCATTTTTAAATCGACGCCATTTTGTAAAAAAATTTTATTTTTTTGACCCGAGGTAGGTAGCGACATCTTTTCTGAGAATAACTGCATTTTTATTTTTTTTCCGGGCACTAAAAGGAATGGAATCATGTCAACCGTGTCCCCATTTTTTTTTGGCCTCCACTTCACGGCGTCATAACTTGATGAATTGAAATTATTTTTTTCTTGGAGAAAATTTTCTTGTATTCTTTAAATATCAATAAATATTTTGTAGAAAACTGGATACTAAAAATATTTTTATATTTTTTTTATCGTACGATGAAAAACGTCTAAAATTGAAACAGATAGTATCTATTAGATACACAGTCGCTTAAAGTATGCAACATTTTGTTCCACTTTTTGAAAAACTTACCCAGCCCAGCAGTTCTCCGATCTAGTTCAGAACTAAGTTAGGAACTAGTTTGAATGTAAATACTACTAGTGCCAGCTCAATCTACTCTCAATGCTTTCAACTGGTGAGTTTTATTAGGGGATGTCATAGGCAGGGGTCAATTGTCACAATTCTACCACTTCCGTCTAGTTACCGAACTAGTCCTACCGGACCAGTTTAGGGTATACGAAAAAAAGAAAATGAAACCGTCTTAAGTGACTGACTAATTGTTTTTTTTTATTATTAATTATTAATTGGTTATTTAAATAACTTAATTTTTTTATTGTTAATAACAATTAAATTCTGGTGGCACTGGGGTTCGAACCTCATACCTTCGGTTTCATAGTCAAACACACTAAACTCAGAGCTACAGCAGGCGACATAGAAACATATTTTGATAAATTTGATTTATTTGAAATATTTTTTTCAGACTGGTGCTCTTATGCATAACCTCTGTCTGGTTCAAATACTAGTCCCAAATTCACTAGTTGAAAAATAGTTTCCAAATAACGAAAATGGGTCAATCCGACATTTTGTTTTTTAAACTGGTGTGATAAAGTGCCATCTTTGACTAGTTATTGTACTAGTTTCGAATTTGACAGTTGGGTACTAGTTTGCTAATAGAAGTAAACTATCGAAAAGGAGACAATTGACAAAACGAGAACTGCTGGGAATTGTCCACTTTTCGATAGTCTAGACTATATCTCAACTATCGAATTTAGGACAGAATTTAGACAGTATCAAATTATATAGAGTACTTCTATTAGCAAACTAGTACCCAAATGTCGTATTCGTACAGATAACACCTACGTAGTGTCTGGATAGCATGACAGCGTATATAGCTTGTTGAAAGCCAGTGTTCCCAATTTAAAAATGGTGCGTTGTATTTTAATACAACAAGACCATGCTTACGCCGAGTCTATTTCCAATTCGAACTACATTTTTATACTTTTCACTTATGTGAAATAGTATATTAACTTTGTCACGGAGTTTGTAACAGATCGAAATATTAATTTCCGACTATATAAAGTATATATATTCTTGATCAGGACGACAAGACGAGTTGATTTAGCCATGACCGTCTGTCCGTCTGTCTGTCTGTCTGTATGTATGCAAACTAGTCCCTCAGTTTTGAAGCTATCGAGCTGAAAATTTGCACAGAGTCTTAGAATTTATTACGATGAATCATTCGTCGGAACCAGCATGATCGGATTATTGGAACAGGTAGCTCCCATACGAAAAGAAGAAGAAAAGTGAACAAAACTTGAATCGTTGTATGGAAAACTTTTTTGTTTTTTAACCAATTGACTTGAAACTTTACAGTTATGTTCTTAGAGAGGAATGAAAACTATTTTGACCAAAAGTGGGCGTAGCCAGGCGTAGCCACGCCCACTTATAGCGAAAATTGACCCGTTGCATGGAAAACTTTTTTGTTTTTTAACCAACTGACTTGAAACTTTACAGGATTGTTCTTAGGGTAGAATGAAAACAGTTTTGACCAAAAGTGGGCGTGGCCACGCCCTTTTATAGCGAAAATTGACCCGTTGTAGGGAAATCTTTTTTATTTTTTAACCAATTGTCTTGAAACTTTACAGTTATGTTCTTAGGGAGGAATGAAAACTATTTTGACCAAAAGTGGGCATGGCTACGCCCACTTATCGCAAAACTTGAACCGTTGTATGGAAAACTTTTTTGTTTTTGAACGAATTGACTTGAAACATTACAGTTATGTTTTTAGGGAGGCATGAAAACTATTCATTTAGTTTTTTTTATAGTGACACAAAGTGAAAAGTATTATAGCTTCAGCCTTGCTGAAGATAGCGTCCTTACTGGTTATTTTTATATTTAATTTTGCTAAGTTCGTTTCGTCTAAACATCAATAAAATTCGGCGCTGCCGCGCCTTAAAAGCTATTTTCTCAAATCTGTAAAACCTCTGCTAGCTCTGAAATTACAAATTGAATTGAACTGACTGACGACACTTGCTAAACTATGTCTACATCTATTCTGCAACGGCACACAGGCACATGACACTTCGTCTGAACGCATGACCCAAAATGTGAAAATGAAAATGCTAAATGCCAAAATTTAGCATGCTTTTGGGCATAATTGACTCATTTCAAGCGAACATACGGCACTTCATTTCCATCGGTGTTTAACAGCGCTGTTACCACCCGTTTTAATTCAGGATCTCTCAATTCCTCTCTTTAGCCCTGTTAAAATTCTGTTGCTCTCTCAAAAACTCGCGAGTGCATGTAATTTATTATTCCATATTTTTGGGCTGCGCTTAAAATTGATTATTTTTCAACAATAAAACTCATTCATTCATAAATAAATTATTTGAAATTATTTTGAAAATGGCTTAAAATAGATAAAGGATATCTCTTTAAAATGACTTCGTTGATTAAAATGTATCAGCGCAGTTATTTCTAAAAGAGATTTGAAGACTAATATTTGAACCAGACAGAGTTAAGCATGAAGGCACCAGTCTGATCTAAACAATATCAAATAAATAAAATTTATCAAATATCAAATGTTTCTATGTCGCCTGCTCTAGCTCTGAGTTTAGTGTGTAGGACTATGGAACCGAAGGTAAGAGGTTCAAAGCCCGGCGCCACCGGAATTTAATTGTTATTAACAATAAAAAAATAAAGTTATTTAAATAACCAATTAATAATTAATAATAAAAAAAAACAATTAGTCAGTCACTTAAGACGGTTTCATTTTCTTTTTTTCGTATACACTAAACTGGTCCGGTAGGACTAGTTCGGTAACTAGACGGAAGTGGTAGAATTGTGAAAATTGACCCCTGGCTATGACATCCCTAGTAAAACTCACCAGTTGAAAGCATTGAGAGTAGATTGAGCTGGCACTAGTAGTATTTACATTCAAACTAGTTCCGAACTTAGTTCTGTACTAGATCGGAGAACTGCTGGGTTTCTACACAACAGTACTACTGCAAAGAAAACAACAGCGATATTCACGCCCTGCTCGGTAACGTGTAATCGTCTTAACTGATGAAAATACAAAACAAAATATGTACATTCAGATAAATTTACTTTTTCGTTTGTTTGTGTGAGAAGAAGAAAAATTACAGAATTTACGCAAACTAGCATATTTCGGTATTCACGCCCGACACTCGGTAAAATTAAAATTGTTAAAATTGCGAAGTTACCGAGCTGGGCGTGAATACCGCTAATGGTTTAACGAAACGAAGATTAAAATTAAGGACTGCTTAAATTCACTTTCAAGTCGATTATCCAGATTTTCAAACACATATGCTTTTATTTGATTCCGATAATCAGAGTTTCTCTGTTTTACCTGAAACCAACATAACGTTAATACTACACATATGTATATTAGGGTGTCCCTTATGTGGTCGATTTTTTTTTTTTTTTTGCAAATTTGAAAACGCATACCCGCTATTTCTTTTTATTATCCTTTACTTAACCTAAATATAAAATTTCAGCTTTCTATGTTAATTTTAATTAATTTAATTTTAACACGTGTCGACTGAGCCCTTAAGTTTGATGAAAGAAGATTTTAGATGCTGTTTTTAAATACAACTGAGGACGCC
The DNA here is from genome assembly GCA_034638295.1 of Phortica okadai. Taxonomy (NCBI): domain Eukaryota; kingdom Metazoa; phylum Arthropoda; class Insecta; order Diptera; family Drosophilidae; genus Phortica; species Phortica okadai. Next base: position 12,297,979 of record CM067851.1, on the reverse strand, counting down.
AAATAATTAAATTTTAATTGAATTTTATTGAAAAGATAAAAACTTAAACTTTATTTATTACTAATCAGGATTCTTCCTTTTCAAGGTATCTTTTTTACAATTTGATTTGAGCTTTAACGCAAGTCGACACGTGTTTCTGTGCACAAAAAAAAACAATCATGGAAGTGTTTTAGAGTAGACTGAACAAAACTAGCCCATATGCGTTAAAAAATAAGAACCTTGCAAAATAAGAGACACCCTAATGTATATGGATATGTATGTACATAGATAAGAATGAATATCGAGCGTATTTCCAAAATTGTATTTTAATTATATTTTTATTTGAGTTTTGCTTTTGATATCATAATTAATATAATTTATTACATATATATAACGCTAATAACATTTATTCTTTTCATTGCTTTAAATTATATCACATTAAGATAAGTTAATAAATAAACAAATTAATTATTTTAAAAAACTTAATTTTAGTTTAGTTGGTCTCGTCGCTATGAATAAAACTTTATTGGTTTTTATTGTTTAAGTATTTAATATTTATTATCTAAGTCCATTTTGCAGTTTTATTTATTTATTTTGTTTTTATTAATTTTTTTTTTTTTTTTTTTGGCAAATTACGACATTATTTTATATTCATACAAACATTTTCCATTTTTTTTTCTTTTGGTTACTAACTTAAAAATATAATTTCTGCTCGACCAACACGCACGCGTGCTCTGCCGAGTGGAGGGAATGCGTTACATTGCATATCATGTCAAAATTGTCAATTATATTTTAAAATTTAAACATTGAACAAAAACTTGAAAAAAAAAAAAAAAATAAAAACATTTTAAGCAAAAGAATTACTAACTAAATTGTTAAAATTAAAATTTGCCTGGTCAGTCATAAGTTTATTAATTATTTAAATAGCTAAACGCGGGCTTTTTACAAAATGTGACTAAGCGCAGCGCGCGTCTTTGTCCCGCACTAGTCTAGCTATCGAATATAGCAGAGAGAAGCTGCGGTGAAGTGTCGCTGCCGTGACAAGTCTTAGTTAACCGCAGCTTGTTGTCCAATTGCGTTGCTGCCTGATGCCGATGTGAAAGCCGTTGCAGATGCTGATGATGTTGCGTGCTCCAATTGCACACGCGTCGTCGTCGCCGGCATTGCAGGCATCGCCAATACTGTAGCAGGCATTGTGGCTGCCACATTTGGTGGCATTGTCGTTGTGTCGCTGCTGGCTGCCGATTGTGACTGCGTCGGCCCAGTAGAAGCGGCAGTCTCTAAGGCATTTAGCGTATTGCTCGAGGCTGCCTTTTGATTTGGAAAGAGCACCGAATATGCTGGCGGGGGATCGAGCTCTTCGTAGTTTGGTGGCGCTGCAGCATTTGTGCGATCCAAAACGCCACCTTCATTTGCAGCGGCGGCCAGCGCCGCTTCGCGTTCATTGTTGACAGCATGCTGGGAGGCAGAAGCTGAAATTAGACGTATGGTTTGAATGTGAGAGAAAAAGCGACAACAACAGACTGAGAGTGAGGTGAGGTTCGTGTTGTGTTGTGTTGTGTTGAGAGTTGTTGGTGTTGTTTATTCAATGGAATTTTATGTAAGGATTGTTTGAGTGTGGCACGTTTATGTATTGTTAGAAGGAAGACATTTTAAATTCGTGTTAATTGTGTGTATGTGTGTGCGATGCAAAATATAACATTTAAAAAAGTACAACAATATGAGCATGTCTTCAAAAAATCTCAATTCAAAAATGCATACACACCCCAAAGGCCACATATGAGTAATGCACCGCCGCAAAGCAACATGCCCAGCATGAGATAACCCCACGGACCGTATTTGGAGAGATCCGAATGCACACCCGTGCGTGTCGAGTTACGCCGGTGAAAGCCGCCACCGCCTTCTGCGGCGTCTGTGTGGTTGGCCGTCTTCGTGTCTTCGGGCTCGTCTAATGCATTTGGCACACTACTTTCGTTGGCATGCACTTTGCGCAAAGTTGTGCTGTTCGCTGCTAGCATTGTTGAGCCCGATGCCATTCCATTGTCATTGTCCTCTTCGTTAACGGACGCCGCAGCAGTATCCGTGCTCGACTGTGCTGGATCATTTGATGTAGTTGGCGAATCGTACGCGAAGAGATTGCGGAAAACTTCAAGTGCAAATTGCTCAAAGATATCCGACTCCATGGCAGATGGCATCGGATCGCCGAAACGTCTGTGCTTCCAGCACATGCTGTAATCCTCATCGCTGTCATACTCATTGCTATACGGACAGTGGCGTATGCCATCACAGACAAGATCCTTTGATATGCACAGTATTGGTTCATTGCTAAAACGAACATTTTCAAAAAATTTTTCAACCAACAGCTTCATCTCATGAACTCACCCAATTTTCAGGCATTGGTGCTTCTCCACACCGCGACACTGTTCGCCCTTGCCCAACGCTGTGACCATTAGCTTTGACTTGAGCGTGTTCTGGCCATGTTCCCACACAATGCGTACGCGTCCATGAAACAGACGTACTGGATCCTCCATCTCGGGCGCTGTATCCTCCAACTGGCAGGGATCAACGCGCCATTGTGGCGTGTGCGGGTCCAACGAACTGAACTGTTTGCACGGAAGAACAAAGATAAGAAAACAAATTAATAATAAATAAACTGATACAGATAATTCTCAAGCTTCATTGCACATGTTCGTCGTCGTCGTTTTTTTATTTTATTTTATTTTTATGGCTTTATATTTTCGCGCCATGTGCAAACAATTCACGCGCTCAACATTTTAAATTAAAATAAATATAAAAACAACACTATGATGAAAATTAATTGTATGGTAAAAGTGTGCGCGTTTAGTAGCATGCCATTTGCCCACTTCGACAGCGAGCGACGTGTTATTAATTATTTAAACAAATAATAATAAAATTTGTAAACAATTATACATATATGTATGTATATATGTATGTACATAGAACTACCGGCACATGATTCCATTTGCGTACACAACCGTATTCATTTCAGTTACTGTTTTTGCTAATATTGAGTGTTGTTGTTGTTGTTGCTGTTGCTGTTGCTGTTTTGGTTCGCAGTTGAATGAATAATTGAAAAACGCGTAAAAAGTGAAAACAAAAACAAAGCAGAAAAAATCAAATAAGGTAAATAAGTAAAGAGTTTAAATAAATATTTGGCATGCGATGTAGTAAAATGTGCAATGAAAACATGTACAAAAGCCAGAATATTTTTTTACACTTTTACTCATTCATGACCACTCAATTACACAGAAATTTAATTTTCATTTTTTTAATAAAATATTTTCTAAATTCAAAGAATAAAAGTTGAAAAAATTTTGCATCTTTTTTATTTTATTTTAATTAAGCGTTGCATTAAAAAAAAAAAACAACAACAACAACTAGAACAATAACAACAGCAATGAATCAAGGTTTCAAGTGCTTGTCATTTTTCATTGCACTTTACACCCTACTGAGTATCTGAGTTTGTGCAAATTTATGAACAAGCGAAGTTTAAGCAGAAACTGAGCCGATATATCAAACTGTATTAAAATGCCGATTAGATAAATCTTAAGCAAAAAAATGTGTTCTTCATAAATATTCGTTCAATAATCAACACCAGGAAGGATGTTTAGTTCGGAATGTGAATGTTTTACTGCATGTTATTAAGTCATTATCTTTTCTTACTCATTTAATGTACTCTTTTATAATAATTGTAAAGATAAATCACAAAATAGTTGCTAAAAGATTCAATAAGCAAACATATTAAAGGCGAATAGGCAAACAAATGAGACAATCGCAAAGGCAAATGTACATCCATGCATACTTATGTATGTTTATGTATACACCGAGATATGAAGAAACACATTAAGATTTCTATAGAAAACAATTGCCTAAAATAAGTTCATTGACTTGCACTTTCCGGTCATTTGCCGCACGTTCTCTTCTTATCAGATGAACACTATGCTGAATGTATCATTTACAGTTACATGTTATCTCAAAGGATCTGTGTGTATGAACGTGGAAACGCTATATACCATAAGCAGCATATTAACGGTACATTTGCATAACTTGATCTTAGTACACAAAAGGCAAATAAAAAAGAAATCAAGCTGAGAAACACAAGACACTTTTTTCTTTTTGTTTGTTTACTGTTTCGATTGTACTTTTTTTGTATTTTTTTTTTTTTTATTTTTTTTTTATTTCAACTTTTGTAAGTGGAGAAACTGGTTTTGTGTTTTTGTTAAGGTCAAAAAGAATTGTACACTTTATTACAATATTATTCAAGCCAAATAAAGTTTATTGTTATAGATCATGTTTTATGATTGACCTTCAAAGTTGTCCAACGAGTTTATTTCATATGCTGAAAATTTAACATTTCTATATTTTGTTGCGCTCTTAAAAATAGAACAATTAGAAAAATATACGCAAATAATATAATAATTTCTAAAACAAAAAATATCCGCATTCATGTCGAAATTTCCACTTAAAGTTTATTTAAGACTCTTTTTTATCTACCCCACAAAAGACATCATTAAGTAAAAGTAAGTGACTATTTAATGTCGCATAGTTAATTTAGTCTCTATTCAGACCATTTAAAGCGTAAATGTGTCAATTGAAACTGTTGATTTCTCTCCCACTCACACTTGCACAACCCCCGCGGCGTCATACGAATTGTGCAAAAGAACGCCTCATGCAACTGCCATTTGACGGTGACGGGTGACGGTTGACAGTTGACAGCACAGTTGAGAGCGCAACGGCAGCATTAACAACAAAAGATATAACAATAAAAAGACAACAACGCAAAACGATGACAATATGTCATTAACGTTGACGACTAACAGCCACATTTTTATATGCCACTCCACCTAATTTGGCTAGAATTGTATGCAAAATGTTTTATTTTGTACTTATCTGTTGTTTTTGTTCTCTCAACTGACTGCATGCGAAATGAACGACGAGCCACGTGTTTTAAATACAAAAACTTCATGTTGAAAATCTTTTCACAAAGCTAGCAGTAAATACATATGTATGTATATACACTTATAAAAATACATATGTGTTCCTACGCATATGTACATATTGGACAACATTTGTATGTTTGTACGTATGTGTAGTATATAAATATACATAACAATTTATGCAAATTTTCATGTGGCATATGTGCGACGCAATAGAAACAAAACAAAACAAAAAAGAAGGCTTGTTCTCACATCAATAAAATTTTAGAATCAACATTAAACGTAACTGGAGAAAAGAAATAAACAATAACAACACTTCACTTCATTCAAATTACCTGTCAAATAACAATCGGTAATTTATGAAAACTTCACGGAATGTAATACTTTTTATTTTAAATACACTACAGTGGGTGTGTACATATGTGTGTAATTTCAATGAGAATACAATATGATTACAAATCAAAAATATGTACTTTACAAAATCAGTAATTAATCAAAATAAAAAAATTGTTGATGCCTTTGTATAAAAAAATAGTTAAATTTTGATTTTTCTCCTTATTACACTAAGTTGGAAAATCAAAAGTTTTCTTCGATTTCATATGTGTGTACACATCCTCAAAGCATCACACACTAACCACAGATGACTGTTCCCACCTACCATAACGACGATTGACTTATTTTAAATAATTTTTGTTCGACGGTGTACAATTGTCAACCTGTTGTTAATGCTTTAAGTCTCAGAAATGTGAAGCAATTAAGAATTTCATGAATCGCCGAAGGTCACTTAAATTATAAAATTAACAGATACATGTGTATAAAAATATACATATTTAATTTCCGTCAGTTGTTGCTACCCACAAGATTTTCTTTTATTCTTTTTTATTTATTTTTTATATACAAAAATTAAATACCACAAATGACACATTAATTGTGAACATGAATTTTTTTCTGTTTGCTTTGTTAGTAAAACTTCTCACCTTGATTCGTGTTCGTTTCTAATAACCGCACAATTTGCTTTTGTGTTACTTGAGTAGCACAAAAGTGTCAAAATATATAAAAAACCACAAAAAGCGTCAAACTGACCGATATTTTCAACTATGCTCAACCACTCCAGTACATGCACATGTATTTGTACATGTTTGTGTCTGTGTGTAAATCACGTAATACGAGATTTTATTTATTATATGGCAGCAACACTTAACACGACACACCGAGCCAAGATCGTCTACAACCAACAGATTTAACCGTGAATATTGTTTTCTCAAAAAACAATCTCAAACCAAAAGTTAAATAAAACGGAGGAACTCGATTGTGAAAATTTGTAAAAAACTAATTTCCATACAATGCACAACAAAACGCATTAAATTAACTACGTACAAGATTTCATATACGAAATAGGCGAATAATACATGTTAGTTTCGTTGCGTCATTGTTTGTGGTTGACTTGATTTAGGATAGCATGGTTTGTGGCTTGAGGAAGTCGCAAAAACTTCATTTGACTTTGGCTTGAAACTCGAAACTTTGTCAATGCGTATTGAATGGCGGTAAGTCTAGAAGCTCTAGAAGGTTCACACATACGGTTAAAGTGACATTCAACTCTATTAAAAATTGTACGAGCAAAAAAAAATGGCAACGTTAATGGAGCACAAATTTTTCACTTTTCTCAACTTAAAGAGAAAAGACATTTTAAATGCCAACGTTGACTAATTATAATGTACAATCAGACACCGAATAAAAGTCTATTATTCTTTAATGGCAGAAGCAGTAATAAAAAAATTAGTAAGTCGCAAAAAGACAGACAACCGCAGACAGAGGCAATGGCTTAGAGCCCAGACACAGGCACAAACACAAACAGAGATAACTTCCTGACTCATGGTCACGCATAAACTGTTTAAATAAGCCGTGTTAAAACATTGGACTGGCGTGAAGCGGACAGCGACGAAAAGTGTACAGAAGCGACTTGGGCGAGGCAAAATTAAAGTAGAAGAAGAAGTAAAACTTTTGCGGTGAGCCAAAGCAACGATAATGATAATTTGCAGAGTCGCGCATGCGTGACAGAAACGCGCAGAAATGACAGAAAATAGAATACAAAAGCAAACACGAGCAACACGCGCACTAATTGCGCTAAAAGCGAGAAAACTTTTTTGCCCATTTTTTGATAACAATTTGCACGTGAAAAAGCATTGCTTAGAAGCGTTTATTTTCGGATGTGTGAGCAAGCCGAGACTTGTGCGGCGCGAATTCGAGCATGGCCGTCATAATTGACTTAGCACGTTGTGCTGGGTGCGATGGTACTTACAATGCTCAGTGGACAGGTGCGTCCGCGTATCGACTTCAACGATGTCGTATTCAACTTCTCGATCAACGTTGACATCTCATTGAGCGCCGCACTGGTGGTCACAGCCGCCGACTGTTTGGGCGCCTGTGTGCTGCTGCTACTGCTGCTGCCGCCGCTTTGTAGATTGGCTGCTGCCGCTGAAGCAGCTGCCACTTGATGATGACGCAATTTGGGCAGTATGAGCCGCACGATGAAGCCATATTCGGGCGGTGCGCTCAATATGCGTGTGCAGGACTTCTTTTTGCCAGCAAAGCCACCGGCTTTGAACTCAAGTATGACACTGGAGTCTTTGCCATCACTTTCGATAAAGTGTTCATGCTGTGCGCTGCAAAGTGGCTTAAAATTGGGATTCGTTAGCAGGTCGACATCTGTAAAAAGTCAAAACAAAGAAAAGAAACGAAAAAATTAAACATGCTGTGAAATTAAATTAATAAGTCTATTTAAAAAGTGAAAGCACAAATAATTTAATACAATAATGTAAAGTGAATTTGACTCGCTCTTTAAATGTATGTAAGTTTGTAATACTCACACACACAGACACTGTCACAATTTTCACATCAGGTTGTTAACAATGCAAACAAACCGACACATTTCATATTTATTTTTCACTTTAGGTAATAATTTGAACAAAGTTGCCGTCATCGACAGAGACAATGACGTTAACAGACTTGTGTGACGACTTGTCGATTTCCTTTGAAAATTTTTTCTTTTTACCAAGCGTCCTTCACACTTTCTGCACACACACACACACGTACATAACTCTGTTTCCGGCGTCAATCAACAACGCCTTTAATAAGAAAAGTTTGTTTATGAATATCGACGAAAGTTTATCAATAATGTTGCCGTTGCCGTTGACGCTGACGTGGAGATTAAATGATGTGACATACAAAACACTTTTAAAATCAACTGCCAATAAAGTTTATGTTGTTGTCGTTGTTATTATTGAATTATTGAATTGATTGCTACTGACAGACTGTCAAACACTTTTCTGTTTTTAAATGTTTTAGCAAACACTCTTATGACACTGACAATGTCAAAGTGATTCATACTGAAATAAATACAAACACCAACAAGCAAAAAATAAAATTGATTGCAATTTCAAACTTGTGCACGCCTAACGAAAACTAAAATAAATGACATTTAATGAATCAATCAATGACTTCAAAAATATAATTCACAAATGTACATCTATCAAAGTGAGTATCTACCATGTGTGTGTTGATCTCTGTGCGTATAAATTGACTTGCCAAGCTAACGGTACACACTCAATCTAAATTATTCTGTACTCATGTATAAAAAAATCACAAAAAAAAGAATAATAAAAAGACAAAAAAAAAACAGTTGCAAAGATAGCGAAGCGTGCGATTCAATGAAAAGTCAAAGGTTACACTTAAGAGTAGAAAAATTGGCGCTTGTTATGAAAAAAAAGCACACACACACATACCCAACAATGCTGAGTTAACTACAATTATTTTCAATCGAATCAAAGAGCGCTGCCAGCGAATATTTAAAGCTTAAAAATCGCTTGATATATCATTGTTGCCTGCGCTGATCTATTTGTTGCGGGTGGAAAATTTATATAAAAAACCAGTAAGGGCGGTATAGTCGAGTATACTCGACAATATAATACCCTGCACACATGGTAGGCGTTGCCACACCCTCAATCTACAAAATCATATTGATCTGACGTCGCCTATTCAAATAGTGTTCAAAATATCAAGAAAATCGGTCAAAAAATGTGGATTTTACGAAAAATTTAAGTTTGTAGGCCTCTGAGGGGTAGCCATTAAAGAGAGGGGAAATTTGTGGTATGCAGTTTTTAAGATGTATTATCACTGAGCTTGTGTACAAAATTTCAGGTTCATACCTTTGTTAGTTTTGGAGATACAGCAAATTTAAGAAAAGAACTGGGGGAGGGGAAATGAAAAGGAGGGGGAAAAATTGTGGTATGCAGTTTTGTAGAACTGCTTATACTGAGACTACATACCGACTTTCATTTTTCTATCTCTTTGAATGTTCGAGTTATAGCATTTTAAAAAAGTGGGTGGTGCTGGATGGGCGGGAAGGAGTGGGCATGGCACAAAACCGTTCAAACTTGATCTGCTGCCGAGCATCACGAGTCTACCCACCAAATTTCAAGTCTCTAGCTATTATAGTTTCTGAGAACCATTGGTGAATACGGACGGACAGACGGACAGACGGACGGACATGGCTTAATCAATTTCTCTTGTCGTCCTGATCAAGAATATATATACTTTATAGGGTCCCCCTGCCCTCCTTCTGTGCGTTACATACATTTCGCTCAAACAAACACAATATACCCTGATACACAGTATGTGTACAGGGTATAAAAATGGAAAAAATTAATAAATTATACACTTAATAGATTGATAATTGAAGCTCAAATGCAATGAAGCGGTTGCACACTGAAAAAAATTTAAATGATTCAATAATTTTTTTACATTTCAATTATATTTTGATGAATGCTAAGAGCGTTGATTTCGATAGGGAACAAAAATACTGACAAAATCTGCTGTACTGACTGAAGATATAAAAAGTTTCATTAAATGAAATTGTATTTTAGTTTAATGGTTAATGCACACACTTTTTTGTACAGTGTAATCAATCAAGCGAAACTGACACTTGGAAAATTGAACTCGTTTATTAAGTTTTTTTATTATTTTAATTTTTGTTGATTTTCTGCATTATTCAACATTGTATAAACATATCGTATTATCATACGTGTTTTGTATATTAAAGAGAAACGCCCATTTATATATAAACAATTACAGATATACATTTGTATGTATATTTTGTTTTTTCATTTAATTCTAAGTCGTTCCACGTGCTTTTTGTGAATACATATTCAATAATTATTAACCGTCAAATGGTTTTTATCACCGCTTAAAATCTTCGTAAATGCGTTGTAAATTGAAAATAAATCAAAATTATATTTTGAAAACAACAACAAATGGCACGTGTCTATAAAAGTCATTGACTTTTTGGCGATATAAGCATCAAGTGAATCAAATGAGAAAAGTTATAGGTCTTGACATTGAACTGGAAAATTAATTTGATTGATTTGTGAAACACAAAAAAAAAAAAAAAAACAATTTTAACCAAATTTATGCCAATGTAATGCAACAACAAATTTACGCATTACACTTGACAACAAGTAATGGTTGAATGTCACACAATTACACGAATCGATTATATGAATTAATTGATACAATAATGCAAAAAAAAACAAAAAAAACAGTTGTCCGCCAAGTTCTATGACAACAAAATTGTTGTAAATTTTCTAATAAACCTCATTCATCAAATTTAGTACAAGGTACCTCAGCTTTGGCTAATGTGCACACCCTGTCAGCTAACTCAATCGCAGTCAACATGCATGGCAACAGATACACACAGACACGCACACATAGATGTGATTTTTAACTGACCCGATTTTCAATTGCATGAAAAACTTTGAATGAAACAAAAATAACAACAAAAAGTAGCAAGTCCAAAACAGCTGTTCACATGCGTCACGCTTTTTGAATTTATAAGTTGTTACACAAAAACCAAAAAAAAAAAAAAACTTGACTTGTCGCAACATCAACTTCAACTTCAACTTCAACATTGTCAATAATATTAATCGGCTCATTTGCTAAAACAATAAAGTCACCCCAATGTGTACATTCTTCATGCTTTGGAGGAGCTTTGTTGCTTTGAAACAATTGCAAAATATTTCAATTTTTATTTATGAGCATTTATGTAAGTCAGCTATTGTACAAAAATCAATTAAATGTTAGAGAGATATGACCTCAAATTTAGCTTGTCGAACAACAATTAAGAAATCGAGATTTTTGTATTATTTTTTTTTTTGTTTTGTGAAATTATTTTCTAACTTGGTTCCGCAAATTATGCTTTTCAACTCATTTGTTTGACGCCATTAATAATTTCCCTCGCTTTGTGTTGATTTAACTGTGTTTCAGACCGTTTCCTCATTATCTTTTGACTTTAACTCGAACTTTCGGTCTATGAGTGTGTGTGTGTATGTGTTTGAGTGAGTGAAAGAGTGAGAAAATAATAAAAATAAAAAGCAACATTCGCAAATGAATGAGAAATTTGGAAAATTTAAAGAAAGTGTGGCAGAGTCAAAAGTTCATGCTTGAGAAATTAATGCTAGAATTGCGTGTAGTTGAAATAATGGAGACTTTGGTCTCTCTTAAAAATGCAAAGTGGAATGAAAACAAACATTATTGTTAAGGGGAAATAATTACATACTAGATTTAGTTTCGATTTCGTCAGAAATATAAATGAAAATTTGTTTTACCAAATAGAAGAAAAATGAAAATAGCATATTTTTGGCAGCTCAGATCTTTAAGAGGCACTGTGCAGAAGTTGGTTGTAGCTTATCTCACGGTACATACGCGGTCATTACGGTTTTTTTTATGTTAATTCATTCAACGTGATCTCTTATAAAGCGCGGCAATTCAAAATATATTCTGTTTTAAGCAGCAAAGGTCGTTTGAGTTAGCATAAATGTATGTACATACTTGTATATTTGCATTGCGCTATTAAAGATATTTTATCTTTTCCGAAAAACAATATTTACATTCAATTATACAATATTTATGTACAACGCTTTAAGGTCGTTAATCGTATTCGAAGCAGATTATTGCGTTTAACCTTCATAATATGAAGATGCGCGCAAAGCGCTGTGACCAGAAACAACAAAAGCAACAGCAAAGATCAAAAACAGAAATATAACTTAAACAGCATTAAAAACAAAAAACCAAAAAAATAAAATAAAATTAAACTTTAATTAAAAAGCGCTGCTTTTGAAGCGATTTAAAATATATTTCTTCAAATTGATTTAAAAACCAGAAGCTCAAGTTCAGCTGCGCGGTCGGCTTCCGTTTGCTTATTCGCAGAAAACAACTTGGAAAAGTTGCTAAATAAAAAAATAAAAATTTAAAAAAGATGTACAGTTAGCTAACAATTTCATTGCAACAAAAAAGAAAAAAAAAACACAAACCAAAAAAAAAAATTGGGTCAACTATCAAAGTCAGACGTAAAGGTTAAGTGCGTGCGCTCTTTCATTTGATGCTGGCGGAGCTTTTACCACCAACAAGTTGAATTACAATTGCAACAACAAATGTTGCTGATAGCGTTCATGCCACTGCGACTGCTGGCAACGACTTTCTAAAAGCAAAGTTAACAGTTCCTGTTGGCCAATTTTCTTAATAGGTCAAACATAAGCTTACAAATATGACTCTCAGTGGCTTCAACCGTCATCTGACACTGCGTATGTGTGTGTGAGTGTGTGTGTGTGTGTGTGTGCCTGATTCTTGCAGTGCTTGTGACAAGCGCACAAGTAACGACTGACTATAACAAGAACTACAACGTAAATAAATTAAAAGAAAATCAACTTGCCACAGCAGAAGAAAAAGAAATATGAAAAGAAAATGGAGGAAAAAAAAATATATTTCCAAACAACACTTGACATGCATTCAGTGCTGTTTGTTGTTATTGTTGTTATTGAGCGCCTTGCGTGCAACATTATTCCACTAACGGCAACTGTTGCTGTTGCTTCTGTGGCTGAGTGTCTTGTTGCCAAGTGCAGTCAGCAAGAAAAAAAATAAGAAAAAAATAAATAAAGTCGATAAGAAAAAAATCTGAGCGTCAAAACAACAAGAACCTGTTATATTGGCTGCTCATTTTCAATCTGATGCTGCTACTGCTGCCAACCAATATCCGTCCGACCAACCGTCCATCCGTCCGTCCTTGTTACTGTCTTCCTGTCTGCCTATTTATCGTTATGAGTCTTTGTCGGCTTCTTCTTCTGCTGCTTGTCTCTGCTCTAATGGCCACGTACATAAATCAACGCCGCAAATTTTGCCCATTAACTCACAACTTGCGTACTACAACAATTTTCATCTCTTTTGCTTTACATACTTTGCATTTACAGTTTGCAGTTCAGTTAGGTGACTTCAAAACGAGCATAAGACAAAGAAGATAGCGCCGTAAATAAATGTTCTTGATCACACACAAATAGGCCATATAACTAATGAACGTCTGCGAACGTCTTGTTTGTTAGTTTGTTCAAAATACATGCCCACTTGGCTGCACCAACAACACTCGATGTTCTGGTTGTTCTTGTTGTTGTTTTGGGGGCAGCACGCTACTGTGCCCCACCCACGACTTGCCACAGACAACAATTGCCACTTGTTTACGCTTCTTCCTCTGTTAATATTTACTTTTTGCTTGTCTTTTGTCATAAATTTTTTTTTCGATTTTTGTTTTTTAGTTTTTGTTTTTTATTTTTTAATGTGGCAAAGTGCCTGTTACCGGTTTTTAGTGACTGCAAATTTATATATAAAACTTAATTTGCATTTTAATTGGCCTTTCTATTTTTCACTCTCTGCTTCGTTTTTCGGTTTGATAGTTTTTAGCATGTTTCATTTTCTTTAGTCTGTAGAACGGGGTTGAGTAACTTAAATTGATTTCAAGTTTATTTAATTTAAAATTAGTTTTACACAAAAACGAAATTTTTAATTAATAATTAAAATGCGCTTCAATTGCCAATTATGTTTGCTGTTGACCAAACTAATGATTATTTACTTTGCAGCAGAAAATTGTTGCCTCAGAAGTACCAAAAAAAAAAGCAAAGACATTTGAAATATGCATAAAAATTGGTTAGAAAATAAACAACAATATAAATTCCAACAGGCGATATGCTATCGATAAAAGATTTTATGAGATTTTACAACTTTATTAGAATGAGAAAGAACTCACATTTTATTCCATTTCCAATTAATATAACAACTAAAATACTTAATATTTTTTTTATTCAAAATTTTAATCGTTAATTTGTTTTTTTAGTCGTTTAACTGTGAACGTCTCATGATTTGAGACTTCATAAAAACATTTTAGCAATTTTGCGATGTTGACATTTGCTAATTCAAAACAAGTTTACGAATTATATATTTTTTGCTGAAATTTATTTCAAAATATATTTAAGAAAACAGCTTTGATTTGTTTGAAAAATGTGTGTGTTTCTCTTCTGTTATCATTAATATTTCTCTTACTTTTTCCTTTTAAATCTTGTTTTTGTTTAACAGTTTTGTTTCTTATTTTTGTGTGTGTGTGTGTGTGTTTATTTTTGCATATAATAAGAACCTGTTTCCATATGTTTAGTCCGGTTTCGGTACAAATTTGTCACACAGCAAAATGTGAATAAACTGAATGAATTCAACAAAAATACGCTTCCAAGACTATTAGCTACGCTTCATTTCCAAACGAATCACGTGAAATGTTCTTGAAACAAAAAATGAGTCAAATAATTATTGTATTTGAAATGTAAATTATTGCGGATATTTGCATGTCGCTCATTTTCTGTGCTGCTCTTTGGCAAAATTTAATTAATCATAGTTTCCGGCAAAAAATAATAACTAAGTATAAAAAAAACTGAAACAGAAAACAGAAAACTTTGAATGACTTTCTCTAATTGACTTTATGTCATTAAAGTTCAGCACAGTTTTCACAATTTTTCCCCCCTTTTTTTACTGTGTTTGATATTTTTTTTTTCTTTTTGAACGTTGCGTGTTGCAATTAAAGTTCAACGAAACTAAGTACCGCAAAAGCGTTAATGAAGCTTCACTGGCCAAGGCAAACGCAATGTAAAGAGGTGTGGGGGCAATGCAATAACGGTATAAAAGAGACAAAGAACTTTACGACGACGACAACGTCAACGACAACAACGACAAAAACAATAACAATAGCGGCATTGTCTGCTCTTGCAGTAGTTGAGTTGTTTTTAGTTATGAGTTTTTTAATATTTCATTTTACATGTCATTTAGAAATGCTCTTCCGCATCTGGACGCCATTCAGTTCTGCCTATGAAAAACTAGTTATGACTTTTAATATGTCATTTTATTACATTATTTATTGAACATGTGCACAATTGCACATATTTTTAATTTGTTTGTTTTTTGTTTTGAATTTGAACAACTTGTGATCATTTGCTGTTCATTGACTCGTCTAATATTGATAAATAAAAAATAAAACATTTGTTAATGAATTGATTTCAACAGCCGGTTTGAAGTCATTTATCGTTACAAATGATCGATGATGTCGTAAACCCCTAAAAGTATTTGACAGTTAATAACAAATTAGTGAACGAAGTTGAAGCGCAAGAAACTCAGCAGTTTTATCACGGGCTTTAACAATAATGTGATAAAAGTACTTTGACTATATTTTGAAGTGAGCTACAATGCAATTTTTTAATTGACATTCATCGAGAATGCAGTGACACACTTTTAAAGCAGCGAATGATGGTTCAAAGAGCAATTACATTTAGTCAGCGAGTAATTGACAAGTACACTTTATTGAAATATTCGAATTAAACGATTCCTTTTAGTAAAATATAGATGAATTATATCGATAGCTAATTGCTTAACAGAATATGTTTGGTTATTTTAGAACTCACTCAAAGAAACTGCAGCACTTTGCACCATCGCCACGCTGATCAGCATTACGAAAATTACATAGAAGATGCACATTTGCATAATCTGGCAACGTCGCTGAATTTTGGCGCTGCTTTTGCATTTAACATTTTTACTGTTGCTCTGAACACCGTTGGCGCCGGCGCCGGCGTTGTTTCTGTTGCTGGCTCGGCTGCAGCAGAAGTGCATAGCAGCCATTTTAAATTGTTTTTTCTTATTATTCAATATATTTGTATTACTTTTTGTTCAGATAGTCAATTTTGTCGCATTTGTATGATGATGTTATATATTTGTAAGTGATATATACACTCAAATATTATTTATTTTACTAATTTTTCACTTGATTATTATATTTTTTTCACAAATCTTTTCATTTACTTGCTTAAAACATTAACACAAACGTTTTTTTTTCGCATTAACAGTAAAACATTTAACAAAAAGTGAGCAAAGTAATGTAACAAAATGAACGACACACAAAATATAATAAAAACCGAAGCCACAAAACACAAAAATATACACACTTTTTCGCGTTGCACTATGAAAATGCGTTCGCCGCTCTGCTCTGCTCTGCACTATGCAGGTAAAAAACAGCTTTCGTCTATGCGCGCAAACGAATCAGTTGAATACCACTCGCGCCGAGAGTTTAAAATGAAATGATCGTTCCACAACTCAGCTGGAGTGGCGACTCCGCACCAGATGACATCGTTTTTGGCCTTAAAACTGAGTGTAGAGTGGAGATCAGAGACATAAAAAAGTGACAATCATCTTAAAACTCTCTGAGTAAAGATTGCTGGTAAGCGGCCTTAATTACACTCTGTGGCTCTCTGCAAACTGCTGAGAGTCTATTTTGGCCAAGCCAACGTGCTCTCACGCTTTTCGCTCTGTCTTTCTCTGGCTAATTAATTAAACTGTTTTTTGTTTTTGTTATTCTATTATATTTAACGTATCTTTCTCTCTTATCTCTTGGCAAGTAAAAGTAGCAATAATAAAAATTTATCATTTCGCCAAATGCTCTTCAATATTTACTTAACGCTCTCTTATCCACATTGTTGTTTTTTGTGTAAACAACAAAAATAATCGTAGTTTTTTGAGCTTCTTCGAAGTGTTGTGGTATATTTTTTTTTTTTTTTGTCCAATCTTTTCATAAGTTGATGAAATAAGCATTATGCCTGACATTTTTTCATCCATCAATAAATTTCCATGTGATAATTATACTTGAAATTCCTTCAACAGACGATAAATAATTCAATTACTCATTGTTTTCTGTAACCTACTTTTAGTTTTGCAACCACACGACCAACATCTCCAGAAAGAAAGTTAACTTCTGACGAAAAAAAACTGTTATATTTCATGCAAAAAAAAAAAAACCCCGCAATCAAAATGCAAAACAAGAAAAATACAAAAACGAGACGAAAATGCAGCTCAAGTACAACAAACCTGAAAGCGACACGAAAAAACCAATAACAAAAACAAGCCATCAAATTGTTACTAAAAATAAAATAAATGCGAAAACCCGAAACTAGCAACAGTTACAAGCGGACACAGCCAAATGTTAACCCAGCCAAAAAGCAAAACGGGGGAAAAATGCAACATAACAACAAAATAAAAAAACAGAGTTGAGCAGTAGTTAGAAGTGCATGACTATAAAATACCCTTTACCCATCATCGACAAGTAAATGGAATTTTCACTTTAATTATATGCAAGTCAAATAAACAAGCTATAAATTTTGTATATACATATGAGTGAGAGAGTACGACTGTTTTGAAACTATCGCGTGCTAATTATATTTATAAAGTGATAAGGTTCAACTTTGCATACACTATCATTCTGCTAAGATACTCGAATGAAAATGGAAAAATGTACATATATATAAATTGAGTTTAATTAAATGCAATTTGACATAAGCTTATTTGCAAAATCCGTTGAGCAATTCGATGGATATAAAATTTAAAATACCATATGATCTACCTTTCTTGAGGTTTTTGATGGGGTATTTTTAGAGTCTTAACTCTGTTGTGATACAGTTAATAGCATTTTGGTAATATGTTCTATGATATGACCGCAAAATAAAATTTATATTAATAATAATATCCTTCGAAAAACATCTGACTCTCATCAGATCAGTAAACACCGCGTGTATATAGGAGATAGAGAAACAAGCATTGAAATGCATTCATACATAGATACGTGGTGACAATTACAAAATAAATGCATAAAAATGTTGCAATACAAGTTCTGTAATTGGTTGTGGTTGTTGTAGGCTTCGCCTTTTATTTTTTTTTTTTGTCGCCATTGCATTTTATGTTTATAAAAAAATGCTTGTTTAAGCCTTGGTTTGGTCGGTGTTGTTGAAGTTGTTTTGTTGGTAGTGTTATTGTTGTTATCGCAGTTTGTTGTTTCTGAGTGCTAAAAATAAACAACATCATAATTATGGTCACATTTCGCGTCCCCACACATTGAAAACAACCAACAACTTTCCGCCTGAGGTAAAAACAAACCAGAAAAATTTGCTATTTTCGGCTGTGTTGAAACGTATATACTCTTGCAAGCCTTGTCTAAATTAGTTTTTCTAATAAGAAATATATGGGTTTTAAAGAAAAAAGGACGTAGCCACGGCCATTCTACAATTTGTTGAATAAAGCCATTTCAATCATACTACACTTTATGCTACAATCTTCTATGGCGTCTGTGTATAAAGAAATCCCATTTTTAAGATTTTCTCCACACATTTTTATCTAACAAAAACCTTTGTTTTCACCGTTCGTTCCTATGGAAGTTAAATGATCCGCATTTGAATTTTTTCGATATCTTTTACACTGAGTGATCCGTGCGCATTGAAACTGACGCACAGTAGGGCCTTCTGAGGTTTTCCGTTGCAAAAATCATGTCTTCTGAACGAATAAAGATAATTGCACGGACGCAAGTGGATGCAGCTGAAATTTTAAACTTAAGTAAAGGAATATGTAATAAACATATTGTAAAAATTTACGGAGGGCATTCTCGAGCATTTGTTTTTGCCCACTAAAGTTTAAAAACACCTTAAAAATATATAGTTCGAAAAACAGATCTACAAAACTACACATGCCAAAGACTTGATATTTATAAAATAACGATAATGATTCGTATTATAATTGCGTTGCTATTCCAACTTAAAGATTCCGAATTTTCAAAAAAATTAGTATGTTATTGAAAGTTGAAAAATAGGACTTTGACTGCGCATATCTTCCCAACTATAATTCGGAGTTCTTTAAAGTCAGACACATATATTTGTTTTATCGAAAGCGTTCATGAAATTTTCGATTTTGGCAAGCTGATTGTATCTAAGGCCGCTCTGTGAGACGGTCGGAGATGTCTCCTTCTCTGCGTTACAAACTACATGACAAAGTTAATATACTTTTTTTCAAAAGTATGAAAACAACATTTTTGGCTAATCTCTTAATTTATTGTTTTCGTTCACATGCAACTAAGAGCGCAGTAATATTCTCTTTGTCAGTCGATTGCGTTGCAATAATGCTCTTGGAAATTCGTTGTTAGTCACGTCGGCGCTCCTCCATGGACCAATTTGGATAAGTCACGTAACTATGTGTAAACAACAACAAAAGTGGTCGTTGTTATTGTCTTTGCCGTGGCTATTGTTGAAAACCTGGTCCTGTTATCATCGTTGTTTACGTATTTTGTTTTTTACTCGTTCAAAGTTGCTTGTTATTCTGGTTTGACTTTGACTCTTTGGTTGTTTATTGTTTTTTTTCATAAATTTGATGATGAAACTGTGACGATTTAGCAATTATCTTTATCATTTGCGCAAATATCTAACACAGGACAAAGGTGTCAAGATCGATCTTGGCTACATTAATTGCACACATGGTTCAACAAATATACAGTAGAAACTCGATTATCCGGAGCAATATAAACCAGGGGTAATTTTTCTTCTCCTTATATAAACAAACGAAAAAGTTAATTTTAGTAGGGGAGCCGACGATGCTAAGACGTGATTTACTCCTGCGTCGTTGGGAGTCTTTCTCAAAATGGCTGATTAGCGAAATGGGGACTTATAAGCATGTAATAAACCTACCTTACCTTAATCTGCCACGCTGGAGTAAATCAGCCGATTTTACAGAATCAATGGTCTGCCATACACGCGCGTCACCACTTAGAAATCTTATACTTGGGGAATCTACTCAATAGAGTATAAGCTATCTCCCATATTCTAATCTGCCACGCAGGAGTAACTACGAAAATTCCCGCTTGGGCTCCCCTACTATTTATCTGAATTGTGCGAAATAAATTAAATAAAATTAAAATTCAGCGAAATAACATTAAAAATCAATTAATGGAATATAAAATTAATCAAATTATTTCTTGCATAATTGAGTTTCTGGAACGTAAATATGTTAATTAATGCATGAATATACGAATAATTAACTAATGGTGTTAAAATGGTGCACAGATATGGATCGGAATGGAGAGATTGAGGAAGCAGTGGATGACTTTGAGGACGATATTATTGGCTTACATCGGTTGGCGAGAGGACGAAATCAAAGACCCAAAATATGCATTTTGATGCAATAATTGTATGTGTTGTGTTATTGCTTGTAACATACTACTAGTCGCTGAAAACGGGACAATATGGGAGTAAATTTTCTATTGTATTGGCTTATGTTTAAAATGACTTACATATAACATATGGTCTTTTAATAAACAAATTCTGTGAAAGTACAGCCACTTTTTCTTTGAAAACAACTAAAAATTGCCTTTTGTTTTTTGAAGCAAGTTGGCCCTAACTTTATAATTTTATTACGTTACCGAATGTCATGGGTCGGGGTTGATGAAAACTCGGTAAACTTTGACAATATATTTTGTTGTTGGACTTTCGCCAATTATCACTTTGTCGCGTTACCGAGTTAGCCGTGAAAACCCTTATTAACCCTTAAGTTGAGCGCGAGCTGCGGCTGGGAAAGGTTGTGCATTTGGTCCGTCGTCTGCCCACCATGTTTTAAGTAATTGTCAACAAAAAATAAACAATTTCAACAAATTTGCCCAGAATTTGTAATTTATACATGTAAAAACGGCGGTAAAGATGGGTGCAGTCCGGATTATCGATGTAAACAAAAGACGTGGTAATTTAATTGATGAATCATATTTGTATTTTTAATAATTTAGTGTTAATTACTTATCTTGACTTCACATAAAACACTCGAAATTCAATCAGAAATTAAAAGAAATAATTAGACGATAAATTATTAATTTATTGTTATTGCCGAAATATACATTTGAAAGTGTAAATTTAAATAATTAAAAAGATTTATTTTTAAAAAAAAATTTAGCGAACAAATTTATTTGTACCCAAATTTCCAAATGCGTACAAATCGGCCCTCTGTTGGAAAATTATATCATTATCTGAGTAAAAAACATTTGAAACCAGTTTAGACTCGAACCTCGCCCAGGTTGAAACAAAGAGTATTAAAAATACTTTTTAATGCTCTTATACTTTTTAATACTCTTTGGTTGAAATCCCAGCTGGTTTGTGTCTCTACTTTTTGTGACTAATTATTTGCATATACAAAAGAGGTGCTCATGATAAAAACCGAAAGGCGTTTTGCGATGTAAAAAATAAAAATAATAAAATATAATAAAATCAGAATAATTACTAAATTTGTACCAAAAATTAAAAAAAAATTACAATATAAAAATAATATTATTTATTTGTTTTATACTTAAGCCGTGCATAATTTTATGTGTATATTAATAAAAACCGATTATAAGTACTTTAAAAAAAACTCATTATAATTTGGGATGATTACGTATTTTTGTTAAGACCACCAACGTTTGTAATATGAAACTGTATTATGATGACCAAGTATGTTGTAGTTGCGGCAATAATCTGAATGAGAGGAAATGTTTACTTTTATTGTTAATACGTTCAGAACTAAGAAACGTTTCGCTTACCGAAGTGATAAGCTGCGGATTGAGATTAAAAAACCCGGCAGCACTTAAATTATTCTTGCGATGAAGGACCTCCATTGAGAACAGTTGCACTGTCTGAATATTCATTTTCATGCCGACAGCTACTTTGTGGACCAGAGGACCCGTCGCCGACATCTTTCAGTTCAATTTAATTGTCGCAACGAAGTCGTAAGATCAAAATTATACACAAAACTAATTTCTTACTCACCGTTTTCGAGATCATGCTGCATACTCTCACATTGATGCCAATTACAGCGAACTGTATTAAAATCCATGAAACGACGAAGCCAACTTGATAAGGTTCCAACTCAATTGAGTGCATTATGAGTGCAAAAAGATTATAGCACTGTATGGTAATAATGGCAAACGATATAGTTGTCGAGAGCAGCAAATGCCAGGCGAAAATGCACAGCACACGATCGATATTATCCGCAATGGAAGAATAGATGACAAGCAGACACTCCAGCTGCTCATTGCTGGCGGACTGCTCATTCTCCCGTTCGAATTTCCACGCTGCAGTCGGCGCCGTCAAAGGGAATTCAATATGTGCATGCGCTAAATCTACGTTGCCTTCGCTGCTTCTGAAGTCACTGCCAGCGGCAACAAATTTAGGTGCATATTTGCGCAATTGTGCATTGACACGCTCCAATTTCGATCTGAGCACAATGAGCAAATTGTAAAACTGAAATTCTTTAATCGTCACTAATAGTATCGGTATGAAGCAGATGAACCAATAGCAGCCCGAAGTGAGCATGCGAGTATCCTTACGCGCACGTATAACAATGCAATTAACCATGGACAGCGTAAGAGGCACGAAGAGGGCACCTATGAACTTGATAAGCATGCAACAACGCATTTTTTTGTAGTCCGCAAACTCATTTGTCAAACTTTGCAATCTATAATCAATTTGACAGATGTCATTAAAAAGCTCTTGCTTTGCGTGCAACGAAGTCCAGGAGGTGGTTAAAGTGCTCATGCTAAGACCAAAGAGTGCAAATATTTGCACCCAATTTGTAAAGTAAGCAATTACGGACGCTTCCCGTACCTTCGACCAATGCTCAGCTTGTTGAAGATTATAAACACTAATGCAAAAGCCAACTGTTTGAACATAGAAGAAATTAAATTATTTAAACAATCCACTCAATTCACTACTTCACCTGTAAGGCCGAAAACTAATACAAGTGTCCACAAAATAGCACGCCAATCCCAAATGATTTTCAACTTTCCTGTCACCCTTTTTTGAAATTGTATAGGCATGAAACCGAGTATTTTTAATATACGCAAAAAAGGATACAACAGATAAATAATTTCGCTGCTTGCGTAATTCGAGAACACATAAATCGACAATTCACGTGCGAACTTCATATTCGATCCGTCTATGAATGAGAGCGTGTTGTGCGCGTCGTTTGAGTTCCTTCAACAAACTAAATGCGTTCGTCTTGTTTTGGAGTGCACATAACGATAGTGAAGCGGTTCGAGTTCATCGAGGACATGCGCGCTGCGTGCAACAGTTATGTGATACAACAATACAACAGGACTCAATATGAGTTTTACGTGTGATAAGCATTTTAGTGTTCTTTTATCAAAGCAATTAACTTAATACACTTGTTGGTCGTACTTCAGTCTGCAAAGCGTAGACTGACACTCACTTTCAGGTACAGAGACACGCGTTCACAGTTACACATAATGTAAACAATCGCACGAGCCAAACATAATTAAACTTTTTACTTATTTTCATTCTGCGCCTCGTTCACCGCTTTCTTTGCAACTAATTAGTTTATTGTATCAAGTGGACATCAGGTCGACCATCGCTACGTTATGTTAAGTAATTTATATTGTCACAGTTGTGTTTGCTCATTAAAGCAAATAATTTAAGTCCATAAATTGACTTGTCTGTATGGTATTTTTCTATAGAACTTGAGCCAAACTGATAATAGAAAAAAATTAGTATTTTTTTTAACATTTTATTTAATCTGTTTTTTTTTTTTTTATTTTAGATATAAACTCATTTAACTTAAAAATACGAATTTCGTTATATTTGAAATTTTTAGAAAAAAATATTTACAACATTGAAATGCGACAAAAAAGAGAAGCTTTTGCTTGAAAATGCGATCAACTTTTTTGCTCAAAAGCAACACAGTTCACATAGACTATAATTAATTAAATTAGCAGACTAAACATTTTCATTTTATACACAAATAAAAGCGCCAGCGAAAGTACAGAAGATAAGGTCGAAAAGACTGCTACAACAGACATGATACTTAGATAGAAAATGACAACATGTTTTCGAATAAAATAAAAATTTTGTTCAAGTAACTTTTAAACCAATTTTTTGAGTACCCATTTTGATTTAAGGGCATTTAGTAAAACAAATGAACTCTAGTGATACAAATGGCATTTAAGTTCAAGTCGTAAACGACAGTATTCAATGATACATTTATCTTCGCCGCTTGTGCATCATGGCCTCCAAGGAGCTCGGATCCAAGGTGGCCGCATGTTCGAGATCCTCACTGCTTGCGTTCTCCTCGGCAACACTCACGAAAGTGCTAGAAAGTTCACCATTAAGTCTGTTCACAGAGCCGCTAGTAATGTCATACATGAAGATCTCCTGCTCGTCATTATCTGCGGTTCTGTAAAATATAAAGTGTTTAGAAATAAACATGAACTATGAAACGAAAACGTCTCAAAAAACTTACTTTGCGACCAGAAGCACAACTGACTGCAACTCCAAATCAGTGCGCGACTCCTTCTCAAGCCAACGTTTGAAATTCTCTTTGGTTGGCTTCTTTACCAGCGTCTTGATCAGATCACCGCCAAGGAACTTCACCTCTTTTGTGTCTATGCCACGCGCCTCGCTCTCGCCGTCCGGCTGCAGTGCTGAAGCCTCGACTGGCGCAAGCACCACAACACTTACGACACGCTTGCCGATCAACTCTTCGCTGTCGGGTATCGGAAACTGTGCACCATTCACTTTCAGTGGCAGATAACGATTGTATTGCCGATCAGCTAAGTCCACCGGTGGCACAACAGTGGCATCCGACTTCAGATATTTCTCACTGATGTTCTTTTCTTGCTGCGCATCGAAGCGTACCACCTTTACATCGACGTTCTGTTTTTGTGGCAATGAGTGTGACTCTTTTACGCGGCTTATATCTTTCTCGCTTAGTGCAACCTTATCTCCATTTGGCTTGACCACGGTCAGCACTTTTTTCGTCTCGGCAATCTGTGCGCCGCCGCCTGCGCCATAAAAGTGCTGCAGATGCTCGGACGGCAGGTTTTCGAGCGCAATGTCGCCTACCTTGTCGTAGTCCAGTACAGAAATGTCGGCATTGTTCAGTATGCCTGAAGAGAACAACTGCTGGCGCAGATCATCGGGCACTTCATCGGGCAGCTGCAGCAAAGTCTGCGAGGCTTTGCCGTTGGGGGCGGGTGCAGCAGTCGTTGGCGCCGTGGATTCTGACTTTGTGGCCACACTTGGTATGTAACCTTTTTCCAATGCGGCGTTAGGCTGTTGTTGTTGCGACTGTTGTTGGGTTTGTTGTTGTGTCTGTTGCTGTTGCTGTTGACTTTGTGTGCGCTGTTGCAGCTCCTTGAAGACATCCTGATGATACGTTGACACACTGTAGGGCGAATTATCATTGGGCAGTGCGGACACTATCTGTGAGGCTGTGCTGGCCGTTTGACGCGGCTGTTGTGCAAAGTTTGTGCTGGCCTGAGCCTGCAATGCCGGCGCCTGGGAGTGTACCTGAATGACTGCCTCATTGTTGATGTTGCTGTTGTACTGATATTGATTGTAGGCTGTGGCGGGCACAGGCGTTACGACCATCACCTTCTGTCCATGTGTTGACTCGGCAAACACCGGCGCTGTCGTCGAGCTGGGCAGTTGGGCGTAGGCATTGCTGCCTGTCTGCGATGTTGTCACAAAGTTCGTATACTGATTTTGTTGTTGCGAACCCGCTGTGATGTAATGGCCAGCCAGTTGTTGTTGCTGTGGCTGCTGTTGCAGTTGTTGTTGCTGTTGCTGTTGCGGCTGTATTTGTGGTCTTATTGTCGGTCCCAAGTTCGGCGCTGGTATGTCATGTATCACCTGATTGCGGGAGCTGCTGAAGCTGAACTGCTGCTGCGACTGCTGTTGTCCAATCGGTGATTGTACGGTTTCCGTGATGTGTTGCTCGTACTTGGGTATGGCTTTCAGCAGCTCAGTCTCCTTGGAGGGCTGTATGTCGAATAGATTATGCAAACCGCTCAGACTCGTACTGGGACTGAGAACAGTTGACGTTGCTTGGCTCAGACCCTGACCTTGACCCTGACTCTGGCTCTGGTATTTATTTAGTTGGGTCTTTTGCTGGTTCTGATAGTAATCCTGTAATTGTGGCGTCGGTGATTGCACCGTAAAGAGAGGCTGCTGCACGAACTGAGGCTGCCGATTGAATTGGAAAGGCAGACTTTGCGGCTTCGGATGGTGTTGTTGTTGCTGCTGCTGTTGCAGTTGTTGATGCGGCTGTGTTTGATAGTGTTGTTGCTGTTGTTGCTGCTGTTGTGACTGTTGTTTGTGTTGATAGTTCGAATTATCTAACTTTGCGGGTATTGGGGCCGGTTTAATTTGCGCTGCTGGGGCAGGAGTTGGTCGGAATTTGATGGGCTGATAGGGCGCTGGTGTTTGACGCAGAGGCAAGTCTTGCGTCTTTGGTGGTATAGTTGGGAAGAATGGCACCTGTTTGGCTGGTTGTGGGTTTGGCTTGTAATATTGTTGTTGCTGTTGTTGTAGCGCTGCTGGCTGCGGCGGTGGTTGGTGCTGCGGTTGCTGTTGTGACTGCTGATATTGTTGATTGTGGTTGACATAATATTGTGATTGTTGCAACAATTTATTGAAAATCGAGTGGCTTGGTGTTTGTGGCGCATAGTTTTGGCTTTGTTGTTGCTGATGTTGTTGATGTTGTTGTTGTTGATGTTGTTGGTGGTGAGGTTGCTGATGCTGCTGTGGGTGTGATTGCTGGTACTGTTGTTGATGTTGCTGCTGTTGATGTTGCTGCTTGTTGTAGTAATGATGTTGCTGTAGTTGTTGCTGCGGCTGTTGTGGCACAGTTTTGTGTATTTGTGTCGCCTGCGTTGATGCTGGGCCCACTAAGGCACCTGGCGGCCTGAAATAATTGTTTGCTTGCTGTACCGGCAGCTGTTGCTGCGACTGAAAGAGCTGCGTTGGCGATTGTTGATGGTATGCATTGGCCCCGCTGCCGAAAAGTAAGTTTGAGTTGGGCGCACGTTCAAAGCCGTTATCACGGCCGTAGTCAGCGCGTGTACTTGGCAAGAAGCCGTCACTCTTGACTCCGCTGCCAACCGGCAGGGCGACCACCTGACGTTGGATGCTCTCTGCGTCATGTTCCTCGAGTATGTGACCCAATTGATTCTTGTCTTCGGCGCCAAACGATACATGAATGCCGCTGTTGCTGTGATACTTCTCCGAATCGGGATGGATTATAGTGCGCAGTGTGGTTGTCTTAATGGGCGGCAACGGCGTTACGGGATACTGAACAATCTCCTCTTCCTCCTCCTCTTCCTCCTCGTTCTCATCGTTGTTGAGCGAGGCAATCGGTGTCTCCAGATGCAATTTGTTGTTCTGATCTTTTTTGTAATTAACATAAAAAACGTGCACCTTTTCCTTCTTCTTCTTCTTCTTTGTTACAATTGGCTGTGCAGGTTCCTCAGCCAGCGTCTCATTGGCGTCCTTGATGATAATCTCAATTATTGGTTCGGGCGCCTCCAAGTATTGTGGATATGAGGCATAGCTGGGCACATAACCAGGATATTGAGCTGTCAGAAATGTATACAAAATAACTATCTTTCTAGAGAAGTCTTTGGAAATTACATACCAATGGCACTCTGTCCATTATAGAAGCCGCTCTGCGGATAGTAGGAAGGACCGCTGGCCTCATAGCCCGCGCGTCTGCTCGCCACTTCGGAATAGAGATAGCCAGCATTGCCAAAATCATACAGCGTGCGTTTGCCGCGATTGTCGCCTGGCGCGCCACTCTTCAATGACTTTGCTTCGCGGCCGTTGCTCGCCGACTTTTCGCTCTTGGTCGCCACTTCCTTTTGAGCCGTGGCCGCTGCCACTGAGTCCTTTGTGCTGTCAGCCGCTGTCGCCTTTGTCGTGTCATTTTTGCTCTTGGCATCGCTTGGGGCTGGGGCAGCTGCCGTGGCCGCTGCTATGCAACAAGCCAAGCCAAACAACTGAAAAGAAGGCAGAAAGAAAGATATTCAAAAACAACTTCATTTGAAATAAGTTTGCACATCTGAAACAAAAGCTACGTTGGCTTGGCTATTAATGACTTTTCCGCCCCTTTTATGTTTCGTTAGCGCTTTTAATTATCAAAACTTATGCAAAAAAGAAAGCGTCGGCCAAGCACGCAAATTAGTCGATCGAAGCTATTCAATGACTTTCAGGAAGCAACAGACATAAAATAACAATATTTTTTTCTATTTAATTTATTTTTAATTTCATTTTATTTTCGGTTTTCTGCAACAGAAGTGAAATCAATTTAAATTGTTTCGTTCGGCGGTTGTTTGTTTTCATTAATCAAATGCAAACATATTTGACGTGTTCAATGAATCAACCTCACTAAATATGCAAAGCTAAAAATATATAAATTTAGACCAAATCGGTCGTGATTTCATTAACTTTGTTTTCCCCATGTGTTACTATTTTTGGCAAACATAAAATTATGTTTAGGTATAAAAAAAACAACCACGGTGCTTCGCTCACTCAAGGTCGTTAAAGAGGCGTAAAAAATATATTATTAAAATGCAGCAAATTAAAAAGTCTATAAAAAATTAAAAACGCACACACACACACACAAATGTCTGCCAGAGCAGCTTCGCTATGAACATGTGCTGAATCTTTTTTATATCAACGCTTCTTTGGGTCAATGTCAGTGCAATTTTATTAGCTAATCAAATGTTTTTGCTCGTCTTCGCAGCTTAGCAAAGTAAAACAAACGAAAAAATAGCTCATTCCTATTAATTATTTGCATTCGTTTTTGTGCAATTATCCGAACAAAGTGAATGGCTATTTTTGCCATCATTAATAAGCAATTTTTCCGCTTGTAAAGCAGCTAATCGACGCATTACACGCTCGTTGCGCATGCGCCGCCACTTCAGCGCATTATTAAATCGATTTAATTGATTTAATGATGCGCCGAACGCTTAACACAAATTGTACGCCAATAATTGCTATGAACAACATTTCGTTATGTCTTCAAGTTTATGCTGAAGACTTTAAAAAAAAAAAATTAAGGAAATATTAAAATAATGATTACGAATTAAAATTTGAACTGAAAAACAATAATTTTTCAAATGCAAGAGACACGCTTAAAGAATGAGTTGTCCTATGTTCAATGAGTCTTAACAAAAACAAGTAGTCAGGCATCATGCTTAGTGAGCGATCAAAGATACAATTTTCAAACGAACGTTGTCAAGTTCATTGTAATTGTAGCGACAAACGACAGCATAACCGTTTGGCAATCGATACATGGTTATTCCATTTTCTTTTAAAACATTTTAGTTTCACAAATACGAGAAACTTTCTACAACAACATCAACTAACAGTGCGACCCAAAAAACAAGAGACTTTGACAATTAAAATGCAAACTTGCAACTCGAGCCGCGGAACAAAGGCACATGTGTAAGCGTCATTTGCATACGCAATGGCAAAGCCAAGTAAAACTCGATGACACCAAAACTTAATAATAATTGGGCGCAAATATTTACACGTACATGCGTCAACATCACAAGAGCGAACAACAAACAAACAAATAAAATGTAATAATAAAATTTAAATAATAATGAAAACAAAAGTATTGTTTGGAGATTTAAAAACAAAAAAAATCTGCATAAAAGTATAAAATTTGTTTGAATTTTTCTCACACACACACACACGCACTCACACAAATAAATACGGCAATCGATGCACGCCTCTGTTGATGCGTCGAAGACACACGCAGCTTTTTGGGATTTTCTCCCTGTGTTGCATAAATTTTTGTTTTTGTTTTGAGTGAACTTGTGTTGTACGATCATTAAATTTAATTTATTTCACTTTCCAAACTTTTTGAAGACTGCAACTGAAGTACGAACAATTTCAGCTGTCAGCATTGAAAGCGTTTAATGGCATTTGATGGCAAACGCTACACGAGATTTCGGCTTCATTTGCATGAGAGCCAAACTGCTGGGAATGCGTTCATTTACGCTCATCAGCACCATGTGGGCGGCAATTGTTCAACCAAAAATGAGATTATGTAAAATTTAATTAAAGCAAAACTTTTGCTTTCTTTAGAAGTGCAAATGAAAGCAACAACAACAACAACAAAATAAAATATAAATCGATTAAGACGGCACGTTGTATACGCAATATGAACGCATTGTATTTGAATTCAATTAAGCGCCAACACATTTCCAAACTCAATTATGCATAACCATTTTTGAGCCCAGGAAGCCTTCAAGTATCAACTGTGACATTTGGACTGATTGCCATCTGCAAAGCGGAAACTCCACGAAACTTTATGCTGTTCGTGTTGACATGAAGCTTTTTATTATTTGACATAGTTTTTAACTCAACGCAACGTTGCGTGGTGCACAAATTCGAATTGCAATTATTTAGACAGACAGACTGACAGACAGACGAAAACGCTAAGCCGAAACTTGTCATTTGGAAGACGAAATGTCAGACTTCGTGTCCTCTGTCCGTCTGCAAGTCAGTGCGCAGACACTTCACGCGCCCGCAGCGCTCAACGTTGTCATTAAAAATTATGACATTGTAGAAGTTGTAATTAAGCGAAATTAAAACGGTTGCTGCCGATTTTTTCATACCTTTTTTTGGTGTTATTTATTTTTGTTTTTGTTTATTTGATATGAGTTTGTAAGCTCTGCCGCCACCCAACTCAAACTGTCGCGTCATTGAAGTGTCATCATGCAATCGTCAACGCTCATCGCCGTCGCCGTCGCCGCTGCCAACTTCATGGCATTTTTCGCACGCCCCCTTCACTTTCCGACTATTGTCTGCTTTCAAGTTGGGCTAATTAAAATTGCGCGCATCTGAAGTGTGTTAATTTTATGACATAAGTTGCGGCAATATCAACAGCTTTAATCAAGTGCTGACATTCGTTGAGATATTTTTGAAGTGTAGATGTGTTGTTAAGATTAGTGACATGATATTTTTAGGCACACACACACACACATGCACATATACGCAACTTTTACTTTCATTAATTCTTGAAATTAAAAAGAAAAACTTTTTGAAAAATACTTTCGTTTATTAATGAACAAATGGCACGCACTGTATTAAATAACAAAAGCAAAAACAACACGAACAAAGGCAAGATTATTTAACACAGTGGCACACAAATGTGTGAAGTTCAAACCGATGTCAACCAAAAATTACCAAAAATGCAAAACTTTTTAGCGAATTAACATATTTAACTGACCTACACGTAATATGAAGTAGCTTTGCGCTCATTCATTAAAGCTTAATAAACCAAAATTAAATATACAAAAAAAAAAAAAACAAAAAAAAAAGTATAAATAAAAATCCAAGCAACTCATAGCCAAAAATCACACAAACACAAAAGCAAAAGAAAAAAAAAAAAATACGCAAAACAAAAACTTCGTTTATGCATAACAACGAACAATGCGCGAAATTTTGCTTCAAGATGAAGCAAGGGTTGAAGAGCTGAAGCCGCTGAAAAGAAAGAAGACGGGCAAACAGTTCGCAAAGAAAGAAAGGTGGAGCGAAAGAAAGAAAAAATAAAACGAAGACACTGTGACAGACGGACGGACAGACAGACAGACAGACGGAGACCAGCAGCTGCTGCTAACACAATGGGAGAAAGTTAAGGAAACTCGAAGCGAGAGCGACAAAAAGCCACACACATGAAACAAATACAATGCCAAAATATGCATTTAAAAATCAATAAACAAAAATAAATATTTAAAAATGTTGTTAAAGCGCCAAAAACAAAATGGTTTCGATGCAAAAACAAAAAAATTATTCAAGCATATTGAATTGTTGAAAAATGATCTGACTGTGATTAACAGCGTTTTTGACAAACATTTATTATAATTTGTATATTTCGCGCTTATTACATATTTTTTAACTTTGCCAACTGTCAAAGCTTGAAAACAAGTTCGTTGCTTAAGTCTTTTGTTTATGAGTTACTAATTTACAGTCAATTTTCAAGAAGCCGCTAATCGAACGTGTTTTTTGCAATCTGTTAACATGTTAAACATTTTATTAAAAAAAAATTATGCAACATTCAACAAAACAAATTACAAGCTTCTGACTGCCGCAAGCAGCTTGCAACATTTGCAAAAACATTAACAGTTTATTTAACAACAGCAACACAGCTTAAGTCAATACATCTTAGCCCAACAATGGACAATTATTGACTAAATAGAAAAAGACTTTGAAATCGCAAACAATTGCTAATGAAGTAAATCTTTAGAAAGTCGCAAACGATGTCAATTCGCAGACGAGCCTCTGTTGTTGTTGGCTGCTGTTGTTAAAAATCTTGCATAGCATTTACTTATTGCATGCAACACAAATAACGCTGTAAGGCAACTGCAACAGCCACCAATCAAGTGTAATAGTCAGCAAATAGCAAATAGTCGGTGGCATCAACAAGTCGAATAACAACAACAACACCAACAAGAGCGTCAACAACATGTGGTAATCTTAGTTGCGGCAGCAAACGGACAACAGACGTGCCAAACAGGTGCCAATAAAACTTGGTGACAAGCTGCAACAACAAATACGCTCACTACAGCTACAACAGCAACAACAGCAACAACAACAACCAGTTGATGGTTAACAAGCAACACGTTTTGCGGTCACTCATTTGTGAATCTTGTTGCCGCCGTCAGTGATGCTGCTTCAGCTTTTCGCTGCAAAATTTGTGTATGCAAAAAAAAAGCAAAAGTGAAATTTTTGCTGAGATGCGTAAAATATGTATTGCATAAAATCTTGTTTCTTACATGCCTTAATAAAATTGTTGTCAACATATACATTGCAGTTTTTGTTTTTATGTTTTTTTTGTTCGATGTAACATGTTAAGAGCAACAGCAACAGCAACAACAACATGAAATTCATGCTTAAAATTCACACAATTTGTTGATTTGTTTAAAATATGGAAATTATGGCAAATTAGAGACTCCGCATTGTCGGCTCTTTTTTGTAGTACGCAACATGGGTGTGCGAGTTTTGTTTTGCTTTATTTTATTTTGTTTGCCGTTGCTTCTTTGGCAGTCACTGTTAGTCGATGCTCGTGCTGTGTCATGATATATGCACGAAAGGTGATACGAACAAGTTGACGCTAAGCAGTTTTGCTATCCATGCAAATCACAGACATGACGGCATACATTTTCTGCGAAGATTACAACAACAAATCGCATAACCGGCATACTTTCATATGTTGTTCATTCGTTCGTTCGCTTGTTCGTTTCAACACTTCGCTGGCACTTTGATTTTGTGTTGTTGTTTTTCCAACATTTTATGCTAACAATTAAAGTGCAGTTCTCATGTTATGTTGTAGAACATTACTTTGCACGAAATGGCAGTTAGAAACATTGCCACACAAGTGTCTTGGCTCATGTGAACGCTGACTGAATGTTGACATTGCCACTCATTGCTCAACACTTTGGTCTCGTCTCACTAAAGATCTCAGCACTTTTCGGTACGGTTTCTTACAACTGTTTCGTGACTTTTGTGGCACACACACCCAGTTTTTTTGTATCTTTTATTTTTTTTTTTGCGCAAATAAATGACGGCGAAACAACTTTCACACGTGTGAATCACAAATCGCCAAGACCAAAAACAAAATATATAAAATAAAATAGGAAACTCCAAAACTAAATCCATGTATCATTATTTTAAATACTCGTTCAACAAGCGATTGCCAAAAAAAAAAAAAAATATACTTTTTTCTCAATTTTCGCGCGCATTGCAATTCGCTCAAGCGTAACGTGTTCATAGAGAGAAAATAAAATAAAGCAAAACAAAATCGAGTCGAAATTAAATGACAGGAAACGCAAGATTACATTTTCAATCCTTGTTATTATAGACCCGCACACACAAACAAGCAAGTAAGTCCGACATTACATAAGCCTTGATTTTGTGGCACAAAGCGAACAGAAATAGAAGCAACTAAAGTTTAAAAGAAAGTATATGAGTGTAGATTTGATTTAACACTTCTTTCACTTTAAAGCAAAAGAAGAAAATTATGTTCCTATTTGAAATCATTAATTAAGTAAATTCATTAATTTTCATAATTAAAAAAATTAAATAAAAAAAAATACTGAAAAGAATTTCAAGCAAATATGCATTAATTTAACATTGTACGCTTTTATTTAAATGAGTTTTTCACAATAGCAACAAGAAATGCGCATAACTAAAAAGCGTAAATAAATATTTATACAAGAACTTGATAAACTTGATAATCATAAATTTCAAAGGTACAACGGAAGTGAAAAACAACACGAATAGAAAACAAACAAACATACAAACTGACAAGTCAAGACAAGAGCATTAAAGAGAAGACAAAGAGACGCGCTAAGCACCAACAAAATGATGAAAAATGAAAGTGAAACGAAATTGAGTTTGTGTTTGTGTTCAAGCTAAAGAGTCTACCTCAACAGAAGACAAGTTGGTCCAGGAGATACAAGCGAAGCAAAAACACTCAAGAAGTTGCTGACGCACACAAGTGCAAAGCAGACGTAGCAGAAGCAGAAGCAAAAGATGATGATGATGATGATGACGATGACGATGATGAAGAAGAAGTAGAGCCAAACGTGACAGCATAGCTTCAGGGCAAAACGAAATGCAAATGAGAAAAAAAACACCAAAAATACTAAAACAACAATGAAGTAAAAAAAGAAGTGGGAACTCGTGTTATTTGTTGTTGCGTATTTGGCTGTTGCTGTCAGGTCTTGTCGTCTCTTGTCGCAGGCCATCTTGCTGCTGCACATGCAGGCAGATGTGTTGCCAGCGCTGTTGTTGCTTCGAGCGGCGCTGCAATGGTCAACGAAGATGATGATGATGACATTTTTGTTGCACACGACTTGACTCGTCTTTTTTTTTTTTTGCTGAACAAAGTGGTCAAGACGAGTTTTAATCTGCGCTGCACGAACAGTGAGATAATGTGCCCACGACAAAATTGTTGTGTTTTTTTTTTTTTTTGTAAATAAATTCATATTTTTCCAATGAAAAGTAAAAGTGGTTGAGCCGCTAAAAGAATGCACTCATCGTTGGGTTTTTTTTTTGTTTTACTTATTAAAATTTATTGGAAAATAAATTGATGAAATGAAAGCAAAGTCATTAATAAATTTGCCAACCAATGTTTACTTAATGCAAATTATTTGCGCATGCAATAAACAAACAATTGGTAAATATTTTTGTGTTAATTATGTAAATGGCAATGCAATTGAAAATGCGCAACAACAATAAATACATATGTTGAAGCAAGGCGCAGCACAGCACGACGAATTATGCAAAACTGAAATGATTGAAACGATAGACTTAAGCGACAAACTCGCTTATGTGCAATACGTAATGAGTCGCATGAGCGCAAATATTTTTTCCATGCAACACGAAAACGAAACTGAATAAACAAAACAACAAACGGACAAATGAAGAAAGACAAAAACAAAAAAAAAAAGAAGTATCATTTAATGGTTATTTGATACGTTAATTATTTGAAATGTTTTTACGTGCGCACATGTGTGGTCGAAAGCACTTACGGGCAGTGACAAAATCAAAGCGAAGACTTGAGCAACAAACTCAATGATTATATTCGGAAATATGTGTCACTAAAAATGCAACACAAATTATTTATGCAAATGAATGAATCAATTCTAAAACGTCGGTTGCACAACTGTGATTTTTAATTCGCCATAAAAAAGTTGAATCATACAAAAACAATAAAAACAAACACAGCCGTCGCAAGGTCGTTGCATAAAATCAAATTCCCTGACAAAAATTAATTAAAACACTTTCATCTCAAAAGCATTTTTAGCTCATTTGCATAGTTGTGCGAACTTTACGAGTGTCATGAGCGGGCGTAATGAACCAACAAACTAAACCGGATCAAAGTCATAATAAACACGACTGACCTCAGCTAGAAATTCGAAGCTTACGTAATGCGTGCGTCGCTCACATTTAATAAATTAATGAAAGCTGAAAAAATTAATACAAAAGATTATGTGTAACAGCAACTAAAAATAAAAGCGACACATGAATTTGTAATTAATACAGACGCGTCAAAGCGGCAGCAAGCGGCAGTCGAAAATATGTCTGTATAAATAAATATTTTTATGCACTTTATTGTTAAAATGAATACACAAAAGCAAAATAATGATCATAATAAACTAGTTTTCGCCGAAACTGTGAAGATTTTAGGCCATAAATATTCATCTTCGGCCGACGTGTCAGTGTGAATGTGACACGCTCGAGCGTTCGAAGGCATTGAAACAATAACACATGAATTGAAAGAAGATAAATTAACCTGTTGCCAGAAGCAAAACGCATATAAAATACACACTCACAGACAGACAGACACAGGCACATATATAGGTATAGTTGGACGTCTGCAAAGCACTTGAGCAATTTTTAATTAAAGCTAACGATGCAGACGCGCTCGTTGGCATTAGATTGCCTATGCTGCCATTAATAAAAGCCAACGTAGAAGAAGATAAGAAAAAAATAAAATAAAAATATGTTAAGCCGTCACCGATGTAACAGTTAAAAATATTAAAAGACGACATTCCCAAAAAGTTAAAGTTGCACAAAAACAAAAGTGACTCGTCGTTGTTATTTTTATTATTTATTGAATTTTTTGTTTTGTACGTTCACCAGCAATAACAACAATAACAACTACAATTGCATTTTACCTGATCGTACTTTGTTGATAAATGCGCGTAAATGCAACAAGAAACAAATACAAGTTGGTCATGCCGCACGGATCTGTCGCGCCGCAACGAACGCTGAAGATGCGTCAACTTCAAGCGCAGCGCATTAAACTGCTTAGAGCAGCAGGCGCATCTTTCAATTTCGATTTCGAAATAATTATTTCTTTCAACAATTTACTTCTTCATTTTATCCATACATATATATATTTTTTTCACCCTCTCTTTTTTGGTTTTTGTCTTCCGTAGTTGTTGCAGAAGTGAAAGGCATTCATTCCTGAGCGGCATTTTCAAGCTTTTAAGCGTTTGCAATTTAAGTTGATTTATTTGCTTTGGTCATGTGTTTAAAACATAAGAGCTTAACACAAGAGAAGTTAATCGAGTGTGCCGACATACATAAGTTCGATTTATTTGTGTTTATCCTCTGTAAATGTTAGCCTTCGCACGCAATACATTTTCAGAGCTAATCTTACATAAATTAGTTGTAAAATTTTGGAGGCAACAATACATTTAAAATATGATTATCGATGACAATTTAAAGTGCTTAATTTATTTAATCTCGCGTGGCTTTCAAATCAAATCAAATCAAGCACATGTTTGATGGACAGCTAAACCTTAAGCCAGCGAATATTTCGACTAATCAACTTTCTATTAACCAAAAGCGCACAATTCACTGAACATTTCACAGAAATTGACAGTTTGCATGTGCTTCGCATATTAAAAACCAACAAAACTAAAATCAAATAAGAAAAAATGCAAACAATCAAATTTGAAAACCAACCCAATTCAAAATAGGCAGACAGACAAGTGTGCCCTAAAGCAAGAAGAAACATCAACAACAAACCAATAACGAAGAAGCAAAAGAAGATAGAAGTGCCGGCAAAAACAGACCTCATTGCCTACTAAAAGCGAAAGAGAAGCCGAACGAAGACGCACCTGCGAAAGTCATGGCATAAAAAAAGTGAAATGAAATTCAATACGCGCCAAATTTTCACACGAACGATTCAAAACCATATGAGTGTACTTGGCGTGTACCTTAACGGACGTATAAAAATTTCATCCGGCAAGATTTTATAACATTGAACATACTTATGTATATCTGACTAATCTAAATGTTAGATGAGGACTTAAAAGCATTTAATTCATAAATATTTAATTAAATCAGTGTCAAATAAATAATATAATCAAATATAATTATAACCAAATGAATTTTTTCTATACTAATTCAAGGCTCCCATGAACGTTTGTGTTCAGTTATTTTTTTTTTTTCATATTTTTATTATAAAAAAATAGTTTTCCGTTTTGGGGACACTCAAAGTTTGAACATATTTGACCTTATTTAAGGGGGGGTAAGGTATTAAATTTTTTTTTTTGGATTTTTCCAAAATCTGTGCGATGACAGTAGAATGTTTCGAGAATATCGTGTAAAAATTTCAGCTTGATCCGATAAAAACTGACGAAGATAGAGCGTTTTCAGTTTCAGTCTTCCTATGCGGCTTGTAGCGCAGAGCAAAAGTTTAATTTGATTTTCCCACAACTTGCTTTTGCAAAGTCGGTGACCACTCTCACTCGAAAACTAACAAACCGATTCTTTTGAAATTTTACAGACATTTTTTAGACATAATTAGCCGTGTCCTGACGTCGAGGTTTTTTTTTTTTTTTAGTTTTAAGTATTTTTTTCAGCAGCTTGAAGGTTGATTTTTTTTGTCAAAAATCGATATTTTGACTTCAAGATGCTAAAAAAAAATTTAAAAAATTTTTTTTTTAAAAAACCTCGACGTCAGGACACTGCAAATTTCATCAGCTAAAATCATTTATTTTGTCTTGAGTTTGCGATGATTCAGTAGTTTGTAATCGTGGTCACCGCAAGACACCTTTTTTCAATGGCATCAATTTAAAACTGCTGCCATCGTCTCAAACTTTTTTTAATTTTAATGAAATTTTCAGGAAATATGCTTAAGATATTACTTATTAACTTCCCATTCAAATAACTGAACAAATGTTTATCGTTTTTCTTAATAAAAATCAGAAAAATGTGCTTTTTTTTCAACGAATTAACCTTACCCCCCCCCTTAAGTTTTTTGGTTCACTTAAGGCTCACATACAAACGTTACACAAACAACAACAAAAACGCTAGCGAAAATATGCGCTTTTCAAAACGTATCTGTTCAAACGAACAAAACAACAAATAATCATTTAAAATACAATTGCCAAACAAATGTTCAAAAAGGTTACCCAAACTCACATTATTGATTTTTGGTTTTAGTCTACATTTTTCTGCTTCTTCTTTATTCGCTTTATATTCAGCGACAACAAAAGTTTTATTTTGGCATTTGTCGCATCATTTTATTCATCGAACATTATTGCGTTCGATTTCAATGCGATTGATTTTCTTTATTTATTTATTGAGTATTATTTTTATACTTTTCACTTATGTGAAATAGTATATTAACTTTGTCACGGAGTTTGTAACAGATCGAAATATTAATTTCCGACTATATAAAGTATATATATTCTTGATCAGGACGACAAGACGAGTTGATTTAGCCATGTCCGTCTGTCCGTCTGTCCGTCTGTCTGTCTGTCTGTCTGTCTGTCTGTCTGTATGTATGCAAACTAGTCCCTCAGTTTTGAAGCTATCGAGCTGAAACTTTGCACAGAGTCTTAGAATTTATTACGATGAATCATTCGTCGGAACCAGCATGATCGGATTATTGGAACAGGTAGCTCCCATACGAAAAGAAGAAGAAAAGTGAACAAAACTTGAATCGTTGTATGGAAAACTTTTTTGTTTTGTACAATAGAGTGCTGAAATTTTAAACATAGTTGTTTTACATGGTCCGACTATATGCCTGAAAGTTTCATTGAGATTGGACATCTGGAACTGGTAGCTCCCATACAAAATGAAGAAGAGGAAGAGAAGGAATATTCACGTCGTTGTATGGAAAACTTTTTTGTTTCTTAACCAATTGACTTGAAATTTTAAAGTTATGTTCTTAGGGAGGAATGAAAACTATTTTGACCAAAAGTGGGCGTAGCCAGGCGTAGCCACGCCCACTTATAGCGAAAATTGACCCGTTGTATGGAAAACTTTTTTGTTTCTTCACCAATTGACTTGAAACTTTGCAGTTATGCTCTTAGGGAGGAATGAAAACTATTTTGACCAAAAGTGGGCGTAGCCAGGCGTAGCCACGCCCACTTATAGCGAAAATTGACCCGTTGTATGGAAAACTTTTTTGTTTCTTCACCAATTGACTTGAAACTTTGCAGTTATGCTCTTAGGGAGGAATGAAAACTATTTTGATCAAAAGTGGGCGTGGCCACGCCCACTTATAGCTTAACTTGACCCTTTGTATGGAAAACTTTTTTGTTTTTCAACCAATTGACTTGAAACTTTACAGTTATGTTCTTAGGGAGGAATGAAAACTATTTTAACCAAAAGTGGGCGTAGCCACGCCTACTTATAGCGAAAATTGACCCGTTGTATGGAAAACTTTTTTGTTTTTTAACCAATTGACTTGAAACTTTGCAGTTATGCTCTTAGGGAGGAATGAAAACTATTTTGACCAAAAGTGGGCGTAGCCAGGCGTAGCCACGCCCACTTATAGCGAAAATTGACCCGTTGTATGGAAAACTTTTTTGTTTCTTAACCAATTGACTTGAAACTTTGCAGTTATGTTCTTAGGGAGGAATGAAAACTATTTTGACGAAAAGTGGGCGTAGCCACGCCCTTTTATAGCGAAAATTGACCCGTTGTATGGAAAACTTTTTTGTTTTTTAACCAATTGACTTAAAACTTTACAGTTATGTTCCTAGAGAGGAATGAAAACTATTTTGACCAAAAATGGGCGTAGTCACGCCTACTTATAGCAAAAATTGACCCGTTGTATGGAAAACTTTTTTGTTTTTTAACCAATTGACTTGAAACTTTGCAGTTATGCTCTTAGGGAGGAATGAAAACTATTTTGATCAAAAGTGGGCATGGCCACGCCCACTTATAGCTTAACTTGACCCTTTGTATGGAAAACTTTTTGGTTTTTTAATCAATTGACTTGAAACTTTACAGTTATGTTCCTAGAGAGGAATGAAAACTATTTTGACCAAAAGTGGGCGTAGTCACGCCTACTTATAGCAAAAATTGACCCGTTGTATGGAAAACTTTTTTGTTTTTTAACCAATTGACTTGAAACTTTACAGTTATGTTCTTAGGGAGGAATGAAAACTATTTTGACCAAATTTGGGCATGGCTACGCCCACTTATCGCAAAACTTGACCCGTTGTATGGAAAAATTTTTTGTTTTTTAACGAATTGACTTGAAACATTACAGTTATGTTGTTAGGGAGGCATGAAAACTATTCATTTAGTTTTTTTTATAGTGACACAAAGTGAAAAGTATTATAGCTTCAGCCTTGCTGAAGATAGCGTCCTTACTGGTTTTTTTTTTTTTTGTTGGGGTTTTGTACCATCACTGTGAGTCAATTAGAAATCACTTTTGGCCTTCAACTTTTCAACATCATTCAGTCGATTTTTGTTGTTGATGTTGCTGTCGTTTTTTTGCCTGCGTTGCAACTTTGAAAGTCAAGTCAGCATACAATTTTGGCATCGAAATGAGGGCAACTGCTTCAAGTGGTTGTCATTGGCGATGACGTTGTCGAAGATGAAAATGAAGATGAAGTCGTTGATGACTTTACGACTGATGATATGCCGTGTGCGATTATAGGCACAGTTGTTGTTGTTATAGCGTTGCATTCTGCGCCTTACTTTAGCTAAATGATGACAAACTGTCATAAGAGAATAGACTAAAGCAAAAAAAAACTTACCAATAAGTTGCTTTCATTTGTTATTTTGAAAAATTCTACGTGTTTCGGTAATTTAATAATTATAAAAGATCAAATATGACAAACACCAAAATGCTTAGACAACTTCATTCAAAGTTATAAGCAATTATCAAAAAAATGCTTTAAGAGTTGCTCTCAAGACAGTGTAAAGTTTGCTGTTCGCCAACATACAAAAAAAAAAAAGCGGAAAGTGCAACAACTAACATGTTTTTGTTTGTGTCTTTACATGCACCGAACGCCAACGCCAACGGCAAGCAACCAAACAAACCGGCTGACATACAACCGGAAAACATTTTACACTTGAGGTGTCACTAGCTTGTACATAACTTCAACTTAAGGCAGTCTGCGCCAATTGCATATGTACTCCAGCGCTTTTGTTTGATGCATTGTTTTTGCTTTGTTTCTTATTGTTGTTGTTGTTGTTATTTGTTAGTTTTTTATTGGAGTGTAACACAAATATAATGGCATAATTTATCAAAGTTAGTTTGTATGCTTTACTTGAGCTATGCCAAGTGCACACAGAGTTCGCACACATAATTAAGCATGTGTATATTTGTATCGTTTGTCTTGTCCAGGTCAGTGAGTGTATCCGTCTTTATGTCTAACTGACCGTTGGCAATTGCTCATCGGCACATCAGCTGTAATTTGCTGAAAATTACCAATGACCAACATGACCAACACTTGTTGACTCAATGACTTCCTAGGTCACAAGTGTTAAGTCGTGTTATACATTCGTCAAGTGCTTTATATAATTTCAATTAAAAATTAATTTTTTGTTATTTACCACACTTTTTAAAAGAAAGTTTCTTAATAATTTATGCCGTTTTGTTTTGTCATTGAATTGTCAAAAGGGTTGAAACTTAATGACATTTTCTTATTTTAAGACTTCGGAGTTTACTGAAACCATTTTTCTTTTCGCTCTCACTCTCGAAACAGTGTGATGCAAAACTATTCGCACAAATTAATAATATTAGAAGCGATAACTTAAACATAAAATACAACATTCGATTTGGTATTTGAACTATTGGAAGATCAATTCAGAGATACAAATTAGTGCGTCGAACAAGAAACTTTTAGATTGAAAAAGTTTGGATACTTGAAGGGAAAATAAATAATTAATCATAAGTTAAACAAAATTTGCACAAAATAAAAATATATTTCAATTATACTATGATATGTACTCACCAATAGGTATGTTATCCTCATGTTTAGCACAAAAGGATATGGACGCAATTAGAATAATCCAATTGTCAATCAAACTGTCGTTCAAAACAAGATTAATAATAATTAATTAATGTGTCAATTTGAATAATTTTGTGAAAAATTGTGGAAAATTTTTATTTTTTCTTTTAAAATGCAAAATTACACCACAGTGAAGAAAAGTTTAAAAAAAAGATGTTTCCAAACGTGGGCAGAGTTAAATGTCGTTGATATTTATATATATATACATGTACATATGTAGTTAGAAATTTTTTGAAGAGTTTCACTTTCGGGCACACGATCACTCACTTCGACTATATCCTTTAACAATAACAATACACAAGTGGCACACAATAAAACAACTCTATTCGACACGAATTGCAATTTGGCTTAAGCTCAAAGATAGTTTAGCAAATGAGCGAATTAAATGTACGAACGATGCGCCGCAGTTAAATTAGCGACCGAACGGCGTCGAGGTTGTTGTACAACTGAATTCATAAAAGTCAAAATTTTAGCCATTCAAGTCTGGTCTGCAAACGAAAGCCAAGAAATGCGGTGAAGACAAGCGACCGAACGAGCGAATGAGTGAGCGAGCGAGTCACTAAGTGAGTGTTGTGAGCGACCACAAACCAAACTAGCTATAACAGCCGCTCCAACAACAACAGCAACAAAAAAAGTAGTGGCCACAAGTATAAAGGTGCAAGAGAAGCAATCATTATGAAGTTGTGGAGGCAGCCAAGTCAATCGAGTCAATGACGACGACGTCAGCAAAATTCCAAAACAAAAAAGAGCAGAAGAAGACACATGTTTATTGGCCAAAATGCGACTGCGCATACGCTAACGTGCACTGCGGAGTCAAATGCAGAGACAGAAAAGCCTATTCAAGTTGAGTTTGAGGTAAAAATGTACTTTTTTCTATTAATGATGTTGGTCAGCATTCAATAATATCAGAGAATATAAACAATTTGTCATGGCTTTGCTAACTTTATTCCAAAAAAAAATAAGAAAGACAAAAATCATTTCAATTTAAAACAATCTGATTAGAAAGGTTCGGGAAACAGTAGGAAAACTATAACGATTACAAGCCAATATAAAAAATAAAAATTAAGTCGTTGTCGAAAAGTGAGAGAAAAACAGTTAATAATATTTTTACTTCAAATGAACTTGTTAACCCGAGAGTAATGAAACTCTGAGAGCCAAACAAGCCGACAGACAGATTGTTGCCACTGGCATATTTAAATAGCATTAAAAATACATAGCAGGAAGACAACAGAAATAGAGAAAACGAAACTGCCA
This sequence comes from Phortica okadai, assembly GCA_034638295.1. Taxonomy (NCBI): domain Eukaryota; kingdom Metazoa; phylum Arthropoda; class Insecta; order Diptera; family Drosophilidae; genus Phortica; species Phortica okadai. The sequence goes on along the minus strand of CM067851.1, from coordinate 12,253,963 downwards.
TCAGCAGAAGCTAAAATATCTGTTAGACACATTCGCATTAGACAAAAAAAAATTGTTTCTGTCTTTAACAATACTCAGATAACCAAAAAAAAAAAAAACAAATAAAAACGAGATACATTTGACAAGATAAAAAAACGTCAATAAAATAGCTCACAGAAGTTGTAAATGTGCTTACACGAACAAAGACAATGAAGTAATTACCAAAGTTCAGTGGAGAAAGGTATGCGCCTTTATGTAAATGAGCATGAGTGAAATAAGGCTAATAAAAGATGGTAGAGAACCTATAAAAAATGTGGAATTAATTTGATGTGCTAAAAAATTAACACACAAACAATCAAAATGAAAATGTGCAAATGTAAAATTTACTCTAAGTTGAAATGAGATAATTAAGGTGTATGAATCAACTTTTTTTTAAACAAGTGTTGTTCATTATGTTAAAAATTGATAACTGTCTCATTGCATGACGAAGTATTCATTATTGAAAATACAGAAAATTGTTTTCAAGAAACTATTTAATAAAAGAAATTATAAAGGCATAGTTCTAATAATACTGAAAAAAAATTATGCTACACTTACATACACATTTAAATCTAAGCTGCGAAATCCAAATGGAGAACCACTTCCGGCACTCGATGAACTTACACAAAAAATAACAAAACTTAAAGATTCATGAAAAACCTGAATTTAACGATGATCAACGACAACAATTTGAGGCACACACTCTCTCACATACAATCACCGATACTAAGCAAATTTTTCCGGCAATTTCACCCAAAAATACAATAACAGAACTGCCAAATAAAAGTAAAGTAAAAAATGAATGACTCAAGCTCAACGACAAGCCAAAAAAGGAAATGAGATGGTTTAAGTAAATGAAGTAGTGTAGTGCGACTTAGGGCATGAAACGGGTGCTGAGTGCTTGTTAGTTAAAAGTAAAGACTTTTTCAAATCCATTACAATATTTAACGCCATTGCAAGTGGCAAAAAAAAAAAATTACAAAAATGAGTTTCTTCAATCAAGTAGATAAAATTGATGGTTTGATGGTATTGACATGCCATAATTGCACTTATAGTAAGCATAGTGAATCTGAAATGTAACGCGTTCGAATTTTTCGTATTGAACGCAATCGCAAACGCATCGAACGACAATGAACTTCTCGAACGGGTTGCCGGTGACGTTTTAGCGAAAGTTGTTGTTACTGTGCACATAACATTATGACGACAAAAATCGAAATCGAAAACAAAACCGAAATCGAAACCGGTCGCCGGTGCTTGTTGGCCAGCTTCAAGTGTTCCACGCATGCCACAAATTAAGGCGCTATCGACAAATCGACATGACAAGAGCTAAATAACGTTTTGCGCCGCTTTAATTGTTTCACCTGTCAACTAACGCAAATTGAACAACTTTTTGCCTTTAATGTTTAGTTAGGCCATTCAGACTTTACTTAGCTTCACTTGTTCGTTCGGCTTTTCTTTTCAAATACAAACTTTGCATTACTCAACGCTGCTCTACTTCAACTAAGTTCAAATGAGCCGCAAGCGAATCTTGTTCAATGCTTTGTAGCAATTTGTCACATTTAATGTGATTTCCCATAAAGAGCTCAAATCGCCGTGTCAAATGCGCGGTAACCTTTTGTGTTTATTGGCACACTTTGCCGATCAACAGTTAGCCATCATCGTAAGTTTTCAAAAAATTTAAGTGATTTATTTTCTTTTTTAACAAATTATATGCTTTGCATATTTAAATGTGAATAATTAAATAACTTGTTTCCGCCTAAATAAAAGATTATTTATATAAGTTTAGGAATGCAAAATGTAAACCATGAAATATTTTAATGATTATATTAACATATTTTATTGCTTATTGAAACTCCTTAAAACTTTTCAAATTAAATGAAAATTGATTTCAAAATAAAACTGTTACAAAAAAATTCTTAAACAATAAGTTCAATTGAGTTTCGAAGTATCATGGTATTTGCGATTATAATTTTTTAATAAGAATAAAATGTATTTAATAAATAATTAGTATTTTTCAACATTAATAATCATTTACAATTGTACAGTGCTGGACAAATTCGACGAAAAGATATTTATTTTTGATTATTCTTCGGGTCGACAAGTAACAGTTTTGGCTTCAGTTTGTTTGGGAACAAATCCAATTCTTGATGCAATATGCGACGTAAAGTTTAAAGATTGTTTGCCCAAATCGTCGTGTTTGAGTTGTTTGGGACCTCTGAACGCTGGTCCCTAGAGGTGCGATATTATCATCGCATTGCCTTGGTTGCTTTTTATTTGGGCGCTTGGGATTAGTAAGTGGTTTATCAGTTGTCACAAAAGTCACAAAAATTACCGTTTTCACTTTATTTATTTTTCTCCATGCAAGTTGACTTTTTACAATTGACTTCTTTCGTTGTATGTAAATTTCCACAATCTGGGAGCGTTCGCATAGCGTGTACTGCTCTATAGCAAAAATCTCATTAGACTTATACTTCAAACGTCATTACTCGATCTGACACCACTGTCAAAAGTTAAAGTTTGCCAGATCATTTCGTCGATTTTTTTTTTTAAATTAATTTTAAAAATTGTGTTGATAAAACTTGTGTGGCAAACGTCGTTGACGCCAAAAATTTAGTAAAAGTTCACCAAAAAATGCGATAGTGCCCAAAATCACTCCAAGTAGCCACAAGAGCCACACCCAATAAAGATCATCTATGGCAAATACTTCGAACGGTTCTGAGTTGTTTAGATCGGCCAAAGTGACTTTTCCCAAATTGACCATCTCATAAAAGGTTTGCCGTTGCCAATGCTGTAATAAACCGACCTCATGCACTCTATGGATAAGACGATCCATTGATGGCCTGAAAGCGGAATTCACCTTAAATGGTAACGAAAGTTGCAGGAACTCTGCTATGTCCAACGACTTGGCCCGACGAAACAATTTATTTGTAAAAAAATACTGTTGTTCTTCGATTATAAGCCAGAGTAAACTTGATATAGTGTAAGCATATGACACATTCAGAGATCTACGACGTTCTTTGTAGTCATTGGAATCCATAAATTCTACCACAGCATTTATCTTCGTAAAATAATTATGTTCACGAAAAAATAAAATTCCAAATATTTCATTTCTATTAAAAAGCATTGTCACATGTGCACGCTTCATGTCTTCGAAATTATTGATTTCTGACTCGTTGGGCCGACTGGTAAGCAATGCTTTTAAATGTGATGAATAGAGCGTATTTAAAACCAGACCAAGCAAAAGTATTGCCAAATAAACAAATTTTAAAGAGACTGTGGGTGAGCTTCTAACCTTAAATGATTGTCCGATTATCCCTGGCAAGATTTTGTCGTTTACGAAAAGATTCAATAACGGTTGATGGCGTGTTATGTGTAGTCGTGACCAAAACACACGCTCGATACTAAAAATTACTAATGAGAACACCTGGTACAGAAACGTAATAATGCAGATCAGGCGAAAGCCAATGATCATGATGTAGACATTAGATACAGGAATATGACGAGCAACTGGTACAATTATAAGCCACGATGCGATGTAAAGCGGATATGAGTACTCGACTTCTTCGGTTTGCCACAAGTAATTTGAAAGACTGATGGGCATATCCAATGAGGAGTTTATCGTCATGTGTAATAAATTTATAAAATGGACACCTTTGTCAGGTACAACTTGATTAAAGTACTGGAGCGTAATGTTGTAGTAGTCGGCATACAGAAGACATAATCGGCCAACAGCTCCGCTTAAACGCATCTCACCAGTCTTAGCATCCACAAATACCAAAGAATTTGGCTCCATTTGATCAGGCAACGTAATGAGAACTTTGCCCTCGAAATTCCGTGTGAAATCTATAAAGAAGACACCATCATGTAGAGCTGTCACAAAATGCGCAAACGGAAATGGCTGCAATCGATAATAACTCGTTGAAAGTCGCTTAGTAAGTAACAAAACTTTTGTAAAGTCAGCTTCCATGCAATAACGTGCAATCATCTCGAAATTTTCGTCGTTTTCATTCTTCAGTAGAAAAATTACCCTTTGCGTTCTTAAATGCATCATGTCGTTAGCAAAAGTGGTTTTCATATCATTTTCCAACTGTTCCGCCACGCAAACAATGCTTAATATTGTATCTCTAAACGTTTCTCTTAGAAAATAACTTTCCTCTGTAGTCAATCGTAGCATCGGAATATTTTCGAATTGCAAACTTTCTGTTTCCCACAAACAAGTCTCATTCCGTTGATACAACAGCAAAATAGTATCAAAGGGTGCCTCTCGTTGAACACCGTCAAGAAATTCATGAAAAAATTGCACATTTAAATTATTCGAGGCACAAACCAAAACTTCCAAAATTGTTAATATTAATAATGGCAAATTGAAAGATTTCATTTCGACTCAACAACTTATTCAATGAAAACAAATGTCACTAATAAGTATATAAAGAATTGTTCATGCTTTTATACAATTTTTACAAAAAGAACAAAAAATTAGCTTTAATTAAATTTTATTTGTATCATAAAAACTTTATTATTGTACTTCATAAAACTAAGTGCATTGACAAATTGTAAATGTGCTACAACTTCTGCAAATCATAGATAAACAGTAAAGATAGACCAGAATACAAAAAAGCTAATTTTTACTTTAGCCAATTCACTGCAACCTCGGATATAAAAACCAATACACTTAAACTTAAGCCTAACAGTAAAAATATCCAAACTCTAGACATATCTGCCACCGTCAGAACATTAGATTGAGTGCTATTTGGGCCCTCCAATGATATCCTACCCAAGGCTAATAATTTCAGTATTGTTCTACGTTTCCAATATTCAATAAGTCCCGCACCACTGACCTTATGTATAAGATGATTCAATGGTTCCGTGTATATGGAATTTGCTTGCAATGGTATTGCCATTAGAACATGATTGTCAACAACTAAGCCGCTTTCAAAGCAAATCCACTTGATGCCAAATCTTTCTTGAACTATTTTAAAAATATCCCACCGTGAAGTAGAAAGACTTAGAGCATAATTCGGGTTAATTTTCCCATATAAAACATTCATAGTTCTTGTGTCCAAGAATTTTATTTCATCTTGTAAGATATCAATAGGATGTGGTCGACTAAGATGGTCAAAATAAATTCGCTCGCTCTGATCAAAGTATACTTCCAGTCTGGACTGACTAAGATCAACAAAGTTCTGAATGGCTTTGCCCATGGGATGACTTGTCAGCAGTGTTTTTAAATGCGCTGCGTACAAAGAATTGAGCATAAGACCTAAATAGGAAATCACTAAAAACATTAGTTTTGCAGTGAAAAGATTAGGCTGCACAAGCTTTGATGCCTGTCCAATTATACTGGCAAGAATACGCTCATTAAAAATCAGATAGTTAACCCTATTTGTGAAATGAAAGTAGGAAGAAACTTGACAGCAAATTATATAAAGCGCCGAATAAATTGCATAAATAGCGAGCAATACATAAATTAAGTCGATTTCAAATATCACTTTAAAGACATTGGCAGTGTCAATTTGATGGGCACAAGGTGTCGTAACGAACCATTTCAATATATCGTACGGATAAGCATATGTGCCATTTTCACTAGGCGTCATGAAAATGCTCAAGCTCATTGCTAAATCCAATTCATTGTTAAACGTAATATTACGTAGATATACAAAACTGAAAGTATCGCCCACTTTCAATGGGCGCTGATATTCGATTTGTAAATTATAAAGTTTTGCAAATGTCTGTATAAGGTGTCCCACGTAGCCGCTAATCTGTTGTACGCCAGTTTTAGAATCTTCGTATACTAATGTCCGTGGTAAGAATTGATCAGGGAGAGTTATAATTTTTTTTCCACCAAAGTTTAACATTTTATGAGAATGAAAAAAATCGTTATTTATATTTATTTCAGTTATTTGCGCAACTGGATAGGGATTAAATCGATGTAAATCGAAATATTCTCTTTTATTTGGCACCAGTATGAGAATGTTTGTTATTTGATTTCGTCTAGCAAAGTCTTCGATGTCATGTAAGGCCTTTTTTCTTTGCTTTGATCTTAGGATTAAAACAATACGTGATTGTCGCATGTTCTGCAAATTGTGCGCCAAAGCCGTCATTAATGACATGTCATATTCATTTCCTTGACAGATTAGTGTAAGAAATTGTGCATCATACATTGAATGCAAATTTATTTGTTTTCTTTGGTCTAAACGCATTGTTGGGATTTCGATTTTCAAATTCCGTAGTAAGCAACATTCATCCACACGATTCTTTAATACAAACAGCATTTTTAAATCGTTTTCAAATCTTAACGGATACAAACCTTTTCTGATCGCATAATGAGCAACGTATTAAACGGTTCTTCCCGATGAATTTTCAGCACAAGGATTTGCAAATTTTCGTCCAATTTATTTGTCTGATTTTCAAGTAAAACAACACTTCTGGATTTAAATATACAGTTTAAAACTAGAAGCAAAACCGCCAAACGCAACATCTTGAGTACAAATGACATTAGGAATAGTCGCACTGAGATATAAATATTATCAGGTTCACTCAATATCAATCAGCAGTGATCGATTATATAAGAAGATAAGATTGCATAACACTTTATTCAAAATAAATCTACGAAAAATATTGAATAAATTTCTTTCCATGTTGACAACCTACAATTTCCTCTCATTGCAACTACATTTTATCCTGGTTTTTACTTAACTGTAAATTACACAATGTGATAAATGACTTTTGTCAACATTAAAGCATTTGCGATTGAATTTGGTTAGACTTGATAAATAAACTGAACAGAAAACAAAAGTGTATGAGAGAATGAAAATTCCTTGTCGTGTTACACGAGGTGTCATTAATTCTGAAGTATTTATGGTGCTAATGGTCAATCAAATCGATTTACACACATGGTAAAAGATTCGATGTTCTTTGAGAAATTAACTACTGATAAATACAATATAAATTTAAATTTATTTCATTTTTTCAAATTATCCTTCTCAAATACGTAATCTAGTCATGCCCAATCTAAATGAGACTGATTTGAGACAAAGCTCTCAGAACATTATATAATATGCTCAAAGTAGAATTAAGAAACTCAACATTGCTTGCTAGCAGCAAGATTCAGTCTTAAGCGAACCTCGAAGGATTAAGTTAAAAGTAACAGTGTGCGGACATTCATAACGACTACACTAATAATTACAAAGTTAAATTGACAATTTATTTTCTTTACCGACTTAAATAAAAGAGTGTAGTAATTTCCACACTTTCACCACACTGAAAAAATATCCTTTAACTCCAAAACCTGTGCAGTTCATCAATTAAATAAGGATTTAATAATTGTAAATAGTTATACCCTTAGAAATTGATTGAGCCATGACCGTCCGTCTGTCCGTCCGTCCGTCCTCACCAACGGTTCTCGGAAACTATAACAGCTAGAGACTTGAAATTTGGAGGGTAGACTCGTGATGCTCGGCAGCAGATCAAGTTTATTTTTTTTTGCCACGCCCACTCCTTCCCGCCCATCCAGCCCCACCCACTTTTTTAAATCGCTATAACTCAAACATCCAAAGGGATAGAAAAGTGAAAGTCGGTATGTAGACTCAGTATGTATAGCCCTACAAAACTGCATACCACAAAATCCCCCCCTCATTTTCATTTCCCCTCCCCCAGTTATTTTCTATAAATTGCTATATCTCCAAAATCAACAAAGTTACGACCCTGAAAATTTGTATACAAGCTCAGTGATAATACATCTTAAAAACTGCCTACCACAATTTTCCCCCCTCTTTGATGGCTACCCCTCAGAAGCCGACAAACTTAAATTTTTCGTAAAATCCACATTTTTTGACCGATTTTCTTAATATTTTGAACACTATTTGAATAGGCGACGTCAGATCAATATGTTTTTGTAGATTGAGGGTGTGGCACCGCCTACCATGTGTGCAGGGTATTATATTGTCGAGTATACTCGACTATACCGCCCTTACTGGTTTTTTCATTGAAAATAACATGCAATCAAGTTGTCATAAACACAAACAATCATTATACCCATTTTCCAACATCAATTCAACGCAAGCAAAGGCAAAATAATACAAATTTTTCCATAATTATATCCTTAAAAAGTTAAACCCCACTCGCATGTAGACTCACACACACTCACTGGCTCATAAATATCATTCAAACAGCCTTAATAATCATCAGTAAGAACGCTATCCAAGACCTTGTAAAAGATTGAATACTCTTCACCCCCTTCTTCAAGTAAAACGACCATTTTTATACTCTTGATCAGGAGGACAAGACGAGTTGATATAGCCATGTCCAAAAATCAATAATTGGCATATCTTCAACAACAATAACATTAATTTAAAGAAGTGCATTGCTTAACGAAAAGAACACTTTTTTGTACCTTCTGCATTGTTTATAATTTCTAGATTATTACTAGATAGCGATTATGCTACTCTGCTTTGTTTTGTTTTACATATACATACATACATATATTTTTACTGAGCTTGTATAGAGAATTTTTGGTTCATACCTTTAAAATATGTTTTGTTTTACGACCTATACAAATAATTCAATAATGATTAGCAGGCTCCAGGTCAATTTTAATACACCAAATTTGTAATTAAAAATTTTTGGCAGTTTTAACAACAAACAATATTGCAAGAACTAGCTCAAAAGCTAGCAGCAGGCAGATCGTACATCTGTTTCGGGAGTTGCCAAACTCCGTTAAGCGATCTTTGCTTAGCGACGAATGGATTATCAGCACTTCCCATACGTTTTTCTTTCATACCTTTAAGCAAAGACGGAGCAATTTATAGAAAACAACTGGGAGAGGGGAAATGATGGAGAAGGCGAAAATTGTGGCATGTAGTTTTGTAGGGCTACACATACTGAGTCTACAGACCGCCTTTCATGTTTCTATCTTTTTGGATGTTCGAGTTATGGCGTTTTAAAAAAGTGGGCAGTGTCACAAAACCGTTCAAACTTAGTCTGCTGCCGACCAAGTGTCTTATAGTTTCCGAGAACCATTGGTGAAGACATGCGGACGGACATAGGGGCCAACACGGCTTGTCCGGCCTGACCAAGAATACATATACTGTAGGGGTCCCCCTCCCCACCTTCTGATACACTGTGTGTACAGGGTATAAAAAAACAAACAAGTTATTTACATGGACAAAAAAATCACTTTAAAACAAACTGAACACGCAAAACTCATGTAATGTCACAAAAGTTTCATTCATATATTTTTCCAATTTATACTTTCAGGTACAGTTTCAATATGACTTCGTGGCATTTAAGTTGTGCCATTTTACTTTGCTCATTTAACATCACATATCAAAATTACATTCACCAAATCAATCAACAATTTCAAATGACTTTGGGAAATGAAGAGCCTGTGAAACTTCTGAATTTGATTGCCAAAATAAGGGCAGAAAAATCTTTTGACACATTACTTATTCATGGAAATTTGAATGTTTGCCCATTTACAAACGCTTTGAAATATTTTACTCACTTACCATTCATTATTATTACTGGAAATTAATACAATTGGCATCCAAGTTTCTGCAACAACATTTTGTTCTTAAGCTGTTATGAAACAAAAACAAGCGATGAATTTCCAAAAAACATATAAAACCTCCAAAATATACAACATTTGATTTATACGTCTAAAAGTGAAACCATTGACATATGCCCCGATTATTTTGGGAATTGTTCAATGTGGCGGTTCTGACGCCAAAATTTTATGAAAGTGATCACCATTGACAATGCTTTATTACGACAAGCAGAATGGACAACTGAAAATGGAAGGTTACACCGGTCGCTTAGTGAGCACTTTTGCAGAGGCGCACAATGCAGCACTTATTCATAATAGAAAACCAAACATCGGCGTCGTTACATTCTATGAGGAATTGGAAAATGCTACACGCAACAATACACTGGATATTGCCACAGCACTCGGATCAACAATGCAGTCGTTAAATTTGTCAGACATCAGTTATCCGTATATTCTTACCGACTTTTGTTTCATGTTGCCTGTACCATCATTTTTACCGTACAATGGAATTTACTTGCTCATCATCGATAAATACATACTCGCCAGTATTCTCTATAATGCTAATCTACAGCCAACACTTATCGTGGCGCAAAATTACGGCTTTCAATGTATTGCTCAACGATAACGTTATACGCGGCTTGCTTTTTTATCACTTATACGAGCATATTGACAACAACCATGTACGTAGCCTTTTTGCAAGCGTTGTTTACACAGCCACCACTGGAGCCAGAAATACGAAGCACTGAAGATTTATTCCGCTCGCCGATTAGTTTGGCCTGTTTCCAACCCTAACTTTATCTTCTACTCACCAATGGGCATATCTCATTACATGAATTCAAAAATCCCAAAATTAAACCCTTCTTGGATTTCGACGAATTTACAAAGACTCGCAATTCTTTCGACACACGTTACGCTTTTCCGGTTACCGGTGTTCAACCTTCACATCCTACGCGTTCGTGAATCTGGACTCGCGGAGCTTTGGAGGTCATGGGGCTTTTATGACATGGTCAAATTAAAATTGGCAACACTGACAGATCTTAGTGTGGAGGATGAAATTGCGGCTTTCCGATTGAAGGATTTTTTGTGGATTTGGCGTTTTTATGCAATTGCTTTGACCGTTAGTTGTTCGGCTGTCATTGGTGAATGGTTTGTATAGTTTGTTAAGTATAAGAAAGGAGGCGCACTAAGCATACTCTAAGGCAAGTGGCCAAAACCAAAATATATCGAGTTCACTTACACATAGTCTTTAAATTTGTTGTTTTAGAAACATGTATAGTTACAGATCTCAATGTTCACTTTGTACAGTTTGCAAATTCACATTAGATTGGAAAAAATTTTATTTTTTACAAAGACAAGTTCAGCTGAATTTGAGAATTATATGTAATTATAAAATAGTATTATTATTGTATTGAATTAGCAATTTTATCAAAAAACTAAAAATTACATACGCGGTAGGTCCTGCCACACCGCAAATCTACAAAAAATGTTTATATTTATCGCCCATTCAAACAGTATTTAAAATATCAAGCAAATCGTTCAATAAATGTGGAATTTACGACAAATTTGAGTTTGATGGTCTTTAGGGGTAATTTCAGGTTCATAACTTTTTTAGTTTTGGAGCCATAGCAATTTTAAGAGAAACACTTATTGAATGGAAATGACGGGGAGAGTCAAATTGAGGAATCATTGAGGAATACATATTTGTAGGGCTATACTTAGTGAATCCCCACGCCGATTTGCATGTCTCCATTTTTTCTGTTGTTCGAATTATAGCACTTTTAAAAAGTTTGATGTACTTGTTTTGCGAGAAGGAGTGGGTGTGGCACAAAACCCTTGAAAATTCATCCCGAGACAAGTCTCCGAATTTCAAGTCTCTAGCTGTTATAGTTTCTGAGAAATAGAGATGAGTTAAACTGTGAAATCACAATCACTGTGAAAACTTTTCACAGTATTAATTAAATTTAACCAGTAAGGACGCTATCTTCAGCAAGGTTGAAGATTGTATACCTGCCTTTTTTTTGTGCCACGCCCACTGTTATTTATGGAATCGGAACTTCGTACAACTACTATGTTTGAAATTTCAGCCCTCAAAAAAATTCCCATACAACAATTTAAGTCTTGTTTATTTTTCTTCTTCTTTTCGTATGAGGGCTACCAGTTCCAGTGATTCGATCTTGCCGACAAATGATTCATCGTAATAAATTCGAAGACTCTGTGCAAAATATCAGCTCGATAGCTTCAAAACTGAGGAAGTAGTTTGCATACATATAAACAGACAGACGGACAAACGGACATGGCTAAATCAACTTGTCTTGTCGTTCTGATCAAGATTGTGTTTGTGCAAAAGCGAAATGTATTATTAAAGGTATGAACCTAAACTTTTGTATACAAGAGAAGAGTGTACCAATATAACAAAACAAAAAAAATCGATAATCGTTGCCCGCGAAATACACACCTTACTTTTGAACACACCTCGTATATACTGTATGGGGTCTTCCTCTCCTTCTATGCGTCACATACTTTTGGTCTCAACACCCTGATACCCTGTATACACAGGGTATAATATGTAAGGGCGGTATAGCCGAGTATATTCGACAATATAATACCCTGTACAACGGCAATTTACAAAACATTTAGTTTGTTGGTCTGTCAGAGGAAACAATTCCGGGAGAAGAGTATTTTGTTGTAAGCGGTCTTAAAGAGGTATATTTACTGAGACTGCATACAAATTTTCGGGTTTGTTCAACACACTTATAGTTTCCGGGAACCATTGGTGAGGACGGACAAAAATGGCAAGATCGACTTCTTTGTCATCCTGATCCAAAATATACATATATGCATTTTATGGGGTCTGACTGTTCTCCTTCTGGAGTTACATACCTTAGATCTCAAACAAACTTAAAATGTATTCCCTGATACACTGTAGGTACAGGGTATCAAAAGCGAATCAACATTTTTCAAAACAAGCTATGTACAAGCACAACAACGCGAGTTAAAAACGACCTGAACACGCAAAATTCATGTAATGTCACTAATTTTACAGTCATTTATTCTTTAAATTTGTACTTTCAAGGGTCACAGTTTCAATATGACTTCGTTCAAATTAAGTTGTGCTATATTACTTTACTCTTTTAACATCGCATACCAAAATCAGATTCACCAAATCAATCAACAATTTCAAATGACTTTGGGAAATGAAGAGCCTGTGAAACTTCTCAACTTAATGGCCAAAATAAGGGCAGAAATATCTTTTGAGACGTTACTCATTCATGGAAATTTGAATGTTTGCCCATTTACAAACGCTTTGAAACATTTTACTCACTTACCATTCATTATTGTTACTGGAAATGAATACAATTGGCATTCAAGTTTTGGCAACAACATTTTGTTCTTAAACTGTTATGAAACAAAGACAAGCGATGAATTTGTAAACAACATATATAACCTCCAAAATACACGACATTTGATTTATACGTCTAAAAGTGAAACCATTGACATATGCCGCGATTATTTTGCCAGAGAATTGTTCAATGTGGCGGTTCTGACGCCAAAATTTTATGAGAGTGATCACATTGACACTTGCCGTTTGTACACGAACCGGGGAGAACCGAAAGTACATGAGGCATTGTTTACAACACCAATGACAAGAATCTTTATTGAACAATTCCGAAACATGCACGGCGCAACAATACGCACAGAGGCAGATCAATATGCACCATCCTCAATGCTTTATTACGACAATCAGAATGGACAACTGAAAATGGAAGGTTACACCGGTCGCTTGGTGAGCACTTTTGCAGAGGCGCACAATGCAACACTTATTCATAATAGAAAACCAAACATCGGTGTCGTTACATTCTATGAGGAATTGGCAAATGCTACACGCAACAATACACTGGATATTGCCGTCACTATAATTGCGTCACTCAATTCACTAAGTACATCAGATAGAAGCTACCCATATGTGCTAAGCGAATTCGGTTTTATGTTACCTGTACCATCATTTATACCCCACAACAAAATTTACATGCTCATCGTCGACAAATACATACTCGCCAGTATTTTTCTACTTATGTGCATATTCTCTATAATGCTGATCTACAGCCAACACTTATCATGGCGCAAAATTACGGCTTTCAATGTATTGCTCAACGATAACGTTATACGCGGCTTACTGGGCCAATCATTTCCGATGGAAAACAATTTGCGATTAAATGTAAAGATAATTTGCTTTTTAATCACCTATATGAGCATATTGACAACAACCATGTACGTAGCCTTTTTGCAAGCTTTGTTTACACAGCCACCACTGGAGCCAGAAATTCGAACGGTTGAGGATTTATTCCGGTCAAAGTTATTCGTGGCCTGTGTCCGACGAGAAATTGATGTCCTTCTCACTAATAGGCACATGTCATTACAACAATTAGACAATCCCAAAATTAAACTATTTACAGATTTTGATGAATACTCAAAAATTCGAGATTCTTTCGATACACGTTACGCTTATCCAGTTACCACCGTACGTTGGCTTTTCTACAAAGAACAACAACGGCTTTTTAAGAAACCAATTTTTTATTATTCAAAGGATATTCACCTTACTCGATTCGTGTTTCTTTGCTTACCAATAAGACATTCGCTTCCCTACAAAGAACTCTTCAATCTTCACATACTACGCGTCCATGAATCTGGACTCTCGTATCTTTGGATATCAAGGGGCTTTTATTATATGGTCAAATTGAAAATGGCAAAATTAATAGATCTTGATGTGGCAGATGGAATAGGCACTGCTTTCGATTTGGATGACTTATTGTGGATTTGGCGTTTTTATGCAATTGCTTTGACCGTTAGTTGTTTAGCTTTCATTGGTGAATGGCTTCTCTGGTTCATTAAATATAAAAAGTAGAAGTACTCACGCTCAAAACACCCGCATTGCGTGAAAACTCACATTATACTCATTAAATAAAGACCCTTTATTACATATCACGTTCAGCTAAATTAAAGAATTAAATGAACTGAATAGTGATTATATCATGCATCAAACACGGTCTTATTAACTTAGCAATTTTATTATAAAACCAGTAAGGATTGGAGTCGACAGTACTCGACTTCGACATACCCTGTACCTTAATTTAGTAACGGCTGCAATACAGAAACAGATTTCAGTTTCATTCTATTTCATATGTACAAATTTTTACTTTTTTAGACCAATTCTATTTTGGTTTTATGTGGGCGTGATCACGCCCATTTCATAATTGAATCTTTTTATACTCCATCCCAATAGCATACATGCAAAGTTTCATTCTTGTAGGTTTTATGGTTCTTGAGATATAAGCGTTTGAAATTTTTACTATATAGGGTCGTGGCCACGCCCATTTTTTTTATTCTATCTTCTTGAGGTTTGAGTCCCTATCACAAAAGTCAACCGAGATAATACAACTTTTGTAATTTTTTTACCCGAGGTACCCTCAGTTATTTTCCCCTCACCCCTCAACTAAGTCACGGAGGGGAGCAACCAAATAAACTTGATCTGCGTATTGAATACCAGAATCGTCCTGCGAAAGAAGTTTGGTTCTATCTATTATAGTTTCCAAGATCTTCGCGTTCATACAGACAGACGGGCGGACGGACGGACAGGGCTAAATCGACTTCTCTTTCGATACTGACCAAGAATATAAATACTTTGTATAATCGGATATGGCTCCTTCTGGGTGTTACATTTTCGACGTGCACAAAACTAATATACCCTTGTACCATAAGGTACAGGGTATAACCTGTAAGGACGCTGCACACAGGGTAGGCGGTGCCATACCCCAAATCTAAACTAAAATATTAATCTGAAAAGTGTTCAAAATATCAAGTAAATTGGTCAAAAAATGTCGAATTTACGAAAAATTTGAGTTAGTTGGTAGAGAGGGGAATTTTGTGGAATGCAGTTTTAAAGATACATATATATTTACTGAGCTTGTATACAAAATTTCGTACCTTTATTAGTTTTGGAAATATAGCAGTTTTAAGAAAATAACTGGGGGAGGGGAAAAATTTGTGGTATGCGTCTACTCATAATGAGTCAACATACCAACTTTCATATTTCTATCTCTTTGAATGTTTGATTTATAGCGTTTTGAAAAAGAGGGCGGGAAGGAGTGGGCATGGCACAAATCCGTTCAAACTTGATCTACTGCCGAGCATTTCAAGTCTCTAGCTTTAATAGTTTCCGGGAACCATTGGTGAGGATAGGCGGACGAACATACGGACCGACACTGCACATCAATTTCTCTTGTCGTCCTGACTAAGAATATATGTACATACTATAGGGGGTCCCCCTCCCCACCTTCTGATACACTATGTGTACAGGGTATAAAAAAACAAACAAGTTATTTACATGCACAAAAAAATCACTTTAAAACAAACTGAACACGCAAACTTCATGTAATGTCACAAAAGTTCCATTCATATATTTTTCCAATTTATACTTTTAGGTACAGTTTCAATATGACTTCGTGGCATTTAAGTTGTGATATATTACTTTACTCTTTAAACATCGCATACCAAAATCAGATTCACCAAATCAATCAACAATTTCAAATGACTTTGGGAAATGAAGAGCCTGTGAAACTTCTGAACTTAATTGCCAAAATAAGGGCAGAAATATCTTTTGACACATTACTTATTAATGGAAATTTGAATGTTTGCCCATTTACAAACGCTTTGAAACATTTTACTCACCATTCATTATTGTTACTAGAAATGAATACAATTGGCATCCAAGTTTCTGCAACAACATTTTGTTCTTAAGCTGTTATGAAACAAAAACAAGCGATGAATTTCCAAAAAACATATAAAACCTCCAAAATATACAACATTTGATTTATACGTCTAAAAGTGAAACCATTGACATATGCCCCGATTATTTTGGGAATTGTTCAATGTGTCGGTTCTGACGCCAAAATTTTATGAGAGTGATCACATTGACACTTATCGATGTATATGAACCAAGGAAAACCGAAAGTACGTGAGGCATTGTTCACAACAACAAAGACGAGAATCTTTATTGAACAATTCCGAAATATGCACGGCGCAACAATACGCACAGAGGCAGATCAATATGCACCATCCTCAATGCTTTATTACGACAAGCAGAATGGACAACCGAAAATGGAAGGTTACACCGGTCGCTTGGTGATCACCTATACGAGCATATTGGCAACAACCATGTACGTATCATAATCGCAATCGTTATTCACGCATCCACCATTGGAGACGGAATTAGGCAGCATTAGCGACTTACTTCTCTCAGACCTGCACTTAGTCTGTTTCCGACGCGAAGTTGACATATTTCAAGCTTACAGAAATCTCTCGGCAGACCAAATGGATAAGAACAAGGTGAAACTTTACACGGATTATGATGAGTTTATAAAGATTCGCGACTCTTTCGACACACGCAACACTTACACGGTTTTCAACGTACGTTGGCTTGCTTACAAAGAACAACAACAACTTTTTAAGAAGCAATTTTTTAATACACGAACGAGCTTGGTATCAATCGGTTTATGTTTCTTTGCCTACCAATAAGACAATCTCTTCCCTACAAACACCTCCTTAATATGCATATTCTACGCCTGCATGAATCTGGACTCTCGGCTCTTTGGGAAACATGGGGTTTTTACGACATGGTCAAATTAAAATCAGTTCCAGTTGTCCAATCTCAATGAAACTTTCAGGCATTTAGTCGGACTACGTACGTATCTTCCAAAACAAAGATTTCCATACAACAATTTAAGTTTTGTTCATTTTTATACCCTGTACACATACTGTGTATCGGGGCATATTGTGTTTGTTTGAGCGAAATGTATTTAACGCACAGAAGGAGGGCAGGGGGACCCTATAAAGTATATATATTCTTGATCAGGACGATAAGAGAAATTGATTAAGCCATGTCCGTTCGTCTGTCCGTCCGTATTCACCAATGGTTCTCAGAAACAGAGACTTGAAATTTGAAGGGTAGACTCGTGATGCTCGGTAGCAGATCAAGTTTGAACGGTTGTGTTCCGGCCCATCCAGCACCGCCCACTTTTTTTAGAACGCTATAACTCGAACATCCAAAGAGATAGAAACATGAAAGTTTGTATGTAGACTCAGTATAAGTAGCTCTACAAAACTGCATACCACAATTTTTCGCCCTCCTCTTCATTTCCCCTCCCTTTGTTGTTTTTTTTTAAAATTGATGTATCTTCAAAACTATTATAGGAACGAACCTGAAATTTTGTAGACAAGCTCAGTAAGTATCTATCTTTAAAAATGTACACCACAAAATTCCCCGCTTTTTGAAAGTTATCCCTTAAATTTACGAACTCAAATTATTCCTAAAATCCACATTTTTTGACCGATTTACTTGATATTTTGAACACTATTTGATCGGGCGTTATCAAATCAAAATTTTTTGTATATTTGGGGTGTTGCACCGCCTAATGTGTGTGCAGGGTATTATATTGTCGAGTATACTCGACTATAGCGTCCTTACTGGTTCTTCTTCTTTTCGTATGGGAGCTACCAGTTCCAGTGTTCCGATATTGCCGGTTCCGACAAATGAGTTGGTCGCACAAAAAATAAGTCTCTGTGCAAAATTTCAGCTCGATCACTGTGGGAGGAGATCGTGTATGTACAGACAGACGGACATGGCTCAATCAACTCGTGTTGTCGTCCTGATCAAGAATATATATACTTTATATAGTCGGAAACGAATATTTCTATGTGTTACAAAGCACAAACTTATAATATTTACTATTCACTGCGTGAAGAGTATAAAAAATATCCCTTTGAGAATTTCATGAATTTTGTAGTAAGCATTTCCTGTACCAAAAACACGTTAATTTTAACAAAAAATTCATTTTATGTTGTGTTTTAAATAAAAAAACAAAATATTTCGAAACAAGCTGTTTACATTACAAATAGCACTAAATATGTTTGACCTTATACAAAATTGAGGCTTAAAAAGGATCCAAACACGCAAAACTCTTGTAATGCCTCGAACTTTTCACTCATGTGTTTAAGCATTTTGTACTTTTAAAAGGCACAGTTTCATTATGACTTCGTTCCAATTAAGTTGTGTCATTTTGCTTTACACATTTAACATCGCTTACCAAAGTCAAATCAACCTTAACCGACAATTGAGTAAGTCTAAGGAACATGGAGAGGATAGTGTAAAACTTCTAAATTTGATTGCCAAGATAAGTGCAGAAAGGACCTTTGACACGTTACTCATTCATGGAAAATTGAATGATTGTCCATTTGCAAACTCTTTAAAATACTTTTATCATTTACCAGTCATAATACTTGTTGGAAATAATTATAAATTGCATCGAAGTTTCGGCAACAACATTTTATTCTTAAATTGTTATGAAACAGCGACAACCGGTGAATTTGCAAAAAATATGCACAAGCTTCAAAATACTCGTCATTTGATTTATACGGCTAAAAGTGAAATTATTGACATATGCCGCGATTATTTTAGCAGGGAATTGTTCAATGTGGCGGTGCTGACACGAAAATTTTATGAGAGTGATCACATTGACACTTGCCGTTTGTACACGAACCGGAGAGAACCGAAAGTACGTGAGGCGTTGTTCACAATAACAAAGACAAGAATCTTTATTGAACAATTCCGGAATATGCACGGCGGAACAATACGCACAGATGCAGATCAACTTGCGCCATCCTCAATGCTTTACTACGACAAGCAGAATGGACAATTGAAAATGGAAGGATTTGTTGGTCGTTTGGTGACAACTTTTGCAGAAAAGTATAATGCATCGCTTATTTATAATAGAGTACCAAAAATCGGTATCGTGACATTCTACGAGGCATTAGCAAATGCAACCCGTAATAGTACACTGGATATAGCCACCACACTCATACCATCGGTGCAACTGACAAATTTATCATATGTCAGCTATCCATATGTACTAAGCGAATACGGTTACATGCTGCCTGTACCATCATTTATAGCGTACAATAGAATTTACATGCTCATCGTCGACAAATACATACTCGCCAGTATTTTTGTGATAATGTGCATATTCTCCATTATGCTGATTTACAGCCAACACTTGTCCTGGCGTAGACTTACGCCATTCAATATATTGCTCAACGACAGCGTTATACGCGGGTTACTCGGCCAATCATTTCCAATGAGTAAAAATCTGCGATTGAATGTAAAGATAATTTGCTTTTTAATCACCTATACGAGCATATTAACGACAACAATGTACGAAGCTTACTTGCAGGCGTTGTTCACACATCCACCACTGGAGCCGGAAATACGAAGCGTTCCAGAATTATTCAGCACAGAGCTTGTCTTGGTGTGTTCTCGACGCGAAATTGATATACTGCTCGCGTACAAAAATGCTTCGTTAGATCAAATAAATAACAGAAATATTAAACTATTTACGGATTTCAATGAATTCGCAAAGATTCGGGATTCGTTCGATACGCGTTACGCTTTTCCGGTCACCAGCATACGTTGGCGTATCTACAAAGAACAACAACAGCTTTTTAAGAGACCCACTTTCTATTACACGAAAGAGTTTGCCATTACTCGTTTTATGTTTCAATGCTTACCAATAAGGTACTCTCTTCCATACAAAGAACTCTTCAATCTGCACATTCTACGCGTGCATGAATCAGGACTCTCCGCGCGTTGGATATCAAGAGGCTTTTATGATATGGTCAAATTGAAATTGGTAAGACTAAAAGATCTTCATGTGGTGGATGAAATAGGCACTGCTATCGATTTGGATGATTTGTTGTGGATTTGGCGTTTCTATGCGCTTGCTATGACAATTAGTACTTTGATTTTTATCAGCGAGTGGCTTGTCTGGTACTTCAAAAAGTATAAAAAAGTGGGCGTACTTAAGGAGCCCAAAAAAAGAAGCACGCGTCGTCTAAGATAACCATCTAATACAAATCTTCTACCAATGACTAAGCTAAAACTTATATAACACGGCATTGATATAAAACCAAATGAATTAACAAATCAACACACAGTTAAGTACCACTGAAATTAAAATGTTCGAGCGCGTGTTGTTCCTATTCGTAATTTTACATATTTTTCGTCCAATAACTTGCAACTTGAGGTACGAAGGCTTCAAGAATGAAACGCAGCTACCAAATTTAATTGCCGAAATCGTTTCGGCACACAAATTCGATTTATTGCATATACGAACGGATTTTTGTGAGAGCGCTTGGTTTGATGAAATACTGCGACAAACAGAATTATCTGTGCTCCTGCTTGATCTTGGAAATGGCTGTAACATTCGACAACAATTTGGCCGAAATATATTAAACTTGGTTTGTTTACCTGGTGATCGACTTTTCAATGATAATTACCTGAAACCTCTTACCGTTTCACTGAATGGATTACGTGATACAAGAACTATATTCGCAATCAAAGGATTCTATAATAAAACGTCACTAGAAATGCTTTTTCGGTTTTGTCAAGCTCAAAAAATGTTACATGTTTTAGCGCTGTTCATAGACCAAACCAACAAGATACAACACTTCTATAGCTATAATATATATCCGCAATTTGAACTAGTACGGCAAGAATTACCTACATTTAATTATTTTCCCTTACGCATGCTCAATTTGCAAGGTAGTGCAATCAACACAATGCCCGAACAGCGGCACCCTCGCAGCATAGTTTACACGGATAAACGCACAGGCCAAATGCAGCTCACCGGACTAATCGGACGCTTTTTGCACACGCTTGCCTGGAAGCTAAATGGCACTCTACATTTTCCACTTCCTGTTCTAAGTGGAAATATTTTACGAACAGTCGAACTAGAAGAACTCATAAGGACGGGTGTAATCGATGTACCATGCGGCATAAGAGCTATAACAAGCAACGCAGATTTTTATACAGTCTCCTACCCCTTCGAACTGGCACCCGTTTGCTTATTAATACCTCTTGCCGATGATATGCCGCTTCGTGATGTCTACTTGATCTTCGCCAGCATGCGAAATTTCTTACTAATTTTGACGATAATCTACAGTTTCGGCTTTCTTCTGGCCATTAGACGATATACAACGCGTGGACAATGGCAAATAATCGATTTTCTACTTAACGACGCCTCACTACGCGGTGTGCTTGGCCAGACTTTTGAAATGTCACTTCAATCGAATGCTTTCCTTAAGTTCATTTATTTTATGCTAACCTTTGCCGGTCTATATATCACCAATATTTACCAAGCTCAACTTCAAACGTTACTCACACAGCCACCAAAACTTATGCAGCCACGGAGTTTTGATGACGTGAATCGTGCACATATACCGATGTTAGGAAACAATCAGGATACTATACTTTACAATAGTCTCAATATTAAGAACAAAATAATAATTGTAAATACAACAGAGTTCAGTCGCTTACGTGCCGAATTCAATTCCAGTTATTCCTATCCCGTCTCTCGCCTTCATGCGGCGGTGTTTTCAGCACAGCAAAAGTATTTCGCGCGTGAATTATTTCTTTACTCACATGACGCGTGCTTGTCGCATTTAAGTTACTTCAGCATATATTTACCTGAGAACTCTCTGTTACTTGAGCCTATCAATCAGCTAATAATGTCAACACGTGCACATGGACTCGCAGAATATTGGATCAGATCACTTTTTTTTGATATGGTCAAAGCTGGTCTAGTCAACCTTAAAGATCTAAGCAAACCGAAACTTTATGGTGGTCCTCTGTACTTTAATGATCTACAGTGGATTTGGTATACGTACATCATTCTTATTACTGCAGCATTCCTTGTCTTCGATTGTGAAATCGCTGTAAGGTGGTTTCAACATGGAGAATTTTGCAATTGAAATAATGTATAGTAAAAATTATGTTCTTTATATTATTGCTAAAACTTACATTGTAATCAATAAACTAAAACAAATAATCAAAATCAATATTTTTTTTATAGCTTTGCCGAAACTATACATACACAGAGAAAAAAATTCAAGTACATTGTACTTAAATTGACACAATTCGGTGTTGAAAGTCCGTCAAGCACAATTGTTGTCAAATCAAGTAAAATTTTCTCAATTCAAGCACTATTTTTAAGTACAAAAAACCTTAAATTGAGTAAATTTTGTTACATTTTGAAGAACAGTCTAAGCTTAATATGATACCAACAAAACTTAATCCGAGTCAATGTTGTTTTGGAAATAAGTTTACATTTTACTTGAATCAAGAACCAACCATACTTAAACTGTAACAAAAAAACACTTATACCCAGACCTTTTTGTTCTTAAAACAAGTGAATATTGTACTGGAATCAAGAACCGACTAAATTTAAGTTACAACTAAAAAAATTTTTGCGAGACCACGACCACTTTTTCGTTCAAGTAAGTTTACATTGTTCTTGAATCAAGGCCCAGTAGTTTTACAAACTATTTCGGTTATTATCTCAATTTGATTGATTTTATTTTATGTAAGTAATTGTGACAGTTAATTTAATAAACATTTAAACAACATATAAATATTATAATTAAATGGTAATTGGTGATTATTTATATAATAAACAGTATGACTTTAGTGTACCAGGGGATTTGAACCTCTTACCTTCCGTTTCGTGGGACAACACACTAAGCTCTGAGCCACAGGAAGCGACATAGGATCACTTGATATTTCCTAAATTTTATTTCTTGAAAACATTTTTGTTCCAAGAGAACAAAAAATATTTAGTAAACCAAAAAACTCTGGTCTTGCTGGGGTTTGAACCGCATACCGTTTGTATCATAGTTAAACACACTAAACTCTGAGCTACAGCAAGCAACATAGAAACATATGATATTTGGTAAATTTTAATTATTTTAACATTTTTGTTCGAAGGAGTAAGAGAGAAAGAAGATATAAGAAGAAAGCGTTGTCATTTCAAGTTTGTTTGGTTTCGGTTTAAATTTTTGTGTTCTTGTTTTGTTTTCAAGTATTAAATGTCTATGAATTGACACTTTGAAGTTGATTCAAATCCAGTTTGGTATCGATTTTGATGTTAAGTACAAATCTTACTTATTTCGAGAACATTTAGACCAATTACAACTTAATTTGGTCTGTTGTTAATTCAAGTACAATCTGTGCTGTTCTCAGACCGGACTTTTTTTCTCTGTGTATTGTTGAAGGCATTGTTCTAAGAATTCTTTGGAAAAACTTTGTTGTAAGTAGTTTTTTTATTACATCAACCTTTCATTACAATTAAAATATTATATTGTGAACATCAAATTTAACATAAGCATTTATGAAAACTTGGTAAATTATCTTAAACCTTTCCTACGGGCGCTGAGCTTCTACAAGCAGTATTATTTTTCTTGAAATGAAACCATATGATCTCCATTATAAATAGAAGCATATTAAAAATGCATACTAAGCTGAAAGCTATCCAAATCCAATAAAAATCATCGAAGGTCATATCGCGATAAGATTGTTGTTCTTCATCTTTATGAAATTCTGCAATTTGATCATATGCCAACTTTCTTAGTTCTATCTTAACCCAGTACTGAAATATACCAGCTCTATTCAACCGCAACAGAAAATCATTCATAGACGCCTTAAAATAGGAGTTTTCAGCTATTGGAAAAACAAAGAAACCAAATTTAATAAAATAAAGCTCCTCAGAAATTCGGAATAATCGTTGCTGTAAAATCGATTGCTTCAATTCGATGAGTTGCCAAAAAGAATCGGTTATTGGATATGCATAACTTGTGTTCATATAATCCCGCTTTCGCTGAGATTCCTTCATAGAAGAGGCATTTAAAAACACATCCTTATGTGCATTCCAAAATTTCAGACCAATCAATTTAGCAATTGATGTTACATCCTGCTGGTTTACTAAAATATTCAATTTATAATAACGTAAATCATCGTATGTTCGAATCATAGGCTGAGAAGGGGGTTCCACAAAATATGCATCTAGATAAGCTAGGTATATAGTAGTCACCAATATACCCGTCAAGCATATCAACCAATAGATAAACTTGAGCAACAGTGGTGGACTATTGAACATATTAAATGATTGACTTAAGAAACCACGCAACACGTCATCTATAAGAAAGTTAATATAATCCGATTTTTTTCGATTTGTTAGTTGGCTTACATATAAGAGAAACGCAAAAACCAGCATTAAAATCCACAAGGAAAGTAATAATTTGTAATCAAATATCCTGATGAACAATTGTCTTCTTGGTACTTTGGGTTCCACTGGTAACATTAGCATCCATTTTTCAATCTGAACGGGGTATGTACCTTCCTGTAAGTTATTATAAATTGATGGATTGAAAACGGTCATAGGTAAATCCAAAGTTTCATTATATGTATAATTTGCAATAGTATACATATTTAATGATTCACTTGGACTTAAAAAAGTTGTTGGAATTTGCAAAGCTGCATTTAAACACGTTGCAAACTGTTGTACAAGTCTTGCAAGAAAGCCAGTGATGATGATGTTGCCATGGCTGTCTTGGCACAATTTAGAACGTGGCATATTGAAATCCGTTGCTGTTTTAATCTTATATCCATTAAGATCATCGAATTGATTTTCGAAGAACCGATTTATTATTGAAAAATGGCGAACCAAAAATTTTACTTCTGGAAAAACACGTAAACTGTAGACCATTTTTGTTTTGTCGAAATTTTTAAATAGAGCCAACACATTTATCATTTTACTTTGATGGCAAGCCCGAAACAATGACATAAGCTGAAGTGGTAAGAAGTTCTCAAATAAGAAAATAATTGCACTTTGACGCATGTGTTGCAGATTAGTATTAAGAGCAGTCATAAGTTGCTCGTCCATTGCATATGCCATGCAAATGATGGTCAAAACTTTGCTGCTATGTAGTGACTTGATGTAAAAGTTTTGCTTTTCCGTTAATAAAATATATGGTGTACTGATGTTCCTCAAATTTAAAATGTCAAAGAAATCAGTGTCATGCGAGCGAGTCAATATAATTATGTACTCGTAATCAATTTCCAACTTTATACCACTTATTATTCCTTGAACATTTTGAGTGTCAGAATAAAAAAAGTTTGAGGCAATTCCGAAGAAAAGTATTACATTTCTTAGCCAATACATGTCTGCACTTTTGTTATTTTACGACTGAAAACAATAATTTTGTGAAAACTATTATTAAATAAAAAACTCTGTTAAGTTGCTTGAGTGTGACGGCTGTCCTTAAAAACTTGGTATATTTTTGGTTGCCTTCAAGCAAAACAAAGTTTTCTTGTCAATAATCGTCCCCTTTTTTCTATGTAATATCTTTGTTTAAAATCTTTTCGCTAACATAAATAAAATTTATAGTAAAAACACAAGTCACCACAATTAGTTGGAGGTGTAGAGCTACTCTGAAAAGTACCTGAAGGTATGGTCAAGTGGGTAATTTCACTTCAGTTATTTCAAAAGGCGGTTGGTAGTCTCACTTCAGTTATTTCAAAAGGCGGTTGGAAGTCTCACTTCAGTTATGTCAGATGACGCTTGTTGTTAAATTAAGTTAAGATTAAGGTCATCATATCTTTCTTCAATTATTGACAAAATGAGCAGCTGAAACATTTTTTAAATCCTTTTAACCCAATACCAACCCACGACAATTCCGTTTATTTGAATACATAAGATTATAAAAAAAATGTGAAGAATATAAAAACCAGTAAGGGAGCTATTTTCAGCTTTGCTGAAAATTATATACTCTTGCAAGCATTTGGAAATTCCGTCTTATAGTTTTTCCAATAAGAATCATTAAGTTTATAAAGATGAAGGGGCGTTGCCACGCCCATTTTCCAATGAGTTTTAAAGAAAGTAATGCAAAGATTGCACTTCATTTTTCTTTTTTTTTTAAGTTTTTTTTCTATATGGGCGGTGACACGTCCTTTTGAACGATTCGTATGAAACTTTGGAATATGATCAAAAACGCACAATTGCAAAGTTTCGTCTGTTTATATTTAAGAACAAAAAAGTTTTTCTAACAAAAACCGACTTTTTGAGCGATTGTTCATATGGGAGCTATATGCTATAGTTATCCGATCTTCACCAAATTTGCAGTGTGTCTCTTCTGACATCTAAGATGCCCCTTTGTAAAAAATTAAAAAACGAAGCGTTTATTGAGGAAAAACCTCATTTTTGACCGATCGTTCCTATGGCAGCTATATGCTATAGTTATCCGATCATGCTGGAATTTACATACAAACTGCCTGCAATAAAAAGAAAATTTTATGCGTTTACATTTTTTCGATATCGTTCAAACTGAGCCCGCAGTTGGTATTGAGTCAGTCAGACAGACGGACATGGCTATATTAACTCGTCTCGTCGTGCTGATCAAGAATATATATACTTTATATAGTCGGAGATGTCTCCTTCTCTGCATTGCAAACTTCATGACAAAGTTAAAATACTCTTTTGCAAGAGTATAAAAACAAACATTTTTCATCAAAATACACTAGACAGAAAAATTAAAGCATATAAAAAAAAAATTTTATTTTGGAGTCTTTTTTGACGACGAATAACTTGGAAAGTATTGGTCGTACCTCTAGTTCTTGAATCTAATCACGTTTTTTTTATGATGAGAGGTTTAAGATTCATCGTAAGAATTGCAAAAAAAAAAATTGCCATTTTTTTCTTCTTTTTTTGAAACAATATTTCTACAGATGTGGGTTCAAGATATTTGTACCACCATAAGGACCTTATAAGAAATTTCATTACCTTTAATTTGAGTTACTGTGGAGCTCTGTCGCATAAAAAAGCCATTGTTGAATTTGCTAATCGATAACTCGAAAACTATTGATGCCACAAAAAATGACAGTAGCTTTTTACAAACTCCATATCATTTTCTACAAAGTTAATTTAGTGAGATTTAATGGATTTTTGGATTTTTTTCAATGAGAAAATGATAGCGGAAAAAAAGTTTAGATTTGGCAAAATTGGCTATTTTTGGATAATTTGGTGTATCTTTGGATATAGTCCATAATGGAAGGAGCCAGACTATAAGTTTTTGACCTTAAGGTACACTGAAAACAACCCAATCATTGTCGAACCCCAAAAGTTTTGTTTTCTTAGTGTCACGAAGGCTCAAACTTATCGTTTCCGCGGAACGTCACCAAAACTGTCAATTTTTGAAGAAATCACACTAACGTATAATTTTTGAATTTTTATGCATTTGTTCAATACCAAAAATTTTTTTTTTAGCAATAAAGCGAAATTAAATTAATCAAAGACAATAATTAAAGAGAAAAAAACAAAAAATTAATTTTTTGAAAAAAAATCTATTTTCTTGATTTGCAAAACAAAACCACTTTTAGAAAAACATATTACTACTTTCCAAGTTATTCGTCGTCAATGTACAACTTATATCGTTGTATGGAAAACTTTTTTGTTTTAAAAAATAGAGAGCTGAAATTTCAAAACTAGTAGTTTTACCTACCAGACTAAATGTCTGAAAGTTTCATTGAGATCGGACCCCTGAAACTGGTACCTCCCATATGAAATGAAGAAGAGGAAGATAAGCAAGATTTATATCGTTGTAATGAAAAATATTTTTTTTCTTAATCAATTGACTTGAACTTCACACTTACATATGTTCTAAAGGAGGCATTAAAACTATTTTTATCAAAAAATGGGCGTAACGCAAAACATGGCTTGAAGAGATACAATCTTCCTTATTGCTTTTTTAATTCTGAATATAATGTGAACATTATTCAGTTTATTAGGATATTAAATATTGGTTTAACTTAAAACAATAAAGACATGACCTTATAAATTAAAAAGGTGTAAAACAAATGAAAACACAAAGAAATTAATTCAAATGATGAAGCTCGTTTGCCTGGTTACAAATTTCGCAAGGGCGTTTGGATGTGAGCGGAGTGTATTGTTTTGGCAACTGCTATGAAAATTGATTTCGTCCAGAACAGTGGGTATATCGAGGTCGCGGTGAAGTGTCAGGTTTCTCACGTTCCAAGAGGCGTCAGTAATCAGTCAGAGCTTTGTTTTGCATCACCTGTATTTTCGTTTCCTGTTTGAACAACATGATGTACCTCAAATATAGATTCCATATTTCGAGGCAGGGGCAATAACTTGCTTATAGATGAGCAATTTGTTTTCTACAGTAAGCTTACTCCTACCGCCTAGAAGCCATAAAAGCTTACGCAACTTTACGGAGCAGGAAAGAGTCGTGGTAACAAGATGTGATTTCCCGGTTCGCCGCTTATCAATGTGGAAACCCAAGTATTTCACAATATTCCATCTGTTACGCCATGTATTAATGTGATTTAAATATTGTTGCAGTTCAACTGCAGCAACAGTGGGAGACTCATTGGAGCAGATGATGGGTGTGTCATCCGCATAGGTGGCAATCAGGGTACTGCAAGAAGTTGGTTTTTTATAATTTTATTGTATTAACATCTCTTTATTATATGTACTTATATTAAATTTAATATAAAGAAATTCAGAGAATCCGTAATATATCTCAAACCTTTCCTACCCGCCTAGATCCCTTACAAGCAACATTATTTTTCTTAAAACGAAACCAAATGATCTCCGTTATGAAAACAAACACGTTATATACGCAAAATAAGCTAAAAGCAATCCAAATCCAATAGAAATCATCGAAGGTCATATCGCGATACGATTGTTGTTCTTCATCTAAATGAAATTCTCCAATCTGATCATATACCAACTTTCTTAGTTCAATCTTAACCCAGTACTGAAAAATACCAGCCCTGTTCAACCGCAACAGAAAATCATTCATAAACGCCTTAAAGTAGGAGTTTTCAGCTATTGGAAAAACAAAGAAACCAAACTTAATAAAATAAAGCTCCTCAGAAATTCGGAATAATCGTTGCTGTAAAATCGATTGCTTCAATTCGATGAGTTGCCAAAAAGAATCGGTTATTGGATATGCATAACTTATGTTCATATAATTCCGTTTGCGCTGAAATTCGTCCATAGAAGAGGCATTCAAAAATACATCCTTATGTGCATGCCAAAACTTGAGACCAATCAAGTTAACAATTGATGTTATATCTGGCTGGTTTACCAATATATTCAGTTTATAATAACGTAAATCATCGTATGTTCGAATCATAGGCTGAGAAGGAGGTTCCACAAAATATGCATCTAGATAAGCTAAGTATATAGTAGTCACCAACATACCCGTCAAACATATCAACCAATAGATAAACTTGAGCAACAGTGGTGGACTATTGAACATATTAAATGATTGACTTAAGAAACCACGCAATACGTCATCTATAAGAAAGTTAATATAATATGATTTTCTTCGATTTGTTAAATGGCTTATCTCATATAAGAGAAATGCAAAGATCAACATTAAAATCCACAAGGTTAGTAATAATTTGTGATCAAATATCCTGATGAACAATTGTCTTCTTGGTACTTTGGGTTCCACTGGTAACATTAGCATCCATTTTTCAATTTGAACGGGATATGTACCTTCCTGTAAATTATTATAAATTGATGGATTGAAAATGGTCATAGGTAAATCCAACGTTCCATTATAAGTGAGATTTGCAATATCAAAATAGTTGATTAAATCAGTTGGTTTCATAAATATTGGCGAAAATTGCAAAGATGCATTGAAATGTTTTGCAAACTGTTGTACAACCTTGCCAAGGTATCCGCTAATTGTGGTATCCCCATTCCGATCCTT
This sequence comes from Phortica okadai, assembly GCA_034638295.1. Classification (NCBI taxonomy): domain Eukaryota; kingdom Metazoa; phylum Arthropoda; class Insecta; order Diptera; family Drosophilidae; genus Phortica; species Phortica okadai. The sequence goes on along the minus strand of CM067851.1, from coordinate 12,223,719 downwards.
GCACATTGTAGAACGTGGCATAATAAAATCAGTGGCTGTTTTAATCTTATATCCATTAAGATCATCGAATTGATTTTCGAAGAACCGATTTATTATTGAAAAATGGCGAACCAAAAATTTTACTTCTGGAAAAACACGTAAACTGTAGACCATTTTTGTTTTGTCGAAATTTTTAAATAGAGCCAACACATTTATCATTTTACTTTGATGGCAAGCCCGAAACAATGACATAAGCTGAAGTGGTAAGAAGTTCTCAAATAAGAAAATAATTGCACTTTGACGCATGTGTTGCAGATTAGTATTAAGAGCAGTCATAAGTTGCTCGTCCATTGCATATGCCATGCAAATGATGGTCAAAACTTTGCTGCTATGTAGTGACTTGATGTAAAAGTTTTGCTTTTCCGTTAATAAAATATACGGTGTACTGATGTTCCTCAAATTTAAAATGTCAAAGCAATCAGTGCCATGCGAGCGGGTCAATATAATTATGTACTCGTAATCAATTTCCAACTTTATAGCACTTATTATTCCTTGAATATTTTGAGTGTCGGAATAACAAATGTTTAAGATAATTCCAAAGAAAAATATTAAATTTCTTCTCCAAGACATGTTTCCACTTTAGTATATATTCGACTGAAATTTACAATTGCAATGCAAATCATTATAAAATAAAAATTATATTGGTAATTAGTTTCCGGCAACTCATTAAAAACTTGGTGTATTATCATATTTCTTAATCGTTTTCTAACAACATTTCACGGTAGTCAATATCTAAATCAGACTTTATCCACTAATTCACCCACTCACCAAAACAACCATCTTGTTTCCATTTTTAATGAACACCAACATGACAATCAAAATATTTTGAATACATGGTGTTTACGGTCAATTAGTAACTAATTTTTCTTTCATGCTGGCGCTTAACAAGCCAACTTTTTAGCTGCCAACAATTATCGATGATAACTTTTGTTAATCAGTTTCAAACTAACCGAACTTCTATTCTGTGCGCTCTAAGAAAGCTTTTAACTCGGTTAGCAATGAAGCTATGAGTGACAAATTGTATAAGCTTTGACATTGAAGCATTTATGCAAATTTTAACATTTTATTAATGGAAATTCATTTTACTGACGCAAACATTTAAAATGAGTTTCTTATCTTTAGATAAATGCAAACCGCCTCCGCATACAATGAATGAATGCGGATATGAGCACAGTTTTTTAACAAAGAAACAAATTGACAAATTTTGTCAGTTGATTATTTTGATGTTTTAAGAGAGATTATTTTACTTTGAGTTTTTGTTGTTTTTCTTTTTTTTACTTTATGAAATTAACGGATTTATGAAAATAAATAAATTAATTTTAGTTTTCGTTATTTGAAGCCTTCATTTGCGGCGCCTGCTGAGCGCTTATTACTAAACATTTTTCACTTGATTTACATTATACAATACCAACCGGTATATAAAAAAATACAATACCTATAACAAACCATAAGTTGATTGTTTAATTTTTTAAATCCAATACGTATGAGGTTATGTAATCAAAAATTACAAATTCCATACTTGTGATGATCAGTTTTATATACAAAACGAATCAATAAGTCTTTTGTTTTATAAAAAAAACAGTTAATTACATAAAAGACAAAGACAAAGACAATGCGGGTGTTTGATATCGCTGGCTATGTGGTTTCTTTATATACTTAAATATATATGTATATACTATAAATATATTGCAAAATACTCTACAGCACTGCTCTGTATTGAGATTTTAATAAAAATTCAAACAAATCGAAAGCACTTTGCATAACTATAAATAAAAGTGTAGCTCTGAAGCGTCATATAAATCACAACCACATAATTATTGGAGATATTTGGAGCTGACAAAATCTAAATTTATAAAAATATGTTATAAACGTTATATATAAAACTGCAATTTACAAATGAGAAGCAGAACAACAACTTTAAAGAAGATAAATAAAAACCTTAGATTAAAAATTCAAACAATGATATTTCTTGAATACCAATGAATGTTTTAACTTAATGCTTAAAATGAATTTCCTTTTATGCTAATAGTGATTTATCACATTTTTCAAAATATAAGAAAATGAAAGGGCCAAACACTTTAAAATAAAAAAAATGAAAAGCATTTTCATGTGTTACGTAACCAACCGGTTTTGTGTAAAAAATGAAAACAAAAATATTTACAAACTACTATTTGATATTTTAACACCAACATTATTCACTTAATTGAAGTTGTCGTCTGCCTCCCCGCATTAATTTGTACACTCTAAAGGCATAACCGAAAATTCAAATGATTGTGAACACACTCCAAACGAAGACATCAATTTCGGTGTCAACTCTATACATTTTTGAGCCATTGAAAGTGAATGATATGCATAGAGCAATGTCGAATGCTTTAACTTTGCTACTTGAGTTGCGTCAAAGGGTCCACTTCAGCTTTATTATCATTAACTGTCCAAATGTCACTCGAACAATCTCAATGCTTTATCAGTTGAAAGATGTATTTTTCGTTTTACGATGACTGTTGACTTATTTAGTTTTTGTTAATTTTATTTTTCTATATTATTAAAAACCAATACGAATTCATTTGAGTAAATTACAGCAACAAACAATTGACTTAAAAGCGTCAACAAATCACTTATTTTAACCAATACAAATTCATAGAAATCTGACAAACAACAAAACAAATCACTTTATCATCGATAACAAATGACTTCGTCATGAGAAAATCAACAATATTTCGCATTGGGATTTCTTTAAAGAAATCTTTGGGTTCAGCTTTTTTTGTAATTTTCATTTTCATTTGCTGGTCTTTAAAATTACACAATTTAAAAAATAAGAAAGAAAAAATAGTTCAAACCAACACTCATCATCGCCGCTTGAACCCGCTGACATCATAAGCCCTTTGGACAAAGATACGAATGAAAAAAGTACTTCATATACTATATCTTAATGCAAACTGAAGCAACAATTTTTCAATTGTACCAAGCCACAATACCAGCCACAATGAGCTGCTTTTATCAACCATAGTCACCACTGATTAATGATGATGATCATTATCAATGCTTGGTAATCGTGCGCGGTTTTTCAGCGCAACTGTTCATGCACCAAAGCAGTTCAATTGCTGCAATCGTTTAGATCGATAGATACTTTTGAACATTATCTGCATTTGTGCTCGTGTACTTAATGAATATGGCGATGATTTCGATTGTACACTATTTTTCACGTATTTGCTATTGTTTGGTAGCACTTTAAGGTTAAAGTTTAATTAAACCTTTGACTTGCGAGTTCAACTGTCAACAGTTTTAAGCATTTCGAATGTTCGCAGCTGTTTTGTCGTATTGTTTAAACATTTGTTTAATTGTCGAACTGGTTGAAATTAATTTCGCTAGTAACAAGTTGTTTAGTTTTCTTTTGTCGAAGCTATTGTATTTTTGGCTTTTGAGGAATTTTCACAACAACAGCATGACGTTGCCCAACATTATCGACAAGCCTGAAATCTTATAAAATGTTTTGCCATTTAAAATTACATCATCGCAGCAAGTAATTCAGTTCACCGAGTGATGCGCCAAAATTATTGTTATTATTTTTTTTTTTTTATGTTTATGTTGACTCAGCTCTTTTCACACTCGATTTAGGTGTGCAAACTGTAATTATTTTGAATGACATTAAATCGTTTGTTGCAATAAACAATCTTGCAAAACAATGAAGTTATACATTGTTTCGTTTATTTAAAAAATTTGAAATGGCGTTAAAATATATCAATGATTTCAATTCTTAACTTCACTTAATTGTATATGATATTTGCACAAAACGTTTGCAATTTTTTTTATACATTTGTTTTAACACGAATTTGGCTTAATTCATGCCAAATAGACGCCATAAAGTGTTACGCTTTTGACCTTTATTGTTTTTTTTAACTATTTAAATTGTTAAATTAACAAATAAAAACCACATGTGAAGGTAAAAATAAAAGCACTAATAAAAAAATGGTTTAAATTATCGAAATATTTTCAGCTTATTTTTCAATGCCAAAGTCTGAAATACATGGCTAGTGATGACTATTTATGCAAATGAATTGGCTTATTAAGCGCTTAGTTTAAAAATAATGTTGTTGCCCAATAGCAAATTAAATGCATCAAACGTTTGCATCTAAAACGTACTAAGAAAAAAAGTACGTCTTAAACAAAAATTAAACATTTCAACTTGAATTTTTTAGGCAGAACAAAAGCAAAGGTAATAAGAGAGCATTTACCAACCTGTTGGATTTGTTACTTCGCTTACTTAAGCCGTAATTAAGCAAATCAAGAAAATTTTTCGAAAATGGAAAACACAAATTACAACAATTTGTGACAATATCTCACGGCAAGTGGCACAAACAAACAAGCAAGCAGGCAGAGAGGCCGCTAGATAAACAAGCGAACAATAAGCCCGGAATACAATTTCCCTAAACTGTGATTAACAACATTATTTATTTCCTTCCTAGTTGTCGCACCAGCCAGCCAACAACTTTAAGTAAGTGTTAAACGTCTGCGGAAAGAAAAAACAAAGAAGTGTGGAACAACAAATGAGACAAATTCACATGGCCAACTGTGCGCGCCAAAAGGAAAACAAAATAATGCCGGCTTTGAGGACGGTTTTAGGCAAGAATAGGAGAGTTAAAGGTGGAGAGGAAAAGAGTGGCAACAGACGTCAAGTCAGTCAACGTGTCTACGTAACGTATTATTTATAGGTCGCCAACACCAACACTTTGCAATAAAATACACTAATTAGACGCATTAATCACAAGCCAAGAGGGGCCACAATAATCTAGTGTAAAAGACAAATAATAGTGTTAAAACAGAGAGACGGAAAAGTGACAAACATTTATTTGTTTACATTGTTTACAGCTTGAAATACAATTGCGTTGACCAAGAGCACCAAACACTAACCAAATCACAATTTATACCCTGTACTCGTACTGTTTACCTGTGTATATTGTGTTTGTTTGAGCGAAATGTATGTAACACACAGAAGGAGGGCAGGGGGACCCTATAGAGTTCTTGATCTGTAAGAGCTAGAGACTTAAAATTTGGAGGGTAGATTTGGGTTGTGGCACCGCCTACAGTGTGTGCTGGGTATTATATTGTCGAGTTTACAGGACTACAGCGTCCTTACTGTTTTTTTTTTTCTTTAGAAAATTTAAAGGAGTTTAGAAGGGAAAATCAATCTAAGTTATATATAATTATGAGGGTAAGTACATATCTTTATTGTAATTCATAATCAACAAGCTTTTTAACAAATTAAAGTTAAGCACTTTTTAACTATTTGTAAACAAAAGACATGTCAAATTATATGGAATTCAAAATCGCATTATTACAAATTATTTTGGAGAATAGAGCGGACATTAACTGTCATAACATTGTGACTGATGTTATGAGGAACACTGTCATCGCATGTCATACACAAGACAAGACAGAAGCATTTAAAGCTGTTTCTCTTTTAAATCACAGAATGACATGAAAATGTTAACAACAACTAAGCATGCAATCTATGAATTAGCAAATAACAAAAGTGTCAACTGTGACATTTTCGAGACGGGACAAGTTTCGCTTGCATTTAACAATTGCTGTCGAGCATGAAAAGCGAGATTTTTTGGTTTGATTTGATTTAACTGCGGAAGTTGAGTGAATTCAAGAGCAGCAAATTGCATTTTGACTTGCATTTCCGTAGACAGTTAAATGACTGAGTGTTGCTTATTTTTTAATTCAAAACTTTCGAAGAAAGCAAGATACCAATTATGAAATGTTGGTCTTCTTTTATATTTGTGTTATGACAAGTTCGCTCCTTTAGTTTTCTGTTTTGCAGCATGTTTGGTAACACATTTTGCTTTTCAAATACATGTATGCTTTGGGTAACAGATACAAGCCAAAGAAGAGCCCACAACTTTAATTTTAATATTTCGTTTAGCAGCGATTACATAAGCAAAATAAAAACGCACAATTTTCCACATGCAAAAACAACTTCTATCGACATCTACTGAAGCTGCCATTCACCCGCAATCCAACATTAAAACCATAAACCTCAAACTTGTATTGTAAATGTTTACAAATCTTTAACGTTGCCGACGGCATTCCTTAACTATTATTCTTATATTACTACTGCTTCTTCAAACATGTGTTGTGATTTCTTGTTGCGAAAACAGTGAGAAACAGATAGAGTAATAAAGAGGCAGAGTGAAGAGGCTGTTTTGGCACACATCTTGTAATTTGTATTTATGAAATATTACTAATTAAAAAAGTTTATTTGCGGCGAACTTTCAATTTTTTGTTCAAATGTTGTCTGTTATGATTATTACAATAATCGACACTTATTTTATTTGTTTGGGGGTAAATTAAATCAATGAAATGGAAAATTCACTTTTCTATAACCTTGGTGAGTACTAATGAAAATGTTAATGGAAAAAAAACATACTTATCTATTGCTAGTGTTTACACTGATAGCAAGGCACATAGGTTGGAAACTACTATGATTGGTGTCTGCTTACACAAGTCGCATTCACCATATTACTTATTAAAAGTTAAAACTCATTGACCACCGCCGTTGTATGAAATAGTGACCTTTTTATTCCAAATTATAGATTTGTTAATCGCTATGAAGTTAAAACCTATAATTTAAATTGCATTTAGCACTTTAGCTTTCAACTGATTCACAAAATACGCTTGCCATTAAATCAAGTTCGTCTCTAATTACACAACAGTTTTGGTAGTAAATTAAAGCTGTTTACAACGAATCTTGTGCGCGATGTCATTCAAAATAGTGGTGTGGTTTTTATTTTCAAATATATTTTTATGTCTTGATTCCACGAATGTAATTGATATAAGAGAAATTTTGTTTAAAGCTCATCATGAACAAGAAATCAGTACTCTATTGTTGATGCAAAATAGTAACGGGAGTTGCACACTTGAAAACTTCAATCCACCTCAAGAACTACCTCTACTACGTTTAATGGAAAAGAATCATGTTAACTTAAAAGTAAAATTTGATGGCGAATTTATGGCATTAGTTTGTCTAACTGAGAGTTTCGATGACCTATTGATGTCAGCATTGGCCAAGAATCTGCAGAACATACTAGAGTCGCGGGTCTTATTTCTACTTGAAGGTCAAAGTTCACAGGAATTAATAAATAGATTAATCGTCTTTTGTGCTGAACAACGAATGACAAACGTACTCATCTTGCAAGGAAGTTCAAGAAGTCATAAAAAGTTCCTTCGGCTTTATCCTTTTCCTAAATATCGTTTTCGTCGAACAAAAATTTCAAATAATGAATTGATGTATCCAAAACATTGGCGAAATTTTCATGGTAAAACTGCCATTACCCTTCCACGTCTCGATGAGCCTATTACAATGATATATGAAGATATTAAAACTGGAAGACAAAAACTAAGCGGAATAAGCGGAAAATATGTATTGCTATTTGTCAAATTGTACAACATTAGGCTAAAATATTTGCATTCTGTCGATTCGGGCTTTTTTATTTCTAATGCGGATTTAAAAATGTGTATACGGCGGCGGGAGCTGGATTTTCCCGTTTCCTTATCATTTACATCAGAAACTCACGACAGCATTGATTACTCACAAGTAATAACAACGGGTAAAGGTTTCATCATAATACCGTGTGTGCCGAAAGTTTCTAAAAGTAAAGTTTTCCACCTTATATTCTTTCGCGATTTCACTTTGTGGATTATTATAACCTTTCTAGTATTTTCTGTAGTTTACACACTAACAGAAACAATTTTACGGCGTCATTCACAACGATATTCTGACATACTATTCCCTATAAACATCTTACCCGGAGTTTTGGGGCAACCATTTACCGTTCGTACGACAAACAATATGTCATTAAAGCAACTTTGTCTGCTTATTTGTTTTCTGGGTTTGATGGTCAACACAATATTCTCTGCACTATTTGGCACACTTTTGACTAGTCCACCCTATGAGCGTCAAATAAATTCATATGACGACTTACGATTATCGAGCCTCAATATCGTTTTTCGAACGCTTGACCGTCAATATACACAAGATATTAATGGCAAAGATTTCTTTGAGCGAAAAGTACCAAATGTAATATTTGTCGGCTCACATCAACACAAGAAAATGATTCTGTCTAAGAATATTACCTATGGATACACGATCTTATCTACATTTTGGGAAATATTGGACAAACAACAACGTTATTACAGCCAAAAAATCTTTTGTAACCCTTCCGAACTTAAATTAATTAACTTTGTCTTACTGTCGTTTATGTTACAAACAGACTCTGTGTTCAAGTCTGCACTCAATGAATTCATACTAAATGTGCAAGCAAGCGGAATAAATTTGCATTGGCAAAAAGAGATTTTTTTGGAACTGGTCGCTTTGAAAAACGTCTCTTTAACGGATCCTTCTCCACCTCAGTTGCAAGTCAGCTTAACTGTCTATGATCTTTACTATCTATGGACCGTACTTACCGTTGGATGGTTTCTGGGTTTTATATCCTTGGGAATAGAAATATATATTTCTAAAAAAGTATTTAAATAAATACAAAATCTTACTTATACTTATTTGTTGTATCAATTTACATAGCCTTATTAGTTTTAAATAAAAAACAAACATTTTCTTCAAAAATACAAACAAATTCAACATTTGACAAAAAGTTTTAGGTACCAAAAATACATAAGGAGTTTAATTGTTAAAGAGTCCACAAATTCTTTGGTTATACTTTTGAGGATTTCCATTACATTTTAAGCTTTGTTAGCGGATAACGAAATGTGGTAAGCGAAATTATGTTTTGATTTTATTAAAATGACTATGTCATTAAATATTAATACACGTTCTACGTTTGAATTGCTTATCTTGTATGTGAAAATAATATTTTTTCCCTCTTAAAAAAATAAAATACATATATTTGTTTTCAGAAGAAGATTATTTGCAAATTATGCTGATCTACAGACTTAAGAGTGATATATAATTTAACGTTATCAGCACACATTAAAAATTTATAAAATTTGATCACTGTAAGAAAGTCATTCAATTATTAAATTTATTATTTAATTTACTTTTTAATTTTAACAAATAATGACAGAAGAATTCTTTTCGAAAGCGATGTTTTGAAAAGAACATATTGAGTGCAGTATTCGAAATAAAAACACATCCAATGGATTAAGAATGGAAGAAAACCATTTTTGTCGAGTTTTCTGAAGAGCAGAGAAAGACAAACACAGTCAACTGATTTACTGCAATCGGTATTCACAACATCAATTTGGCAACCGGAGAAGAAGTTTCTGTTGACAATTGAAGTCAACTCCAATAACTAAGTCACAGTTGACCTTTTGTTAAGAAAACGATGCTGATAGAATTTTGGAAGTGAAGGGATGAGCTGTCGTAACTTATCCGCAGTGATTTGATGAACCCATGTTGGACTTGTACAAAGTAAAGAAATACCTCTCAAGGCGTAGCCAGGTTTTCACAAAGGGGGGGTCAATATCTAATGACTAGAAAAGTATTGATCTTTTTCAAAATAACAACAAGCCAAACTAGTTAAGGAGTATTTCATGTATATTTTATTCGTATTTATGTCTATGAATTTATTCAATATCTAAATAAGTACAAGTCTTCTTGGGGTTTTGGAAAAGTCTTCCACGACCTCTTCCAAAAACTGCTATTCCATTCTTTTAACTGTGCGGCTGTGTGTACTCAGCATAGATAGCCCTATAAAGAAAATCCCAACTAATACGGGTGTGTTATTTTAAAGCCATTACTCACCATTTAGACGAGATTCACCCATCGTAGTTCTTAAGCCACGTCTTTACTCTCCTTAATGTACTGAATGAGCGTTCCACTGTAGCTGATGTACATGGCATTGCAAATAAAATTGCCAGCACCTTTTTATACCCTGAACACATAGTGTATCAGGATATATTGGGTTTGTTTGAACGAAATGTATGTAACACACAGAAGGAGTTGGGGAGACCCCATAAAGTATATATATTCTTGATCAGGACGACAAAAAAAATTGATTGAGCCATGTCTGTCCGTTCTCGGAAACTATAAGAGCTAGAGACTTGAAATTTGGAGGGTAGACTCGTGATGCTTGGCAGCAGATCAAGTTTATTATACTTTTCACGTATGTGAAACAGTATAATAACTTTGTGCTGAAGTTTGTAACACACAGAAATATTCACTTGCGACTATATAAAGTATATATATTCTTGATCAGGACGACAAGACGAGTTGATTTAGCCATGTCCGTCTGTCCGTCTGTCCGTCTGACCGTCTGTCCGTCTGTCCGTCTGTCCGTCTGTCCGTCTGTCTGTATATATACAATCTCCTCCCACAGTTTTGAAGATATCGAGCTGAAATTTTGCACAGAGACTTCTTATTCGTGCAGTCAAATCATTGGTCGGAACCGGCCATATCGGACCACTGGAACTGGTAGCCCCCATACGAAAAGAAGAAGAAAAATGAACAAAACTTGAATCGTTGTATGGAAAACTTTTTTGTTTTGTATGATAGAGTGCTGAAATTTTAAACATAGTAGTTCTACATAGTCCGACTACATGCCTGAAAGTTTCATTGAGATCGGGAAACTGGAACTGGTAGCCCCCATACAAAATGAAGAAGAGGAAGAGAAGCAATATTCACGTCGTTGTATGGACAACTTTTTTGTTTTTTAACCAATTGACTTGAAACTTTACAGTTATGTTCTTAGGGAGGAATGAAAACTATTTTGACCAAAAGTGGGCGTAGCCACGCCCACTTATAGCGAAAATTGACCCGTTGTATGGAAAACTTTTTTGTTTTTTAACCAATTGACTTGAAACTTTACAGTTATGTTCTTAGGGAGGAATGAAAACTATTTTGACCAAAAGTGGGCGTAGCCACGCGTAGCCACGCCCACTTATAGCTAAACTTGACCCGTTGTATGGAAAACTTTTTTGTTTTTTAACCAATTGACTTGAAACTTTACAGTTATGTTCTTAGGGAGGAATGAAAACTATTTTGACCAAAAGTGGGCGTAGCCACGCCCACTTATAGCGAAACTTGACCCGTTGTATGGAAAACTTTTTTGTTTTTTAACCAATTGACTTGAAACTTTACAGTTATGTTCTTAGGAAGGAATGAAAACTATTTTGACCAGAAGTGGGCATGGCCACGCCCACTAATAGCTAAACTTGACTCGTTGTATGGAAAACTTTTTTGTTTTTTAACCAATTGACTTGAAACTTTACAGTTATGTTCTTAGGGAGGAATGAAAACTATTTTGACCAAAAGTGGGCATGGCCACGCCCACTTATAGCGAAACTTGACCCGTTGTATGGAAAACTTTTTTGTTTTTTAACCAATTGACTTGAAACTTTACAGTTATGTTCTTAGGAAGGAATGAAAACTATTTTGACCAAAAGTGGGCGTAGCCACGCCCACTTATAGCGAAACTTGACCCGTTGTATGGAAAACTTTTTTGTTTTTTAACCAATTGAAACTCTACAGTTATGTTCTTAGGAAGGAATGAAAACTATTTTGACCAAAAGTGGGCATGGCCACGCCCACTAATAGCTAAACTTGACCCGTTGTATGGAAAACTTTTATGTGTTTTAACCAATTGACTTGAAACATTACAGTTATGTTGTTAGAGAGGCATGAAAACTATTCATTTCAGTTTTTTTTATAGTGACACAACGTGAAAAGTATTATAGCTTCAGCCTTGCTGAAGATAGCGTCCTTACTGGTTTTTTTTTTTTTTGCCACGTCCACACCATCCCGCCCAACCATCACCAGCCACATTTTAAAACGCTATAACTTGAACACCCGATGAAACAGAAACATGAAAGTCTTAGTAGACTCAGTATTAGTAGCTCTACAAATCTGCCTACCACAATTTTTCCCCTTCCTTTACTTACCCCACCCGCAGTTGTTTTCCTAAAATTACAGTATCTCCAAAACTATTAAAGGTACGAACCTCAAATTTTGCATAAAAACTAAGTAAGTCTATACCTTTCAAACTACAAACCACAAAATTGCCCTCTCATATTTCATATTTATGAGAACATTTGTATTAGACATGAGATTATCATAGGTTGATTCTGTAACAAGTTTTGAATTAATTGCTATTAGAGCAAGGGCAGCATTATTTTGTTCTGCAAGTCTTTGAGCTATCGATGTTATTAAAGAATGCAAATATGGTGAAAATATTGCCCGCTGATAGTACTCAAACACTGTGTAAAGGCTGGATTTGACTGGGGTCTTTGATTTTTCACGATCCTTGGAACAGTAATTTCAGTTTCTGATCTTTTGGCCAATTCAGTGGAATCTTTAAATAAATCATTAAAAACTACATCGAAGATGTCATCCTTACACTGAAATGCAACTGAGATATACATACGTATATTAGGCTTTGAAACATTAAGTAATAGTAACACAAGTTGTAGAACAAAGTCAAAGGGGTTGCATAAATCAACTCCCCTTTAGTTGCTGTTTTATATACATTTACAATAACCAATAATTTAACATGACACCAAACCCACGACGTTCGACTAATTAGCTTCCATGTTCTACAAAACAAATTTTGAAATTGTTTTCGCTTAAAAATAAGAAAAAAACAGTAAGGACGCTAACTTCAGCAAGGCTGAAGCTTAGATACTCTTCACGCACATTTCACATCTATTTTCTATTCATCTTATTAGCCTTTAAACCAATTTTCATTGTTTTTGCTCATTGGGTACCGGAGATATGCAAATTATTGATTTTTGCTAGAAGTGGGCGTAACCATGCCCATTTTTTTGTCAAAATAGTTTTCATGCCTCTCCAAGAACATAAGTGCGAAGTTTCAAGTCAATTGATTAAAAAATAAAAAAGTTTTCCATATAACAACGTGAATCTTCCTCTTCTTCATTTTGTATGGTAGGTACCAGTTCCAGTTGCCCGATCTCAATGAAACTTTCAGGCAATTAGTGGGACTACTTAATACTACTAGGTTTATAATTTCAGCACTCTTATCATACAAAACAAAAAAGTTTTCCTTACAACGATTCAAGTTTTGTTCACTTTTCTTCTTCTTTTCGTATGGGGCTACCATTTCCAGTGGTCCGATATGGCTGGATCCGACAAATGAGTTGATCCTACAAACAAAAAGTCTCTGAGCAAAATTTCAGCTCGATATCTTCAAAACTGTGGGAGGAGATCGTATATAATAGACAGACGGACATGGCTAAATCAACTCGTCTTGTTGTCCTGATCAAGAATATATATACTTTATACAATCGCAAGCGATTTTTTTATGAGTTCCAAACTTCAGCACAAACTTATAATACTATTCACTAACGTGAAGAGTACAATAATTTGAAATGCATTTAGCACTTTGGATTTATAATGCATTTACACAAAGCTCTCGCATTTTGATCGAATTTATCAAAAATGTAAAACAGTTTTAATTCGAATTTAGTTGCTTGCTGAAAATCGTAATCGCAATGTGCTTCGACAAGTGTTTTTTATTCCTGTATACATTTTTGAATGTTGTTTGTGCGAATGGAAATAATTTAAGTAACATTCTATTCAGAACTAACCATGAGCAACCAATCAGTTCTTTATTGCTGATGCACAATAGCAACGACAGTTGCATACTTGAGAACTTCAATCCACCTCAAGAACTGCCTCTGCTTCGTTTGATGGAAAAGAATCATGTTAACCTAAAAGTAAAATTTAATGGCGAATTTATGGCATTAGTTTGTCTAACTGAGAGTTTCGATTATCTACTGATGTCAGCATTGGCCAAGAATCTGCAGAACATACGAGAGTCCCGGATCTTATTTCTACTCGAAGGTCAAAGTTCACAGGAATTAATAAAAAGATTAATCGTCTTTTGTGCTGAACAACGAATGACAAACGTACTCATCTTGCAAGGAAGTTCAAGGAGTCATAAAAAGTTCCTTCGGCTTTATCCTTTCCCTAAATATCGTTTTCGTCGAACAAAAATTTCAAATAATGAATTGATGTATCCAAAACATTGGCGAAATTTTCATGGTAAAACCGCCATTACCCTCCCGCGTCTCGATGAACCACTTACAATGATATACAAAGATATTAAAACTGGAAGTCAAAAACTAAGCGGAATAAGCGGAAAATATGCATTGCTATTTGTCAAATTGTACAATATTAAGCTAAAATATTTCCATTCAGTTGACGAAAGCTACTTTATTTCGAATATGGATTTAAAAACGTGTATATGCCGGCGGGAGCTGGATTTACCCGTTGCCTTATCATTTACATCAGACACTGACGAAAACATTGATTACACACAACCAATAGAAGCGACTAAAGGTTTCATCATAATACCGTGTGTGCCGAAAGTTTCGAAAAGTAAAGTTTTCCACCTCATTTTCTTTCGCGATTTCACTTTGTGGATTATTATAACTTTCATAGTTCTTTTCGCAGTTTACACATTAATAGAATTAATTTTACGGCGCCATTTGCGACAATATTCTGACATACTATTCACTTTAAACATCTTACCCGGAGTTTTGGGTCAACCATTTACCGTTCGTACGACAAACAATATGTCATTAAAGCAACTTTGTCTGCTTATTTGTTTTCTGGGTTTGATGGTCAACACAATATTCTCTGCACTATTTGGCACACTTTTGACTAGTCCACCCTATGAGCGTCAAATAAATTCATATGACGACTTACGATTATCGGGTCTCAATATCGTTTTTCGAACTACTGACCGTCAATATATAAAGTATATCAATGGCGAAGATTTCTTTGAGCGGCAAGTACCAAACGTAATATTTGTCGATTCACATCAACACAAGAAAATGATTCTGTCTAAGAATATTATCTACGGATACTCGATCTTATCTTCATTTTGGGAAATATTGGACAAACAACAACGTTATTACAGCCAAAAAATCTTTTGTAACCCTTCCGAACTTAAAATAATTAACTTTGTCTTACTGTCGTTTATGTTACAAACAGACTCTGTGTTCAAGTCTGCACTCAATGAGTTCATACTAAATGTGCAAGCAAGCGGAATAAATTTGCATTGGCAAAGAGAGATTTTTTTGGAACTGGTCGCTTTAAAAAAAGTCTCTTTAACGGATCCTTCCCCACCTCAGTTGCAAGTCAGCTTAACTGTCTATGATCTTTACTATCTATGGACTGTACTTACCGTTGGATGGTTACTGTGTTTTATATCCTTGGGAATGGAAATATATATTTCTAAAAAAGTATTTAAATAAATATAAAATCTTACTTATACTTATTTGTCGTATCAATTTACATAGGCTTATCAGTTTTAAATAAGAAAATATGGTTAGGGGGCGTCCATAAATTACGTGAGATAAAATTAGGGGAGGGGGGGTTCAGCAAAATCTCACCTTTTTAGTTTACTAGTTTACCACTTTTTTTTTCAAAAATTTAAGCAGAAAAATAATTTTTTTACTCAAATTTTTAGCAAAATCTCATGTGAGATTCGTCAAAATCTCACTAAATCTAAATTTCTAGAAAAAAACCTCACGTAATTTATGGACGTCCCCTTATAATATTGTTTCGCTGTTTATTTAGGAATTTACAAACATTTTCTTAAAAATTACAAACAAATTCAACATTTAACAAAAAGTTTTAGGTACTAAAGATACATAAGGAGTTTAATTGTTAAAGAGCCCACAAATTCTTTGGTTATTCTTTTGAGGATTTCCATTACACTTTAAGCTTTGTTAGCGGATAACGAAATGTGGTAAGCGAAATTATGTTTTGATTTTATTAAAATGACTATGTCATTAAATATTAATACACGTTCTACGTTTGAATTGCTTATCTTGTATGTGAAAATAATATTTTTTCCCCCTTAAAAAAATAAAATACATATATTTGTTTTCAGAAGTAGATTATTTGAAAGTTATGCTGATCTACAGACTTAAGAGTGATATATAAATTAACGTTATCAGCACACATTAAAAATTTATAATACTTGATCACTGTAGGAAAGTCATTCAATTATTAAATATATTATTTACTTTAATTTTTAATTTTTACCAACAATGGCACAAGAATTCTTTTCGAAAGCGATGTTTTGAAAATATCGTATTGAGTGCGGGATTCGAACCAAAAACACAGCCAATCGATCAAGAATGAAAGAAAACTATAATAGTAGGGGAGCCCAAGCGGGGATTTTCGTAGTTACTCCTGCGTGGCAGACTAGAATATGGGAGATAGCTTATACTCTTTTGAGTAGTGTGATTCTGTAAAAACAACTGATTTACTCCTGCGTGGCAGAGTAAGATAAGGTAGGTTTATTACATGCTTATAAGTCTCCATTTCGCTATTCAGCCATTTTGAGTAAGACGTAAGGGAATGGGAGGGTTTCAAACTTTCAAACTAAAACCGTCAAATTTAGTTAGTCCTGTCCGTCAGTTTTTCATACAGGTGGCTCAGCATGATCTCCTAGTCATTTCATAATCTAACAGTTATATGGAGGAAAATTCACAACACCGATTTGGCAACCGGAGAAGAAGTTGCTGTTGACAAAGTTAGTCAGAGTTGACCGTTTGTTAAGAAAACGATGCTGATAGGATTTTGGAAGTGAAGGGATGAGCTGTCGGAACTTATCCGCAATGATTTGCTGAACTCATTTTGGAACTGTATACAGTAAAGCAATGTCTCTGTAATTATTGTATGAATATAGTGATGTACGATTATACCAAAATGATGGGAACTTTGTCGCATTTAAGTGAAATGTTAAAAAGCTATATAATGGAATAAACACCATATCGGTGCAGTGCTTCAAAATGCGACTAAGATACACGTTTGTTAAGCTTTAAAACATTAAGTAATAGTTACGCAAAAAAAACACAAGTTATAGAACAAAGTCAATTAGAGGATGTACAGGCAGGGATTGTATAAATCAACTCCCCTTTAGTTGCTGCTTTGTATACGTACATTCACAATAACCGATAATTTAACATGACACCAAACCCACGACGATCTATGAAATACATACAAAGCTTTCATGTTCCACATTAGAAATTTTTAAATTGTTTTCGCTTAAAAATAATTAACAATAATTTCAAATGCATTTAGCACTTTCGATTGTCAATGCATTTACACAAAGCTCTCGCATTTTGACCGAATTTATAAAAAATGTAAGACAGTTATAATTCGAATTCAGTTGCTTGCTGAAAATCGTAATCGCAATGTGCTTCGACAAGTGTTTTTTATTCCTGTATACATTTTTGAATGTTGTTTGTGCGAATGGAAATAATTTAAGTAACATTCTATTCAGAACTAACCATGAGCAACCAATCAGTTCTTTATTGCTGATGCACAATAGCAACGACAGTTGCATACTTGAGAACTTCAATCCACCTCAAGAACTGCCTCTGCTTCGTTTGATGGAAAAGAATCATGTTAACTTAAAAGTAAAATTTAATGGCGAATTCATGGCATTAGTTTGTCTAACTGAGAGTTTCGATGACCTATTGATGTCAGCATTGGCCAAGAATCTGCAGAACGTACGAGAGTCCCGGATCTTATTTCTACTCGAAGGTCAAAGTTCACAGGAATTAATAAATAGATTAATCGTCTTTTGTGCTGAACAACGAATGACAAACGTACTCATCTTGCAAAGAAGTTCAAGGAGTCATAAAAAGTTCCTTCGGCTTTATCCTTTTCCTAAATATCGTTTTCGTCGAACAAAAATTTCAAATAATGAATTGATGTATCCCAAACATTGGCGAAATTTTCATGGTAAAACCGCCATTACCCTCCCGCGTCTCGATGAGCCTCTTACGATGATATATAAAGATATTAAAACTGGTCATAAAAAAATAAGCGGTATAAGCGGAAAATTGACCTTGCTCTTCTTCGAATTGTACAACATTAGGCTAAAATATTTACATCCTGTTGATCCGGGCTATTTTATCTCCAACGAGGACTTACAAAAATACCTGCGCCTCAGGTTATTGGATTTTCCGATCGCATTAACATTTACATTAATTGACGAAAACGAATACGTTGACTACTCGCAAACCATAACGCCTGCTAACGCTTTCATGATAATTCCGTGTGCTCCACAAATTCCTAAAAGTTATATTCTTCAATTCATTTTATTTCATTGGTTCACTTTATGGATTATAACCACCTTTTCAATATTGTTGGTGGTTTACACCTTAATGGAACTTTTTGTAAGGCGTCATTCACGACAGTATTCTAATATTCTATTCAATATAAACATCTTACCCGGATTTTTGGGCCAACCGTTTACAGTTCGCGCGACAAAGAATCTGTCACTGAGGCAACTTTGTTTGCTTATTTGTCTACTCGGTCTGATCGTAAACACTGTATTCTCAGCACAACTTGGCACATTTCTAACCAGTCCTCCTTATAGTCGTCAAATAAAAACATTTGAAGACTTAAGGTCGTCTGGGCTGACAATCTCTTTCCGAACGGATGATCGTCGATTTCTTGAGAATATGCACGGCGCAGATTTTTTTAAGCGGCAAGTACCAAACGTTATTTTCGTCAGTACAAAACAACACAAGAGTATGGTTCTTTCAAGGAATATTACCTACGGATATGCAGTCTCATCTACGTTTTGGGAAATATTGGACAAGCAACAAAGCTATTACAGCCAAAACATATTTTGTAACCCATCCGAATTTAAATTAGTGGACTTTGCCTTGGTGTCTTTTATGTTACAAGCAGACTCTGTGTTCAAGTCTGCACTTAATGAATTCATACTAAATGTGCAAGCAAGCGGAATAAATTTGCATTGGCAAAGGGAGATTTTTAGGGAAATGGTCACTTTGAAAAACGTCTCTTTGAATGATCCGTCTCCACCTCAGTTACATCTCAGCTTGGTTGTTTATGATTTTTACTATATATGGCTCGTAGTTGCCGTTGGATGGATACTGAGTGGCCTTGTTTTTGAAATAGAAATTTACATTTCTAAAAAATATTCAATGATTAAGAAATTTTGAGATATATTTTTGCAGTGCACAAGAACAGACAAAAGTATATTGGAATTATATTAAATACAAAATCTTAACGCTTACAATAAGCACAGGCTCGTAATCGTAATGACTTTTATAAATATTTTAAAAGACACTATTTTAATTTCGCAAATTTTTTAAGATTCTCTCTTCACTTATCCATATAAAGTTTTAAATTCACAATAATAAATGTTGAAGCTCACAAATATTGCAAGTAATTCAAAATAAACATCAAAGTATAGAATTATATATTTATGTACAGAAATACTACGACTTACGCTGATAGGTGGGACCGAGCGATTGACGAGTAAGTCGGGGTTGAACGATTTGCGCATAAACACAAAGATTTGTTCAGGATTTCCTTGGGTTTGAATCAAAATGAAAAACCGCGTAACTCCGGATTCGGGTAAAACGGGGTAGCGTAAGTCGGAATATTGTTGTACATACATAGATATAAAATGTGGTACTCATCAGGCGCTTAATTTAAACTTAACAGATACTAATTATGGTACTAACGAACTAATCTTTTAACGTTCACTGAGGTTATTGTAATTGACAGTGCTGCCAAGCAATGTTTAACACACAGTGTAGCCAGGTTTGTCAGAAGTTAAAACTATATCGCCTGATGTTGGTGTTGCCACAAATGCAGATTTGTCTTATTGTCATAAGGTCCATGCATTGTAAATCTGTCAAAAAACATTAATCTATCACTTCACCGCGATCACCTTACAAATGACAATATTAAATATCCTATGACAAATACTATAATCCAAATTTAATTTACGAGCAGACGCCACGCGTGAAAAGCCCACGTGTAAGTGGGGTATATAATAGACTTGATTTAAAATAAAAAATTATGTGAAATAATTTAAAAAAAACCAAAAAAACCGTAAACATGTACGTTAAATGAAGTCGTATTCCACTCTATGATAAAACGAACATTGGTATGTGAACAACTTAACTTGCTTGAATGATGTGACTTAACAAAACCGTCTGGCGACGACAAACTACAGAAAACGGCACGGCTGCCATCTAATGGATTTTCCCCCTTAACTTAGTGATTTAAAGAGTCGAATGGGATTTTTTAGGGGTATTTTCGACAACTTGATAAATAAAATCAATAAAATCGTACTTAAAAAAAATCGCAATTGATAGTTTGAATGAACATTACAATTGGGCGAGAAACGCAAGCGGGCCAAATTGACACAAAAGTGTCGGCAAAAGTGGAAGTAGTAGCTTTGGGAATTACCCTGAATTGAAGGCACGGGAAATATCACCAACGGCTGCACCGCACATACGCTTATTCATAACCACTGTGTCGTGTCACTAAAAATGACACGAGAGAGTAAGAATTATCTCTTAGAGTTGTCAAATCACCGTACAGCGTAAATGTTAACAATGTTTTACGTATTTTTACGGTTTTCTACGCGTATTTTCATTTAGAAACATTTTTAGTGAGCTTCTTTTCACCTCTTCTGTCTGTTTACAATAATATTTATTTAGGGATTTCTGGTTGGAGTTTAGGGAGAACAATTTTTGAAAATTGTCAACACTGGAAAACAGTCAGCATTTTCGTACACTTCGTTGCTTCGTCTCTTCGGAAGAAAAAGTTAATAATTGCGTGTGACATTTTGTTCAACAGTAAAGGAAAATTTATAATTTAATAAGTTCTAAAGTGATATCACATCTAGATAATAATGGCAGAACCAAAGGGGTAAGTGTAAAATCAGTGAATTTCCATCATGGGTGAAAAGCCGACAAAGTGCAGCAGCTGGCGCTTTATTCATCATGACAAAGAAAGCGACGACGGAGGCTAAGCATCAAATTCGCGCAGTCATTGAACAGCAAACTCTTGACGCTTTTCCGACAAATGACCAAGATTCATGTTTGCTTTAGAGAATTGGCCAAACGATAGATCGGCTTTATTTAAAAAATAGAGTGGACTATGTCAATCATTATTTTTTTTTATTTAAAAGAAAATGTATACGTTAATAAAACTAGGCCAGCCGAACCAAAGTCGCTTAGTGCCGATCTTCTTCTTATATTCTATAACGTTAACAGCGAAGTGCTCTTGATTTGAAATTCAATTGACGATAAAATTTTTATAATTCAAAATTGAATCTCAAAGTAAGCTATGAGAAATGTATAAGCAATCCAAACGAAATCAACTTGTGAACTTTTGTAGAATCTTTATTTTTAATTAGGGTGAATTGCGACTGTATTAAAGAAGATCAGAAAACTTAACTGTTAGCATGGCTAGTGGCAGCGATCATAATTCTGACCGTCGTAGATTATTTGGTTGGTCACCAGATGGTGATAACCCGAGCATTGATGATGAACTTATGGATGAGGATACAGAAGACGTTTCCACTTATGTGCAAAAATATCGTGGACAGCAATTAGATGATGAGAAAAAGGCTAAAGAAGCGTCACTCAAAAAGTTGGCATCTAATTCAAGTTCAAAACATGGTTCCAAGTCTGAACATTCCGCAGATAAGCGGTGCGATCTTTTGAATTCTTGTTGCATTGTTGAATTGTTTTTTATATAAATCTATATCAATATAATTTACTTTTCTATATATTTGTGTAACAGAGAGGATTTAGCTACTGCTATCTTGAAACGCAAGGATCGTCCGAATCGCTTGATTGTTGAGGAAGCTCAAAATGACGATAACTCTGTGGTTTCGTTGTCACAGGTAAAAACTCTTTTTTTTTATGTACACTTCACTAATTATAAGGCCACGTCATACTATTATCTTGTCATGCGTAATTTTTAATTCGTTCCGGATCGGTCTTTAACATACATTTCCCTAGGCAAAAATGGATGAACTTCAATTATTCCGTGGTGACACTGTAATACTAAAAGGCAAGCGTCGCAAGGAGACGGTTTGCATAGTACTTTCAGATGATACATGTCCTGATGAGAAGATTCGCATGAATCGTGTTGTTCGCAATAATTTGTGCGTTCATCTGTCGGATGTGGTATCAGTGCAATCATGTCCAGATGTTAAATATGGCAAACGTGTTCGTATCTTGCCTATTGATGATACAACGGAGGGAGTTACTGGTAATCTATTTGAGATTTACCTTAAACCGTACTTCCTAGAGGCATATCGACCCATTCATATGGGTGACAATTTTATTGTACGCGCCGCAATGAGGCCAATTGAGTTTAAAGTAGTGCTTACTGATCCCGAGCCGTACTGTATTGTCGCTCCAGAAACGGTTATATTCTGTGACGGTGATCCAATTAAGCGAGAGGTATGCTTTTAATCATATTCTGTAAACTATCAAAATTTTTACAAGCTTTGTTTGTAATTTTGTGATATACAGGAAGAGGAAGAGTCATTAAACGCTGTCGGCTATGATGATATCGGTGGCTGCCGGAAACAACTTGCTCAGATCAAGGAGATGGTTGAATTGCCTCTGCGCCATCCATCGCTTTTCAAAGCTATTGGTGTAAAGCCACCTCGTGGTATCTTGATGTATGGCCCACCTGGTACTGGCAAGACTTTGATTGCTCGTGCTGTGGCTAACGAGACTGGCGCATTTTTCTTTTTGATTAACGGTCCCGAGATCATGTCGAAATTGGCGGGTGAATCGGAATCTAACTTACGTAAGGCGTTTGAAGAAGCAGAGAAAAACTCTCCTGCTATTATATTCATCGATGAAATTGACGCTATTGCGCCTAAGCGTGACAAGACTCACGGCGAAGTTGAACGTCGTATTGTCTCTCAGTTGTTGACCCTAATGGATGGCATGAAGAAGAGCTCTCATTTGATCGTAATGGCTGCTACGAACAGGCCTAACTCTATTGATCCCGCTCTGCGTCGTTTCGGTCGCTTTGATCGTGAAATTGATATTGGCATCCCAGATGCTACTGGACGTTTGGAAGTCTTGCGTATACATACTAAGAACATGAAATTACATGAAGACGTTGATCTTGAACAAATTGCTGCCGAGACCCATGGTCATGTTGGCGCAGATTTAGCTTCGTTATGTTCTGAAGCTGCTTTACAACAAATTCGCGAAAAAATGGACTTAATCGATTTGGAAGATGATAAGATTGATGCTGAGGTGCTTGCCTCTTTGGCTGTTACAATGGAAAACTTCCGTTATGCTATGACCAAATCAAGCCCATCGGCCTTGCGTGAAACTGTTGTTGAAGTGCCCAACACTACATGGTCGGACATTGGTGGCTTAGAAAATGTTAAAAAAGAGTTACAGGAACTTGTACAATATCCTGTCGAGCATCCGGACAAATTTCTTAAATTCGGCATGCAGCCAAGTCGTGGTGTTTTGTTTTATGGACCGCCTGGTTGCGGTAAGTTATCAAGTGTTTGTATACAAGACCAAAGACTTAGTAAAGACTTCTTTGTATAGGTAAAACTCTGCTTGCCAAGGCCATCGCCAATGAGTGTCAAGCGAACTTTATTTCGGTCAAGGGACCAGAGCTCTTGACAATGTGGTTCGGCGAGTCCGAAGCTAATGTACGCGACATTTTCGACAAGGCTCGTTCTGCAGCGCCTTGTGTGCTTTTCTTTGATGAATTAGATTCGATTGCAAAAGCCCGTGGTGGCAACGTTGGTGATGCTGGCGGCGCAGCCGATCGTGTCATCAATCAGATACTCACAGAAATGGATGGCATGGGTGCGAAAAAGAATGTTTTCATTATTGGTGCAACCAATCGTCCCGACATTATCGATCCGGCTATTTTGCGTCCGGGTCGTCTTGATCAACTGATTTATATACCATTGCCAGACGATAAATCGCGTGAAGCTATCTTAAAGGCAAACTTGCGCAAGTCACCACTCGCCAAGGAAGTTGATCTTACTTACATTGCCAAGGTGACACAAGGTTTTTCCGGTGCAGATTTGACTGAAATATGTCAACGCGCCTGTAAATTGGCTATTCGTCAAGCAATTGAAGCGGAAATACGTCGGGAAAAGGACCGCGCTGAAAACCAAAACTCGGCCATGGATGTATGTATATTGATATGAAATAAACACTTAAATCAAAACATTAATAACTTGCTCTCTCTAAAGATGGACGAAGACGATCCAGTGCCAGAAATTACACGTGCTCATTTTGAGGAGGCTATGAAGTTTGCACGTCGTTCTGTATCGGATAACGACATCAGAAAATACGAAATGTTTGCTCAGACCTTGCAGCAATCTCGCGGTTTTGGCCAAAACTTCAGGTATGACACAAATATATTTGATAAAAACTTTTATTGAAATTAATTAATAATACAAAATTTTAATTTTTGTTTCAACTTGTAGATTCCCTGGTAATGCAAGTAATACGCAAGGCTCTGGTCCCAATGTTCCAGCGAATCCGCCAGCCGATACTGGTGACGATGATCTTTACAGTTAGATTCTTAGATTTAAATATTTTAAACGAATATTTAACAAGCATACAACAACAATTTACTAAACTCTGAGTCCCCACATTAGTGAAGAATCACAATTACACAAAACTACAACAAAACAATTATTAACAAAAAAAAAGTACATTTCGATTGTGAAATAGTACAATAATGAAAAAAAAAAAATCCAAACAAAATTTCCATTTAGCAACTCAGTAGCGAATTCCGTTTATAAATTGTCCTTCATCGTGCTGGTGTTTTAATTTCATATTTTATAACGAAGGCAAGAACAAAACAACTTATAATCAAATGATATATTTATCATTTCAAATCAAGACATTTTATATACAAAGATGAAATGCCAATCATATAACCGAAATTGTGCATCCTGGCGCCCCCAGCGCGTCTTCGTATCATTCTTATTCTAATATTATGAATACATTAATGATAAATATAATAAAATAAAAAGCAAAACATAAAACACAATAAAATTATAAGTACATTTGGAGCTACGTTTTTAAGAAAAATAAAATTACAAAAACCAAACGGTATAAACAATTTTTTTTTTTTGTGTTTGTGTTTTATGATATAAAAAATAGAGGGCGGCTTACATTATTTGTTTGTATGTTCATAAGGGAAGGACAGTAATTTCATCTGGAATGAGCACACTTTTAAAGGATCTCTGCCATCGATTTGTATAAAGATGAAACAACAACAAAATTTTGTTTAAAATATTGCCAAACCAAACATAAGACGGTTAAAAGGAAGGAAGAGTCTTAGCCAAACTTTACCACCTGGCATTAAAAAATCCTTACTGCTCCGACGCGGTTGTGAGTTACAACTGCACCAAATAATTTATACAACACAATGTATGTATATTAGGATGTCCCTCATATGGACGATTTTTTTTTTTTTTGCATTTTTGAAAACGCATACCCGTTATTTCTGTTTATTATCCTTAACCTAAATATAAAATTTCAGCATCCTATGTTAATTTTAACACGTACCGGCTGACCCCTTAAGTTTAATGAAAGAAAATTTTATCTGTTTTTTTTTAAATGCAAATGGGGGACGCCAAATAATTAAATTTTATTTTGAATATTATTGAAAAGACAAATTTAAGTATTGCGTTTTATTACAAAAAAGATCAACTTTATTTAATACTAATCAGGATACTTCCTTTTCATGGGTTCTTTTTTACAATTTGATTTGAGCTTTAACTCATTTAAATTCACATCGCGGATATTAAAAAACCAAAACTGCGACAACTTGGCAGTTGGGCGGTAATTTAACACCCGTTATTTGGTGATTTATCTCACCAATCTAAAACATAGTTTTTTTTATAGCTTCTAAGTTCCACAAACATTGTGGGTATTGTGCCGGTGTATCTTGCTTGAGAAAGTATTCCAATGTTACACTATAGACGCCGGTGTAACTTGCATATTTTGAACGCAAGTCGGCACGTGTTCCAGTGCTCCAAAAAAAAAAGAAATCATGGAAGTGTTTTAGAGTGGAAGGAACAAAACTAGCCCATATGCGTTAAAAAATAAGAACTTTGCAAAATAAGGGACACCCTAATGTACATAAGACAAAAATAAAAGGTTCCAACTTTTTTTTTATTATTACTTTTATTTATTCTTCAATATTTCGCCATCAATTTCATTTTTAGGAAATAATTTATTCATAATTATGAATTTCAATGCTTTGTTTTAATTTTATGATTTTATAATTTTGCATATTGCAACTTTCTGTTTCTGAAAACAAATATTTTTTATTTAGAAATTTAATTAGATGCTTACATATTTTTTTTCTGAATGCAATAATAATTTGGCATATTTCTGGCCTGACTATTTTACTAATGTTTATAAGAAACAAGGTAGAAAATATTCTGAAAAAATAAAATTAGCATTTATTATTTGCTGCGCTTATGTATTTATAACCGATTTGTGCAAATTGTATGCAAGCACCCAAAAAAGAACTTCTGGAAGTTACATATGTATATTAAATAAATAAATTCTTTGAACGTCAATCCACACGTCAATAATTTGAGCCTCAAAGGCGCGAGTTTTCATTAATTACTCTAACATGTTTGCCTTAGATTGCTTACTGCTTTCATATTCATCAACGAAACTTTCAATTATTTGCAACAAATTTTGATTGTATTTTTTTATTATTAGTATTATTTTGCAATGTCTACTTTTTTTTATTTTTCTTTGCTTTACACATAATTTTACTTTTTACGCTTAATTACAACACAACAATCAAAAACACATTGAATTCTTTGCTTTTATAATAAATGATTTTTTTTTTCTTTCTTCTGTTTATTGCACAAATATTTGAGCTTTATAATTGTAATTGCAGTGATTTTTAATTTTTGGAATCTTTTTTCCATTTGATGATTTAGCTTATTTAAGTTTTATCGCTTTTTTCAAATAAATTTTTTGATTTGTGCATCTGCGTGTATTTTTGTTTATATGTATGATTGGCATTGTTTTGCAACAATTGTTTGGCGCGTGATTAGGTGAATTTATGTATGTAAGTGTATATATATGTATGTGTATGTGTATGGCGTGTTGTTTTAGAAGAAAATGTCCAGCACTTTCAGCTTATAATTTATTTTAAAAATAAGTAATTTTTTTATTTTAGTACACACATCATTTTTTTATTTTAATTGTTACTCTTGTAAGTCTTAAGTGTAGACTAGACACCAAATAAAGTTTATTTCTGGATAACCTTATAGTAAGTAACAATTTATTTTTTTTTCCACTTTATTTTTGTATTATTTGTATATATTAAATATATAATTTTTATGTTATTCTTATTTAGTGTATGATATCAATTTTGGTTACTTTTTTTTTTTTTTGCTTTTTTACCATTTTCATAGAGGTTTAAGACTTTGTTACACAAAACATTAAATTCCATAAATATGATAAGATGATTTGCATTATTCTTCGCTCTTTCGATCGCTTCACCATTTAAATAATTCTACTTTTATAGTTTTCGTATTTTGTGTTAATTTTAAGCACTCAAAGATACAAATTTGATAGATTTTGTTATTTTTTTTTTTTTTAAGTTTACATAATAAGCTCATCAGTTTTAGATTTGATTAAATACGCAAAATTCGAAAAAATCGGAAATCAATTGAAATTTTTTTAATCAATATATTTTTTAAGACCTCATTGCATTGCATCTATTTATTTCAATGACATTTCATCTTTTCTAGTTCGTTCTTGATAATAGATTTTGTTTTGGTTTTCATATATAATATTTTTTCATCGCTAAGTTGATCCCATGCAACATAATGATTGTTTCATTAGCCATTTTATATACAAGTTTTAAATACAATTCGAAAACTGTTCTTTTCTATGTATTAAAAAGTTTATATTTTTTTGTTAAGATATCAGGAGCCTGAGTTGACTTTCATAATAATAATAATGGCAGAAACATCAACAAAACGTATTGAAAATATGAAAAATTGTATCAGGTAATGTGCAACAACTTTCAACTCTAAGTTCAAACAATACACAATTTCATATTCAATGTGATCAAACAGATCAGAGAAACATTTCCGAGCCGCACAATAAATTTTGATTATAAATTGGTTAAGTCTAAAAAATTGTTATGTTTATTTTTTGTTTGTTTTTGGTAGTGAAGATTGGCAGACACAACGGTGTAAATTTTATTTCAATTTGTTGTTTTTATAAATTTTTTTCTTTAGCAATGATATTTATACTCTGATCATTGTTTTGCATATTCTTATGTTTTTTTTTATTGTATTGCAATATAAAAGAAAAGTGCAGCACTTAACAATTAAGAAAGTTTAACGCACAAATGATGATGATGACTTTTAAGCTTTGTAATCAAAGAAACGAAGAATGTTTACGATTAATTATAAAAAGTAATTTTAAATTTCTTTGACTGTCACATTATCTTTAATCAGTAACAATCTTTATGCATTCATAAAAAAAAATATTAAAACAATGATAATTTTTACTTTACAATAGAAACTATGTCAAAATTGGCTTTATTGATTCTAGGTAGCCGCTAGTAAACACACATACATCATTTTCAGGCAAGTTGTTTGTTTACAAGCATCGTCTGTGAGAACGTTTTCCACACTGTATATTGTATACTCGTTTATAAATGTCAAAACGTGATTGCTTTCAGTAATATTCTGTTAAATGTGCACTTTTTGGAAGCAAATGGAATTTTTTTCAAATAGACGTGCCATTTTGCTTTCTTTTTTCTTTAATGTTCAAATGCCTTCACTACAAATGATTTTTAAATGTTCTTCAGGCTAAATGAGAATTTGTTGGCAATTAAACAAGAATTTTGCTCTTAGTTGTTTAGTTTTATAGCATTTTTTGTTTTTCAATTTTTTTTTTGTTTTTGTTGTATTATGCTGCTTGTTTTTTTCATTTTTTTAGACTAGTATGATTGGCTTTCATTTCACTTATGCCATTTTCATTGTTTGTTTTTGTTTTCATTATGTAAACTCACTGTTATTTAAGCTTAATTAATATTTGTTTTAATTACATGTTCTTCCATTTTCACATTTTTTTAAATTACACTAAAAATAAAACAATGCGAAGTTACTAACATTTTATATTAATGTAAAATGAAAGTTACAAATTAACATTTTAATTTAAACATTAGAAAAAGAAATTAATGATATACTCAAGTAAATTGTGATTAGAAGTTTGATACGAAAATTTTCTTCAAAGAGCATAGGAAAGTTCACCGAGCTTATAAAGAACTTTTGTTTTATACAGTGGCAGTCTTCTTAGTGATGAAACGCCTTTGGCTCGTCTTTACTTACGGCCGAGATGCTGTGATTATCACTGCTAACCGTGTGTGTTCGAAGTTTTTCAAAAAGTGCATTTTGTAATGAGCGTATTGTTACCTCTTGTTATTATAGACTTTTTGACGATTGTTATTATATATAAAGTACTTCATTTATAGTCTAACGCAAGTAAACATAGAACAACAATTACATAAAAGGTCTATGTTTACTTGAGGTACGCTGTGACATAAAGCACTTTTATATAAAATTCTTTACATTTTTGCTAATCGTTTTGGGTTTTTTATTTATTTATTTTTTTTTTTTTGGTTCATAGCTATGAACTTTGATCAGTTAGGTGACAATGAACACTGACACTGACCATGACTTCTGCTCTACACGTTGAATTTGCTTTTATATATTTTTTTGTCGGGCGAACATTTAAATAAATTTTACATTTCATGTTTCATGTGCATTGCTAAATACTAATTTTTAATTTATGCCTTTGCTTCTTCTAGCTGCCGTGTTTTATAAATAATTTTAAACATAAAAGTAAAATAATAATGATGATAAAATAATATTAAAATAAAAATACTAAAGTTTGCTTAAAAAAAATTGAGCTAATAACAAATAAGTTTTAAATATAAGAAAACGTGGCGCGCTCTACAAATAACGCACTGTTCCAACAACATCATTATCATAATCATCATCACTATTAATCATCATTATAATGCAAATCATTTGCAAACTTGTTGAATTAAATAATTTTTCATATTATATTTAACTTTTAACGTACATTTATAAATTAACCAATTTATTGACTTTTATTTTTATGAATTGTATAAATTAAAATACATTTATAATTACTACATACAATAATAATTCAAATTGTTTTTCGTTTTCTTTGTTCTTATAATCATTATCATCATCATAATCATCGTTAAACATTATTCAATATTGTTTGTGTTGTTATGTTTGTATGTATGTATGTTTTTGTGTCTGAACTATTTTGAATGAATTACACTTAAACTCATTTTACTTTGTGCTTACAATTAAATAATTTAATTTAGTTATAATTGCATTAATGCTTAACTGTATTCATGTGTTCATGTTTAAGTCGGTGTCAGTGAATGTGCGTGTGTGTGTGTGCGTATGAGTGTGGACGTGGACGTGTATCCTTAAGATGACTGTATATTTGTCCTTGTCTGTCAATTTGGGTTTTTGATATTTTCTTGTGCATTTCATCATTGTTATTATTGTTGTTGTTGTTGTTGATTTTGTTGTTGTTTAATATTGATTAGTCACTGCAGTTCATCTTTTGATGTTGGTTTTTAACATTTTTGTTTTGTTTTTGTTTTGCAATTTTAAAACTATTATCATTATATGTATAATTTTTTTTTTGTCTTAGCAATTCTCACTGAGGTGCATCTACTTTTTTGTTTTATTAAACGTTGTTAGTTTTTATGATGAATTTTATGGTTGTTGTTGCAGTTGTATAAATATTATTATTATTATTATTATTTTTTTTTGTATACTCAGACTTTTTATCGTGAATCGGTGATATTATTTTTACTGCCAAAGATTTTCACAAGCTGCGACTCATAGTCATCAATATTCCGCTTCATGATGTCCATGCAAGGACCGAGCAAACGCTCAAATGCCTTAACCTCAAGGACTGTTTTTGAATAGATAAGAAAATCAAGCAAATTATAATTAATATATATGTAAATCTGTTTTAAACACATATAACATGCTTTGTAAATTAAAAATAAAATGTTTTTTTATTTGTTTAATATCAAAATAAAAACGAATTCCTTTTAAATTATTTCTAGCTCTTTCTTTTTCTTATGTTTGAACTCCATTGCAATGAAAATTTAGCAGATCTTATTTCAGTGTTCTTATCTTCATGGATACCCCTATGTAACATAGCGCCACACAACACATTCGGCAGTTTAGTGTTGAACACCATCTTATTTAGTTGCATACTTGGCTGTCGTATGTGCTCTGTAGTCGCATTTTACATAAGAGTATATAATTTAATTTTAAAACTCTTTCACTTTAACTTTGATTGCTATTTTGCAAAGTATGCAAAAATAAATACTGTGTTTATTGTTGAAGTTTATTAAAAAAATTATAGCTAATGATATTCACATACTATAAAATAAATATAAGCGAAAATTGAACATTTAAATTGGCGTTGATGAGAAATGCAATCTGCCACACTGCATAAACAATATTAGTAAATGACTTAGTTAATGATTCAATTAGTGTTAGCACACAATTAAATTTTCCAATTCATTTTGGGTTGACCTTTGAATGAAGCTTACCATGTATGTGTGTGTGTGTTAAGCTTGACACGGAGTCTGCCAGATTTAAGACTTTTGAGCGCCAAACAACAATAATTGTGCATGTGTACATGGTTGAATAACAATGATTTTTTTTCTCTCTCTCTCTTTTATAAAAAACCGCAAATGCCAATTTGAATTAATACATGAAAATTTTATTTCAAATCACAATTGAGTTCTACAAGTTCTATGATTAATAACAAACAATTTTTGAATTTTGAACAAAATCAAATAACTATTTTTTTTTTTTATGTTGAATGAAGGGACATGTGCTTGATCGATTGGAATCTTGATGTAAAAATGAATACATGTATGTTTCGAGAAGTATTTGATAAAATTAAAAGCTTGCATGACGTCGAGCGATTTCGGCAAACGCTTGTTCATATAATAATATATTGCGCTTGAGCACGTCCGTTAAGAAGCCGAGTATGCGATCGAATGCGTTACTATCGAGAACTGTTTGTGAGAAGAGTTAGTTTTATAACAAAATGTTCCCAACTGTTATTTGTTGTAAGAATAATAAGCAACACTTGTTTTTATTTTATTTTCGTTTTTAGTTTTAGTTTTATTAAGCAAAAGCAGCCATTTGGTGCAAACTATATTCTTAAATTTTCCAATGTTTTAAGGTTGTCATAATATGTACGCAAATCTATATCCAAATACTGATAATCACATATGGCACGCTCTAAGAGCTTTGAGCATTTGCCAAGCACACGTTCAAAGCAATCTAATTCGAGAACTAAGTGCGGTATGCATTTAAATATTTCATTATTTATTAAAAAAAATATATATATATATGTTAATAAATATTAAACGATAATAAAAAAAAAACGGAACAATAATGTACAGCACATAAACAATATGACATATTACGTATACGTGTAGAAAATATAGAAAAAATAAAATGAAACAAAAATTAGTACAAAAATAAAAAGAGAGTACGATAAAAAAAGCAATTTGCTGCTATAGAAAGCAAATTTTAAAAAGAATATATCTTTATGCTAAGCAAAAAACTCAACTTACATGCCAACTTCACAGGGCCATCAACAGCGTACACGGAAGCGGCTCGTGGCCGATGTGTGACCAATGCAAGTTCACCAAAGTATTGGCCCTTTGTCAGTTTTGATATTTCAATTTCAACATTATCCTGATCCATACGAATCGAGACCGTGCCATCCTCAATAAAGTACATGCCATCAGCAGCATCGCCTATTGTTGTTATAAGACATATGAATGAGTGCAAAATTCTATTTACTTTTGTTAATAAAGTGTCTTATAGAGAAAAATATAAACATCAAGACGACCATTCTCACTTTAACGCAAATCGGTTAGATCGATTTTGTTACACACAATCTTTAATAATACAATTCCCATTAATATTCCAATGTAAAATATATGAACTACGTTCGAGAGTATTGGTATAATATTGTTTTTTGTGTCAATTTAATTAGTTTACTAAATGAAAATTACAAGTGTTACAAATTATACTCAAAGTGGTTTCAAACTTGGAGTAGAAAATAGAATATTCCGAATGAAATAGAACAGCTTGCAGCTTTGCAAAATGATAACTTTAAATTTTACTAAGAAAACCCAAAATCCCTTATTATTTATCCACCTCACCTTGCTTTATGATTTGGTCGCCTTCATCGTATGCTTTTGAAACCAGTGCGTCTGCCAAGTTCATGCGTTCATAATTCTAGCGTTGAAGAAAAAGAGAGAATTATTTTCGTAACTTTGTTGTCTTTTTTAACACATTGTCAACTGACCTGCAATGCCTTCAACATTGGCACGTTATTCAAAAGTTCCTCGTACATTTTTCGCTTTTTGAATGCCGACTTGAGCAATATGCGTCGGAATGTGGGCCGATCCATGGCCCAAAGCATGCCTTCCGACTCGGCTTGTACTGTTGCCGCTCTAATTAAGTAGAAATATTTGTAAAAATGTATTCATTCATTCATTTCATCTAATGACTTGTTAATGAAATCAAATTTTACGCACAAACGTGCAAATTTAAAATTATTTTTTGTATTTAATTAAGGAAAGTTTGTATTAGTGACAATTTGCAATACTCAAATTGTGATAAATCATTTTGTAAATCAGTTCTATTTTTAAAAAAATATACCTGGGCATGTTGTAGAGCAGCGCTAATTCGCCAAATATTCCGCTATTGTTATAGGTGTGAATGTGTTTATCACTTTTATACACCTTGTATGTGCCACTGTTTCATTAACCAACGTTAATAGATATTATTTGATTCGTATTGATTGAGTATTGTTGACAGACGTCGAGAAATTCATCAAAATTGCAGTTGTATGAAAAAAATAAATAAACATAAAAATTTAATGTATAGGAATTAGTAAAAACATGATTTTTAGTTCGCTTGAATACTTAAAATACTTGAATAAATATTGACATTCTTGAATGTTACGTATACAACACGTGCGAACGTTTTCAAGGGAAACCAATCAATATACTTTTTTTTATATACATATGTACATACATACATAGTACTGTGAAAACCTAAGCAACTTTATTTGCTCTCATAAGGAAACTTGTCTAGAACTCTAAAAAATACTTCCCGGTAAACCAAAGATGCTTTTATTTATATATTGCTGTGTTCTCTCTAAATCCCGTCAAAACTTTATAAACTTTATTTTATCAACAGTGAATAAATCACAAAAAACGCAATCAAGTAAAAAAAAACTACTGTGCAAAACATAAGAAACTGTTTCCATATTTTGTTTTGTACCCATTGTTTTTTATATCAGCACATCTACGAAGCATTAACTCAAAAATATTGGAAATAGTAGTTGGTGTTATGTTTCTTCTTCCTCTCTTTCATCAATTTTGAATCGTTTTTACACTTTTACAGATGCGTGCTGATATTATACAAAATAATGGGTACAAAACAAGATATTAAAAAATTAGAATTTTTCATTAAAGTAGGGGACCCAAGCGGGGATTTTCTTAGTTACTTCTGCGTGGCAGATTAGAATATGAGAGACAGCTTATACTCTCTTGAGTAGATTACCCAAGCACATGATTTCTAAGTGCTCAATTGATTTTTCAAAATATCAAATAAAACATTATATAAATAAATTATATAAAGTAAGACGGTGACACTCAATTCAAAAATTGAATTCAATTTGCTAAAGTATGATTAAACTTTGTTTACTATTTTGCAATCAAAACTTCTGTGAACATTATCCAAACATCAAACAACTATTCAGGTCGTATACGTAATATTTCATTGTAAATATTATTAAAGTATCATTAAAAGTCACATTTGTTGTGATCTACTTACAATTCAATAACATAAAAGTTATCGCCATCGTCACCTTGACGTATAATATAATCACCCGGCTTCACCTTACGCTCAAACATGGCATCCAATACTTGATTCATCTAAAAAAAAATAGTAACAAGTTTATAAATAAAATTCGAATATTTACAACAATTACGGTAGTATGCTGTATACAGACCTGTTCTTTGTCTAATGAACGAAATAGTAAAACATTCTTAACCGATTCAGTGAGACGTGCGCGTTGCTCATCTGTTTTTGGAAATATAACGGCAGCCCCCTCATCTTCATCCTCGGCTTCGGGATCGTAGGCCTCGGCAAAGACTGATTTACGACGTGATGTCGGCATTGGCATGGGCTCTGCAAAGACAGCAAGGAAATAAAATCCAATCAGTAAAAAAATATATTTATAAATATTTAAATCAATTGCACAAAAAAAATATTTAAAATAACACACACATTTAATCAAATGTGATGCGTGAAAAAGCTACCATTAAAAACGGCCACAAATAAAAAAGTATCTTAACAGCGAAGAAGACCAATTAAAATGGTATTATCACAGCTTTTTTTCATGGCACTAAGCTTTTTCTGTATGTGGGCGACATTTTTGCATTTATTGTCTGTGTGTGTGTGTGTGTGCTTTATTTTAAAATATGCATGAATAATGCATTTTTTATTTCGTCGCGTTTGTGTATTGCAAACACACTTAATTGAGCAATTTGTAATGTTTGCTCGTGCGCATGCAAAATAATATGAAAATCATGACTCGAACGGAGAAATGCATTAAAAAATGCTCTTCATACTTGTACCATAGTGAAAGGGTATTAAAGAAACGAATTGATATCTTCACAGACTGCGAGCACATAATTTTCGCATTATGTAACTATACGAATATCGCAAAGCCCAAGATTAATGTGCCACGCACGGAATTCTGTTAATTGCAATCTTAGACAAGGAGACAGAACAATTTATATTGTTAAGGAATGAATGAAAACATTTCTTGACAATATAGATAGAAATCTCTTTTTTCTGTTTTATTTTTACTTTGAATTATAAAAAAAGAAAACAGAAAGAAAAAAAACAAAAAAAGATTAGTTTTTGAAAGTCAACGGTGCTGAAATAATTTGTGCATTTAGAAATGACACAGTATGTGTGCGAGTACTGCTATAGAGCAAAACGGGACTATGCGTAATGGGGTTGCACTTAAAACTTGTATCTTGTATCTGTGTACGTTAGTTTGGCTGAGTAAGCATGAAAGCGTACGCAACTGTATGTTACAACACATACATGTACATATGTATAGAGCTAAATACATACACTTGTATGTGCGTCATTATGTTGTTTGCTTGTTTAGTTCACTCGAGTGTCGGTAAATTTGTTGATCCAATTATGTAACATGCGCTGTTGGCAACAAATAAAATAAAATAAAAAATGAACCAACCAACCGTCAGCTTAACAAGACACCAAACAAGCCTAACTAACCGGTAAAGTCAGGAAGCGTAACGAGTTTTATGACACAGGCAGGACAAAAAGACAGACAGGACAGAGCAAGTAGATACGTTTATTTTAGTAAATATACCTTGAAGATACAAATATGCATATTCAACTTGGTAAACACAAACACATTGCAATGTCATACCCACTCACACACACACAAATTTACCTATGCACGCTGTATTGCATAAAACAAAGAAATTAAATGCTTATTTATATGAAAAATAATAATTTTATTAAGTGAGAATATGAATTGACAATTTTCTTCACACGCCTATTGAACACATAATTTTAATGCATACAAGTAATTTAAACCGCAATTGATTGAATTATTAAAATATATAATTTTTTTTATATCTTCAATACTCTATGCACTTAATTAAAACTTTGTTATTTATTAATGAAATCAAAGTTGACATGCAAAACTGCTTTTTAAGTAATTTGTTTTTTTCTCTTACCAACCAACAAACTGCCAGACATTTGCGTAGACATCTTGAGAAATATCGGTTTTTTCTTTCTTTATTCTTTATTTGTTTTAGACACTTTTTAATTTTGTTGCTATATAAAGTCAATGAAGTTCACATCCAAACAGCCCAATAAAATTAAAGCACATAAAACAAACACTTTCAGCTACGAACATTAAATATGCATGAGTATATTTTTTGCATAGAAAAACACATATGAAGAACACAAAAAACAAGGCAATCCAATCGCGTAAATATCAATGCATAAAATGGCAAAAAAAATTAAACAAAAAAAAAGCAACTCGTAAAAAAAACTCAAATAATACAAAACTCACACAACCGACATGTGAAATTTCAATTTAAATATAAAATAACATGTCTGCTGAATAACATGAGAAATTATCTTTAATCGCAATGTTTTTGTGTATTTCGAGATGCCACGGTGGCATATTCTTTTTCAACATACATATATGAACATAAACATATATATGTATATGTTAGGCACAGTCAGCAGTTAATTCTATGGTAAAAACCTTTTCGCCTTAAAACTGTTTAAAAAACAAAAATAAGGTCTTTAATTCTTGAATTAAATTCAATTTATCAAGCAAAAAATAAAAATATAAAATTTCTATTCAATAAGTTTAACCTTGATTAATTACACAGGCCAACAAGAAAAAACTTTTTGAATAATTGCAACTAATTCCTATGTATTTTGGTGTGCTGAATCCGAAAATAGTGGACATAAAGTCGTATTACCCTCCAATTTCTTGCATTTCACGGAATTGTAAAAAACACGAAATTACTTTTTTTCAAACTTGTGTACAAGATACCTCAGAAACTACTGGACCGATCTTAATGAAATTTAACTAAGATATTCTTAGGAATCCAATCTATCATGTACAAAAGGAGTTTTTTGATTGAGGGCCCCCTCCGAAAGTTATACACTTTTAAACCTCAATAAATCAAGAAAAAAAAGTTTAATCTTTAAATAGCTGTAAATTTTACAAAAAAAAAATTTTAATTTTTTCCCTTATGCTATTCAATTGTCGGAATGGTATAAAAAAAAAAATAATGGCTTTTAAACAACAAAACAGTTGAAGTAGCCATGGTATGTTTATTTATACACATTCATTTTAAATTTGATACAACAAAATTATGAACTGTAAAGTAGAGAGAAAATCCTTGTTGGTTGTGTACACGATATTTCAGTCAGCAATCGACGGAAAAATACTAACGGACCGTCATTTCACACACGAAATAACTACAATTGGAATAGCATAAGGGAAAAAATAAAATTTTTTTTTTTGGAAAATTTACAGCTATTTAAAGATTAAACTTTTTTTTCTTGATTTATTGAGGTTTAAAAGAGTATAACTTTCGAAGGGGGCCCTCAATCAAAAAACTCCTTTTGTACATGATAGATTGGCTTCCTAAGAATATCTTAGTTAAATTTCATTAAGATCGGTCCAGTAGTTTCTGAGGTATCTTGCACACAAGTTTGAAAAACAGTAATTTCGTGTTTTTTACAATTCCGTGAAATGCAAGAAATTGAAGGGTGATACGACTTTATGTCCACTATTTTCGGAATCAGCACACCAAAATACATAGGAATTAGTTGCAATTATTCAAAAAGTTTTTACAAACGGTATTTTTGTCGGCCTGTGTTATCTTCAATGGATCTATGAAAATAATAATAGTTCTGTCTATTATCCGATCTATTCTCTTGCTAGTCACAATGAGTCACAGTTAGTCGCAAGGCTTCTTGAGTCACAGTGGCTCACAAGCCTCATTTTCAGACTCGTTATTGCCTTTAGCGATTGTCATTACCAATAACTTGAGACTTTTTGTGACTGGCTTGAGAATAAGTCGATGGGTCTCCGCTTTTCCTTTATACTGTTGCAACACAATGCGTATGATAAGTCTATGTAATTGTTTTGAGCATCGGTTTTATACAACTTTACTTCAAAATAAGGAAAAACACACAGAGAAAAAAAATGTCGGTCTGAGAACAGCACAGATTGAACTTGAATCAACAACACCCCAAATTAAGTTGTAATTGGTCTAAATGTTCTCGAAATAAGTAAGATTTGTATTTGGATTTAAATTAATGACAATTCATACACATTTTATACTTGAAAACAAATCAAGAACACAAAAATGTAAACCGAAACCAAATAAACTTCAAGTAACAATGCTCTCTTCTTATACCTTTTTTCTCTCTTACTCCATTGAACAAAAATATTAAAACAATTAAAATTTATCAATTATCATTTTATGTTGCTTGCAGAAGATCAGAGTTTAGTGTGTTTGAATATGATACCCAAGGTATGAGGCTCAATCCTCTGTAAGACCAGAGTTTTTAAGTATACTACAAATTTTTTGTTCTCTTGAAACAAAAATGTTTTCAATAAATAAAATTTATGAAATATCAAGTGTTCCTATGTCGCCTCAGATTTTAGTGTGTTGTCATATCAAACGGAAGGTAAGAGGTTCAAATCCCCTGGGACACCAAAGTCTTACTGTTTATTATATAAATAGTCACCAATTACCAATTTAATTATAATATTTATATGTTTATGTTTATTAAATTAACAGTAACAGTTATATAAAATAAAATTAATCAAATTGAGATAATAACACAAATAGTTTGCAAAACTATTGAGCCTTGATTCAAGAACAATATAAACTTACTTGAACGAAAAAGTAGTCGTGGGCTCGCAAAATATTTTTTTTAGTTGTAATTTAAGTTTAGTCGGTTCTTGATTCCAGTACAATATTCACTTGTTTTAAGAACAAAAAGGTCTCGGTATAAGTTTTTTTTTGTTACAGATTAAGTATGGTTGGTACATGATTCAAGTAAAATGTAAACTTATTTCCAGAACAACTTTGACTCGGATTAAGTTTTGTTGGTTTCATATTAAACTTAAATTGTTCTTGAAAATGTAACAAAATTTACTCAATTCAAAATTTTTTGTACTTAAAAATAGTGCTTGAATTGAGAATATTTGATTTGACAACATTCGTGCTTTACAGACTTTCAACACCGAATTGTGTCGATTTAAGTACAATATACTTGGATTTTTTTCTCTGTGCAATTACGGAACAAACTATAATATATTTTTTAATTTTCAGATATCATTATTTTCAAATTTCCTTATATGCAGCTATGAATGCAAAACCCAAGTTGTCGCAATGCTTCTCGAAAATTTTACTCAAATTGCTGAAAAGTTTTGCTAACCAGAACATGATACATGTCTAAAAAACCTTTAATAGAAATAAGTAACGTTAATTTTTAACAAGAAGCAAAAAACAAAAAAGGTTAAAATATGAAAAAGCTAAAAATGACAGGCAGGCAATTTGAATTTAGAAGGACATTTTCTTATAATAAGCTGTAATTCTGAAAAACTCTCCAACTACGAAATCTGATATTTTAATTATTTATGTTGTGCGTTAGTCATTAACCCTAAGTAACACTATAGGGGGGTGGGGGCTTGGGTTCAACATGCATGACATGTGTCTGTAATTTATCAAAGTCAACTGCCCGCGCGCGCTCGGTGGCGACTTTGTTGTGTGCGTGTCATCAGCTTAGTTGAAATTCAGCACCAACGTTAAATTATTATTATTAGACACAATTTTGATACACACAAGAGAGAGCTTATGAAATTGTGCAAAAAAAAGAAAAAAAAAAAGTACATTAAAACGAGTAAAAACATATTATAGTATGTAAGCATATGTGTGTGCGTGCGCGTGTGCATAGATAGGCGCGCCATTGTTGGACGGACTGATTAAGCAACTAATTGTAACGCATTTTAACGAATTGCGCTAATCACTTTGCGGCGCATAAAAAGAAAAAAAAAAACAACAAAAAAACCAAAAGACGCACAACGCACAAACCTACAAAAGCGGCCGCTAATATTTAATTAAATCGAGCGAGTGTAATAGGGTCAACAGGTTACGCAAAAAAACCAACAAAATAAGGCGAACAAAAAAAGTGTGATAAAAATATATGCATACAAATAAGTGCACACACACACGCGTACAGACACAAGTACATGCAAAAGAACTGCCCGAGTAAATTAATTTGCCAAAGTCAAATCCACACAAATTTAAATAAGTATAAAACAAAAAGTACTGAAAAAACAGTAAAATGAAAAATAAAAAAAAGTACAACTTGAAAATTTTTTTTAATATTATTTTTATTTTTTTTCGACAATTTAATAAATGAAATTGTTGCACGGCAAAATGTTCAAAACGCGCGCACTGACAACGACTAACAACTGACAACTGAGAACTGAGCCGACTAACTGTTGATGTCGTTGATGATGCTATATGGATGATGTTCTTGTTGTGTGGTTGATGGGCCATAATATTATTGACGTTGATGAAGTTGTTAAGTGCTCTTGCCGCCGATGTTGATGTTGATGTTGTGTTGATGCTGATGATGATGT
Organism: Phortica okadai; assembly: GCA_034638295.1. Classification (NCBI taxonomy): domain Eukaryota; kingdom Metazoa; phylum Arthropoda; class Insecta; order Diptera; family Drosophilidae; genus Phortica; species Phortica okadai. The sequence continues at coordinate 12,182,499 of CM067851.1, read as the reverse complement.
TGTTGTTGATGTCAGTGAGCTGCCAAACTAAAGCGACATGACACACTCAACGCAAATAGGAAGCCAGAAGCGAGAACCGACACAAATACATACAGACAGCGCCAGTCAGTCATTTAGACAGTAAGTTGAGTTACGGCAGGAAATAGTGCTACCCAGATTGTATGTATATGTGTACAATAAACGCCTAATAGCATGCTACACAGAAATAGCCGCATAGACTGTACATACATATATGTATCTATACATAATAAAGCCACAAGTTGGGAACCATAAGCATTATATGAAAATATTTTCTATATATAAGTATATCTATATATATTTTATGTATGTATGTCAGCATGAAAGCAAAAAATATTTAAAGCATCCTTTGTGCTCATTAACAACGACATTATTAAGAATAAAACACGAACATGAACATGAGCATGAGCACAGAAACGAACACACACACACACTCACACAAACAGACAACATCAAGCCAAAGTGCATGATGGCAGTAGCACGAAACGCGGTTAACCACATGAACAAACACTCCTCGAAATACCAATTTCCGATCATATAAGCCAAGGCAAGCGAGCAGGCAAGCACACTATTGTTTGAATACAGGCTCGAAGGACATGTATAGGCTGAATGCGTATATAGATAGATATTTATGTATATATGTAGATGTACGTATGTACATATGTCTATATAACGATGGCCAAAGAATGGTACGTGTGTGTGCATGCTGAGGAACCAATAACGCACCAAGTAGTGTAGACACAAGTCACAACAAAAACACAACAACAGCAACAACCAGAACCTAAACCACCTGTATTTAAAAAAAAATGTATACGATTTAAAAAAAATCAATAAGAAGAAGATAACTATAATGCTGATGAGCGAATGAGCGAATTCAACGTTGGTGTTGAAATCGACTATGATAATGATAATGATGATGATGACGATGCTCGGTTTAAAAGGTTCGTTTGTATAGCATAATACAAGGCGCGCATCTTTGGTCTTATGAACTCAAGTGAACCGTTATAAAAGTGTACACGCAACTATCTTCAATTGTTCATTCGTGCGCATCAATGATTGCTCACAACACAGTATTCAAAGCAGAGCACATTTAAGATGAGTCAAGTTGAGTTGAGTTGAGTTGGACTAAGATGAGCTCAAAAACTGAGATGAGAGTTCAATTGGAGCACAATTTCAAAGCAATTTCGCATGAACAAGTTGTACAAACAAAATCTTTAAACATATTTAAGGAAAAGAAATGAGCTCAATTGTTTGACACTCCAAAGCAAAATGATGGTTTTTCATTAAATAAAGCATTATTTAATTAAAAAATTAAATAAAAACAAAAAAGACAACAAAACATCAAAGTAAAAATAAATGGCTTAAAAAAAGTTCGGTAGGATTAATTAACACACATACACACACACACACACAATTGCACACAGTTGTAATTGCATGAGCATATAAGCTGCTTTACTGCTCCATACCGCACAATTTTAAAATTATTTCAACAGTTCTTAGCACATAAGCTTTTATCACATATTTAACATCAATGAGTAAAGACAAAGCGACGCCGTTCAACACGAAAAAACGGTACAACGACAAAAACAGATACACGCACATCATATACAGACTTTCACTCGCTTAAACGCACTGCTACCTTTAGGTGTAAGTCAAAGGACACAGTATTTGGTCTTCTACCATGACGGTTTATATGCGTGTGTACGAGCGCCCGCATTCTCCCCTTTTATTTGCACAGGCAACTTACCCTTTAACCTTAAATAAAAGACGCTCGTGTCATTTTGTATCGACGTAATTAATAAACGTTATTGAAAACGAACAGCAGACAACAGTTCAATAAGGTTGACATTGTGCTGGCCAGCAACCGATAAGATACATAGACACAAAGATGTCTTCTGCATAAATGGTCGTGCTTGATTTACCGTTAGATAAACACGTACAGCAAATTGTTTTATTAGAAAATATTCAATGACACTCAAAGCATTATGTTTTCAACAAGCTGTTGTTTAAGCATGATTGAAGTGACGTTTGCTTGTGGTCAAACGTTATGAACTAAAAACATTAAAAAACAGTTATGAGAGGCTAGAAACAAGAAATAAATTGAGCCATAAAACTAAACGATTTTTAATTTTATTGATAACGATCAATTTAATACATTATAAGTATTGAACAAACAGGGATTTTAAAACAAAACAACAACTCCAAAGCACCTCCAACGCAGGAGTATTTGGCCTCAAAAGCTGCTCAAAATTATTTTGTTATTTTAAACAGTTCAAAAAAAGACAGTTTAAATTATTTATTTTGTATCTAAGACCATCGAAAACACATAAAATGAAAGAAAACCAGTAAGGACTGAGCAAGGCTGAAGCTTATATACTCTTCACGCACATTTCTTGTGCCACGCCCATAATGTTAAACAGTTTCAACAAACATTCCATTTTATTTTACAAACCTTCCTTTTCAAAATCCGTTCTAGGGTTTTGTAATATTTCGCTTAATAACCACTCAAAAATTGAATCAAAATGTTGTGTTTTTATTATAATGTTGAGAACAATGATAAGTAGAAATGTGTTTTCTGAGTTTCAACAGCTATTTCGATTGGAAAAAATTATCAGAAGTGAAAATAATTCACGAATTATGATGTACCCATTATTAAGCTTTAAAAATACATAGGTAACAACCGACTTAGACAAATTTTTTCAAATCGACTTTTGAGGAGCTTTTGAGGTGAAATACTCCTCTGTGCAACGGTAGGATTTTAGATACCTTCTACAAAAGCTCAATAAATGAACTTCAATCGACAATTTATTTATTATTTGTACTTTTAGTTGCTTTCTTAAAGATCTTGTCAATTAATGTTCAAGACAAGGATTTTTGTATACATTAATTTTTTGTTTTTTCTAATTAACGTTCATAGCTCGAAAACAGAGAAATAAATGCAAAGAACAACAATATCGAGCAGCCATTCAACTCACTCTAGAAACGCGAAAAACATACATTGCGAAACAGCTGCTGCTGCCGCTTCATGACAAGAACTCTCAACGCGTCTGTTTCGCTTGTTTCTGGACTGTTTTTTAAGCAAATTACAAAAACTCATTAAAATGAGATAAAAGTTTCAGCAAACATTTCACGGCATTCATCTAACGAACTCACTCTGCAGTACTGCCAACATTGCGGCACAAACAAAAAATGCGAAAAAAAACAATAAACAAATAAAGAGAAGTTAATTCACACGTACAGTTGCGCCCAACAAAGTAGCTCACCCACGGGTTTTTTTTCTTTTTTAGTTGAATTTTTTTTTTATTTTTGTTTGTGTTTTAGCTGACGAAAACAATACTGGAACGGTTACTGTCGTTGGCTATGGCCGGTCAAAGGCGCACAGGAAACGGAAGCGGAAACAAAATGGAACGAAACGGAAACTGCGAAAAAATACCACAGAAAGTTAAATGCGAGCTGACCGAGAAAAAACGAATGAACGTACCAACTAACGAATCGTTAGAAAACTTTTTAATTTGCAAAACGCATAAATGAAATGAAGACATAAAAAAAATGGCAAAAAAAATAGCAAGTGTTGCTTGGTGATGATGCTAAGCATCAATGTTGTTGTTGTTATTGTTGTTGCTGCTGTTGAAAGCGTCATCTGGCAGAGAGTGGCGGCAGCAAAGCCACATTCATAATGAAAAGTTTTTAATTTAAATTTAGTTGGCACAGGTATAAGGCCATAGAGGCAGAACAGCGTCACAAGAAGCGTCAACAAGACAACAGAAATAACAACTATACGTCAAACGGCAAACAAGTTGGTATATCCTTTTTTCCATTCCATTCATCTTATGAGTTGTGTTCATATCAATGAATTATTGCCTGCATTAGCTATTTTTCTTCCACTTTTTTTTAGCACAATTGAAGTTGAGTTATTTGCCATGTGCAGAATCCAATTTCATTATACAATGAATGATTGTCAGTCAAAAGGGAGAAGAATAACCAACACAAGTACAGTTCACACTACTCTTGCTACTGCGCAAAAGGACATTAACAAAAAAAAAAAAAAAAACGAAAAAAAAAAAACGAAAAAAAAAAGTTAAAAAAATCATCATGCATTTGCATAAATCCGTTGTGGGCATTTTATGGCATATGCACATGCGTCGTAATGCACGTAAAGCCTTCGGGCGACAATAGTCACAATAGCCGTGTGTGCGTCGACAATGAATGCAAATGGTTTTCGTTATATTTACAAAATTACAACTACCACACATGAGTGCTAAAAATAAACTGAATTCCGCGCGTTATACATTTTCATCTCTGACATTTGGTATACACTAATGGAAAAGTACTAAAAATAGTCACGTCACACTGCTTTATGCAACGCAATAACAGTAATGGTTATGTGTCGTTTGCTTAAACCACATTGACGTCAAGCAAATGCAAAGCAATGCAATGCATTAATCTTACTTGATACTCTCGACGTGTACAGCACGCAAGAAAACTAAAAATTAAGTTTTGATTCATATTTTCTTAAATTTACCTTCGTCATCTTGTGAAGCGACACTTTGATCATCTGCCGATTCATTTGACTTCAATACACCGCGCCGTTCTTGCATTTTGGTAAAGAAGTCAACTGCATAGTCCACCACACTGGATGGCTGCTCCACCAGATAGGCTATGGAGAATTCTAACAGCACCTCCTTCAGTTCATCGGGTATTTGTATGCGTGCACGTGATGAGTCACTCGACATTTTTATGCTAAAAAAATCAAACAGAAAAACGAAATACGTTATGGATGGATTTAAACATTAATTTATATAAAAAAATATAAAATATGTTCAAAAGCTATCGTTGTCACCGCCCACAAGTAGCTCTACTTAGCTCAAACAACATTTAAAAGACATTAAGGACGAAGTTCAGAAGTCTTTCACCATCAGTCACTCACACACACATAGTCATTGTATTTGTTGCCGCTGTAGCGTCATTGGGCTTGCTACTTAACATTATTTATGTATAGTTTTTAATAAATTATAAGTCAATAGAGACTTTTAGGTTTTTAGAACAGCACTGATTCCCATACCAATCAGCCAAACACATCAAACAAATCATTACTCCAATCGTAAAATACATAAAATGAACCAAAAAATGGTCGCATGTCAATTTGAATATTATAAACTATTTATAATGTAACGCTCAATAAAGAAGACTACTTTCAAGCGCAAAACATTGTGAAATATGAAATTCACAAATCAAAATTTAACATTTGTTTGCAAACGTAAAATTTTTGTATTCAAGTTGTATTGATTTGTGCTTATCAAACATCAAAGTTCAACTGCTCAAGTAATAAGCTGACATTAATTTGTCGTTTAAAAGCGCACTTTCTTGTCAAAAGCAATGCTATTTGAATTGGCCAATTTTGTGCAACGTTCTTGTTGCATAGTCAATAACAATTGCTCGTGTTGTCAATCATTGCAGCGCGGCAGGCAACGAATGCCACTTGAACGAGTACGATTGCACAGCACAACGAAGCAACAACTACAAACGCGCTTAGCCAATGTTATAAAAAGAAATAAAACCAGTGAGGGAGCTATTTTCCAGGGACCGAAAATAACTGCTATCGGCAAAATTAAAAGTATAACCAGTAAGCTTTGCTGAAACTTATACACTCTTTTGCAAACATTTTCTCAATTGATCATATTGGAAAATCCGTCTTATAGGTTTTCCAATAAGAACCATATATGTAAGTTTATAAAGATAAAGGGGCGTAGCCACGCCTATTTTCTAGTTAGTTTTAAAGAAAGCAATGCAATCATTCTACACTTCATTTTGCGATTTTCTACCTCGTCGGCTTACAGAGAAATGGATTTTTTAAGTTTTTCTCTGTATGGGCGGTGCCACGCCCTTACGTCCGATTCTTATGAAACTTTGAAGTATGGTCAAGGATGTATAAAAACGCATAATTGCAATGTTTCATACGTTTACATTTAAGAACAAAAAAGTTTTTCTAACAAAAATCGAATTTGGGAGCTATATGCGAGCTATATGCTATATGGGAGCTATATGCTATAGTAATTAAATCTTCACAAAATTCGCAGTGTTCCTTTATTGGCGTCCGAAAAGCTCTTGTGAGATGATAGCTTTAAAATAAGAAAGTTTTTCAAGCAAAAACGTAATTTTTGACCGATCGTTCGAAATTACAATCTGCTGCATGAATAAGACAATTTTCTGCGTTTAAAATGTTTCGGAGATGTCTCCTTCTCCGCGTTGCAAACTTCATGACAAAGTTAATATACTCTTCCAAGAGTACAATGAGAAAAACGGCAACATGTATAAATATGGACAAGTATCTGCTATAAACTGCGCTTAATTCAACTTAAGCATCCAGTAGATAAAAATTTAATTTTTGCCAAAATGACTGGCAACAAACTCACACATTGAATGCGTCTCGTCTCACCCACCGGCAATGTTGAATATTAATGTAGTTAATTGAAAAAGTTTGCACAACCGCAGCCAAACGATAATTTTTCGTTTCAGAACAACTCCAACGCCAACAATACCGCACCGCACCGCACACCGCACCTCACAACGCGAATACATTTCACATTCTATACACAAACATCCTGTTTTCCACAAATTAATTTCAAAGTTATGACAAATAAACGTTTCGTATAAATTTTGAAGTTAAAAACGCCGCATTACCTTATCGTCCTTACTTAGCGAACAGCAAATGGCACAAAATATTTAGTCATGGTCGTCGTGGATGTTATTGTTTTTGTTGCCAAACTCTCAATATGCAATTTACATAATTACGCATTTTTGACGGAACTTATAAATATTTATGTTGCTTTGTAAAAAAGTTGTTTAACATTACAATCATCGACACCCGCGCCAACCAAACTAAGAAGCGTCTGGGCTAACTTGTAATTAATTTTGGCTGGGCATATGTACATATGGTATGTATGTATGTTGATTATGAGATATATTAAAAGGAGCAATCAAAATGTTTTTAGCAACGAATAAAGTATTTCAAAATTGACTAATTGCAGAAATTGTTTAAAAATGCAACAACGATTGATGATTCATTCAAAATACATTTTTCACATTTGACAAATTTTCGCCAACTACAATATAATTTACAAAAATGATTTGAAAGATTGTTCAAGAACATTAGTTAGTTCTAAGCAAAGTCTGTCTGAGGTCTTAGGTCTGTCTATACAACGAAATAAGCAAATGCAATGAGAGAATTATTTCACGTATTTGTTCTTCATTAGTGTGAACAATAAGTCAAAGTTAATTGCATCGTTTCGATGCATTTCAAAATAATTTTCTTCTACAAAATGAACATGAACAACACGTTCGATTTCAGCAAGCGAAAAAAAGAGAAAATAATCTAAAACGACAAAAATAATAACAAATGTGCAACAGAATTCTACACGCCGCATGAGTTCGCGCAATGGGCGTGCATAAATGCTCACTGTTTGAGGCATTATTGCCAGCAAGGTAATGTGCATGTGATAACAACGTCAATGCGGTAAGCGTTGAAGCGCAAAGAGCGGCAACGGGCCAAACATAAATGTCTGCATTTGACAAATTACTGAAATATGCATTTCGGTGTCAGATTCAACAAGGTTCTGTTCATCGTCATTCGCTGCATCGCCGGCAGTGCCAGCAACAACGTTGGTCTTGTATTCATTCGCAGGTAGTCATCGTCGTCGTCGTCGTCAGTCCGTTGCTGTAGAATGCTGAGTGTGCATTTCTCTGGTTTTATTCCGCATTACTACTGCAAATTTGTTCAAATGTGTACAACATGATGTACTCGATGTTATGATATTGTATGTACACACATCATATAACACTTGTATGTGCTTAGAAATTGCTTAATTGAATAAAGTGTTTTTTATCGCGAGATTTACATGAAATTTGGCCAACAGAACACGGTTAAAAGTTCAAATAGATTGCAGTTCGGCAGTAAAAAATTTAATTTGTATATTGTGCTGTTTTATTGTTATTTGTATTGTACATTTATGATATTATACTTTCAAAATGCCATTTTACTATCACTAAGTCAATAAGAACTGTTTAATATGCAAAATCCATAAATGCATAAATGCAATGCAAAACTCGTCACACAAATGGAACCCATCTGTCACTTAACAAACGTCAAGCTTCATTATGAGCGATTACGCATAAAAAACTGGCCAACACAAAAAGCTCCAATGGCGTTAGTAAACATATATGGGATGTATGTACACATGAATGTACGCACACTGCCATTTCGAATCATATCGATCATGTTGGTAACACACACAACAACAAAAATATACATATACATACATATATAAAAAACAACTTATACATGTCGACTGACTATAAATGCAACTTGTTTATTACAGAAAAAAACAAAAAAAAAAATAAGAAAAGCACGACGAGAAAATCGTACTCATGAAAATAGAAAACGAAATTAAAATCTAGACATGCGTCTCACGACAACAACGCAAGCGGCTACGATAGATACAATCTCGACACTCGACAGTCGCGCAGCGTTCTCGATTTATAGGTCAAGGTGGTTCAGTAAACGCAATGAATGCAAAAAAAAAAAAAGAAAAAACAAGACAAATCACAAAAAAGCAAACCAAAAAAAGAAAAACTTAAAACAAGTAAAATTATAAGAAAAAACAAAAATAATCAAACATGAGTACATTTTATGTATTTCGTAAGTTGTGTAGATACTTATTTTTCTACGCCAATTAGGCACAGTTTCAGTGATAGTGATTGATTTGATTGAGAATTTTTATAGCTTTTCGCTGACGATGTAATTATAAAGCGACAAAAATTCCCAAATATACTTTTCCCAATAGTTATTCTTAGAAAAACATGTAAAACAAAAATCATTTGAGAAATTCAGTTGAATTTAGAAGCAAAAAAAAAATTACTACATAGTGATTAAAGTTTTAGAGATTTATTTTACATCAAAATTCCTTTCATAGTTGATAATTCAAATTTTCTGAGAATTATCGAAAATTTTCCAACTCTGAAAATCTAAAATTGTCATTATTCGTTCATTTCCGATTGCAAAAATTGAAACTTGTATTAGACTGCCATTGCAATCGGAGAATTTGCGTGACATATCATGTGTATTTGCGTGTATTATCTCTACACAAATCAAAAAGTAAAATACGATTTTTTTTTTATCTTTCAAACTTACAAATGCAATTTTTGTTGGAAATGCAACAGTTTCAAATCCAAATACAAATATAATGGTCTTTTGGCATACGCATTCAACACACTCACAGAACAGACTGAGAGGAAAACTTATCCACAGGAAAGAAAGTAGAAAAAAAACTATAATCATTTTCATTTCCTTCTCATTTCCGGTACAGACAAGAATGTAAAATAAGAAATAAAAATAAGTTTTAAAAAAAGAAAAGACAAAGTTACTATTTGAAAAAACAAAAAAGTTTATTTTCTTAGCTTCATATTTTTTGCAATGTTTATAAGATGCTGAACTGCATTTGTATGTGTGCGTCGCATATTCCCATAGTCTAAGCGCTTCTGGAGACATTTACCAAGCGTTGCGGCATTGCAGCATGCAAAGACAAGCGAATGATTTCACGGCTTAGCCTCAAGAGTTTGTGTGTGTGTTTCAGTCACAAAGAGCCTTGAGTATAATGCGGCATCACATCGCAAACACTTTTGAAGTGCACAGTCTGGCAATGTGTGCAAAACTACACTTGCATATATGTACATATACATAAACACACACAGATATAAATAAACTGCACTAAAAACTCAACTATTTATGTCTGTGTTTCGTATCCACACAGATGTATATGAACATACATTTTTTTTTAAATGTTTATGAATGACGTGAGTTTATTACAATAGCAGCATCGCAAATACAATTGCTAACAAATAATAAGAGTGTAGCTATGGCACATGACGCCAAAGTGACAAACTGCATTCGAGAAACGCTTCAATTTAGCAAATGGCTTAAACACATACAACTGAATTACGTGTTTGTGGTTGAATCGTTCATGAGTTAGAGCACAATTGTACACAGACTTATACAGCTTTACCATATTTGTTTGCGATTTCTTTCAACTTTTTTTTCATGTGCAGCATTTTTTAGACATGAGTATGATTTTTTTCAAAAATTGTTATTATGTTTTGAGTTTGTGGAGGGTACACTTAGAAGAATATAAGTCAAGAGAAACCCATTGGCCATCGGTCCATGTCCTTAATTGTTATTTAATCTCCACCAAACTCATTATAAACACTCATGTGCAATTTGAGTTTTCAACATATCACTATTTAATCAAATTAAAAACTACCAAACAATATTATACAATGAAAGATTTCGAAACAAATGTCTAAATTAAGCCAGTAAGGATTGAAGTCGACAGTACTCAACTCCGATATACCCGGTACCTTCAATTTGTAACGACTGTTTGAAGGCGTTGCCCCACCCACTTTTTAATCGAAAAAGATTTCATTTTCATAAGAATTTTTGTTTTTCTAGATCAATTGGTTTCAAAGATATAACGTTTTTCAATTTTGGCTATATAAGAGCGTCGTCACACTTATTTTATATTTGAATTTTAATATACTCTATCCCAATAGCATACATGTAAAGTTTCGTTTGCGTTTTAAATTATTACTATAAGGGGGTGTAGCCACGCCTATTTTTTTTATATTATCTTGTTGGGGTTTGAGTCAGCTATATACAGTACTGTGCAAAACCTAAGCAACTTTATTTTGCCTCATTAAGAAAGTTGTCTAGAACTCTTAAAAATACATTCCAGTCAATCACAAATGGATTTATTTATATATTGATATGTCCCCTCAAAATCCCCAACAACACTTCATTAACTTTATTTTATCAACAGTGAATAAATCACGAAAAACAAAATCGTGTTGAAAAACAGCTGTGCAAAACCTAAGCAACTTTTATAATATTCTGCTTTGCACCCATTATTTTTTATAATATCAGCACATTTACGAGACGTTAACTCAATAATATTGGATTTTGAAGTTTGTGTTATGTTTTCCCGCTATAACTTCCCCTCTTTTGCCAATTTTCAATCGTACTTACACCGTATTATCCATCCTATTTCACGAAAAGGATCAACAAAATCACGATAGAAGCATGACATTATGATAACAATTCCTCTTCCATACATCTGGACACTTTTACAAATGAGTGGATTTACTTTTCCATTGGTTACAGACCTAAGCTTTTGTATGCCCTTAAGTTACAAGTTTTAAGTAAAAGTTTAACTTGTTTTCACCATTAAAAATAACACGTTTCCACTTGTTAAGTGATCAATAAACATGTTCATGGTAAAATTTGGTAAAAAATAATTTAATTGAAGTTTTTAATTAAGTTATTAATTACTTAAAACTTGTAACTTAATAGCACACAAAAGTTTAGGTCTGTAAGTAATAGACAAATAAATCGAGGTATCTGTAAAAGTGTCCAGGTGAATGGAGGAGGAATCGTTATCATAACGACATGCTTGTATCGTGATTTTGTTGGTCCTTTTCGTGAAATAGGATGGATAATACGGTGTAAGTACGATTGAAAATTGGCAAAAGAGGGGAAGTTATAGCGGGAAAACATAACACAAACTTCAAAATCCAATATTATTGAGTTAACGTCTCGTAAATGTGCTGATATTATAAAAAATAATGGGTGCAAAGCAGAATATTATAAAAGTTGCTTAGGTTTTGCACAGCTGTTTTTCAACACGATTTTGTTTTTCGTGATTTATTCACTGTTGATAAAATAAAGTTAATGAAGTGTTGTTGGGGATTTTGAGGGGACATATCAATATATAAATAAATCTATTTGTCGTTCACCGGGAATATTTTTTAAGAGTTCTAGACAACTTTCTTAATGAGGAAAAATAAAGTTGCTTAGGTTATGCACAGTACTGTACACACTAGAGTGTTGCATGATTGTATTTGAAACCAAGTACTTCCAAATAAATTTGAAAATTCATTTCATTTGTATTTGACAAAAACAAAGCAAACGAATGAAACAAATGGTTGTCACTTTTAAGTTTCTAGATCTCTTTTCATTTGAAAATGAAATACAAGTAAAAGAAATGAAAAATTGAAACAAACAAATAAAATAGAATGCTCTGCATTCGTATCATTTGGAATACTTCCAAATGTTTCAGGGATTTCCAAATATTTGAAAAATTTTTTTCCAAAGAAGGACATGGCTATATCTATTTATTTTGGCGCCCTGATGAAGAATATTATCACACTTTGAGCATCGCAGAGCAATTGTCGATATAAACATTAAATACTATGCAAAACAATATAAACAAATAAAAATAAGTTTTTTATTGAGAAAAGAAAAAGAAGAAGAACATAATTTACAAGTACCCGAATGATTTCCATTCATTCATTTGGTTTGAAACTCATTCCATTTGTATTTAGTAGGCATTTGAAACAAAACATTTGCATATGTGAACAAGTACTTGGAATTTGTAAATGATGACGTAAAACTCTAATCATTCAATTTGGTTGATAGAATACTCGAAACTTGCTTAACTTACAATAAAGCAAAAGCCTCGTTTGTCGTTTCAAATGTATTCATGCAACACTCTAATACACACCCAATTTGGTGTTCCTAGAGGAATACCCAAATAAAATTGATCTGCTTAAGGAATGACAGAATCGACCTGCGAAGGATTTTTGGTTCTATAGTTTCCGAGATCTAGGAGTTCACACAGACGCACGGACTAAATCAATTTCTCTTTCTATACTGATCAAGAATATAAACACTTTGTATAGTCAGAGGTGCCTCCTTCTGGGTGTTACATACATTTTCGATGCTGACAAAACTAATATCCCCTTGTACCATAAGGTGCAGGGTATAAAAAGATACTTAACAAACTTCGTTACACCAAAATTTAACTTAGTCTGTAGTCGCGGAACAGGCTGACCTGGTGTCGGAAGTCCTCTTGAGGGTTGTGCGCTACCCCAACGTCTTGCACCTGTAGTTTGGAAAAAAAAACAGCCTATGCCTTACATAAAGTAATAAACATAAAAATAAGCTTAAGCTCTTTTTTTTATGATATCGAATTGTTACTACAGCTTAAAAATTAATTCTAAGTCAAAATAGACTATAAAGTTGTTGATTTAAATTCAAAATTCTACAAAACATTTCGACAAAAAGTCTAAGCTCAATTTTATGAGCCAAAATGCAAACCAAAATTCAATCGAAATGAATGCCAACAGAAAATGCGACAATTTTCAAATAAACTTTTCAACGTCATAAAGTTCAAATGCAGCAAACATTCAATTGAAATTCCTAATGGGAATTTATGATGTCACAACTAATTTGTATGCATGCTGCTGTCTCACAACTGAAGTGACATCTGTGTGTAAAATAATAACACAATATTAAAGGAATGAATATGCATGTGTATATGAAAGAAAACAATTCGCTTTCGTTATTGAAATTGAAATCATAACTTTGCCACAGAATTCAATTTGCTCTTGTGACACTTTATGCGTGCATATGACATGTTCTACTAATTGAATTCCATTTAATACACGAATACTTTTGCTCACAAAAGTCAAAGGAAAATTCATTAAATTGCAATTTATGGAAAAACAAAAAAATATGTTTATAAATTCAATATTGTAAAAACTACAACAGACGTCATCGTCAGTGGTCAATTTTTATTTAATTTGTTTTCAAACATGAGTAGTACAATAAACAATATAATGGAATAAAGAGACTAACAATTTTAAATTCTGTTGGCAGCTTGAATACTGCTTTGTCGCAAAATTATTTGTGTCATCACAATGAAGATTAATTCTTTTGACAATAAACAAAAGATCAAGCATAACTTTTACCTGTAACAGCAGAATGTATAGCGTTTCTGTTGTTGCCCTTCAAAGTACAGTTAAAATATAAAGTGTCAAATAACATAACAAGCTATCAAATAAATATACAATAAACGGTTTAACCTTGAAAAGACCTTTGGCTTTGACTCGACCATAACCTAATCCAGAAATTATAGTAGTAATAACCAAAATTAAACAAAAAATAACAGACACAACGTGAAAGTCAATATAGACGAAACAGTTATGTCCGAAATTCAGGAAACTATCAAATGACAAATATTAGCGCACCTTTTGCAACATCCTCGAAACCCCTTAAAGGTCTTTTCATTATAAAAACGAGTAATGCGATTCAAACGACGTACACCTGTTCGTCTACTGCCTAAAAGATTAAATCACTCAACAGACAATGGTGCTGTGATGACCTCTAAATTTTATCACACACTTGTGTATTGAAAAATGACGTTTTTTTTGGCTTATTATACAAACACAATGCATTAAATTGATCATGTCGATAGCAAACAATGCACACTTCCTTATATCAACACAAATGTATTCAGATGGAATTTAAGACTTTGTACAACTTGTTAAACTGCAAAGACGCAAACGCCAAAACTCGAATGTGTAGAGTATACAATTTTTTAAATTGATTTTTCATTCAATATTTGTTTTCAAATGAAACCAAAATGAAACCTCTAAAGAAGTAAAATATGAATTTATGTATGTATAACATTAAAATCATCACTCACAGATATAATTTTCGGAATGATTGGAATACCGCAATTATGTAAAGAATTACCAATTTGCTGTCCGTAAGCAAAAAAATTCCTTCATACCAAGTGCTCTTGCACAAAATGTAATGTAAATAACAAAAATTATATCAATATCAATAATTGCAACACAATTCAAACAATGAAAACTCATTTCAATTTCCGTGAAGTGCTTTCGATAAACAAAAACAAAAGGAAATGCACACACATTGGGGAGAAGGACGTTGAAGCGAATACCCTGAAATGTTATGAATATTAATTAAGTGGTTTAGTAACTGAATTTTTACGTTACACATATTTTTCACTTTTATTGGTAAACAAATATATGTGCGTTGATTAAATTTCTGCAATTTCTATTTAATTACATTTCTTTTTTTTGCTAATTTAACGAATATTTCCATCTTCGTGCCACAGGGCCTATGCGCATTTTCAATAACAACCCACGTTAATGATATGTATGTATTAATTTTCTCAAATAGTCATGGCAATTTCTGCGAAAATGATGCGCATATAATTAATTTCAATTTACTTATTTTATTTAATGAAGTTATTATGTACTATCAGCAGGAAAGGAATACATAATATTGAGTAATATGTATAAGCATTTTATTTCATCAAAGTAAAGGATGTTCCAATATGTATTATAGATTGGAGTTCAGAAGTAAGACAATACTACATCATTTTATGTTACTGTGTGTATTTAAGAACGTTACTTTGTTGGATATTAATTTCTCTCTTGTTTAATTTTTGCCTTTAATATGCATCATCGAAAATTGAAAAAAAACCCTTCACATTTGTTTCCCAATTAAATATTTTAAACAAATATAAATCTTTAAAGTTTTTTATGAACGAAATAAAGTATTTGAGTTCTTTGCGATTTTGCTTCATTATAGACTATACTCTGATTTGTTAGTGCAAGAAATAAAAACAAAATCATAAATAAATTTGAAGCTGACACAAATCAAATAAATATTGATAACTGTTAAAACAGTGATTGTTACATTGAATATTAGTTCGAAATTCAAAAGAAATAAAAAAAATAGATCTTAACTGATATGGTAAATTTCATTTTTATATAAAAAGTCTCTTGTTTCAAAAATCCAAAACATACTTTTGTAGATTTAATGAAAACTATTATCGAAGTATTAACTAGTTTTATTCGAACCATATTTTCGTAATTGTCCCTTGATTAGTTTTTCTAGTCAATTAGACAAACACAGAAGACGGTAATCAATCAAGCAAAATTTAAGTTTTCATTTTTTGGTAAAGTAAAGCAAAGAAACAAAAAGGTTTAATTTATTAAAATATTTATTTATGATACAATTAAACGAACATGTGTACTATACAATGAGTAGTATAGATATGTGTGTATGTGTCTTGATTGTGCATGTGACCAAGTGAACGGCCTTGATTTCTTGCTTGCTTACGCCGACGTGACGTTGATGCGCAATATACACAATCACTTACACACAAGCAAACTCATACACAGGCACGTAGACACTCTTGGTTACGACTTTTGGGTGTCATCGTTGTGCACTACTTAAGTATGCTCTACGTATTGTCTGATCTCGGTACTATACTGTCCTGTCCTCCGACAATGTCATCGGCCATGACGTGCCAACGCTTTGCTCTGTACACGTTGCGTTCATTTTAATCTGTTTCTTTTCTCTTTCATTTTTCTAAGACTCTCTAAGACATTGACTTGTTTCATGTTAACTTTTCGTATGCTCTATCACAACAAAAAACAACAAATAAAATAACCCAAATATACTTATGCAATGTTTGTACATTGTTTAGGGGCCTTCACTGAGACGTGTCCATGCATAATTTGTACTTGCAGTTGCTCATATTTCGATTTATTTAAAATATTTTTTTGCCTTAACTTAAACCAAGAAGCCTTTAAAACATCTATTTTGTTTTTTTTAGCAATCCGAATTATTTTTCCGTTTATTCCCTTTTAAAAGCACCACGAAATAAATTGAGAGTCATGTTCTTATTGTGAGCAGCTTATGTAACATTCATAGCTTAACACTTCTCTATTCTACAATTACTTTTTTAATGTATGAGACCTCTCAGTGTCTGTAAAACATATGCAAATTTAAAGGTTTTCAAATAAGCAAAACACTTCAAGCAATAACTTGAAGTGCAAATAATAATAATAAAAACAACCAACCTTGACTGCATCGCATGGCTTGCATTTGACTTGAATTGAAGAAGTTCCGGTCAATAAATCAAAAAAGTCGTCATATATGCTCATGTGCCGTGCAATAGATTTGAATAGGAAAAATAAAGAAAGTACCACTCAACGTACGACATTCAGATGAAATTAAGCTCCGTAAAGAATGCTTATATGCATGTTTATTTACACATCCACTCACACATGTGTGCATACATATACATATACACAAATAAAAGCAAACACACACACATGAGCAACTTTTAATAAAGACATACATACATAAGTATGTATTTGACAGCAATCGTTGAATAAGTACATACATACATATCCAGAAGGTATATTTCTCGCCGTAGACAGCAACTTAAGCGTGATAAGGAGTTAGTTGGAACCAAAATATATATATTAACATGCATTAACACATACATACATGAACAAAGTGTTGGGCATGAGTTGCCAGGTATGAAAGGAAAACTTTGAAGGAAATTTACAACAACAGCAGCAACATAAACAAAAAGAAATTCACCAACTGTCAAGCGCCATGACAAGAAAGGACGTATAAACGTAGCAAAGTACGTAAACCAATGGTAAATATCAAACAACAACAACAACAACAACAGCCACAACACAAATATCGCACAGCAAATCCACACATACATAAAATGTAATAAAAAGTAAGAAAAGAAAAAACAATACCCGCTTGAATTTTTGACGTAAATTTCAATTCGTCACGCAACTAAGATGGATAAAAACTCAATTTTTGCTTACGTTTTTGTTGAGGTAAGGATAAAATGGCGACTCAAAGCAAAAATTTTATCAACGTACAAAGTCTGCGTAAAAGTACCAAAGAGAAGTATTGATTTATTAACACACTGACTTGATGGTACATACACACATCATTGTATGAATAAAAAACAAAAAAAAAAAACACGACATTGCGTATACGACACGTTCATTTCATATAAGCCAGGCCTTAGGCGGCCTAGCGTGTTGTGTGCATGTAAAAGGAGGAAAAACAACATCAAATAAATTGAAAGCCTCTTTTCTTTTTTTTGGTTTTAATAGACCTTTAAAACTCATGTTATTTTCATATTTCAAGGCCATGCTTCAAAATAGCAACAAATTCATTTTAATTTGACAGTCGTTATACAAAATCTGAATGAATTTGCAAATAACTTTGAATTTCTTTTGTTTTTATAAATATACTTATGTATTTATCGAAAGACTCATGAAATGATGTTAAATGCTAACACGTCAGGCTTAATAGAATAGACAACAATATCCGCAACTAACAAATATGCCCATCTTTTTGGCATTTTCGATGAACTAATGTATATTATCTCTAGACAAACCTTCAAGTGATACTTGAATTCAATTTGTGCTCATTGGAAAAAGCACTAAAGACAATTACCAGATTCAACTTATTTTTAATTAATAGATAAAATAAAACTTGTGCATTCTTTCACACAAATATTCTGTCAAATATTTTCTAAGATTATTTCGGTTTGCACACTGACTTGGAACAGTGCCGCCAATAATTTTACACCCCACACAACTTTTTGCACAACATTCCAACACAGAACAAAATGTTTTCCAAGCCACAGAAATTAAATTGTTGCTTCAATTTATGGCAGTAATCACTTATTTTTTATAGCAAAAAAAACTACTGTTTTGTGCTTCTTCAGACACATCCAGATATACACATACATATACCAAGGGCAACCAACGCTTTTGATAAGCGTGTCCTATAAATAGTTAAGTATTTAGTGCATAAATTGTTGCCGTTGCTCTGTAATGTAAAATATTTCACATTAATTAGCATTAAATTGGCGTACAATTAAGGTTAAGAACTTTACAAAATGCTTAAGCAGCGAGCGAAACAAAGACAACAACGTAAAATTATAAAGGAAGAACAAAGCCAGAAAGAATGTTATCTGCGGTCTTACCGAAGATTAAATACTCTTCGCGCCCTTTTTTATGCCACACCAATTATTTTTTTTTTTATTTTATTTATTTTTATTTTAATAGCCTACATACCAATTTTAATTGTTATACCTCATTGGGTTCGAGAGACTAGTTTTGTAATTTTAGCCTCCTTTACTTAAAAACAAAAAACTTTTCCATACAATAAATTAATTATATATTTATTTATATTTATTTATATTTAAAATTATAAGCCAAGGTAATGTAATATATAATACAGAGTTTAGTTTGATTTGAATCCGAAATATGTAATTTAGATAACTGGAAAACAATAAGTTTCGCTCCAAAATTTGAGGTCGATAGCTTTAAAACTGTGGGAGGAATTAGTTATTCATAAACAGACAGATAAACAGGCAAGGGGAAATCAACTCGCCTTTTCAAGCTGATCCAGAAGATATATTCATTATACGGTCGGAAATCTCTCCTTATGGGTGTTAGAAACTTCATGACTGAGGTATAAACCTGTTCACTGCATAAAGAGTAAAAAAGTGGAATAATACTTCTACAAGTTAAATGAACATTAAATTTGTACGTGTAACTGTAAAATAACTGTCGGTAAGGAAGCAACCAACCATTTTATACAATATGCGCAACTGTGTGTATCTGTGTGCCTGTGTATCTTCGAACAGTATCAAGTGCGTTTAATGTCGAACAGAACGCAACATTGCGTGGCATGTGTATCTGTATCAGCAAACGCGTTGAACACGATTATTTTTCATTGTTACAAGTTGCTTTATCTTCATTCTGTCTTCCTTAATTTATATTTAAGTTTGTTCAATTTTTCATGTTGGCAAAGGCACCGCGCTAATTTGGCAATTAACAACAAAATTTATATAGATACAAACAAAAAAAGGAAAAGGAAAAGATTGAAGTAAAAACAGACTTAAAAGATACACCTTCCACCACTGCTTAATTATCATGATTGCAAATTTGACGTCGACACAGTTCGTTTAACAAATAGATTAGCGTTGCGAAAATTTTGCTACAAGATTGTAACATTTACGTATTTTTAACACAACGTTTTAAATTCAATTATAATTAAAATCCTTGTGTACGGCAAGCATGCACACATACACACACACACACAAGTGTATTTTAGTTTATGGCCAGAGTCGACTCAACGCCACTAAAGAACACCATTTTGCGTGGCATACTAAAACACTCTTTCATAAATTAATCCCTGCACATATTCGACGCGACATATTGTGTACACCGTGCCGTGGTCAATTAGCACTCAAGCAGCATGTACTTGGTACTTTATGCAAATCGCTGCGCTCGTCTCATTTATCGCACAATTGACTACAGTGTTGCATGCAAGTCTCATATGACACTAATTAGCATTTGGTTTGAATCGAATCGCTGCATCTGGGTCAACTGACTATCACTTATGCAATCGGATTTTGATTTCGAATGATTGCGAGTGCGTTGATTGCTCGGTTGGATTTCAATTACAGTTAATTGTAAAGAAATATTAAACGAATCAATTGAACTAAGCACCAAACACTTTCAAAATATTTAATTGGCTTTTTTTAAGTGTTTGAATGTTGTCAATGGAATTAAATGAAAAATAATCATTATGTACAGTTTGTAACCAATGATATTTGAATCTTCAATCATCAGTTTTCAGTATCATTTATTCGTTTAAGGACTCCAATTTGAATTTTTGCATACTAATCCAATGGCAAAACTATAAAATACTACCTACGGATACACATAAATAAAGTCGCCAACGTGAACGTTTGTCTTTCATTGCAATACTTATGCCATGGTAAAAGTTAGACCATGAATAGTCCTTGAAGTTTATTTCACTACACTACACTATACTACAGAGTACAACAACTACTTGTAAATCAAGTTATTGCCGACACCAATCAGACGTGCTACACACAAATATGCTTACTAACATTCATGAATAAATCGTTACATGCATACATACGCACATACGTGTAAGTGTGCCATCTGTACATGAGCTCAAGGCACTCTAGCTATGGATGTGGCATATAAAGTAGGTCGTTCGTTATTGTTCTTTTTTTATTTACTACTAAAAAATGTACATACATGTACGCATATGTGTATGTATATATGTAAATATGGTATATATCTAGATCTTAAGGCACTTCATAGATAATTATGCAAACAGCTAAACTTTTTTTTGTTTTTAAGGAAAACAACAAGTCGGTCACAAGCCATTGACGCTAACAACAACGATTACTAACACCAACAACTCAACAAAACACAAAATACCGTGCCGTAAAACAAAGACAATAAAACAAGAACCAAAAATGAGAACAATTTATGCATTAAAAACTTAAAACGTAAAACGGAAATGTTTAAGTAAAGAAATGAGTATATTTCAAGCAATGTCGCTTCACGAAAAAAAAAATTTACATTTACAAAAAATTATAAACAAATCGAAATACAAAATAAACAGCATTATTTGGGGGCTAACGTAATAAATTTTGTAGTAAAAAAAGCTAGAAGGCAAAATAAAATCATATAACAAATATTTAAAATTTCATGCTTTAATGCCACAAGCCAACAAATATAGATTTTATACCAAGGCGACTCGCAAAGGTATCGAAAGATATCGTAAAATATCACAAGCAAAGGCAAACATTAAAGTTTGACTTCGAAGCGATACGATGAGTAATTAAGTTAAAAAAAATCTAAGTGTTGTAAAATGACAAAGGAAAACAAGAGAAAAAGTTATTTTAATTTGTATCGATACAAAAAGTATTCTCTTGTAGGTAATTTCATCAGTTCTGGCAAAGAAGACGTCTTCGAACGAAAAGTTGGCAAATATTTTAAAATGTTATTGCCTGCCTTTAGGCGTCTAGATTAAGGTTTCATCTTAAAATCACGCACAACTTTAAAGTAAATATGTACTTTGAAATGTATTTGCATATTATATATAAAAGCAACTGCGTTACTTTAAAGACGTTGGGAAAACGAACAAATTTCTCGCTTGGCTCAACACGACCATTTGGCTTATTCGGCCATAACTTTTTTTAACTAGATTATGTGCTCCGTTTGAAACAAGTAACAGACGACAGCAGTAAAAGGAATTTCAATTAAGTGCTCTACAGCAGCAACAGGAACAGTAGCAACAGCAACAGTAAACGCTGATGGCCGCAATAATAGCAAAATTGTCAGTCACATTAAGTGCTTGATGTCCTGCTGTGCTAGAAAAGCAGCAACAGCAATAACAACAACAATCACCACCACATTGTATACTTGTTTCAATATCAGTATAATGTATGCATTGAAAAGCACTTAAGTGTTTCTCACTCTACGCTACGCTGCAATATTCTACTCTACTCAATTTTACTCCACAAATCGGTGAGTCAGACACAAGCTAAAAGTCGTAAAAACACAGCATAACATGAGTTAGTGCTAGTTTCCTTTACACTTGTATGTATGTATGTGTGTGAGTGCATAGATGCAATTAATCGCATGTAACTAGAACATACAGGAAATTCAATTATAGAAAAGTGTTGTGTGAATATGTGAGTCTTTGTTTCTATTAGCGTCAAAAAGGACTTTAACTGCAATAATAATGATGGCAAACGAGTTCATTGTGTCATTTTAAACATTACCATAATTTGGAATGAGTTTTAAGACCAAAAAAAAATCTAAAAAGCCATTTTGCCGTCGCATTTAACCCAGTTTAGGTAAACTCAAATCACTAGCATTTTAACACGCTTCTGTGTAAATTGAATTAGCGATAAGCAAATATTTTTATTAGAAAACAGAAATAAATGACATTTTTACAACTCACAGTTTTCATTTAAATTTTCAACAAATGTGTTATTCATTTTTAGTGCGACGCTTTGCACGACTGAATGATTGCACAGTAAATATTCATGCCAAATATTAGTCATCTGTATTTGTACTTGTTTCAATTTTTAAAATTTTAATTGACTATTGACTAATGCCATGAAAATATTTCATAGTTCAAACTCCATGATTTTGATACAGAACTAAGACGTTTTGTTGTTATTCTCATTTGATGAGTTGAATATCGAAATATAAAATTCTTTATGCAAAACCATCAAGACAAAGAAAGTGGCTTAGCGCAAAAAAAAAAAAGCATTCGAAAATGTCGTAGGCATCGTCTTTATATGGTCACTCGTACTTTTGAAGTGAAAGTTGTGTGTGTACCTCAGTAGGCACTGGAATGGTAATTGTTATTATTATTATAGATGAAATTGATATGAAAGATGGATTGTTTTCATTATACATATATAATTGATGGACAAAATATGCAAAAGCGATGATTGATTGTTTGAAAAAATTCACTGACAACACGGTCAACTTAAATTTAATTATAGCAATTTCACAATTATTGTTATTATCTATAAATATTTGCTTATATATTACATGTTGAAAATTAATATTTTTCAATACAAGTTGACTTTAAAAAAGAATTTTTTTTGGCACGATGACTGAGCGCACTCGACTTGTTTGATTTTATTTGTTTTTTTTTTGGCTCTGTTTGGCTTGAAAGTCATATAAAATGTCATAAAATATGCTCTGAATACACGAAAAGCACAATTTTAGTGCAGTGTTTGTGTATGCAGAGCACTTTAATTTACTTCACAAAATTGAATATTCAGACTACACTCTGCCGCTTTCATTTTTGGGTTTCCGTCTTGCCGCTGTTACTCTCCGTCATGGACGGTGATGCTCACTACAGTGTATGTGAGAGACGCAAGCAGTTCCAGTTGAAATTGAAATTGAATTTTAATAAAGTTTTATGCATGAGAGTATGAAAAATATACACAGAACTAAAAATTTTTCATAATTTAATTTCAAAGAAGCAAGAACTAAATTCAAGCAAAGGAAATAAAATATATTTATTGCATTGAAATGCAAAATACAATTTAACACGCAAATTGCGCTGATAAAGTCGACAGTAATTTGCAGAAAAGGTGAAATTTTATGCTTACATAATATTTTTACTTCACGCAAACTTACAGAAGTTAATAATCGCAAAGCATGTACGCCATTTTTTCAGTGATGATGCGACATGTTGCGCACTTGCTAAACTATACTGTATATTCACATTCGGTGTGCACGCGCGAATATACACACATATATACAAGGGTATTACACACGTATTTTTATAGGCAGCGACTTAAAGCATGTGCGCCAAATATACGAGCAAAATATCGTCGCTCCTGTTTCCTTGCTACTTTTTATATTCGTGTCCTTGTTGAAAATGCGAGCAGTTGAATTTTTATTATGTTTTTTTTTCCATTGTCCTGCGTGTCAGTTTAGTGTACATGTGCAAAAAAAAATAATAAAGTCAAAATTTACATTTCGGTTGTTGACACTTCGCCTTTTCATTTTCATTTTGTTGGGTTTTCGGACATAAAACGTGTCACTTTAAATGGCTATTATGTTACTTTGTATTATTTTGTTCATGATGAAAAAAATTCTTTCTTTTCATTTTTTTAATTCCTTTCAACAGAACTTAAATCTTATATATGTGTGTATGTGTAAGCATGTATTTAAATTTTCCCGTATTTTCACGTATTTTTGGTTATCAACTAAAATGTTTTCTTTATTAAATATTTTTATTCTAATTTATTCATTTTCTATTTGCCCGAAGTATTTGCATTTAGATTTTATAAAATCTTTTGTTTTTTTAAGCACTGGCCAACAATACTTAAGCAAAAAATTTCTCAATTAAAGAACAAGAATTTTAAATCTTAACCCACAAAATACAAAAACAAATACAATAAAACAGCATAGCAAAACCGTATCATTTTGTATTTACTTTTGAACCTTATCTACATACACATGTACATGTTTATATGTACATATATACTCATTCAACATGTCAACTGAACGACGACTTTGATAAATTCGTATAAACTTAAAGGGCATTAAACTCAACAACATTTAATCCGCTCAGAACACGAGGATCACGACGACCGACGACACAGCTTTGAGTCCCCAAACGTCAAATGAAACTTAAACGCCCCAAGACTAAAGAAAGCCCAAAAAAGGACAAGAGCAAAAAATATACGACAAAAGGCAAAAATACGTTGAGCGAAAACCCAAAAACTTATGCTATTTTTAACGAGCCAAAGCAAGACAACAAAAGTCAGCGCATGATAAAAGGATAAAAAAACACAAGTAAACATAACAACAACTACAAAAAACAGAAACAAAAACAAATTCAACCAAGCATAGAAGAAAATCATTTTAAACAAACAATGAAAGTCAATTTCAGACGAGACATAAAGGCAAGCCGAGAAAACTATATCGGCAAAAACAAAAGTTTTCAAGTTTATGCCAAGCAAACATCATAAAGGGAAAAGGGAAGACTATAAAAGAAGAGAATATGACAGCCAAAGGATATGAAAATGGGCCAAAGTCCAAAATGATTTGTGCTGTTCGTGCGAGGTACTTAAAGGAGGCGCGAAACCACAAAGAAAAATTAAACCACAAGAAAATTACTAGACAACATAAATGTAGGCTCGTAACTCAGTTCATTTTAGCAAACCAGCGATCTGCCAAGGAAACAATCAAAATTTTTATTGTACACACTTTCATTTACATATTAAGGCTTATTATTGTATTTTTTTTGTTAAAGAATAAGAAAAGACCATTTGAAACTTGTTGACAGCAATGCAATTTGAGCTCTTTTATAGACAAACAAAAAAAATAAAAATAATCTTTCAAGAACCAATAACATCAGGATGTTATGTATAAGTAATACAACCTTTTGAGTAATGTCAAATATATCTGTCATTAATTCCTGACGCTTAAAGACATGCCTTAAACTAAAGCGACTGCAAGAAATGTGTACAAATAATTTTGTACTCAAATAAAACACATTTTGTGGCTTAGACAGGCTAAACACATAAGAAAATAAATAAATATTGCTCATACGTCATGTTTGTGACGTGCTGCAGACAAATTCTGATAAAGATGAGATTTATAAAACACAATCACAGACATATGTTTATATGTATAGATACAAACATATGTAAATTAAGACAATGAACGCATGATGACGGCGACAGTGATGATGTTGATAAGCTATGCAAATTTCAACGTGTTGCTGATGTCAAGAAAGCAACAGATTAACATTTGTCGACATTATCATATGAAAAGCCAACGAAGCAAAGGCTAATTTCGGTTCAACCGGCAAATGTCAATATTATGTAAATTTTCATGGCAAACAGATTTTAAATATACTTGAAAACTAACAAGAAACAATACTCCTCAAAGCATCTTTATGAGTAAAAGTAGTTGATGCAAGTAAAAGGTTAAAAAACTTTTTCAAATGTCAGTGCACAGGATTTTCATGAAATAATTGAATTAAAGAAAATCCACAAGCGTAACACTTAAAAACTTTTCTATAACAAACAAGATTGTAAATGACAGTCTCAAGAAAAGCGAAAACAACTAAACAACACGGTGCAACTCACTTTGAGCACCACTTGGCATGCAACTTTCTTAGAATTTCTAATGAATGCAGATGACTTTGTCAGTTGCAGAGAGTCGCCAACAATGGCCTTGCATAAGATTGGCGCATAATTGAGCTATTAGTGTTGACAAACTATTTTACGCGATGTCATTTGAAGTCCTCCACTAAAACCTACCCAATCTGACCTGTCTTAGGGAGCAGTGAAAAAATAACTTAGTAGTATGAGAAAAATACATATAATTACAGTACAGGAAAATAACACACAACGTACCGCAGGGCAATGTGCTTGCAATAAATAATTAATACAATTAGCTGAGTGTTGGTGTTGCCCGACAAGCGAGACTTTCTATGTTACTTAACAAGTCGTTAAGTATTTGAGCGTTAGTCGACGGTTTACGTTGGTTGACGTCACACAGACATGGAATTCCATACTATTGAATTATAATGTTAGAAATTTTCTTTTTATTACATCACTAACAACATTGAGGCTATTTATATCGTCTTAATATCAATACACATTTTTTTCGATCTTTTTAACAACAACTTTTTCAATGTCACAAAAAAATTCTACTTCAATAGTTATACAAAACTGATCAATTTTTTCATGCACAAACAATTTTTTTAATCAAAAAGTATACCAAGAACTTTTACTTAGCAAATAATGTTAAAACTTAAAAGTTGTTGGCATTTTACCAGAAATACGTAAACTTTTTTAATAATTATAAGCCATAATCATGTTGCTAATATAAAAGTTGCTGCTGACTCTGCAAACACAGTTTTGCGTGGTTGGCCAACATTTTAATAGAAAAGTTAAAGCAAACTAACTTAGGTTGCCAAAGCAATCATATGACGTGATTACATACACAGAGGACGAGACAAGCTGCTTTATTAAAGTGCAAAATACAAAATTATAAAAAAAGTTCAAAAAGTTAGAAATGTGTGTGTTTATCATGATAATGAGGTTAATTTTTTTTCAGTGTGTGTCGTAATGTAATAATGACACTTAGTAAAATCAGTTTTGACGCTTGATTTTACAAAAAAATTAAATTTTTTTCAAAGCTTGCAAAAATATAAGACAAAGTATCTAGAGATTGGCTCGGGCCGGGTCGGGCCTGGGGCCCCACAGGTCTATGTGAAAAATGCGGGCCTCGGGCCTGACACCAAAAGCTCGAAAAGCTCGAAATTTTCGCAACAACAGGGACGTCAACAAGTTCTAAAAAAAGAAAATTGGAAAAAAATGAGTTTGAGAATGAAATCGATAAATATTTAAGCTTTGACTCGTCTGAATCTTGCATTCTGACATTGTATAAAAATGCAAAAGATCTGCCATTTTTGCAGGCATTGGCGCGGAATATCAATCAAAAATATGCAGTTTTAAGAATTAAATTTGAAATCTATTAGAAAAATGATTAAGCAAATTAAAAAATTGTATTAATCGTTTTGTTTAAACGATCTTATTAAACTTTTTATTTAATTTAATTAATTTCCGAAAAAAAAGTAATTTTCATCGGGCCGGGCCAGTCCGGTCCTTTTTGAAAATAAACCGGGCCGGACCTCAAAAATTAGGTCTGCGCTCATCTCTACTTGTAACTACAAAAAGTCTGTTAGTCTACATGATATTCACAGAAATAGAAAAAAAATATTTGTGCTCAAGGATAAGTTATACAAACAAAATAAACACATCTTGTTTTGCTAACAAATTACAGTTAGTGATGCAAGCAAAAAAATACAAATATTAATACAATGGATTTTAGATGATTCAAAAATAGAAAACGAGAAAAGCACAGAATTTAGCCATTGGGGAAAAACAGATATCACATAATGTCTAATTTACTATGAAATAATTTCAACACATTATATTTTCTTCAAGTGTGAACCTTTACAGAATACACAAAATCAAATCGTAAACAATAGAAAACCAACAAATGGACGAAAGGAAAAAAGGGCCACAACGGCACACAAATCAGCCAAGACATTATTCACTTTCATTTGACATAAATTTCGTAAAAATTGGCAAAGGAAAACGTAAATGTCAAATAACGTATCGCATACGAGAAAAAAATGTGTGTGTATAATATAAGCAGACCGAATCAAAGAAAAAGTCTGTACGGCAAAGCAAAGAAAAAAGAGCCGAGCAAAGTGGCAACACATTTGTATGCCGCTTTCAATCGCTTACTCAATAAGTTGGCAATACAAACATCAACAAAAATGCTGATATATGAATGAAACTATCTAAAAGAAGAAGAACACACATCTATTGTTTGTAAATTAGTAACAATAGAGCAGCGTAAGAGAAAAGCTATTCTGTCAAAATGGAAAACAAAGTGACAGCCGTGCGTACACTAAGCGAAATCAAAATCAAATCAAAATGAAATCAACTCGGTTGCTTTGCTATGTCGTGATAAGTTGTGCGCGCGCGCACGACAAGTGTCAGTAACTTGGCGTGACATTGAGCATAAAAATTGACAGGCGTCTCGCAGGTTGACTTGCCGACATTTAGCGTATCAGACAGTTTACTACATGAAATAGAATTACAAGCTCTCGCTCTTGCCTCAATACAAGTCATTGTTGCTGTCTTTTTCATTCGATTTTTCAAACGGTCTATTCTCTACCTGCGTGAGTGCGTGTGTATGTATGCGTGTGTTAATTGACACTTGACGAAAATATTAAAAATTGTATTAGGCGTATGCGTGATTTTACGCAAGTCAAGGTATTTAACTAAAATGGTGTAACATAAATTGTTGAAATTGTTTTTTCGCAGATATTATTTCTTTTTGTTAACGTTTGGTATTGATTATTAAGAGTTCAATTAAAGAATAAAGTTTCATAAAACGTTTATTTAGATATGTGAAATAATGTTTATATGCACATTTGCAACTTTGTTATAAAGTCAATTCAAAAGATGATAAGCCAAAGCAACAACTTTTTACATAAAAACTTTGATATATTTGGCAGTTGGTTCGAAGTGAAGTTGAGACTTTTCTAAGCAAACGACACAGCAATTTGGCAATCAATTCGAATGACAAACTCAGCTGCTATATTGTCTTTGCAAAGCTCTTCTCATCAACAGGAAGTTGAGTAAGAAAAAAATTGTTTCATTTGACATTTATTAAGTTGTTGGGAAAAAAGCAGCATTTAGCTAATGCAAGTAACATGTAAATTATTAAAACGATGCAATTATTAGAAGTGAAGTTAAACAAAATCGAATTTATTTTCCATTATAAGGCCGACTTTATAAAAGTTGTTAAAACTGATAACACTTCAACAAATGTGCATACGTAAATTCTTAGATAAGTTAATATTGAGCAAAGTACAAGTATCTGCTGTTTCAATTACTCAACGAGCTGTGAATGAGGACACAAGTAGATAGCACATACATATGGGCTCTCGTATGTACATGTATAAAGTTTTAAGACTTATGCTTAACGGTCAACTCATCTATCTTGAACACACTTCGCAAATTTGCACACAAAGTTAATTAATTGAATAAAGTTCAACAAAACTCTGCTCAAGAAAATTTACTGATGACAAAGTTAAACATTCATGTCACAAATTTGTTTAGGCTTTTTAATTGACTCAACACGCCAAAACTGACGCAGCAAAAGTTTTATAAACATCACACACGCAGACATTCAAATAAACTTATCAGTTAAAAAGCGCCTGGACAAAGTTAATGCTAATTAATAGTTGAGAATCTTAACTGACTTAAGTTAAAAATTCAGTTAAAACCGCACAAAATTAACGACACTGAAATGACGTTTATTGAACGTTGGAACTTTTTCGTTGATTACCATTTAAGACTACAGTCAGCACTGATTAACTGTTAAATTGAGTGTGAATCAATGCTACAAGAATAAAAATTGCTTTGAAGCATAAAAAAACGAACAATACGAACAAAGGAATCTTTGACCATAGCAACAAATGTTTAGCATAGGTACAAGTGAAGATTGGCTGTTAATTTTTATCATTCTTTCTTTCTATCTACGACATCTGCTAAATAGTTATAGTGGTCAATCCAAGTCAGACCTACAAGTTTTAGAACATCAAATATATAAGAATATAGTTTTCTTCGATGAGAAATAAACACGTTTTTCTTAAAGAAAACAAGAAGAACAGACGAACATGTTACATGTTTCATAGCAAATTTATAAGACAATGTGATGAGTATGAAAAATCAAAATTTCAAAACAATTTTTCTATAACTTTAAATATACTTTTGGTTACTCATTTTTGTGTTGAAGCATTTTTTTCTTTCTGTGAAAAACTGAAAAGCCAAAAAAAGCACCGTATAGAAAATTATTTTTCTTGTGTTACGCGCTAACATGATAAATTGTATCCAGGAAAATTCACCGAAAAAATAACACACAATTAAAGCATCAAAAGTCGAATACAAAATACAAACAAAAAAATTAAATAATAAATAAGCAAAATCATCAATATTTCTTCGTGCTTTCGTTCATTCGCGTGCTATTTCTGCCCCTTCGAACAAACTGGAAAATTATGAATAAAAAGGAAACCAAAAACTAGAAAGTAAGGTATCTTCCGCTTTGTCGAAACTTAAGTACCCTTCGAAGCATTGTTCCAAATAATGTATTGGAAAAAATTGTTATAGTTTTTCCAATAAGAAATACATAGTTTTTTAACTAAAAAACCGTTGACACACAAATTTTTCAATGCGCAATCTTTTGTTTCATCTGCTTACACACATAAAAACACATAATTGTAAAGATTAGTCTGTTTCTATTAACGAGCGGAAGCTACATGCTATAGTTAGTGGTAATCTAGATAAAGGAGAGACACACAATACATGGACATACATACATATCATCTTATATCGTTGATCTGATCAAAAATAGACAGACTTCATGGCAAAAATAATATACTCTTGCAGAGTATAAAAACCATGTTCAGAGAAACGCCGAAAAAATGTATAACGCGTCTAAGCGAGACAACAACTTTTTTGTACATAAAAACAAAAACCAAAAAAAATATACACAGAACAATAAAATCAACAAAAGTTTCATCAAACTGAATCATCAAACCCATGAGAAATGCAAACTTGGCAAATTTATCATAATTGCACAATTCATTTCATCTCTTTTTATTTTCCTTTTTTTCTTTTGGATATTTTTCTATTGTCCGCGATCAGAGCAAAATGCTTAAGTACAAATAATTTATGATTCTTTTTTACTTTTTCTTTTCCAAGAATTGTGCTTATCTAATTACAATATGAGTTTGAAGTACTGCATTCTTTTTAACTTAGCTACTTTATCTATTAGATAGAAATTGTGTTAGTTTGCGTATCACATCAGAATACACACAAATATCAATGCACACACATGTGTCCGATTAAGTACAAAAATATAATTTTAAGTTGTGTATTTTGTTCGAATTCTTACAATTATTAAAATATGTACGTACAAATATTTGTTGTTCTTTTTTATTTTTCTCTATAACCGAAATTACATTTCTTTGCTTATTTCGTGTGTGTTTTATACTTTTGTTTATTTTCGCTTTGTTTGTAAAACTATTTTTAAATATAAAATTTATAAGAGAAGTGTGCAACGCATAATCAAATTAATTAAATTTGTTTAAAAAAAAACGAAAAAACACAAACGAAAACACTCAAATAAAAAAGATTCTTTGCTTGGAAAATATTGGAAACATTTTTTTTTTTTTTTTTTGAATTTTTAACGCTAATGCCATTTGTTGACAGCGAATATATATGAATCAAATTGGACAAACTTTTTTTTAATGAAAATGTTAAATTATTATAAAAAAAACAATAAGAGCTTTCTTGTTTGAAAGATAATTTCCAATAATAAGTAAATAGTCCTGACTTCTGATACTTATTGATCATTTTCATATTACTTAACTTCTCATGCATAACTTCAAAGTAACAAGCTTGGCCTTTTATGGCCAGGAGGCATGCATGAATGAATTTAAATAAAAAAATATATATCAAATTCAATATTGGATCAAACGAAAGTTCTGCAAAACCCATGTCAACGGTAGACATTTGTTATACATACATATGTCAATTATAAAACAGAAACAAAGGTTTCATGAATTCGTTTGTGAAAACACTAAGTGAGATGATTGTAAAGTTAGATTGAATATAGGATATTGAATTCCATGAATGATGATATAGATTAAACCACATCCGAACAATGAGGTGCAATTTGGGAAATTTATTGAATGCAATTTGAAGTATGAAAGACTTATTTAATGTTTTTTGAGCTTATAAACATAGTAAGACTTTGTCAACAAATCGGATACAAATACATTTTTGCAATTTATGTAAAAATAACAAGATTTGTTGCGATGTTGTTGCTAATTTTTGGTCACAGTTTTATGCAATATTCAGTAATTACTTTCGGCGAACAAAAAATACACATTATTTTGGCAATAAATTTGGCACATGACATGAATACATCCATCAGGCCTTCCAACACCCAGCTGTTAACAATTAGAGCAGTTCATCAATGAGTCGATGTGTTCATTTGAATATTATTTAGTCAGTCAGTTAGTTGAGTTTGCCATATTAGAGCTGCATTGTTGTTGCTGCTAATTCCGTGCTATTGTAATTATGCAAATGAATACACGTAACAGTAAAATACCACACGACCATCAACCCGTATTCTTTGCTCATGAGGCGCGTGCATCAACGAAGCATTTTAACGCACAAATGAATGATTCATTAATTTCCCACACTTTTAGGGCGGCGTAACAGCCTAACCACCATTAAACCACATTCAGTATGAGTGTATTTGTTGCCACATGTTTGTTGCGTGTATCTTTAATCTGTACATAATAATGGTTAAACATTTATCACGAGCGCGTTTGCAAGAATTTTGCATGTTTTTGGCGAGATGAAAACAAATTTGATCTTGGTTTTTACAACAGATTAGAGAATTTAAGGAAAACACATTTTTTAAAGAAAAAAATTTCATTTTATACGAAGTAGATAAATTAATTTAAAAATATCTTAGACATTCTTCTTAGAAATGTATTATTTATAAATATAATGTAAATTGTTATTTATTTATTTTTTTTTTTTTAATTAGCTTAAGGCCTTAGTAGCTATAGCTAATATTTTTATAGTTGTACTCAATTTGTAATTATTTCTACAACTTTTTAATAAATAAATAAATTTAAAAACCGAGATTGAATTGTATTAAAAAAATTATCGATTTAAGAAGCTCTATGAAAACAGCTCAACTACAGATAATTTTCTTTTGAGTCTGGGCTTATATTTCTATTTATTGTGCTTGGGCTTTCTGCTTCATACAAAATAATTGGAAAAAGCACAGACAATTTTCATTCAAACTGAAACACTTTTGAACTTATTTCTTTTTGAAACCACAAAATCAATACGCGAAATGAAAGCCTATAAGAGAAATACTCTATTGAACAGTGCAAAAAATTACTTAACGGTAATATCAACGTAAAGAGCCAGAAACATTATGTCCTTACTTGCGCCCAATCAGAAAACTCGCGCCCGCAAGAAGGGAGCATAATAAAAGTACATAAAGATACAAAGATATACCGACCGATGCCACACAACCAGCAAGTGGAAAGTGCTGTAAAAACATTAACTTTATGATGTAAAGGAAGGACGAGGCACAAAAGGCAGAACCACCTTACAGGAAATCAAATTGTGTCTGTCTACCTGACTGTGTGCACATCTAAATGCTTGTATCCTTGTGTGTACGCTTTCGATGGCTTTCCGTGGGTAACTTTGTTTCTGTGTATGCGTGACTATCAAGTTTTGATGAATGTTTCAATGAATAAATGAGAGATTGACAGACGTCGAACGCATGGAAAGCCTTATTGGATGAAATGATTGTCAGACTGCGGCAACACAGTTTGATGTACAGAAACGTTGCCAGCCTGCCTGTCTGCTTAACGTTTCAACAGCTTGGAAATTAGGTTTGCCAATGATAATGTTGATGATGATTATTTTGATTATAATGTCAATGATTACATTTACGTTTTCGTTAATTTTGCCATTACTATTTAAGATGATTTGCTACACAAGAGTTACAAGCTTAAAAGACAAGAAATTGAATTTAGTGTTCTGCTGCAACCAATGTTAGTCAATCCACCGAGTGAAGTTTGTTTTGTTTTTTAGTTATTCGCATTTTTATCAGCGAAAAATTTTCACCCTCGAGTTATGTGATAAGCCATACAAAATATTTAATCAAAAAATAAATATATATATAAATAAATAACGAAAAAAAACTCACCTGTTTACGCTGAATTCAAATCGAGACCAAATCAAATATATTTGCTCTGCTTCGTTTGCAAGAACTTCGGTGCGTTCGGTTTTCTACTGACGTTGCGTTGTTCAATATTAAACAAAAACTTTGCAGGTTTAATCTGTAGACAATTTTTTATTTCACTTTGATGTTGTTTTTTATACTTTTTTGATTTTTTTCTTTTTACTTATTTTTGTTTTGTTTTCTGTGCTTTTTAATACAAATTTGTGTTTTTTTATATTATTTTTAAAAATAAATTTTTCTAGTTGGCGCACAGCACACTCTTGTTTCAAAATACAATGACTATGTATATAGGTATGTATCTAGATATGAATATAAATATGTGTATCTGTGTATATGTTAACAAATTTTCCACAACTCGTTTAAATTTTATACTCATACACTTTTCTTGCCGTTTATAGCTTCAGTCAATAACTTTACAGAATTATTTGTTGTTAATTTATTATTTTAATGATTTTGTTTCTCTTTATTCTGTTTACTTGACTGTTCAAACACTACTAAAGTGCCGTTGTTGTTGTTGTTTGAAATTTCTAAAATACTGTCTGCTTATCACCAAAATATCATTTAAATAATGTTTATCACAAATATGCATATAAAAGT
This sequence comes from Phortica okadai, assembly GCA_034638295.1. Classification (NCBI taxonomy): domain Eukaryota; kingdom Metazoa; phylum Arthropoda; class Insecta; order Diptera; family Drosophilidae; genus Phortica; species Phortica okadai. The sequence goes on along the minus strand of CM067851.1, from coordinate 12,147,381 downwards.
TATGACTCACAAATAGCTTCGATAGTTACGAGCAAATGCGGATTGGAAATGGAACGGGAATTGGCTTTTCGACATGAATCGATATTATTAAAAGTATTTGTTTAGGGCATTTTGTGTTCCTTACTATGAAAACCCAAAGTTTGAAATGTACAAAATTCTTAGAAATCATTGTACTTAGTCATGAGGATCAATAGAAGAAGTAAGTAAATATTGAACTATGTACATATTTGTTAGTTTATTCAATGAAGTAAACCTCAGTAAAACGAAAAATGATGTAGATAAATCTATGCGCAGATGCAAATAGCCGGCGCAAGTGAGCGTTTAACTACTCAAAAATAAACAGAATTTTTATTGAACAATCGCTATTGCACAACAATAATTTCACACTCAGTCAGTTAACACATGAGCAAAAAAACGACTTGATCAGCCATTAAAAGTCAAAGATAAGTTATAGGTTGCATGCACATTAAACATTTTATTTAATGGTAAAGTTTAATTTTATGCAACGGACAATTTTAACTGCATGTTGTAAAAATCACATAACTATAATAATTCAAAAACCGGCATTTCGTCATAACAACGATTGGCTTAAATGCTCTTAATGCTCTACGACCAAACATATCCATGTGCGCTCCACCTGCTCTTTCACTCTCGCGCTGTGCAACATTTTTTTCGTTCGCTTATTTTAATCGTGTCCCATTCGGTGCTTCTTAACACAGTTGGAGCACGTTTATTGATTGTTTCAGTCAAAAAAATGGAAAACAAAAAAGAAAAACCAACAACAACAAGAGCACCCAACCGTGCACGCACGCCCACACTACGAGAATGCTTCGCAAACAATTTACTCTCCCCTCTCAAACAACAAAATTCATCTACTCTGGCCAACAACAACAACGAAGGTGACGACGACTACAACAAATACTGGTCAAACGGAAAGCATTTTTGTTGTTGCTTTTTCGCACGCATTGGGAGAGGGAGGCAAAAAGCAGTTGTTGCCTTTTACTCTCCTGGTCGTAATAACTGTTTTCCATGGCCCCGTTTGATTACACGCACGTAGTTTCTGACTTTTTTTTTAGCTACATTGTTTTTAATTAGCCAAATGCAATTGCCTATTTATTTAATTTAAATTTTTTTAGTAAATCACATTGATTTTTTACCGTATGCACAGATTTGAATTGATTTTCTTGTAATTACTTTTTAATGTGTAATCGAATCAAATACGCTTAAACCAAAACTCCGACGAAAATATTCACACAACTTCACTCGGTAACGGTGCGACACGTTATTCCACCTGCCTCTGTATCTCCCGGAATGAAAGCAAACAACCTTGTATTCCAGTGCTACCACTCTAGTCGTTTTTTGGACGGACTCGTTAATTTTCATTTTCTTGCGATGATTGACACTTCACCAATTATTTAAATTCATTCGAAATTTTTTGTGTTAATTTTTTTTGACAGGCGTGACATGTTATTTATTACATTTGATAATTAAAACTTCAACAATGACGAGAATTTCGTATAGAAAATACAAGTTTGCCATATGTCTGTTCGAAATTTTACTATACATGAGACAAAACATAATCAGACCAAATCCTCTGATATGAAAAAAGTGGCAGTACTTCACTTTTTTGAAACATTTAAAAAAAAAACTTTGGTGATGCTAAATTGGCCATTTGAACTATTTTGACCATTTTTCAGACTCGAATACCAATATAAAAAATAAAAATTGGCAATACTGCACACATTTGCAAAATCTATGTTTGTCGATCTGCCAACTTGTTTTTGACACAAAATCAGATGATGTGAGAGTCGCAAACGAGCCAAATTGACGTAAGAGTGTCACAAGAGTAGAAAATGAATGGTACGAAAATTACCTAGAAATGGAGTAACAAGACAAAACCCCAGGGAGTGAAGCGCGACATACGCTAAACTAAAACTGCAGTGTCGTTTCATAATAGAGTCATGTCATGTCCCCCACGTGCACTTATTTGTTTATTTTTTCGCGAGGTCCTCGAATTTCGGAGTTGTTATTAACGATAACTAATAATTTTCGCTCATTCATTTTTTGGAAACCGCATTTAAATGGCTGCTACACAAACTGGAGAAGATAAACCCACCAATAGGGAAACAAAACCTGATGGGCCGCCAAAATCTTGGAAGAAAATAAAAGAAGAACAAAAAGCATTGAAGCGTCAAAGAAAGCAAGAAAAATTAATAAAGTCGTCGGAAAATGCAAAACATTTGGAGGAACTAAAGCAAACAGTTTCAAAAAGGGAACCTGAAAAACCTATTCCTTCTACCATTAGTATCGCCGTACCCGGATCCATTCTCGAGAATGCACAGTCCGCAGAACTGCGAGCTTATCTTGCTGGTCAAGTGGCCCGTGCTGCTGTCATATATCGTGTTAATGAAATTATTGTTTTTGACGATGTTGGCTTGGCCACTGCCCGTGAAACCAAACTTAATTTTGAGTCAGATTCTAATGGAAATAATACTACAGTCCGGAGTAGTTCGCTGCAACTGGCACGCATTCTTCAGTATCTTGAATGTCCACAGTACTTACGAAAATACTTTTTCCCTATACACAAGGATCTTAAATATTCCGGTCTGCTTAATCCACTTGATACGCCGCATCATTTGCGAAGGGAGAGCACGTTCTTATATCGCGAAGGTGTCATTAGTGATAAAAAGGCCAAAGAGGGTCATAGTTACGCCAATGTGGGTCTATTAAACGATGTTCTAGTGAATAAAGGTGTCGAGCCGGGCGTACGTGTTACTGTTAAACTGGAAGCGCAGACAGGCGGTAAGTAAAACAAAAAAATCATTTAAAATATATTTTTAATGGTACGCATATTACAGAAGCTAAAAAAAAAATGCGTGGATTCGTTGTGTCACCCGATGAACCTCGTCGAGAAACAGGTGTCTATTGGGGCTATCAAGTACGCATTGCCCACTCGTTATCGGAAATATTCACCAAATCGCCTTATTCAAATGGCTATGATGTAACCATCGGCACTTCAGATCGCGGTACAAACGTGCACGAAGTTGCTCAAAAATCCATTGAATACAGTCATTTATTATTACTGTTCGGCGGCTTACAAGGACTGGAAGCAGCGCTTTCAAATGACGACAAATTAACAGTAGACGATCCAGCATTGCTTTTCGATCATTACATAAATGTGCTTCCCAAACAAGGCACGCGCACAATACGCACTGAGGAGGCTTTGTTAATTGCATTAGCTGCAGTGCAGGAGAAACTACAACCAAATACGCCAGAATTAGACACAGATCTAAGTGGATATTTACCCAGCAGTGAAGACACTGGCATAACTCTTACTCGTAATGATTTAATAGGACATAAAAGAAATAAATTCAAAAACCAACAACAACAAGAAACCAACGAAACAATGGAAATTAAAAAAAAACGCTACGATTCTGATCATTCCGATAAAGAACCAAAAATAATGCAAGCTCAAAGCTTAGAAAGCAATAACAAAGAAGCAGTAACGATTGATGAGTTTGAGGTTGTACCAGCCAAACAAGAGCATCAACCCGTGGATAAGCCAACAAACGAAAAAATAAATGCCGGCGATTTAAGTCGTTTCGATTGAAAGTTTCACCATTTTACATTATTATATATAATTTTTGCTTCATTTATTTAATCTCTATATTTGTTTTGTTCACTTGATTTTAACTTAATGCAATTATATTCCTAATAGTTAAAGATAACACTTTACGTTAACATACTCGTATCTTGCATAGACATTCATACGATACTACTGACTATTTTGACAATCTTTAATAATTTACATTATTGCAACTTTGATAGTTTGTTCTTTTATCTTTACAAATATAATAAGGTTGCTTCTTGTTTTTATTATTCTTTGTTAAAAATTGTAAAGTAGCAAATTGCATTATTCTCAATGCACCAGAAAATGTATATACAAAACATCATTAGTTTGAACATTAAAAAATGGTTACAAAATAAAAGCGCTTAAAACCCCTTTTTGTTTTGTTTTAAGACATCTAAGGAATGTTATTTCTGTGTTGTTGTTAAGTAGAAATTGCTAATTTGTCAGTCACGCCGAACGTACATACATATAAATTAATATTAAAAAAATGAACCGACACACAAATCCAATAGTTTCCACCTTAGTTAAGCCCACAAATAGAGAAGAAATATAAGCCCATTTTATCTTACAGTGCAACTTCCCTTAATAGTCTAAATGTAATAGGTCGTTACAATACAGTCGTCTGACATTAACAACTATTGATCGATGGTATCACGAAAACGTGCCTCTGGGAAGATATCCTCTTCCATTTCGATGCGTGTATCGCTTTGATTGCCCAATAGTGATTCAGCATCCTCCTCCAAATGACGAATTGGATAGCGTAAGCCATCGCCAAAGCTATGAACGAATCAATACAGAGGATTGTTTAGACGCTTTAAAAGTAGTTGTGTAATTCTTAAAAATTTTTATGAATACGTGCGAGCAAGTTTTTACAGAAGGCATACGAGTCAAGCATATTCTTGGCAAATAAAAAGTAAAGAAACACATTTAATTGTTTTTTATTTAATACACATATATATTTTTATGCACAAATATTTCTGGCGTTACAGACAATAATTAAAAAACAGCAAACAAAATTAATAAAAGGTATCAAATAAAACACGAGCATTTACATATAAAAACAATAAATTAGTCTGTTTGCAAAAACATAAATTCACAGAATACAGAAACAACAGCAATTTGTATTAATAATAATAATTTTCATACATAAGATAATAAGGTCTGAAACGGTCAAAATATAATTTATGAGAACTCTAAGTGTATGAAAAAAACCAAGAAGTAAAAGGAAAGCTAACACAAAGTTCAACAATTACTTGGCCGTTGACAGACTTTTCAGCCTTTTTTCAACTTTGTATTTAAAGAACTTTTACATCTTGTTTGAACCGCTATAATAAAAATATAGGCTCAAAAAGTATTAAATTTTTTTTTTGTTTTATATCAACAATTTCTTTTAAAAATATTTAAAATGTGCCTAAAATCGAACTTAACGCAGAGTGCTTTCATCTATTTGAATAGAATTGTATTTTAACTTCCACACAGTGCGGAATGCGCTTTAAAAATTTGTTTATTACATTTTTTTTTATACTACTATATTCAAAAGTAGCTTACATCAAAAGCAGAGTTTTTTGATCTTTAATTGTAAACCCGAAATACATTTAAAACAAAATTGTCTTAGCTGTCAACTGATATCTGATAAAAGGATGCAAGTTTCATTCTAGTTCCCGTTTTTATTAACTAGAATTATTATTTATCAGTTGTTTTATTATTACTTTGAACTAACAAAATTATATATTTCATAGTCTTGTGTATGTGCCGTATATATTGAAGTTCACACATGTATTTGTATATTGTATAAATATATTTTTTCTTGAATATATCTCAATCTCAGTTTACAATATAATCGTATAAAATTTACGTTACCAAATATGTTCAAGTCTAATTTTGCATAAGTAATTACAATTAGTATTAGTTTAAGGCAACTTACTGCTAGGATGGCTTAACCTCCTATATAGAAACATACCTACATTCATACGTATGTAGATATATGGTTATGTACCCATGTTGTCACTATGACTTCATGACTCGCAGATACAAACGTTAATTAATAAAAATCGTTTACTTTTCTATTCGTTTCATTAATTGATTAAGTTGTGAAAAATATTTTGTATGGATATCTCATTTTCTTTTTTTTTTATTTAAATAAAATAAAAATCGTAAATCACTACAATTAAATGCTTACAAAGTTACACTTTGCATTTAGTAGAGAAATGTTGTCAGCTTAACAAGATAGACGAAGACATTCTTGTACATATACATTAATAAAGGAAAATAAAATTCATTGTAAACAGAAAAACAAAAGTATTAATGGCATAAGTTATTAAGTTCGTTGTTTTTTAATGCAATAAAAAGCATACTATTTGCACGTTGGCGATAACAAAACAATCGTCAATCAATTAAACAAACAAACAATCTAGCCTAAAGATGGTGTTGAACATTTGAACTCGAGCCACCAATGTCAATGGGTATTGTTGTTATGGCTTTTCCAGTAGCAGCAGCAGCTTCATTATCACCACCACAGTGTTCATCCATATTGATGACCACGATGGGTTCTTGAGCGCTGCTGGGTTTTGATATTTTGGCAGTGTAATTTCTACTAGCAGCCATAGCATCGTCTTGTATTGTATATCTTGGGTCTTGTATTTGTTGCTGAAGATTTTTTTGTTGTTGTTGGTCTTGATGTTGATGGTGATGTTGTTCCAAATGAACGTGTTCGTGAAGAAGCATGTGTTGTTGTTGTTGATGATGATTATTTAACGTAGCGTCGTTAATGTCAATTAACTTATCTGTTGGATTTCCATGTTCTAACCTGGTCTGAGTTTCGCCCATTGTCTCATAATTGGCAAGATTTGTACGTTGATGCGCCGAAACCGGATAATCCACGCCATCACCACGACTACATTTGAATGATTTGTTTGAATAAGCAAAATGTTTCATTTAGTTTAACACATTTTCCTGTTTTTTTTTTTTTTTTTTTTTTGTACACTCAATTTGTTAGTTGTAAATATTGAAAAAGTTCGCAATTGAGAGCGTTTTATAAAGTCAACACCGTTACTTAAGCGTGTTTTGAGACATATTTTTTATAAAATACATAGGTAACAAGCCATTGGCACGCATTTTGTTAGCATTTTACATAAAATTAGTTTGAATTAAATAAGTACCTACGGTTATTTACATATTTTCTCTTCTGCCAAACTAATTTAATTTTTGCTTTTACTCTATCATTCAGTCTTTTTTCTTAAAGAATTATCCAAAATTGCTTTATTGGAACTTTTAATGTAGAACCGTAGAAATTAAAATAAATATAAGGTCAAAAGTCAGGCTTGTGGTCGTAAAGTTTTATTCTTTCGACATTCAAATTAATTTTCTTTTTAAAAATTAAATTGATTTTTAATTTTTTACCAAAGAATTGGTAGGCGATTGTGACTGAAGTGTAAGCCAAAATGGAACGGACAGACTATCATTTTCTTATAAAAATATGTAACTATACTTAGTAATTTTTACAAATTTTCAATTATCAATTATAAATAAATTTGTGAATAAAATATTGAAAAAAAAATTTTTAAACATTGTTCATGTTTTTTTTAATTAACAATACAATCATTTCTTTTTTTTTTTTTGATCCAATTTCAAAGCAATATCTTAAAACCTACTGCCATATCAGTTAATAATATTCTATACTTTTGAGTTTACTGTATGAAAAGTACAGAAAAGTGTCTCTTGAGCCGAAATAAAATGTGTTTGGTAACTCAGTGGAAAAGAACAGTCTTTAGATTTGTTTTCTTTTTATAGAGCATAAAAAAAAATTGTTGTGTTACTATTTACATGCACAGCTTCAGAATATGCTTTAAACTTGCCAGAGGAACATAACATTTGTTTAATATTGATTACTTATTTCAGTACATAAAGGAAGAAAGTTTGTTTTACAAATGAAACAAAAAAGTGCTAAACTTAATTGTAAACAAAAGTAGAAAATGAATCTATAGTTACCTTGTGAAAATTGGCAAAAACCAAAATTGCCAATCATCGCCGAAAACCTCCTGAAAGTTGGCTAACCGACCCAAATTATAGCCATTCTTGTCGGGACCGCCAACACGGAAAATCGGTGCCCGAAATGCCTCTGAATAATGGAAACATATGACTAAAATCGTTAATGAGTTGCTAATATCGGACTTACCTAAAGTGGTGCGATTCGTTAGCACCAAATAAATGTGATAGCCGAAGAGACTCACCAAACTAATGGCAAACATAAGTGCCACAAAGAACAAGAACAGTATGTGAAAACGACCCATGCCGCTATCATTCAGTTCACCCTGTTCCGAGTAGGTATCATTAGGTTCGTACGTTAAAAAATTGAGTGCATTGCGAATAAGAGACTAATGAAGTGAGCTAATTATGTAGGCAGAAGCGGTTTATGCGTGACAAATGCATTATGAAAGTCAGAATGTTACGTCTTACATACCTGCCAAAATTGTATAAAATTATCCAACGATGTGAAGGCTACATAGAGACAGTATAGTAACGCATAGCCCAGAAACAGTACGAAGAACTTATAATTTGAAAAATTCACACAATTATTCACCCACGGACAGTGATGATCCATTTTGAGTACACAAGTGCCGCACACACTACAATGATGAGCACGATCGGGTTTGACTATTTTGCATTTCTCACAAAGACGAACAGAGCCATTAAGAGTGCTAAAAAATAGAAAAAATAAATTATTCTCGTGTGAGGAATATTAATTACTTAAATTATAAAAGTTATACAACAAATGTCTTACCGATTTGTTACTGGCAAATTTTTTGCAAAATTTGATAGCAAACGCTTTTGAGTCTCTTGACTTTCGGCTCGAAATATGCGTTCAATCTCGGCATCAGGTATACGAAACTGCAAAAAAAATCAAAATAAAAAAAAAACTTAATATTATAAATGCAAGCAAATGTAAAAGAGAACGTTATTTACAAATTATTAAGCAAAAATAGGTTTAAATTATTAACGCAAACCTGTTTCAAAATTTGAATGAACTTTGGGAGAAAACAACCTATTCATTTTAATCAATTTCTTCTCATACCGCAAAGTGGGGTCTGCAATTGATTCTAGTCTAAACTTGCGTGTTGCACAATTATCAAGCACAATGAAAGCTTGTTTTATCGATACACATTTTAGTTTTTAGTAAGATACAAAACGAGCACACTGCTACTGATAAGACTCGTGAATCAGCTGAATTTCTTTGGTAAAAGAAACAAAAATATGTTGACTTACGTTTGGCGGTACTGTGCCAACAGGCGTGAAAATTGTTGCCCAATATGACCACAGAAAAAGTATGAGTATTATGTGATAAAAGAATATAAAAAGAATCTTTTGTATCACACTGTCGACGGCAACTGCAAGCCAAAAGACGTTAAGTAAATTAGTATTTTTCTTTTAAATTATCTTTTTGTTTTGCGTCGACTACCGACGGTGACTTACATATGCATAGCTGGACAACGTAGGCGTAGTAAGACCAACCGATAACGGCGGCTATGAATATTACGGGTATCCACTTGAAAGTATTCATGCAGCAGGCACAAGGTTTGGACATTTTACGATCATAGTACCCGTTGCCCATAGCAGCACTTATTTTGACGTTATTACTAACGCAGCGGCGGTCGCGCGTTTAAAATGACTCAATAAATATGATGGGAGTTGTTTTATTTGCAATTTCAATTATTTGTTCGGTGAAGTGAGTGGCCAACGTGTCTTCCTTTTGGTTTTTGTCAAATAGCGATTAAGATTGATTACCACTTTAGTAGTAATATTGCTGTTGTGAATCACTTTGTCCGATTAAAAACGCTGTAACTAACTACCTATGTACCCTTCTTGAAATCGGAACTTTTGCCTTTTTCTTTTTCCATCCAAAGTGAAAGTGCTTTTCTTCTTTATTTCCCTCTAGGCGCCATGCTACCCGCTGTCCCTGATGTTTTCTACTACGCCTGCTTACTAATATTTCAAAACACAAAACTGTATCACTTTTAATTTAATGACTTAAATTAAATCTCAATGAGAATGATAAAAAATACGGCTAATTAGCAACAATGCCTATGCTTCTTCTTCACAACTTGTGATTCACAAGAAAGGAAAACATTTATTACATTATGGCGATGAGTAATTTTTCGACAACGGCGTTTTTTTGGATTCGATAAAAGCATCGATGTTTGCGGGCAGCGATGTTTTTAACTCATTTTAATATGTTTGTCCTCGTTTTTTTTTTGGTTGTTAAACAGAATATCAATGACGGTTGGCCAACTTAGGGGTTTCCCCTAAATTTGGGGGTTAAAAAATTCGAATGGGACTTTTTAGGGGTTGAATGCTAACAGTATGTTTAGATTTGAATTTCAGCTTAGCGCCATCTTGAAATATAAATTCGATTGGACTAGTATAATCATTGTGGAAAGACGAGACGAGTGTGTGCAAGAACGAAGCTATGAGCTACGAGGTCCTGTAGTATGGCACATGCTTATTTTGATCAATCTCATTACAGATTTACGGTAACAAAGAGATGACAGCCTACAATAAATTACATAGTGGGTTGGTCAAATTTTATAATCTTTACATCTCAATTACAATTATGTCAATTACAGTATAAAAAACGCAAATATTACTGCCCATTTGTCACTGAAGACGTTAACAAATACATAAAGCGCAAGCGCCGCAAGGATACGCATGGTAACCACATAGAAATGAAAGCTACATATATTCGAAATCTATGCCCGACCTGTTGAAGTTTATCATCAAGTCAAGTCAGTTACTAATATGAGCATTTGCATTATAGCAATAGTATTGGTCGGCGATTGGACATTTCAGTCCTTTTTCGAACTCATTACCCCCTAAGCCACAAATTTCTGCGGTATTGTGTCTTATTTCACACTTAGTCATATATTTTCTGTTTTGTTATTTTTTGTTCAATGCATATACCAATTTTCATTGTTTTTGCTCAATGGGTACCGGAGATATGCAAATTATTGATTTGGGCTAAAAGTGGAAGTAACCATGCCCATTTTTTTCAAAATAGTTTTAATGCCTCCCCAAGAACATAAGTGTAAAGTTTCAAGTCAATTGATAAAGAAACAAAAAAGTTTTCCATACAATGACGTGAATCTTCTTCATTTTGTATGGCAGGTACCAGTTCCAGTTGCCCGATCTCAGTGAAACTTTCAGCCATTTAGTCGGACCTTGTGAAACTGCTATGGTTGAAATTTTAGCCCTCTATCTTCCAAGACAAATGTTTTCTATGCAACGATTCAAATTTGTTTTTCTTCTTCATTTCGTATGGGAGCTACCAGTTCCAGCAATCCGATATGGCCGGTCCCGACGAATGATTCATCGTAATAAATTCTAAGACTCTGTGCAAAATTTCAGCTCGATAGCTTCAAAACTGAGAGACTAGTTTGCATACATTCTGACAGACAGACAGAAAAAAACCGTTCGAACGTAATTTATGGAGAAAGGCTGGTTAAAAGCAAGATAAATTTGTTTGTTGTTCTCTGGTTTTCTCTTTTCACACACAAAAATTAAAAAAAATACCCCGGGAACCCGCCTAGCAGCGCTCAATTCGGTTCAATTCCCCATTTTCAGCATACTTTTTTCGCGCACATTTTTCCCCACATATGTCGTCATGTATCGCCTGGGAACATAGAGCATTTCAATGAAAGACGAGTATCGTAAGTTAAAAGAGAATTTTTTTGCTTAAAAAGGAGTTGGTTCTACGATATCCCTTAAGACTTCATAAGAGGGGGCAATATTGCAATAGCACATGTGCCCCAAAGTCGACGCAAAACTTGAAGCAAATAAATTTTGATTAACCAAACATTTAAAAATGATTTTTTTATTAAATTCGAGCGAGTTGAGCGGCGTCTGCGATCGTTTTGTTGAAGTACCTAGGCTAAAAATCATAAATATAAATATAAATAAAGTTGTTGTTCAACAATTAATGAAAAATAAAACATAATTGTTTATAATTGTCAATTCCTTCCGTTTAAATTTGCAATTGAGTTTATGAGAACAATTTTTGAAAGTTGGTAGCACTGTCGGCGACAGTTGACAGCAGTTTGCGGCAAACAAATACATATATATAAAGAAATACCGGTTTTTTGTAATTTTAATTTACTCAATTTGGATTGTTTTATTGACAACAATATATATTTCATTATATTGTCATTTTCCAATTTGATAAGGATATAATAAATACAATGAGTCGCGAAGTATTGGCTCCGCCGCTCCAACGAATGAGCAATAGCCGTTCATACCGTGTAAATTTGGTTCACGAAGATTTTGGGGGCTCAAAGAGGAACAGTCAACAGGCTGCCTCACAAGGGGAACAACAAAAAGGATATGTTGAGAGCGGTAATTGATTCAATAGGAACGCCATTAAGAATTTTATTAATTTTATCCTTTTAACAGATCTTTATGCTGACGACGATGAAGGGGACGACTTTGATGATTGTTCCATTGAAGAGCTTTCGAATGGCAGTTTTAAACTGGAATTACATATTGCGAGGTAAACGGTTATTATTGTCTTAAAGGAATAAACTAAACGCAGTAATTTTAATAGCGCATTTTACGGCGGATTAATTGGTTTCAAAGGCTCGACGAAACAGCGCATCGAAACAGAGACGCAAACCGAAATACAGGTGCCACGTAAAACAGATAAATCAACCAAAGTGGTTATCAAAGGTATACGTTTAAATAAAACTCCTGCAATGTATGCTGATGCCTTTTTAATTTTTACTTTAAGGCAAATTGCGTAGTAATGTTTGCACAGCGAAACGCAAAATACAACTTTTGGTTGAATCACTTCGTAAGCGTATGCGTCCAACACATTTTTTGGCAGTTGCTTTAAACACCGGCGAATTGAAGCAAAATTACATTCAATTAAAGGTTTGACATTCGTCAAATTTCATAAATATACATAAACAATTTTATCTTTCAGCAACAAATAATTGAAGCCCAGTACCCAGGCATTGATGAAGAGCTCTTAACAAAAGACAACTGTATTCATTTAACACTTCAGGTAAGGAGCACGAAAGAGTATTATGGTAAAGTTGTGTTTAATTTCCTTTTAACAGACATGCGTTTTGCTCGACGATGAAGAACGCGAGCGGGCCGTACAACTGCTGAAAAATTGTCGGTAAGAAATATATTGTCGGTTGCCTTGTAGTTTTAATAAACTTTATCAAAATTAGACAATTTCTTACTGGCTTAAAAACGCCTTTGAACGTTCATGTTCGTGGCTTAGAAATCATGAATGATGACCCAAGTGCCACGCGTGTATTGTATGCATGTGTAAATTCGCCTGAATTGCAACAGTTTGCGGATCAATGCAGTAAGTTCTTCGTAAAAAATGGTTTAGCGGCAACAGATAATTTCGTTCGAGATAATGTTAAACTTCATATGACCATTCTAAAAAAGAGCGGTGGCACGTTCGATGCACGAGAAATACTAAAACGCTTTGGTGACTATGATTTTGGCGCTGCTCAATGCAATGAAGTACATTTATGTGTAATGAAATCCAGTACGGATGATTTTTACAGGATCTCTGGTACTTTAAACTTTTAATGACTTTGCTAAGTACAATTTTGAATTCACTCAAATGTATATATGTATATCAAAACTACTTCCACCTGTTTTTTTCTATAAAAAATTAAAAAAAAACACCATTTTTTTGTTTTCTTTTATTAATATTTTCTTTGTTCGTGAGTCGTTTTAAGATTTTGATAACACTCAAATACTTGACAAACAACTTTTGTTTTTATAGTTCATTTAAAAATTTTCGTGTTTATACATTTTAAATATCTTCTTCATAAATATCTTAATTCTTTTTCGTTTTAAGCTTTTCCACTCATGACGCTCATTAAATTGAATTTCAAGAGTGTGGTTTATGCTTAAAAAACAGAGTATTCTTGCAAACATCTTCGTAGTTTTTTTGTTTTCATATATTTTACTGACTGCATTTACTCAACATATTAAAAAATATGTATGTGTTTCAAAAAAGCATTAGTGATTTAATATATTTATGCGTAGGAGCATTGTCTGCAGTACATATGTAAATATAAATTATTATTTAGTTAAAAAATAACTTGAATATGTGAAGGATTTATAAACTTTGGAGACTAAGAAAATTTAGCGTGCTGGAAGTCTAGTTTGAGCGCATAGGCTTACAAGCACAAGTACTCACACAATCCAACTGTGTATAAAAAAACCAAATGCTCAATTTAACGCTCTTAATAAAAATTGAAATAATAAAAATTATTTTAAAAAATCTATATAATTTTAGCCTTAGTACATATGCAGTTTTGTTAGTTAATCAGTCTAGAAATTTTGTTTTTTGATGTTCTTTGTTTTTGTCTTTTTAGTATGGCTTCAATGTATTATTTTTGATTGTGGGCGGGATTTGTTCAAATGATTATATTTTAAGTTTTGTTTTGATTTTTTGTTTTAAAACTATACATTAACATTAATAGTTGCATCTGAAAGAATTTAGACATTGCTGTTCTTTTTGTTTCCTGTAATAATTTTTCTGCTTATTGGTTTCGTTTTTAGTTTTAACAACAATTACAACAACGACACATTTAAATTAGTTACTTTCAACGTATATGTATATTATCGACTGTGTTTGTTGTTTTCGTTTTTTTTTTTATTTCCTTATTAGTGAGTTGCACTTTCGTTTGCATCATTTTATTATTCACTTTTTATGCTTTTCCCCTTTGCAATTTCAATTTGTTTGCGAAAGTATGACCAAATTTTTTTGTCCTTACTTTAGTAAACCATTCTGACTAAAGAAGTTAGAATAAAAAAAAATAGGAAGTGTGCGTGGTTTTTTTTTTCTTTGTTCTTAAATAAATTTCATTTATTTTTTTTATCATTTTTCATGGCACTCGTGTCAGTATACATATACGAGCTAGTGCCAAGTGTACTTTTTTATTTACTTTTGTTTTTGGCTTGATTTAATACATTATCATGAATTGTACTCCAATGTTGAAAATCTTTTATACGCTTAAAATAGTCAACAACAATAATTAATTTATTCAAATATATATGTGTGTGATGATTGCTTGATTAGAGTAATATTTATGTGTCAGAGTTGAAAATCAGTTGCTTGGAAACAATTTTGCGTCTTTTGGTTGATGAAAATTGCTACTGCTGCCATTGTTCGCTTGTCGTTGTTGCTGCATTTCGTGTTTGTTTGCATTGTGAATTAATTACTATTTGGCGTGACCATTACTGAGCACAGCTGGCAAGACATTGCCCTGTTGCACAACAGCATTTGTAATTACTTCAATTTCCTTTTTTAAGAATGCAGCACTGTCCTCCGTCTCGTCAGTATTGCTACCAGTTTGCACGTTGCGCTTACGCAAGCCTAAAGCTTCCTGGCCGCTTTGTAGCAATGATGGAAAGTTCACATCCCTCATTAAATCGTTTTTGAATTCTACAATACCGCTGACTGTCTCAGTTACAGTTTTATCGATAAAATCTTCAATATTTCTGGTCTCGGCATCGATTTTCTCCTTTAGTTTACTGGACAATTGATCCATTTCACATTGATCATGTTGCACACTAACAGCATCGCGTGCATATGCAATGGAACCACGTTGTTGTTGCTGTGACGTTTTATCTTCTGTGGTCTCTAAATCGCCGGTGGATTTAACGGCGTTACTGGTTGTAGCTGTTGCAACTTCTTGGGCAACATCATTAATGCTGTTGTCATCGCTCAATTGTTGAACTGTGCTTGGTTTATTGGTCGGCTTTGTACATTTGGCGAGGTCAGTATGGTTATCGATATCTATGAGATCAGTAACTTCGGCAACAGATGCTGCAATCATTGGCTCAACGTTATCTGTTGCGCTAATTTCTTGTATAGTCTTTTCTTCTGTAGCTTTGAGGCTTTCAACTGTTGCATTGTTTTCGGCGGCCAGTTTGTTGACGCGTCGTTCGCCGCGTATAAATTTGGGTAAAACAAAAATCGTTACAAATGAAATTATGTGTAAGCACAGAAAGAATTTCATATACAAACGAACACTGCCCTGTAAGACAAAAATAAAAAGGTTTTATATTTGAGTTTGAAATAATACTGATAAACTCACCATAAACTCAAGCAGAACAAATGGGAATGTAACATAACCCATCACAATGCGTGTTGTTAGACATGTTAAAATGTCATAGAACATACGTGTGAATTGTGTGCTTTGGAAGCGATGTCGCAGTAAACGGCGACCCTGTTTATTACAAAAGAAAAAGCATAAAATAAGTGAGACATCAATGTTTACTACAAAAGAGCGTTACTTACTACACGCGCAGCAGTCACAGCAATAGCACCGGTGGCAAAAGTCAAATAGTAACCAGGATAAAATCCATGCCAGACAGCGCTCAATGCAAAGGTCAACAGGGTGCCGTATTTCTTAGGCACACGTTCATAGACAAGTGTACGCAGCCAACAATTTGTGCCGCAATTCCAATTGTTAATAGCATCACGCATATTGGTAGCAAACTGTATAGAAAACATTTCCTCATCATTATATGTACGTACATAACACAATATAGGATTTGATTGAACTTACCTCGAACGACAGTACATTGATGTTCGATATTAAATCCCATTTGGCATTGCCATCTTTGTCATAGCCATTGAAACCTAAACCTGAATTATTGCAGACGGCATCGGCCAAAAGCCATGCATGATAATACTTAAAACGTATGCATGTTGTTGCCATCATTGCATACCAGAATTTATAAGCCATTGTTGTATGCACGACAAAGTCATCATCCTTCATGTCTTTAACGGGATACATTTTCACAAACTTCATGAATATGAAAGCGCATATCAGGCTACCGATGACCTTCTTGATAACAACTTTTGTTGGTGACGGTTCGAGTACCAGTTTCGATTTACTACTATCACAATTTCCCTGAAATGCAAAATAGAACATGACAGACATCGTGAGTATTTTAGCAGACTCCACTGCGCTGTACAATGCTATACACCGCCGCCAATGACATTTCATTAAATGATTCATTCACACTCAAAAAGTTTGCCTTGTGAGATATCGATTCTTTAGCTATTTAATTGGCAATTGAGTGACAGTTGTTGATTAGGCGCTGTAAGTGACTGTTTCTAATAGAATCATTGCAATTAAATATGTGCAATGAGTTGAAATAAGCAGCAATGCTTCGCGTTTGCAACAGTTTGTAACAATGCTTGATTAACACAAATATACATGTACATACATTTGTCGCTGGACGTTGCAATAAATGATAGCCTTCAACGAACTCAATGTAATCCTTGTAAAACACCAACGGTCCAGCCATCAAGCCCTGAAAATGCCAAACGTATGAGAAATACTCCAAGGCTGTTGGCATTTTATGCACGGCATGATATTGTTGGGCACGTGTCAAGTCCTACAAATGAAAACAACTTTATTTTCGTGCGCACTAAATAATCAATTGAATACACATACCCGATCTTGACGCACGAAGCCATCATGTATACTGAATGCCAGACTTGTCACCTTTTGTGTGATTATCATTAATGGTCCGGTAATGTCCAAAGCATATGAACCATAATCATAAATTTGACGCATCAAATGAATGGACAACAAGTAGCCCATGGCAACGAGCAAAACACTCCTGGTGTCCATGCAAGAAAAAAATAAATGACAATTGTTCAATTTTATAGAAATGTACAAATCAAAAGTAATAACACTTACCGTTGGACAATGCGGGGATCTTGTGTACGTATGACAATGTAACATACTGCTGGCAATCCAGCAATATGTATCGCCTGTTTGCCAAAACAAAAATAACCAAAGGCTAAGCCAACGGTTAGTGCGAATGTGTGCCGCACGCCGGCAGATACTTTCGATGGATGCAATATCGAACGGAAGAGCGACGCAAGGAAGAGGGCGGAAATCTGACATATCAAAAAGTTGATCTGCAAATAAAAATATGTTTTTTTTTATTTTAGTTAAACGTTCATAATAAACAAACTTTAAAATTGTTATGAAACAGTATCATCAAATGATAGAATGTTCTTGATGTGCATACAATGAGTCGTTTTTTTCTGAAAGCTTTTCATTCTAATTTTAAGATATTCACATGCAACTGTAACGTGACTTTTTTTATATTTATTATTTGCATTTAGACAATTTATTTTCTTTATTTCTTCAATTGAATGCTGTTCTATTGCGCACACTCACACAAACACATAAGTACATACATTCGTGCATGTTAGTTGAATTGATTTGGCGGCAAGCAACGTTCTTTGGCCTTGATCGCGATCACGCGTTTTGTTCAACGTTAGTTCGTCGCCAATAGATACAGATTTGCTTACCCAAATAAATGTATAACATCCCTCACATCGCACATATTAAATAAATCGACATTTAAGTTTGCAATTGTTTTTTTATACAACCGAAAAAAAATGACAATCCATTAAAGAAATTAATAAATTAAAGTTTAAATTGACTTTAGAACTTCAATAACATTTTTTGGACCACTTGAAGACACCTTACTTGCTGCGGTCTCAGATATTTTATTGGTTTTAAGGATAGCACTACACATTTAACGGTAAAATTGATGCATGTAGGCTCCATTTTACGTAGAACTGTTTTAACATTTTGAGTTTTTTTAATTAGAATGTTTTTTTTTTTCTTTGTGGTTTTTATCGCAACCGAATGAGCATAAAAATCAAAAGTCATAATAATTCCCATAATACGTATAATTGCAAACTGTTGATAAAAGAAAGAATTGCGACGATTGTTTATGTACAAGAAATCACACCACCCAAAATGACAATACACAATTGAAATCACACATTTAAACAAAAACGCAAGTTATTCATACTCAAGCAAAAATTTTATAATCTACAAAACTTGTTTTACATTTTCAAATTTTACAATTGCCATTTTGAAGAACTCAAGGCTCTCAAAACAACATAATAGCAAAGTACACATATTTAAATGAAGTTAAGTCGTTGGTTCGTGATCATACGGATAGGGTTTTTGTCTGTCATCATTCTAAGAAACTAGCTGTAAGACAGGACAGGGTGTCGTTGTCTTGTACTGTGGGCCGTCATCTCTTGAAGTCGTTGTCGTACATGTTGTTCTTTCTTCACAGGGTGTCGTTGTCATACACGTAGTTGTTTCTTCTCTGGGACACGTTGTCGTACACATCGTCGTTTCTTCTTTGGGACTCGTTGTCATACACGTTGTTGTTTCTTCACTCGGTGTTGTTGTCTTGTGTTGTGGGCCGTCATCTCTTGAAGTCGTTGTCGTACATGTTGTTCTTTCTTCACAGGGTGTCGTTGTCATACACGTAGTTGTTTCTTCTCTGGGACTCGTTGTCGTACACATCGTTGTTTCTTCTTTGGGACTCGTTGTCGTACACGTCGTTGTTTCTTCACTCGGTATTGTTGTCTTGTATTGTGGGCCGTCATCACTGGGCGTAGTTGGCGTTCCTTCACAATTTATTTCGCTACAGTTATCTTGTTGAACTGATACACGGAAAAACGGCACGGCAGGTGTTACGGCCAAAAATGCCGCCACCAAAAGCACTAAAATATCTGTGTCAATTGTACGTTTTAAGGAACAAAGACCAACTCAAAACAAATTTATGGAACAATGAGTACTTACAAGATTTCATCTCAACACAAATTTCTCTTCGAACCAAATAAACGTTACTCCTTCAACTTTTCGACTAATGCGATTTCTTTGTAAATTCAACATTTTATAGCAATAAAACTGAAAATTATATTTAATTAAAACTAAAACAAGTTATACGATCTTTATCTCTAATACGTATCTAATAAAAAAAGCGAGAACTAATTAAAAACAACGATTAGGGAGTTGTGATTTTCATCACTTCATTTGTAAATTTTTAGAGTATTTTGTAGAACTTGAAGTGAGGATTTTTTTTAAATTGCTTTTTTAGTAGAACACCTTATATCATGTACCATATGTACATGTCTACAGCAATTGATCAACTTCGAGCCAACAACAACATGCCACGCAATGGCAACACAGCTAAATTAGCCGGAAACAATGCTCCTTAGCATACAAGACAATTTCTGAACTTTATGAACAAACAATCCTACAATCGTACACAAATTCAAAGTTAAACATTGAAAGACTTCTACAGTTATCCAGCGCGAAGTAACGAATCGTAACGGTGTATTATATACATATATAATATCCAATATAAAATATATGTATCAATAAATAAATAAACCAAAGTTAATCAAGATTTATCTAATTATAATTGTGCCCTCAAATATCATTGTAGAATTGGATATTTAGTGTACTACAGTACATATACATTTATGTGGGACTAAATAGTATTGAGATAGAATATATGTATGTATGTTAATAAAACTCAATTACGTTTTATAATACAATTGTGTACCAGACGACGATTACGACAAGTTTTCGCATCGCGATCGTACCATTGACCAAGTCGACATTTCTGACGAAGTGCCACGCCACGTTGACAGATAAAATAGCGACGGCAATGACGTGCATCAAGTAGAATGGCGCCATCATTGAGATTGGAACAATCGTTTTCTCTCAAAAACATCTGATGTACACCAAAAGAAAGGGTTACGGGATTATTTGTTGTGGTTATCTCGGTTGAGGATGATGTCGTTTTCTCATCACAGGGTGTTGTTGTATCTTGTGGTCCGTTACAGAGTGTTGTTGTCGTTGTTCTATCACAAGGTCTTGTTGTCGTTGTTCTATCACAAGGAGTTGATGTCGTTGTTCTATCACAAGGAGTTGTTGTCGTTGTTATATCGCAAGGAGTTGTAGTCGTTGTTTTATCACAAGGAGTTGTTGTCGTTGTTATATCGCAAGGAGTTGTAGTCGTTGTTCTATCACAAGGTGTTATTGTTGTTGTTCTATCACATGGTGTTGTTGTCGTTGTTCTATCACAAGGTGTTGTTGTTATGTCGCAAGGTCTTGCTGTCGTTGTTATACCACAAGGTGTTGTTGTCTTTGGTGTAGTACACGGTGTTGTCGTTTTTGGGTCTTCGCTTAGCGTTGTTGATGTTGGTTCATCAGAATCTCTCGGCTCAGCTTCTCTCAGTGCCTTACCATTGCCATCGGTACATTTTACCAATGTCGCCAACTTGCAACCTTTCGAATCAACATCAAATGAAAAGAAACGACCACAGCTTTTATGCAATGCACGTCCCTTGTGACAAACATAGTAATTACAACATCTGCGTGGATCCTCAATAGCGGCACCATCCTCAATTCCGCTACAATCAGGACGTCGAACTGAGACACGAGCTAATGTTATGGTGGGTGCCATGGCCAAAAATGCCGCCAACAAAAGCAGCAAATTATCTAAAACAATTTTATGTTAACTATAAGCTTTAAAAGCAACAACTTAGAGCCCATTAATGGAACACTGACAACTCACAGGCTTTCATTTTGTTACAAATTTCTCTATGCGTTGGTAATAGAACAATATGTACTTTACTCCTTTAGCTTTTCGACTAATGACATTTCTTTATGGGTTGCACTTTTTATAGCGATTGCAGTATGCATAAAGTATTTATTTATTGACTACAATTAGTTTACAATTTCTTCGTTAGTTAAATACAAGAAATGTCAAAAATAAAACACTTGACAATTTTACATCTTCTTTTGCCTTTAATTAGCGTAATTGGTAATTTTTGTGCGATACAATAACAACATTGCAATGTGCCGGGAAACATTTCGTCAATAATTCTTGCATTATTCATTTGTTATTCGAAAATGCCATCATTCAAAGCACACGCGTGTGCCATGTGTTAAACAAGTTTAAAGTTATTTTCAGAGTTTCAAGCGTATAAAAAAAAAATTATTAAATAGAAGCACAGATTACATTAATGCGATTATACTTGAACTGTAATAAGTAAAACAAAGAAAGCCTCATTTAAACAAAAGCGCAGATAAGCACAATGCAAAAACCCGGAGAGCAGCCAGTAAAGAAACTGTGAGTAACTAATCTTCGTTAATATTAACCCGCCAACATTCTTAGTTTTCAAATAACTTTTAATGTTACTCAAGAAAAATTTTTTTTTTTATGCGAAGGCAGTGATGATTATTTAAAGTCTTCATTTAGATACGATGGTACGTTTTTAAGTTCGCGGAATGATAGAGTTGATTTATCAATGAGGGTAAGTATAAGTGAGTTAATTGATCCATTATTAGTATAAATATCAAGATATATCGCAATCGGGTCATAGGTTTTTCAATTATCGCCGACCAAGCAGTTCAATAGGGAAGAAAGTGTGAAATATGGAGAAAATCGATATCGCGCTGCTTACCAAGCAAGGAAAGTCGGTTCAAGCCATTCAAGAAGAGATGCAAACCGTTATTATTTATTCCTAAAGATGAAAAAAGAACTTCGCGGCAAGAAATTTTCAAGCGATGAAGAAGTGAAGGACGCAGTTTCAGACTATTTTTCGGACAAAGACAAAACATTTTTTCCTGAAGGTATACACAAACTAATTGAAAGATCTGAAAAATGAATAAGGGTAGCTGGTGAATATTTTGAAAAATAAAAATGTATTTGTATTTTTATTTTCACTCCTTATCCTCCATTCCGCGATCTTAAAAACGCCCCCTCGTATCACAATATCATCAATGAACGTAGCAAAATTTTACATGACTCACATTTGTTGTGATGAAATAATATCAGCTGACGTGTATATAAATTAAATGTACGCAAATTACTAAAAACAAATGAAATACACGTTAAAAAAAGACCACATAAAAGATCAGACAAAACTTGACCGACTGACACAATTCAACAGAGCCAAAGGAAGTCATTGCACGAGACTTGTTAAAAACCAGTAAGGATTGGAGTCGACAGTACTCGACTTCGACATACCCTGTACCTTAAATTTGTAACATCTGTTTGAGACGTTTAGTCTTTTAGACCAATTAGTTGCAGAGATATATCAGTTTTCTATTTTGGCTAAATGTGGGCGTGACCACGCCCATTTTATGATTGTATCTTTTTATAATCCATCCCAATAGCACATATGCAAAGTTTCATTCTTGTAGGTTTTTTGGTTCTTGAGCGTTTCAAATTATTACTATATAGGAGCGTGGCCACGCCCATTTTTTTCGTTCGAGTAGGCTATATACACTCCAAATTTGGTGTTCCTATCTCAAAAGACAACCGAGAAAATACGACTTTCGTAAACAGTCATTGCTCCAGTCATTTGCCCTTCACCACTAAACTAAGTAAAAAAGGGGGAAGACAAAATAAACTTGATCTGCGTAATGAATAATAGAATCGAACTGCGAAAAGATTTTGGTTCTATCTATTATAGTTTCCGAGATCTAGGCGTTCATACAGACGGACGTAATATACCCTTGTACCATAAGGTGCAGGGTATAAAAAAAGATACGATTTTAATTGAAATCAAGTAAAAAATGTGTTACACTGTAAACCCGCTTGAGAGGACAATTGCACAAAGTGCTTACATTTAGTAAAGCTAAACGATAATCACTTCAATTTGACCAAACACAGCAAGGCAAAAAGCTCAAAAATTCAAACTTTTCCATGGTAAAATTTGCTCATTGAACCTTTGCATGGCAACGCGTACAGTTTCAGCAATTATAATTGCACAGATAAAAAATACATAACAAATAGAAAAGATGCTGGCAATCGCAGCGAAAGATGGAGAGGGGGAGGATATTGGAAGCCAAAGTATAAAACGAAAAGTTGTGGAACAGATAGATGACAAAAATTCACAATACAAGACAAATTCTTAAGAAAAAATGCATGGAACTTTTTCCAATAAAGAAATATTTTCAAATAAAATACGAAATACTGAACAAACAAGTGCACAAAACAACAAAAATAACACATCCAGCAACATGAACGGCAGCAAGTGCGAAAATTATTTCCATTGCAGTTGCGAAGCAAGTATGACTGCAGAATTGCTCTGTTTTTGACTCGTGGCTTCTGATTTCTTACGTGGTTTGTGTAAATGTATATACATATGTACCTACTAATATAAATGTACGTGTGCTTTCGCATGAGTCAACCGCAAAGTTGTTGTTTTGTGTTGAACTTTTATATGTGGTTGTTGTTGCTGTTGTGCTTGTGGTTTTCACTGCTGTTGACTCGTCTTGATGCGCTTGCAACTGCGGTTTCTGTTGGCTGGATGAATGACAAAACCGGTTATGTATATACATTCTTACATATTTGTTCAAACACAGACACACATAGAGGGTGTCCCAAATTTCACGAAAGAAAGGAGTCCCAAAATTTAATATTATATACCCTTACGTTATGCAGATGCACACAATATATACGGTATTCTAACATTCAAAATTAAACATTGAGTGCAATGCTAGTCTGGCCTATGTGCAGTGTAGCGTCATGGAACATATGTGAACTTTTAGTTTTGAGCTTTTTTTCTCAATACATTTTAACACATAAATGATGCTGATAACAAACTTCAATTATACTTTGGTACACCCTGTACAATAATACATACATACAAATGAACAAATAATTAAGTACATACATATGTGTATACATTGTTATTGCATTACATGTACGATGAAACACGTTCGACAGCGCAAATAAATATTGATAAATTTTCGCCTGTCAAATTTAGGCAAACAGACATTGTTTGAACTTGAATCAAAATCTTTATTGTTTTATGTAAACATAATTTGCTCATAATTTCAACCGAGTTTAAATGTCAGAATTTATCGAAAAAAGTCCGTTTATTTTAGAGTTCGTTTTACACTCTATGTGTAGATTACTCATTGAAGTGACAGAGAACTTTAACCAAAAATAATTTGACTGGAACAAAGAAAACAAGAAAAGGAAACCACTGAAAAATTCAAATTGTGCAACGGAAATAAGTATGACGACGCCAGTGGTCGTGGTATGCAAAAAACCATTTAAATTATGCCACGAGTCGGAAATAAGTTGACTAAAACACAACGAGATGTCGCCTATTTTTATACCCTGTACACACACTGTGTATCAGGGTATATTAAGTTTGTTTGAGACGGTTTGTATGTAACGCATAGAAGGAGGGGAGGGGGACCCTATAAAGTATATATATTCTTGATCAGGATGACAAGACGAATTGATATAGCCCTGTCTGTCCGTCCGTCCGTCCGTCCGTCCTCACCAATGGTTCTCGAAAACTATAAGAGCTAGAGACTTGAAATTTGGTGGATAGACTCGTGAAGTCAAACGCTAGATCAAGTTTGAAGGATTTTTTGCCACGCCCACTCCTTCCCGCCCATCGAGCACCACCCATTTTTTCAAAAGGCTGTAGCTCGAAAACCTGATGAGTTAGAAACATGAAAATGAGTATGTAGACTCAGTATGTATAGCTCTACAAAACTGCATACCACATTTTTTCCCCCTCCCCTTCGTTTCCCCTCAAAAAGTTGTTTTCTTAAAATTGCTGTATCTCCTAAACTATAATAGATACAATGCTGAAATTTTGTATGCAAACTCAGTAAACATACCTTTTTAAAACTGCATACCACAAACTTTCATTTTTAACGCTGTGTGACAACTCAAAGACAAACAAGTTGAAATTTGGCATAAATTACGCTTTGAACACTGCTTTATCCTATTTGTAACAAAAACCGTACTTAACACTGCGAAAACTATTAAAGTTAGAGACTTGAAATTTGGAAGATAGTCTCGTGTGGTCGAACACTAGATGAAGTTTGAAGGAATTTTTGCCACGCCCATTCCTTCCCGCCCATCGAGCACAACAAAAGGTCATTTTTTTCTTCAAATTGCTGTATCTCCTAAAGTATCAAGAATACAATGCTGAAATTTTGTATGCAAACTCAGATAACATACCTTTTTAAAACTGCATACAACAAACTACCACTTTCCCCGCAAAGACCAACACACTAAAATTTTGCAGCAATGCTTTGTTTTAAAATCCGTACTAAAGCGCCATCTAATGGCAACATTGCACTGTGAGCCCTGCCTCACTATTAGCAAATACACAAACCATATCGTGGTACACTGCTTTTGCTGTCGGCGAATGTTTAACGTGTTATCAACATAGGTGTGTGTACAGGGTATTATATAGTTGAGAATACTCAACTATACCGCCCTTACTGGTTTAAATTCAAAATAATCTTTGAAAAGAAAAATTTCAGTTAAAGACGATTTAAAAATCATAAGTTAAATTTAACCTTGAACCGTTTGCAAACATGCTTGATTACTTTTAGGCCGTCAAACTTTTCCTATTTCCAACACGAAATCAAAACTCAAATGAATTTCACAGAATTTACTGAAATTACATACTCAAAATAGACAAGGTCTTCAACGTGTTAGCTTATGGTCGTCATGGTTTTGTTTGCAAACAGAAAATAAAAGCTGTCAAGCATCATAGTGTGCAAACAATGAAGTGCTGCAACTGTTGCGATAAGAAAACTGCTGTGCCGTCACAACAACAGCTCATGGCCAAATACAATTTCAATAGAACACTTTAAGCAAAACTTGTTGATTGCATTGTTTCAGAATAAACTAGTAAGTGATTAACATATTAGAAAAGATGTACATATGTACATATGAAGACAATAACAAACTTTTCAAACACAGCACAAATCACAAAAAATATGTTTGCATAGAAATATCTTTAAAAAATTCTTTTTGAATAAATTTTGCTAACAATTTAGCATAAACAGTACATTTGCATCATTTGATTTTAAAGGTATTTTTCAATGACGTTTCTTGATAAAAAAATATCAAATTATAAAACGTATGTGTTCACAAGTTATGCAACGCTCAAAACAGAATGGATTTTTTCTAGTTTTTAAGAATTATTAAAGAGCAATTTTTTAAGTGAAATTTAATCTCACATATTGCATAAGAAATATTGCATTACCAATACGTCGAAATGATAGCGCACACGCAACATCAAATGACTTTCAAGCAAACAACACAAAAACATTAAAATGAATTTTTATCGATTTATTTTACACTCTGACAGTTGCATTTGCAAATGATAAAGATTAAACTACAAAAATATCTGGGAAATTAAAAAAAAAACCATTAAGGGCGGTATAGTCGAGTATACTCGACAATATAATATCCTGCATACATGGTAGGCGGTGCCACACCCCAAATCTAAAGGGGAATCCCCTTTTTCGCTATTCATTATTTCTTTGTCGCATTTATTTGCATTTTTGGCCAGTTTATAATTGAAATTTGATACACGTGTACATATCTTCGCAGTGATATCGTTACCTCAGATTTAAGGAAACCCAAAAAGCAAACATATATACATATCTGACTATACATATGTCAAAGAAAAAAGAAAGAAACTTCCCGATTGTGCTTTGGGCCATTCATTAATTACGTAAGACGATTTTTGGCTTTTTTTGGACCCCTCCCCCCTACGTAAGAATATGAAAAATAGGCAAAAGTAAGACATGCCAGAAATTAGAATTTTTCGGAAAATGGAATTGCCGCAAAAACAAAGTGGTTCCAATTTCCGAGCGTCTACTGTATTATAAAAAATAAACAAGAGAATGAAAAAGAAGGGGTTGGAGGATGACGAACATTTGGGTATATTTTTAAAAGCGAAGGATGTGACAATTGTTTAGTATGTATTCTAAATAAATAATAATTGTATAACTAATAAAAAGAAATCATAATTTTTAGACTTTATCAGCTGATGTTAAAAAACAAAACAAATTGAATGAAATTTTTGATAAATCGTTTTATTTGTTTTCCATGTTTTTGACAATCTTATCATATCGTCTATGTTCTCTTTCTCTAAGCAACATATTATCTAAAAATAAAAAAAAAAATAAAAAGAACCGACACAAAAACAATTTAATCTTCAGTCTTTTGCGCATATTTGTTTTTGTACAAATTGGTCAAGAGCAAACCGGAAAAGTGGCGCGATGTTGATAAAAACAACAAAGTACACTTGGATGAGCCATGCCTCATTGTTTGTAGCTGACGCAACGAATTCATTAAAAAACGAAAAAAAAAAAATAAAACATTTTAAAAATGAACAAAAATTGTCAAAATTCGGAGAAAAAAAACATTGTTTTGTTTATAAACAAAACTAAAGTTAAAAGCGAAATGCAATAAAAAAAATGACAACAAAAATAATAATGACAATAACGTTAAGGTCGTTTTACGTGTGACGTCATATTGTTTCAACAGTGAATTTTATAAGTAGTAATATATAAAATAAAAGATTGTAAAAAAAAAATAAATTGCGCACAGCTGCATTAAAAACAACAACGACGACAAGTTCAAACCATAATCAAGGTTATTTAATGAACGTATCTAGATATATTCAAATAATATACTCTACATTTATATGGGTACTTATATGTATATGTGTGGGTGTTTAGCTGACTATGTGTATGTGCGTGTCTCTCTCACTCTCTCTGTCTCTCTGCCAACA
Organism: Phortica okadai; assembly: GCA_034638295.1. Taxonomy (NCBI): domain Eukaryota; kingdom Metazoa; phylum Arthropoda; class Insecta; order Diptera; family Drosophilidae; genus Phortica; species Phortica okadai. The sequence goes on along the minus strand of CM067851.1, from coordinate 12,119,299 downwards.
GTCAATTGTTGCGATCATTGTTGTGTACGCCAATTAAGGCGCAACTCGTTTTTGTATCTTACATACAACAAAGAGTAATATTTTTTCTCAACAAGTTGATTTGAGAAGTATAAGAAAAAAGTCAAATACGAACCGGTTTCAATAGTCAGCGGCAAATGCGCAGTTTTCTTTACTACTACTCTTCCATTGAGATTCTTTCTTTGTACTTTATAAGTAAAAATTGTTCAAAAGTTAAGCAAAACATGGAAAAAAAAAATCGAGATTTTTATTTTCATAAAAATATGTATCTGACACAAAAATAAGCAATGGAAAATCGCACGCATTACACGCGCAACATGTGATTATTAATTAATTTATATATTCTTCGTAAATATAATTTTTGTTGCTGTTTTTGTTTATTTTGACTTTTGGCATTTCGTATGTCGATTTTTGGCATTTGGCTTTGCTTATCTAATTAAGCAGCAACAAAAACAAGCGCTAACTTTATGGTCAAAATTCGTTCATGTACACATTTACGACGCAATGCCAAAAAAACGCCCGACGCTTCGTCAAATTGACCTTCACATGCGACCGACCGACCATGCAGGCAACTTATTTGTTGCCAATGAAAAGCTCGTAAAGTACAGAAAATAAAAACAAAGTGTTGAGTCTTGAAAATGGCAAAACTGCGTTAATGAAACACTTAAACAAACATTTGCTAACAAAAGAAAAAAAAAAGGCGTAAGAAGGAGAAAAAAGATTGTAAAAAACCGTCATATCATCATGAATACCACACAGAGAAACATGAATTGAATCTTCACTCTTTCAATCATATGAATTTAAAAATAATTTATGTTATCGCCAAAGCGGGCAACGTTGATTACATTATTTTTGAGTTGATAAGGTCTTTCAAAAAGTTTATTGACTTATTAACGAGAATGTGTGGCAGCATATGACCCAAACCAATGCCGTTATGTTAAATATCTATGTAAATTTTGAAAAATAAATTTCTTTTTAAGATTCTTACATTCATTTAAATTTTGTCAACTGCAATTAAACATGACATTTATGATAATAATGGCATAATTTACAGTAAACTTTTGCACCATTAGCGACCCACTTTGGTGAAGGCGTCGGAGACTTCTTGAAAATTTGTATTACACAAACAGAAAAACAAACCGCAAAAGAAAAACTTTTGTGAAAACCGAAGACAACAAAAAGTAAAATGTTTACAAAATTTGTGGAAAGAAGATGCATAACAGCAACAACAACAACACAGTAGCAACAGTTGCCTTAGAAATGTATTTACATAAAATGTCGAGTTACTACTATAAGCAGCTCGAAGTATCAAGTTTTGTTACTAATCTGAAATGGTATGGAGTAACCACAAGACTAAACTAAATCGATAGCACTTGATTACATACATAAATCCTCAAACCCTTACACTTTTTTTTGATGAGTTGAAAGTCCCAAATACGGATGAGTTTACATTAAAAATCTACAATTAAAGCATTTAAACATTTTATAAGTATTTATTATAGATTAGATAGAATTTAAAATAATCAAAAATCCTTTTACTTAAGGAGCCGGCAGTCTCACGAACAGGACTTAGTTAACTTAATGTTTGATGATAATATAATGAAAAATGTACAGCTGCGCAAAATAAAATACCACCACCTTCACTAGCAATTTATACAAAGGCGTCTTAACATGGTCTAAGTTTAAAAAAATTATGAATATAAATTAGGTATACTCTAAACTCTAAACAAATTAGGTATAGAAAAAAATGCATACTTATATTTTCAGGTTTTTTAGGTCTATAACTATTTAAGGAAATTTATAAAAAATTGACGACAAAAAATTATACCACTTTTCAAAAATTCATTTTAAATTAAAACCAGTAAGGACGCTATAGTCGAGTATGTGATCAAAATATCCAGTAAATTGGTCAAAAAAAGTGGAATTTACGAAAAATTTGAGTTTGTTGGTCACTGAGGAGTAACTCTTTTTGTGGTATGCAGTTTTAAAGATAAATATTTACTGAGCTTGTATACAAAATTCCATGTTCATACCTTTATTAGTTTTGGAGATATTGCTTTTTATAGAAAACAACTGGGAGAGGGGAAATCAAGGGGAGGGGAAAAATTGTGGTATGTAGTTTTGTAGAGCTCTTCATGTTGAGTCTACATACCGACTTTCATGTTTCTATCTCTTCGGGTGTTCGAGTTATAACGTTTTAAAAAAGTGGGCGGTGCTGGTTGGACGGGAAGGAGTGGGCGTGGCACAAAACGAGTCTACCCTCCAAATTTCAAGTCTCTAGCTTTTATAGTTTCCGAGAACCATTGGTGAATACAGACGGACGGACGGACAAACGGACAGGGCTCAATCGATTTCTCTTGAAATCCTGACCAAGAATATATGTACATACTTTATGGGGGGACCCCTCGTTCTATGCGTTACATACATTTCGTTCAAACAAACTTAATATACCCTGACACACTGTATGTGCAGGGTATAAAAAACGTGGAAAATACAACTAACTGCATTACAGAAAGATAAGTCTCTATTAATGCTTATATTATTCTATAAATTTCATAATTAGTTATGTTGTATTTATTGGCAATAACGGTTGCATCGTTCTAGGGGAATTATTTTTCAGGACTTCCCGAATTGATAAGTTTGTGGTTGGATTAGAAGCAGCTACTACCTTTTTGGCATCAGCCGGAGTATTTTTGATGGGATTGAGGTCTGTCGACTGCGCAGGTCATACCAAAGTGGTCACCGGTTTTCATTCAAGCCATTGATTTGCTTTTTTGTTGGTGTTCTTGGATCATTGTCTTGTTGGAAGACCCACACCAGTGACATCTCATACTGTGTTTTGAGTAGCGTCAACGTAACAAATATTGATGCTAACATATTGGGCCAACGCCACTACGCTGATACCTTCATGTTTAATGGTGTTTATTGTGTATTTCATCTTTAGAGGACGCATGACGTTCGTCTAAAAGTCTTTACCAGCAACCATAACAATTTCACTTCGGTCTGACACTAAAATATATTCCTTTATTTTTTGTCGAGCCAATTTCAATATTTTTCTGCGAACTTCATGTGGTTGATAACATGTTTCGCGTTAAAATAGCATGGGAACATGGGTCAATCTTGTTTCTTCATAGTTTAGGGTGTTTTTTCATCATTTAATGAGAACACCCAACAAATCGATTTATTTTTCTGTTGGAATTACTATCCAATAATCTTTTTTTGAGGATTCGGCGTTTTTTCGTCCTGCAATGTATTCTATGCCCCATTGTATTGAAAATTTTCAAAAAATGTTAAACTAAATGATAAAAATAATAAAATCTAAGACAAATGTTTTCGACACGTGCTATCTATCAAAGCAGAAGTTTGAAACATACAGATTTCTATAAGATAAGCGTAAGTGGTGCTATGAATTTTTTGCCATATTTTTGTACTTTTTCCAAAAAATTTGAAAACAAATAACTAAATATCGTTAATTGCTTAAATCACAACCCAAATTGTTCTTTTGTTTATTAAAAAGAAGAAGTATCATAGTGGTGCTATTATTTTTTTTTTTTTTTGCAACGTAGGATTACTTTATGGATTCGTTTTTATACCCTGTACCTTATGGTACAAGGGTATATTAGTTTTGTGCGCATCGACAATGTATGTTAAAAAAATGGGCGTAGCCACGCCCATATATAGTAATAATTTGAAACGCTTATATCTCAAGAACTATAAAACCTACAAGAATGAAACTTTGCATATATGATATTGGAATGGAGCATAACAAGATTCAATTATGAAATGGGCGTGACCACGCCCACATATAGCCATGGTAGAAAGCCGTTATATCTCTTGAACGAATTGGGCTAAAAGAATAAAAATTGGTATGTATGAAATTGAATGAAAATGAAATCTGTTTCGATTAAAAAGTGGGCGGGGCCACGCCTTCTAACAGTTGTTACTAATTAAAGGTACATGGTATGTCGGAGTCGAGTACTGTCGACTCCAATCCTTACTGGTTTTTTTTTCGTTTTGCACAAACCTAATATATCTTTGTATTTACATACATAACTGTGGACGATAAAAACAACGAATAAAGAAAGAATACAAATCAACCACAATCACATAAAGTGATATGTTCAGTTCGGTTGCTCCTTTGTCTCGCATACATATATAAATGTGTGTAGTGATATATTTGTACATGATTGAATTTCTCAATGCGTATGTGTGTATCGGAGTGAGTTGTAATAATTAGATCATCGGCGTTACCAAACGACGTCATCATTTAATAATTCTAATTTATTTGCGAACAATTGCGTCAACAATAAAGTAAAAACCAGTGGTAAATTCAACAGATAGTTTTAAATATGTAAGTATATATGTATATATACACATACACAACTACAGTGATGGGAAATAAAATAGAAAAGACATGCATTTTTACATGTGAAGCCATATGGTATATTTTAAAGCAAATTTTATGCATAGTTCCTGCTGTTCACGATTAGTTGGTAACGCTACTCAATATTGTTTTCGCTTTTACGCTTATTTTGTAAAGAATTTTAGGTTTAGTATATTCCACTTTACTAAGTCACCACGTTTTTGCATTGGAAATTAACACGATCCAAAACACACTTTAAAAACTATTAAGCATGTTGGCGGCAATATAACATCCCCACAAATGATTGCTGCCATAATCCGAGGAAGAAATGCCGTTAAAATGGGAATTCATGCAAGATAATGACCCCAAACACTCTTCGAAACTACCAAAAAAAAAAACGGTTTTGGGACAACAAAGTTTCTTTGATGGAATGGTCCTCACAATCTCCAGACCGAAACCCTATAGAACATTTTATTCATTTGAATATCATCTAATAAACATTAAATGAAAATTATAACATTAAAACCCCAACTAACTTCACAGAAGAAAACTTGAATGTTACAAACAAGTCGTTTTCATTACTTTTTTTCATCAGTGTATGCCAGTCACTTGCACGCTTTATTAAACCAAAGATTAGAGAATTCAGTGAACCTTTTTATTGTTTTCAGCAATCAATGACACAACTCTCTGCACTGAATGAGATAAAGTGAAATGCAATTGTTGCATTTAATTGAAATTGAATAAAATTGAAATCAAGCAAAAAAAACTATACACAAAAACATCAAAAACAAAAGTTATATGTATGTACAATAGATGACAGAGCGAGAAAGATGATATGCACAAGCCGCTTTGCACATGCAATTGTATATGCCTATATTTGTATGGATGTATAGAATAACGACTGCAACGACAATGATTGATGCAGTTGAGAGCTGCGAAAAAAGCGGGACAGCAACAGCAACAAATATAACAAGTATAACGGAACAGAATCACAGTGCGCATTAATTGTATAAATTTTGCATTTGTATTGTTATTGCAATCATTGGAACGTGACAACTTAAATTTTTCCATAATTTCATTGTTTTTATTTGAAAGTGATTATGTTTTCTCAGTTTTCCGCGCGCAAATTCCATTTGTGTTCAATAAAAAATATAAATAAACAAAAATCCCACAAATGTTAATGTCAACAACTGAAACCAACAACAATAACAATTGCTCTGTAAGTCTACACAGAATGTATGCCAGCGGAAAAGTTTTAATTAACTTTGATTTCATGTATTTTACTTATTTTTTGCACCAATTTAATTTTTATGTCAATTCAGTTCCTTGGGGAACATATGTACATGCAAATAACACATGATAAGCTTACGTTTGTTTCAATTTATTTTATTTAATTGAATGAAATTTGCTGAATCACAGCAACAAAGTTGATAACGAATTTTGGTGCGTAAATACCGCAGACAAAACGAAAAGGTTAATGACGATTATTTTAATGTGTTAAATTGTTTATTTAGTTTATTTATTTTACATTGAAAAGTGTTTATATGTAGCGTATTGAAACAAAGGCAAGTCGCCACATAGTAACATTATTGAGCCTCAATTTGCTTGACTTCAGGTTAACTTAAGGGGTTACATATGTACTTCTAGCATGCCGAAAAATTTCGATTTAAGAAATGATTTTTTTTTTTTGTGGTTTAAATAAAAACTAATAAAAGCGAATATTACATATTGTATATTGGCATTTAAGGTTTAAAACAAAAATTATTTTACCTCAGATCTACCAGAACTACTACAGAAAAACACAAGTTATCACTAACACTAAAAATAAAAAAGGTAGCTCCACGGTCGGCACGATAACTCGTACAGATTTTAATATTTTTTGATGCGGTTTTTTTTGAAAAATCAAGAATTATACTCTCTATGGTCTGTCGAGGCAGTTTTTTGATATTTAATTTTGAAATTTTTTAAAATAGTTAAACTGAAAAGTGTATGTCAAAAAACGAATTTTTGTTTTTAAAACTACCTCAATTTTCTAAATTTTTGAAATTCAAAAAACCGGCTCGACAGACCATACAGAGTACAATTCTTGATTTTTTAAAAAAATCCGCATCAAAAAATATTAAGAACTGTACGAGTTATCGTGACGACCGTGGAGCTATCTTTTTGTTTTTAGTGTTAGTGATAACTTGGATTTTTCTGTAGTAGGTCCGGTAAATATGAGGTAGAATAATTTTTGTTTTAAACCTTAAATACCAATAAGCAACGTGTAAAATTCGCTTTTAAAAGTTTTCATTTGAAACCACCCAAAAAAATTTATTTCTTATATCGAAATTTTTCGACTTGCTAGACGTATGTACTAGAGATGGGCACGGGCCGGGCCGGGCCTGGGGCCCGACGGGCCTCTGTGAAAAATGCGGGCCTCGGGCCTGACTTCAGAAGCCCGAAAGGCCCAAAATTTTCCTAATTCATGGACGTCAACATGTTAAAAAAGAGAAAATTGGAAGAAAAAAAATGAATTTGAGAATAAGTTCTATAAATATTTAAACTTTGACTCGTTTGAATCTTGCATACTGACATTTTGGAAAAATCCAAAAGATCTGACATTTTTGCAGGCATTGGCGCGGAATATCAAACAAAAATATCTATTTTTAAGAATTAAATTTGAAATCTATTAGAAAAATTATTTAGCAAATGAAAAAATTTTATTTTTCGTTTTATGTTAACGATCTTATTAAACTTTAATTAATTCCCGAAAAAAAAGTAATTTTCATCGGGCCGGGCCGGGCCGGTCCGGGCCTTTTTGAAAATATACCGGGCCGGGCCGGGCCTCAAAAGTTAGGCCCGCGCCCATCTCTAGTATGTACCCCCTTAACCAACTGGTCAGATAAATTGACAATAATCATCAACATAAGACTATAAAATTTTTTTATTCGATGGCTTTTTGTATTATTTAACAAGTTCAATAAATCTCTAAATTTATCAAATCTTTTGCTTCCGCTCTATTGATAAATCGGTACTATATGCGTCATACTTTCGTGCCTTACTAGCATTAAATTCAACATTATGGAAATCGCCCACAAGCATATTATCAGCCGTGACACTTTCGGCAATATATTTTTCAATATATATTGCGATATTTTGAGGTTTTGCATGGCATGGCATGACTTGACTCATTGTATGAAACACATGTAAGAATAAACTAAGCAAATTCGTCTAGAGAGACAGCTTGTAAGCTGAAGTACTTCGCTTCTCCAAACCAAACTATACGCACTCAAACTGCTTATGGCAACAACAAAAATCAAAACAGCTTATCTGGGTAGAGTGCCTGCAATGCAATAATTTTGAGTGTTCAACGCAAACGTCGTTGTATACCCTACAGTATTACATAGATCAAAGAAATTTTTCGTAATCCTGAAATAGATAAATTTTACAGAGATGTGCAGTTAAAAGACGCGAATGTTAACTTTACCTTCTGCCTGAAGCTAAGCAAACTTTTCGATCTAATAAATTTAGTTTGTATATAAATTCATGAATTACAGAAAAATATAGTAATATGTATGAAGAGTATCGAATATTTGGCACTGCCGATGAGAGTATTTTTTCAAGTTTGCATGTGTTTGTCTACTTAAACAGTTAGTGCTTTACTTAGCCTAATAAAACGAAACGGTAATGAGCGACGAACTACATGTATAAAACAACCTTTAGCTCACTCAAAGAACTACTAAGCGAATTTCTGAATTTTTGTTTAATTTCGCGAATGAATGTATATTTTGCAGTAGAAGATTCTCAGAAATAAAGCGATTATTAAATTCATTAGTATTTATTTATTATGGCAAACCAACTGCCACACCCCGCCCGCGGCATACTCAAAAACACATATACACAACCAAACGACAAACGTAAATAAGAAAATGCGGCTAGTAAAATATGCCACAAACTGCTGCTCTCTGCTGCCAAAGAGAGCGTAATTTTTTTTACTTTATTAAGAACTGACTAAGTGAGACGGAATGTGTAAGGGGTGTCATGAGGCGTCTGAACAAAGGCAACATAAGGACGAGTTATACACATATGTAAACATTTACACACACACAATCGCACATAGAGACCGACTTGAGTCTCGAGCTCATTCAACTCGTAGAATATGTAGACAAAAAAAAAACGAAACAGAAAGCGAAAAGTGTTGCTTTTTTTGTTTTCAATATTCGCTCTCTGCTGCAGTTACAATATGTGCTAATTCAAACAAAAATTACATATTTTCGCGTGGAAATGTGCTGCACATAATTTACAACTGCAGCAACAACAACAAACTACCGCAACATTTGTGTATGCATTATTTAACAATAACACACTTAAGTATATAGACAACACACACACACAGTCATACACATTTACAGCCTCTTTTGTTTGCTGTCTAAAATGTATTTTTTATGTATTACTCACCAAGTCAACAGAGAGACCGCATAAATCAGCCAGCCAGGTAAAAATACGTGCACCATCATAATGACTGTTGTCAATGAATTTTGGTGGCTCCAACATTTTCAGTTTTATATTTATTTTATTTGTATATCAACAATTAGTTATTCTTTGTTAAAATTGGTCGTTTTTCAGTTTAGTTGCTTCATTGAAAGATTTCGCACAATTGCGACACGTGCACGCACACCAACGCAAACAGAGAGACGAGACAACGACTGAATCGTAAAGATAAGAGACAGACGGCGTGAGAGACGCAACAATAAAACACGCGACTTTTACTTATTTCTTGATTTTTTTTTTTTTTATATGTTTACTGGCTGTTTCTCAATCATTAGGTTTGTTTTTTTATTTTATGCTTCCAATTTACAAAGATTCCATTTGTATTTGCTTTTGTTAAATATATTATTAAATTAAACAATTAAACAAAACGGCAAATAATGAAACGAAAAACACAGCAACATAGTCGTGTTTTATAATCACAGAAACGGATTCATTTATAAAAATAGTTGGGTTTTTGTCCCCGATCTTTGACACAGCCGTTGTCGTTAAAAAATATAGGATCGACAAATTGAGTTAATATTGTCTTTAAGCACCAAACTTAAGCGAAAAATATCCAAAGTATTTGCAATTTATTTGAATTTCCATTGTTTTTTGTTTAAATTATGGCGACTTACGCCTAAAAACGAACCGTCTGAAAAACAAAAAATAACATCAACCGCGCACAACACTTTTTTTTACTCTAACTGTCAACGGACGGTTGCTTAGACAATACGCAGTGTTACCAACTTCCAAAATTGGTTCTCAAAAACCGACTACCGCCGCAAAAAACGTCTGCACCTGACCGCAGCTGACTGTGATCTGGCGCACTGGCGCAGTTACCAACTTTCAAAAGTGGTTCCCGCTAAACTCCGACCAGAAACCCCTAAGTAAATATTATTGTAAACAGACAGAAAAGGTGACAAGAAGCTCATAGAAATTCTGTTCAAACAAAACTACGCCGGAAAATCCATAAAAATACGTAAAACAATGCAGAATTTACGCTGAACGGTGATTAGACAGCTCTGCGCCGTGAAAGCAGAGAGAGAATTCTTACTCTCCCGTGTCATTTTTATGTGTGTCGACATTGGAGTATTGATAAAGCGCATGTTGCGCTACCTCCGCTGGCGATTTTAGACACTTCTCCAATCTGAGTCGTTTAAAAACCGTGTTTGTTTTTTTCCTCTTCCACTTCTGCCGACACTCTTGTGTCAATTTGGCCCGTCATCGTTTCTGGCCCAATGGTAATATTAATTCCAATTATCAATTTAATGTGCGATTTTATTCATTTTATTTATCAAGTTGCCGAAAATACCCTTAAACAAATTGCTTTCGACTCTTTACACAACTAAGTTTAGGGCGAAAACCCATAAGTTGATAACTGTGCATTCGACTGAGTAAACAAAAAACAACAACAAAAAATCATCGATGGTTTTAGGCCAGCATCGATGATTTTAAACACTCGGAAGAGAACTAAAATAATTCTACGTGTTTCCAATTGTTCTGAAGCACAAATGGCTGTTATTTAGTTAATTAAAAATGGCTGTCGTAAAAAAACAGAATAGCTTGAAAAAACACACTTAAAATATTTCCAAATCAAAACTTGTGAAAATAGCCGTGGAAATTCGTAAAACAATATAAAAATCACGCTGTACAGTGAATCGACAACACTGCGTTGTGAGAGCAGAGAGTTCATTGAAACGACATTGCAGTATTGGTTTGGCGTATGTCGCGCTATATTTCCTCGGGATGTGTCTTGTTCCTCCGTTTCTATGTAATTTCGGAAGATGTGGCATATTGGCGCTTTTGTATCGCGCTGAGCCAAGAAAGAGGAAGAAGGGGCCCCATCTGAAAATGAGAGTATCTTGTATATCCTGTTAAGAGCGAACATATCAACAAAAAAGTGAAATGAGCCGCAAAAATTAAGTGCGCACTTGCCTGCAACGAATACATTGCAACATAGGTGAAACATGTAGAGGAGGAGAAATATCGATGTTTGGCTGCATCGATGTTTTTAGCGAAAATCATCGATGCATCGATGAATAAATTCGTTACTTTTTAAACATGCCTTCTTTTTTATTGAGATCTTTTTTTTGTAAATAAATAACAGTTTGTCTACGACTTTTTATTACTTTTTTTTCGGAAATTAATTAAATTAAATACAAAGTTTAATAAGATCGTTAACACAAAACGAAATAAAATTTTTTTAATTTGCTAAATCATTTTTCTAATAGATTTCAAATTTAATTCTTAAAACTACATATTGTTGTTTGATATTTCACGACAATGCCTGCAAAAATGACGGATCATTTGCATTTTTCCAAAATGTCAGTATGAAAGATTCAGACGAGTCAAAGTTGAAATATTTGTCGATTTCATTCGGAAATTCATTTTTTTCCCAATTTTCTCTTTTTTGACATGTTGACGTCCATGAATTGGGAAATTTTCGGGCTTTTCGGGCCTTTTGGGCTTTCCGGGCTTTTGGTGTCAGGCCCGAGGCCTGAAAGGGATTGGAATGCTTTTTCTTTCTTGATTGCGAACACTTTTACGCCAAGGGTGACAATTTTGACTCGCGGATTCTGTTAGGATTTTTTTTTAAATTATCAAATTACGATTTTTCGCTGGGATTTCTTTTATTTATTTTTACATTATTTATTTAAAATTTACATTATATTTAAGTAAAAAGCGGCCGCACTTTCGCTATATTTTGCTACTAAAATTATGTCATTTAACTGATTCATGGCGAACATATTTAAAACTCTGCAATGCTCATACGACGCAGAGTTGTCAAATTACCAGCTTGGTCATCAGTTCGATGCATTTTTTTGTTGAACCGGATAAAGCTGCATTGGTTTGGCGTATGTCGCGGTAAATTTTAGAAATTATAATAAAGAAAAAGGAAAGTGAGGACTAAACCCACCCTTTTAAAAAGTGGGTGGTGTTGTGTTAGTACGCAGTCTGTACAGGGTATAAAAGTTAAAAAAATTCGCTTAGAGTAACTGTCATTCTAGAGATATCTCACAAATCACAAGGCCGTATGTGTAGCTTATATCACGTGAAACTTAAGACTGTAATGTTTTGAGCATCGGTTTTCGGCCATTAAGTCGATGAAACGCAGTCAAAACATTCAATAAACGCAGTATGTTTGATGTACTGTTTTAGATTATTTAAAAAATTTCAATAATGCATAAACTATGTCAATTGTGAAAAATCAGATTTTTGAATCTTTAAAAATAGTTACTCATTCAAAATTCTTTTACACATCGGGAAAAAATGATCAATCCACGAAGGTATGGTGGATTTAACTAAAACTGTCTGATGCTTTGTTTATTAACTTTAAAAAATCTTTTGGGCGAAATTTGTTTCCTAAAAAATTTTTAATTTGAATTATGTTTTTTAAGTAAATTTTTTAAATTGATCGTAGGCTGCTCTAACTCATATTTAACCAAAATCGGCTTGCTATTACTAAACATTATTTGAATCTAAAAATAAGTACAACTTTTGCCATAACGAGTGTTTTCCATTTCGGAAATCAACGGTTTTTAAAATAAACTTCTAAACTTTATACATGACGTTTTTATTTGTTCACCTGTCTTGTGAGCTTCATCAAATTTATTATTTGTTGTTTTTGGTCTTAACAAATAAAGTTAGGGGTACAAGAAAGAGAAAGAATTTAAACAGAGAGAAACAATTTCAAGGCTTAAAATTTAGCTTGTTCAAAGATTACATGAAATCAAGAAGTATGTCACTCATACATATATAATAACAATTTTGTTATTTTTTTTCCCATGTCGGAAGTTGAGATAGAATGTGAAATTAAAAAAGCAAGGCATGAGTAAGACTGAATGAAACGCACTTAACCACAATGTATCCAAGGGTTATTTTTTTTTCTTTTTATATAAGTATGTATTCATTTTCTTCTGAACATTAAACCAGTAAGAATGCTAACTTCAGCAAGGCGAAGCTTAGATACTCTTCATGCCCTTTGTTGCGCCACGCCCATTTTTTTGACTGAATCTATTTTCTATTCATCTTATTTGCCTATATACCAATTTTCATTGTTTTTGTATACATATATTATATATAGTCGCAAGTGAATATTTCTATGTGTTACAAACTTCGGCACAAACTTATAATACTATTCACTGCGTGAAGAGTATAAATATATACTTAGTACAACAATAGTTGTTATACACTTTATGGTTTGACATTCAAAAGAATTGTTATTTTTGTTATTTTTTTCACTATGTCGCAAATAGAGATAAAATGTGAAATTAAAAAAATCATGTTCACTTTTAATTCGAGATGGAACCTACTTGACCACAACTTTTCCAAAGTTATCTTTTTTTTCTTTTTGCGTAAATATATGTACATTTTTTATCTCCATTCAGTATGGTTTTGAATCAATTTCATTAGCAACTCGAGAAGATTAAGAGTGACTCATACATGTGCACTTTGCAAATAAAATCTTCTGAACAGAGATTATAAATATATACAACAATAGCTCTTATACATAAGGACAGTTGAGCAAATCGCAAAATAAGCTTAAAAATCCCCTATTGTTTCTATATTTTGATTGAATGAATAAGTTTATGATGTACCTTCATATAGAGAGATAAGATAACGGTCACCGCGACACATATAATAAGTTGAAGTACAGATACAAAAAATAAGGTTGAAAAAACTCACCACATCATGACTGAAGTACCCTCTCACGACAAAGAGACTCATTGAGTCTGAACAGTTTGTTATTAGCAATCATCGCGAACAGTTCGTTCAAAAAGTAAACGAGCAAATAAAAAATAAATAAAATGGAATACAGCAAGCAACCTCCAGCATATTCAGAACAAGCGCCTGGCCCTGGTTTTGTGCCAGCACAGACATACCAACCGCCACCACATGGCCAGCACAATCCACCACAGCCACCGCTATATCCTCCAATGCCACAACCACAGCAATCGACGGTTATCATACAGACAACAACTACGTCAAACTTGGTGCCAATTGGCAGTGGACCAACACGTATACGCTGTCCATCGTGTCACGCTGAGATAGTGACAACGGTTAAACACGAGCCTTCATCACGCACGCACTGTTGGGCGTTGGTTCTTTGTTTATTTATGTAAGTACACAACTTCGTAATCGTATCTGAAAACATTTTCCGTTTAACAACATCGGAATTCTGTTTTTCTAATTAATTTTCATCAAAAATAATTAACATATGTTTCGGTGTTTTTGTCTACGTGCAATAGAAATATGTATAATTGAAAAGCATTATTCATAGTGAGATACTCACCACACTCACAATCTGACAGGTGGTGGTACTAACAGTTGCTAACATTCAACTGATAAGCGATCCGTTTATGAAAGCGTTTCGGGTTTACGTTTGTTGCAGATGATTAAGACACCAATATTACTTCAACTTGAACGAAAATAGATAAGCGAATGAAATAGACTAAGTAAAGCCCCAATATGTACTCGTCGCTTGCTTTTATATATATTCGATAACCTCTGTGCTTCAATATACAAAGCTAGCAATGTTGATCGCAAAAAGAAATGAAACGTATCTCTGTATAGTAGCTAATGTTTTAAGCAACTACTGATAAAGAGCCCTAAAGTCGAATATCTGTATAAAATAGTGTTAATATACTTTTTTAGACAAAAAAGTGTAGGAGCTCGAGCGGAAATTAAGAAATTTCTGTACGGCTTATTTTTTTCAAAGTGTTGCAGTGTTTCTCTGAGTAAATACACCTGTAAATGTCGACGATGATTCAGGCTGTGTCACATGCTTTTATTTTTATATGCTTAAATGAATTAAACTTAAGTATCTTGAACTTTGTTTTCAATTTGAATATGCACCGCAAACATTCATGTGTCCATAAATTGTTTACTAAATTGTTTTGAATTATTTTTCGATATTAAGCAAATTTGTTTGAATGAGTTTAATTTTTATGGGCATCTCTGAAAGTATGATCTCATACATTTGACATCTTTTCATTATCATTTGCCTTATTTATGCATACGTATGTCTTCTTTTATCACTAACGCACGATCCTTTACCTATATACAAGCCATAATAATTAATTTTTGTATTTTTGTTTATTTTAGTTGCTGGCCTTGTGTGTGCTTGCCATATTGCATGGATTCCTGCCAGAGTGCCAAACATTATTGCCCCAACTGTAGCTCATATATTGGCACCTACGATAACTAATCAAGCTTAATCAAGCAGCGAGACGATTTTTATAGATTACACTGTCAAAAATGTTTACTATTGCCAAAAACGACTAAACAATAAGGAAATTAAATGATAATAAGTGAAGTATTGTGAATTTGTGACTAAAAAAGTTTTCCATAAAGAAGTTGGCATTTAACAATTCAATGTTGTAAAAATTGAATACAAATATGCGAACATTTATTTTTATATTTAATATGTATATTGTATTTAATGTGATTGTTAACAGGTTTCGAAAAACAGATGAAAAAAAAAATAATAAAATAAAAATGTATATATAAAAGATAATTGTATAATCTGTTGGATACTTTATTTGACTACATTTATAAAGACTTATGCAAGCTTGCATTTCATATCGTGCTAAAACAATAGTACAAACTTTATAAGTAAAACATTCTTTTTTTTGAGGCACAGCAACTAATCCAGATCCATTAGAGTAAATCGTTCAATTATTCAAAAATGAATTAAACCATTGATTTTCACTGCATAAAAAAAAATCAACTTTTCATGAGGTTCTTGATGTTGTTAGCTTGGAAAGTATTACCTACATGTACTATTAATTGTACTTTTAAAACTCCTTTTAAAACTGTTTGTATATTTGAAGGATGTTAGTTTGTTGATATTTTTAATCAACAATTGTTACAATTTGTTGACCACAATTGTTCGACCTTTCAGAAAATAGTTAATAACTCAACACTTATTCTGACAAAAAGGATGTAAATTTTGGAGAGAAATTATGGTAATTTGTTTCAGAAATGATCTAATATAAATAATGACTATGACCCTTAACATTATTCAATATTTATTTGAAGTGAAATTTAAGAAAGTATAAATGATTAAGCTTATGATAATGGTAAAAGAGTAGTAATTGTGGTTGCACATCTTATTGGGATGGATTACCAGACACGTGTCTCAAGACGAGTATAAAAACATATTCGACAAAGGAAACGAAATTAGTACGGAAGTTTTAACCAAGCAGAGTATTCAGCTGAATTCAAATATGGAGAACGCTGCACCAAACGCGCCACCACTTCATCTCCATATGGAGCATGAACAAACTCTGAATGCACAACGACTGCAAGTGCCGAATTACCAACAACAGATTGCATTCAAAGACATTGGGCAAATGCAAGCAATTCAATCGACTCAGGAACGTCCTGTCACATCTCAGCCCATTATCGTGCTTAATACAACTGGTAAGTTCTCTCATCAATTGTAATTCATACGGTATCTGAATATATTGTTGCTGATAGCTGCGCCACAGCAGCTCGGCCAGAAACCGCAACGCTTAAATTGTCCATACTGTAACACAAAAATGCTGACACGCCTCGATTATCGCGTTTCAAGACGAACTCATTTGTTTGCTTTTGCTCTTTGTATAACTGGGTATGATCTCATTGTTCTTATGTCTGCTTTGAGCTCAGATTTATTTTATTTACTTTCAGCTTGCTATGTTGCGCGCCTTTGCCTTATTGCCTAAAAACATGCAAAACTTTGGATCATTATTGCAGCAATTGCGATCAATTTGTTGGAAAATCGGTGTCTTAAATATCCAGTTTGCGAAATACTATCTACTGTTACTATTTCAAACTTATATGCACTTCAATTGTCAAACATTTGACCAAATCAATAATGTAAGGAATGGAAAGTTTTAGCAAAATTTCTTGTAATTTATGCAAAGTATCTAAACTTTTTACAATTCTACAAATATTGTTGTAAACAATGAAGTGTATCGATTTCATAACAATGTTTGTTGTCGGCATTCACTGAGCATTTCGGAATGTGTTTGTTTTTCAGAACATAATATGTTGGCACAGAATTTTGATACCCTGTATCTTGTACTTCAAGGGTATATTAGTTTTGCGCGCATCGGAAATGTTTGTTACACCTAAAAGGAGGCGTGGCAGACCCTATAATGTATATATATTATTGATTCGCATCGATTTAGCCATGTCCGTCTCGGAAACTATAATAGAGAGGAACACCAAACTTGGAGTGTGTATAGCCAATATGAAGCTGAAAATAGATAGAAGGATGATCTTGGGATGGAGTGCAATAACATTCAATCAATTAATGGGCGTGGCCACGTTCACATATAAGCCAAAAAAAAAAACAATTGTGCTGTTCACTATGTGAGGCAAAAATGTAAAAGTGTAATTTTCCTTGACTGTTATCGTGAACAGACTTTTGTACTTGTAAGAGTGTAAGATTGAAACAATTTAAACTAAGTAAGCTGTTGTTATCTTTGACTCATTGCTTATTTTGTTTATTACTATTGTGAGACCCAAATTGAAAAAAAAAAACAAAACAAGAATTATTTTGGGAAAAATGCCATTTGATTTTTATTTGATTTATTCTAGCCCAATTCTGTAATTTGGCGGAATAATATTTTATGATCATTTGACGACCTACGATTTAAGAAAATGTTGCGCGTCTCTCAAAGACAATTTGGCAAATTACTGGTAGTCCAGTAAGGAGGTAGTTTTACATGGAAAGTTTTGCGGGAGTTTTGAAAATTGGCATCTATATGGATTTTGGATGCTCTTTCCGAATTTCCACTTTGCGACGCCATTTTTTCAAATTGACGGCTCGAGCAACGGTCGTAGAAGGTCGCAAAGTGGAAATTCGGAAAGAGCAGCCCAAAATCCGTATTTGTAGATGCCACTTTTCAAAACTCCCGCAAAACTTTCCAGGTAACCCTTTTACGACCTCCTTACTGTACTATGGTCACCTAACGGTATTTTCTGTTATGTTAATAATACTGTTAGTGCAAAATTCTCTGGGGTAGAGTAAGTTGTGTACTTTTTCTGAGTATTTTGTTGTTGTTTGCTTTTCACAAAACTAAAATTACATTTTTGCCTCACATAGTGAACAGCACTATTATATCTCTGCAACCAATTGATTTAAAAAGGTAAAAAATTGTATATATGATATTACATGGCAATGAAATTTGTTTCGACTGAAAAGTGGGCGGGGCGACCCCCTCAAACAGTCGTTACAAATTGAATGAAGAGGGTATGTCTTTACTGCAATTCCTTACTGGCTTTTAGATTTCCGGCGTGCATACAGTGTATTATATGGTCGAGTATACTTGACTATACCGCCCTCACTTGTTTTGTTGCTGTACTAATTTAAAAAAAACCTTTTTGCATTCATGCTTTAAAACCAAAAAAGAAAATTAATATTTTTTTTTTTGACATGGTATTGTTTTCGTGGTCGTTTGGTATTGATGTCCTGATAGCGTCGAAAGCACGCTATAAAGAACTTAATTGCAAATTCAGTGACATGCATTCCATTTTTTATTTTTTTCAAGATCAAAGCAATAATTATTTTTTTTATACTATGTACAACAATAATCGATAAAAAAAACAAATTTCAGAAAAATTGCACCGAATTGTTTACTGAATAAGAATTTTTTTGAGTTAACTAATATTTTTTTCCGAAAGGTAACCTTCTTTTAAGTCTCATAAAACTATCATTATTATTATCAAAAGCGATTTTCTTATACTGAGAACTAATTTATTTTATGACTTCGAAGATCTGTCCTTAAATGTGTTACAAATTTCATGACAGAGTGATTAAACTGATTATTCATTGTGTTATCAGTTGAAACATTTTCAAAGCTGCAATAAAATGTTTGCAATTATCTCTGATAACTTAAACAAAAACCATTTCTGAGAATATTGTCATTTATTTTTTATTTTGTTATAATTTCATGAGTCATGGCCAATTTTGAAATTCACCATATAGCATACAAATGTTTTTTAATAGCAAGCGTAACAAAAACCATAAAGGACGCTTTGCTAAATATTATATACTCTTTACGCCTTTTATTTGTGCCACGCCCATTTTTTCGATTGAATCTTATTTTTTTTTTTATCTTAATAGCTTACCTTTATTGTTTTAGCTCATTGGGTACCGGAGATATGCAAATAATACAATTTGGCGATAAGAGGTTTTGATTAAAATATAAAAAAGTTTATTTACAAATTTTG
Source organism: Phortica okadai (assembly GCA_034638295.1). NCBI lineage: Eukaryota > Metazoa > Arthropoda > Insecta > Diptera > Drosophilidae > Phortica > Phortica okadai. The sequence goes on along the minus strand of CM067851.1, from coordinate 12,100,182 downwards.
CTTATTTTCCTCTTCTCCATTTCATATGGCGGGTACCAGTTACAGGGGGCCGATTTCAATGACACTTTCATACATTTAGTGCGACTTAGTGAAACTACTAGTTTTGAAATTTCATTTCTATCTTACAATATAAAAAAAGTTTTCCATACAACAATTTCAGTTTTGTTAATTTTTCTTCTTCTTTTTGCATGGGGGCTATCAGTTCTAGTGGTCCGATCATGCCAGTTCCGACATATAAGTTGATCACTCAAAAAAATTAGTCTTCCTTCAAAATTTCAAACTTCAGACCAAAGTTATAATACTATTCACCGCATGAAGAGTATAAAAAATCACATTCGCCAATCCGGGCATTATGTGTTTGCGTAATCGGTTAGCTATCAACACTCAAAGGAAAATGTCAACAGAACGAAAAACGAGCGTGACTAAATCGACAAACACGAAGCGACGAAATCAACAGTTTTATTTTAGCAACGGCGTGAGCAGGTTCATTGACGCGGAATAAAAAAAAAAATAAGGATACAATATTTCAACATGGATTTTAAACAAAACTCCGTTTACCCTGATGTACCACCAAACTACGAGGGCTCTGGTCAACAGCCAACTGCACCGGCAGCACCGGTGATTATTATGCAGCAACGTGTGTTATTTATTCAATTAAAAAGGCAAATAAGTAAATAATTTGTTTTTGTGCAGCTCCGCAGCAGCCTTTATATGGGAGCGAACCAATGATGACTACTTGTCCTTCCTGCCATGAACGCCGCATGACAAGAGTTAATCACAAGCCCAGCACCAAAACACATTTAATTGCGGTCATTTTGTGCGTAACAACGTAAGTATAAAACAATGTATATTTATATACATATATACATACATACATATATGTGTATGCATATATATATTTTTTTACAATTAAATTATTACTTATATTATATTTTTCAGTTGTTGCTGTTGCATTCCTTACTGCATTAACTCATGCCAGAGCGCTGAGCATATTTGTGGAAATTGCGGTGCTTATTTGGGGACCTACAATAATTAAGGACAATTACCACAGAATATTATAAATGAGAGAATAATAAATATAGTTCAAGTGAAAGTTTATGTAGTATCTGAGTGCACAATTATAAGTTATTGCATTCGAAAGTGACTATTTATTTATTTTTTGCTTTGTTACTAAATTTAATTTGGCTCAACCGTTAAACAATTGTCAAATGTCTACAAATATATAAGCTGATGTATATGTTAAACACACCACAAATTTTACACTAATATTTTAGTCAATCTTAAACCAATTGTTAAATATTTAAAACATATTTAAAAATATATTAATATACAAAACTTAATCACGTTTTAGAGTGTCGATTTGTAGAGTAGTTTGTGAACTCTTTCAATTTGAAGCCACTTGTCTTGGAAATTTTCTAATTTTCAACTTAACATATTAAAAACAAATATATTCGTACGGAATTTCCCTTTCAATACAACATTGTTGTGCGCAATTGATTTAGCACAGGATAATTTTAAGGGAATTCGTATGTCTGCATACAACACGTAATCGCCGTCTATACGATACTTCCTGTATGGCTTAAGACGTTTTAGGAGAAAAAGATTTTCATATAGAGGAACAATGACATTAAGTGGAATGCACCCACATTTTTCACTTTGAGTTACTGACTTTTCAAGCGAACATTTTTTCGACCATTGCATGGCGTATGTTATTAGGTGTTGTATGCTTACATCCCAGAATCCCATTTAAATATACATATGTACATATTTTTAAGATGATTTTTTGAACATTATTATTATGAAAAGGCAATAAGAAATATATTTTGACTGTTTCAAGTCAATATCAAAACTATAAAATTTCCTAGTCATTTATGTCCTATTCGTGACAAATTCCGTCAAATTCGAAAAGTAAACTTTCTATTCTTTATGAATTTTAGGAGTAGCGACATATCTTAAAATGTCGTTTTTAAGCGTCGGAGACATGGCGTTTTGAAATCGACATAACTCCGCTAGAAAAAAGCGTCATATCTGCGCGAAGATTGTACCGGCCGAATTTAATTTTTAAACATTACAGATTGTATGATTTCATTCTTTGTGTTACACTATTTCAAGATCTTGACTCTGAAACGTTAATGGAATGTATACGTTCCATTTTCCTAATGAGCTCAAAGAAAAATCGTACGTTTCTCAGTATATTTATGAAATAGTTTGTCGTTTAGACATGACTTAATTGTGCGTTACTTTTCGTATAATCTTCGTATATTTTCACGGCAAGCAGTACTAAAAAAAAAAAACAAAATTCAGTTGAAGAATATTGTAGATGCATGTATTGAAATATATATATAAGTCAATCACATAAATAAAAGCACAAAAAAAGTATGAATAACAGTTCTGGCAGAACATCACAAAATGCTGCCCGGATTATTGTCAACCAAAAACCATCCAACTGAAATTTTTCATAAATTCGACATTTTTTAACCGATTTTGTTGCTTACCATTCTCGAATATACTGCCCTTTCTGGTTTAACTTTATGCGTCATGGCCGAATCTGTAAGTCACCAAATATCAAAAAAAAAAAAAAAAACATAAAAAAACAAATATCACATTAGCCTATCCCTGTTATATGCGAACTATATGTATGAGTTAGTGTAGTCATTTGGCTATCAAAACCGAATGGAAAGTGTTAATACAACTAGAATGAAAAACGTGCATGACTGAATGGACAAACACGAAGAAGCGAAAGAATCAGTTTTATTTTAGCATCGACGTGTGCAGGTTGTTTAACGCGGAATAAAAAATAAGGATATAACATTTAAGCATGGATCTCAATCTCTCCAGCGAACCAATGATGACTACTTGTCCCTCCTGCCACGAACGTCGCATGACAAGAGTTAATCACAAAGCCAGCACCAAAACACATTTAATTGCGGCTATTTTGTGCTTAGTGTAAGCAAAAAACGATATTATTATTATTATTTTTTTTTTCAATTAAGTTATACTTATATTATATTTTTAGTGGTTGCTGTTGCATTCCTTACTGCGTAAACTCGTGTCAGAGCGCTGAGCACATTTGTGGAAATTGCGGTGCTTATTTGGGAACACACAATAATTAAGCACCAAAGAATATTAAAAAAAAAGAGAATAATAAATTTTATTCAAGTGAAAGTATACATGTCTATGTACTATATCTGATAATGCACAATAATAAATTTTTTCTTAAGAAATTATTTATAATTTATTTATTTTTTTTGCTTTTACTAAATATGATGTTCAATTGTTAAACAATTTTCGAAAGTCTATAAATATACATATAAAAAATTAAATACATTTTGTTGGATGTTTTGAATCGTGAAACTAAACTAGAAGAACTTTTAAAAAACCAAACACAATTAATATTATAGAAAACAAGAAAGACAGTCAATGTATAGGAGTTGTATGGCATACCATAATGCCAACAAACATATATGTACATATATAAACAAAGAACATATATTCGGACTGAATAAATATTGCCTTTTTAAATTAAAAATGTTCAAGCGCAATTGATTTGCCAGTTCCACAACTTAAAAAATAATTTAAAAAAAATAAACCAGTCAGGGCGGTATAGTCTAGTAAACTCGACAAAATAATACCCTGCACACATGGTAGGCCGTGCCACACCCAACATCTACAAAAAAATATTGATCTGACATCGGCCGTTCAAATATTGTTCAAAATATCAAGAAAATCGGTCAAAAAACGTGGATAGCCATAAAAGGGGGGGAAGTTTGTGGTATGCAGTTCTTAAGATATATTATCACGGAGCTTGTATACAAATTTTCAGGGTCGTACCTTTGTTAATTTTGGAGATATAGAAATTTACAGAAAATATCTGCAGGAGGGGAAATGAAAAGGAGGGGGGGGATTTTGTGGTTTGCAGTTTTGTAGAGAAATACATACTGAGTCTACATACCGACTTTAATGTTTCTATCTCTTTGGATGTTTGAGTTATAGCGACTTAAAAAAGTGGGTGGGCCTGGATGGGCGGGAAGGAGTAGGCGTGGCACACATTCTGTGCGTTACATACATTTCGCTCAAGCAAACACAATATACCCTAATACACAGTATGTGGACAGGGTATAACAAGGTATTTTTAAGGAAATTCTTATGTCTACATACAACACTTAACAACATACGGTGCGTAACCTCCGGAAAACGATTTACTCAAAACGTCTTTTATAAGTGTAAATGTGTCTTAACTTTTTATAAGTACATAAATCAAAATGCGAAATGAACGTGTTTTCTACTTTAAATGATAGATACTCTACCTAAGGAGACGTCCATAAAATACGTGATGTTTTTTTTCTAGAAATTTAGGCCCCTCTTGATGAGATTTAGTGAGATTTTGACGAACCCCTCCTTCTGAATCTCACATGAGATTTTGCAAATTTTTTTTTTTGCTTAAATTTTTGAAAAAAAATGGTAAACTAGTGAACTAAAGAAATCACATGAGATGTCCGATGAACCCCCTCCCCATAGGTGAGATTTGGTGAGATTTTGTTAATCCCCCCACCCCTAATTTTATTTCACGTAATTTATGGACGTCCCCTAATATAAACAAAAAAAATCGTACGTTTTTTAGTACATTAATGAAATATTTTGTCGTTTAGGTATGACTCAATAGAGCGTTACTTTTCGTATGCTTTTCACGGCAAGCAGCCTACAAAAAAAATCAGTTTAGGAATATCGCTTGTACCCAGCACACGTTAAACAGATCGCACATATAAAATATATAAAAACAATAACATAAATAAATACACAAAACAAATATGGATAAAAGATCTGTCAGCACATCACAAATGCCACCCTCATATGCGCAAGCAACAGGTGTTACTTATCAGCTGCCGAGTCAGGCGCACATGGGCGCTGGAGCAGGAGGAGGCGTTAATGTCGGCACAGGCATGAACTATACAACAATGACGCAAGCGCCGGTTGTCATAATACAGCGTAAGTGCCTTACACTCAGAATCATGGCAAAAAAGGGGACAATTATGAGGCGAAGTCCCTGCACTTTTGGACACATTTGTCGTTGACGGTTACACAAATATTTACTATTGACACACGCTTATCAAATTACGCATTGAACTTAATTTACAGAGCAAACAGCGTTGCCATTGGGCCCCGAGTCCGCCTACATCACTTGTCCCTTCTGTCATGTACAAAAGCTAACACGCATCGAATATGAGCCAAGTTCACGTACCCATTTAGTAGCTGCGCTTTTGTGTGTCCTAGGGTAAGTTTAAGAGCTGAGAGCCAGTCTTAAGCGATACAAAACAACAATTATTCAAAGTGAAAAAAATATGTTTAAAAATTGTAACAACCAACAAGTTATGTTTAATTTGCATGATTAAAGCGGTCACAGTTCTTAAATTATGAATCAGTATTGGAATAAGTATAGAAAATAATACAAATAAAACTTATGAGTAATGATAAGACAATTAATGCAAAGCTATATACATACGTAAGTCATACGTTTTATCAAAAAAGATAACGTAATTGTGTCGTTTGCCTACGAACTTTTTAAACTCTTGGAAGGGTACATTAACTTTGTCAAGGAGAAGGAGACATCTTAGTGAAGAGTATATAATCTTCGGCAAGCATTTGTACTTATTTTTAATTAATTTAAGTAGCCACTTATTAGAGACAATAAAAAGTAATCTGTAAACACATTTTCGCCAACAGTTTGTGGTGTTGTGTCTGTCTGCCGTACTGTGCCGGTAGCTGCATGAATGCGAATCATTACTGCGGCAATTGCAACAAATTTGTTGGCGTCTACAACAACTCGCTGTGAACATCATCAATTCAATGGCAACATCACGTGTATCTAAAATGTTTTCTCAGATTGTACGAGTATTTTATAGATCAAATTAAATTTACTAATTAGTCTTAAATCAAATGTAAGCAGGAAAAATTTTAATAAAAAACAGATCATAAATTATAAAAAAAGAGAAATGTTATCGATTACAAGTAGTACACAAATAAAAAAGAGAAAACAATAAATCAAATGAGAAGATACGCGAACATTTTGTTCGAATACTGATAAGTGGCGAAACAAATAAGCTTTTCGAAGAAGTTTGTGCGTAGCTTTGAAAATGGCATTAACGCCGATATATACATATATGTATGTATATATATTTTGATAAGACAACAACATTTGTTTGAGTAACTGAACGCAGCGCTGCCATTAGTAATATGACAAAGCCGTTCGGCACAAGCTGACCACACCTGTTGTCAGTGTTTGGAAAAATAGTTTTATTTACGTTACACGTTAAAAGGCCACTTGTTATTAATTAATTAAGAAAATGGAACGCGTTTATCCAGCCGTCCCGCTGGAGGTGCCCATTCACGCCGAACAACAGCAACATCTGTTGCCGACAGCGCCGCCCAGTTACGATCAGGCAACGGCATTGCCCAAGGTCACGCCAGCGACCACTGCGGGACCAAATCCGACGCACACTGTTGTCGTCGTTGCACGTGAGTAAACTCCAAAGCAGCATTAATCACCTCTGCTGTGGGAAATAAAGAGGGAGGAAGATGGGTGCGTCTGTTTGTGTATCTGTTTGCTACTTTTTACAGCGCCGGCCACGCAACCATTTGGCCCCGGGCCGCAGGATACGGAGTGTCCGTACTGTCACAATTACACGCGCACACGCCTGCGTTATAGACCAACATCACGCACGCATTTAATCGCTTTGATTTTATGCTTATTTCAGTAAGTATTTCGCACTCTCATGTACGTACCATAGATACTTTCATTGAACTCTCTTTTATTTCGTTTGTAGACTTTACTGCTGTGTTTGTCTGCCTTACTGCATTGCCAGTTGCATGAACACAAATCATTATTGCGGCATGTGCGATCACTACCTGGGCACGTATGTACGACCCTAAGGTCAGCCATAGAACATGCCTTAAGGTATTAGAACTAGCAAACCGCTCAAATATTTCATTACTTTCGACCATGTATTAAGAATGTTTCGAATAAAGGAACAAAAAATGTTATTTGTTATAAATAATAAATTGATTTAATTGACTGATAGATCCATGTCGGATAAAGTTTATTTCGCACTCTACGTTTAATTATCATAATTTTTGTTTTATCATGATTTTACATGCTACTCGAATCTAAACTAAAATGTAGATAGTCCTTATTTTTGTTGAATTACCTTTATCAAAAGTGCTGTTTAGCGTAATCGTATTACGTATCTTTTCTGTGTTAATACTTTTTTTTTTACAATTTTTGGTTTTCATGTCATAACTTGGTTAAAAATTGACTTTTGCAAAAATACTGTGACCCCATTAAGGCCCAGTTTCACAGTCTAGGGTTAACCCAGAGTAAAGTTAACTCGAATTTAACCCTTACCCGGAGTTAACTCTGACTTTCAGTTCCACAGTGACCAGTTAACTCTAGTTATATAAGTAAGGCAACATTCTATTTTTTGAGAATAATGTTTTACAACATTGAACATCTACTTACCAAACACTGTTTATTTTTTCAGTTATTTTAAAAATCACCTTCAATTAGTAATGGATAGGTGAAGAGAATCCAATATAACAAGCGGTGAAATGTTGACTCGATTATGTCTAATTGTATAGTTCACCATTACAAAGGGGCGGGCAGTTACTCTTCACAACGAAAGTAAACCGCACTCTTCAAATGGTACAATAGTACGTAGTTATGTTAGTTTCGTGTAAAACACAACTTGGGTGCAATACACATAGCAGTCACACAAGGAAACTTCGTATAAATGATGCATATCTTCTCCCAATGAAAAGTAAACGACTTCCGATGTCAGTAATTCCTTATGATGGGAGACTACCTGGTTGAATGCTGCTATACAAGCTCATTTATCAAATTCATATCTATTGATTGGGACATATTTAATTTTTATTTTTTTGACAGACAAATTTAGTTCTGTTTTGACATTAAAAAACATAAATAGAAAAAGTTAAAACAAAGTAGTTAACTCGGGGCTAACCCTAGAAAGTAGTAGGGTTAACTCAGGGGTTAACTACTAAGTGTGAAACTGAAAAATTGTTACTCGGAGTTAACCCTGGGTTAACTTTGACTGTGAAACTGGGCCTTAGAAGTTAAAGTCACTGAAATTTCAACTCCATTTAAGCTGAGAGGCACTATGAATCTCAACTAAGTTACGGAGACGTTTTGAAGTTGTCATAGATGTTATGTCTTTCTAGTCAAAAATTATTTTCGAATATAAATTAGAACACGAGGTAAAATGCAATTGTCCGTACCATCCTATGAGTACTTAGGCATCTACTAGAACGGATATATCCAGTCGAAAAAATGAGTACAAGTTGCTGTTTTGTTATGAAAACTTTTTCTTTTCTTGAGTCTTCTTATACTCCCAGTGTGAACAGTTGTTGGCAAATACTTATTCAGGTGCCTCGTGCTCAACAAATTGTCTGGCTTGCATTCAGACATCTTGATGACAGCTCGTGATATCGTCAGAACGTCCCAGCATTTAAAAGCATCTTTAAAACAGATAAACAATTGTTTTACCGTACGGTTTATCAAGTACCTACCAAATACATAAGTAAATATGTATGTACCTATATATTTTGTCTTACACGTTGGGTTTTCTTCTGCAGTTGCTTTTGCAACAATTTCGTATGCGCAACAACTACCAAAAAAAAAAAAAAAAAAATACAAATAATAATAATAATAAGAATTACAACAACAAATCAGCTACCTAAGCAAACACAGAGCGAGAAAAACTTAAAAAACCGAGAGCAAAAAATTGATTGCCAACAAAATACGTGCTCAAAGCTCAGCAGCGCAGAAACCAGAATTCAGTCAGTTGTCAGTCAAAAGCGAAAGCGTTTGGATTAGCGCAGAGCGGCTCGAAACACGAAAGATCGAGTGAATTTTTCAATGGTATTTAATTGAAGAAATTAAAAACAAAAGCAAAACTTTTGGAACACCTTCGACTTGCGACCTTTGACCGGACCGACATAACGAAAAACGAAAATCGAAAATGGAGCAAAAACGCGCAATGCTCTATCCGGAATTCGACACGACCGATGCGAGACACGCACAGCAACGGAACACAGCATCGGCTGCAATCGGTTTGCCGCTGCCCGTGGAGTCGCCGCCCTCGTATGACGTTGCGATCTCGACGGGCGTGCGCGAATCCCTCGGTTGGACTTCGGCGAATGCGCCCGCGCCCGAGGTGAGCGGTCTGCATTTCCAACCAGCATTGCCAGTCATCATGGAGCAGCCAACGGTTGCAATGCCGACTAGACCGCAGCCGCAGCCGCCAATGCAGTCGCAGTTGGCGCAGCAGCAGCAACTACAACAACAGCAGCTTGGATTGCCAACAGGTGAGCGATTAAGAGAGAAAACGAGTTTCAGAGTCGACAAGCAATTTTGTTGCTATTGTGCAATTAATATTTACATGTGTGTGTGTGTGTTAGTATGTGTATATTTTGTAAGCTTTACTTTTGGGCAATTTAGAGAGCGTAACGATTTGTTTTGAGTATTTTTCTTTGATTATTTTTACAACTGTGTTTTGTTTTTGTATTTCTACAATAATGCTGAAATATTTATTTGAACTTGTAGAGTTTCCAACCACAGCTGTTGCTGCCTCCAATCTCGGCCCAAATCCTTGTTCAGTGCTTTGTCCCGTTTGCGGTACACAAAAGACTACACGTATGACCTTCACGCCCAACTCACGCACGCACCTCTGTGCACTGATGCTCTGTCTAGTGGGGTAAGTTGTCTCTGATCGCATCTCTATCTTTCACCTCATTCTCTGCTCTACTTCAGCTGGTGCTGTTGCGCCTGTTGCGTGCCCTACTGCATGAACAGCTGCCGCACTGGCAATCATTACTGCGCCAAGTGTAACACCTTTCTGGGCGCCTACAACACTCGGGGCTTCATCAAGTGAGCGCGACTCAGTCTCATTCTATTTGTTCATATACATCATACATACATACATATGTATATGTACGATACTTGTAAAGATATTGTTATTTGGTTAGTTGAAATTTATGTGATAAGAAAGATAAAAGTTAATCTCTGCCGTGATAAAATTTTCGGTTAACAGTTACTTTGCTACATGTAAGACACCTTAATATATTCATAGACAAATAAATAACGAAAATTAGTTCTCAATGACGTTAATACAAGCGACACACATGTCCTAAACTCAAATTTTACATACAGTAAAAGCTCTTGTGCGCGGACACTCACTGTTCCATAAATTTTATCTGGTCTAAGGAGAGTTGAAGTCTGCGGGAGGGATCTAAATATCGGACCATTGAATTCGGAATCGTAAAACTTTGTCAGGCCAAAAGAGATGTCCGCCATTAGGTATTTTACTGTTCATACAAATATATGTAAATACATTTTCTATTGAATTAACGCTCATTTTTCTGAAAACAACCAAAATTAATAAAATGAATAAAGACTTGGACACATGGTAGCATAAAGTTTGTATCTGTTGTTTGTATAGATGCAAGTTTGAGAAATTCAAACCCTCCACTCCAATATCGAGATTTGACCGAAACAAATACACAGTCAAACTTTCATTGTAAATTAAATAAATAAGTATATGTAAAAAATTAAAAAAATATATATTTTCAATTATCTAATCATATAAGTATGAGATAAATTAACAACATTAAGAACTACACAACATGCTAATATTAATCAATAAATCCAGGAGCGGTTGACTGTGCTTTTTGTTAGTTTGAGTCTTCTATTGATTTCTTTCGAAAGACTTCACTGGGAACTTGCGTTTTGCTAAGAAAGTCCTCCGCGTCCCAAGGCTGGAGATCCATGCGACCCCAAATTAGATAAATAATGTTACCAATAAAGTAAACAATGGCAGCCACAATAAACACAATTTGCCACTGGACACGCGAATGCTGCAACACAAGAAATAATATTAAAAATAAAGCAGAAGTCGACGGATTGTACACAAACCTCGTCTTTCACAATCAAGCCGACAAATAATGGTGTTAAAATCGGCAACGAGTTCATAGCTGTGTTAACAATGCCCATCAGTATGCCGGCATGGTTCGGGGACAGGTCAATGGAGTTGATAGCGCTGCCGATTGTCGAGCCTGCGTTGAGGCCCACGCTGACGGTCATCAGCACAATGGCAAGTGTTTTCTGCTCGCTGTTGACAAATCCCACGGCTATTAGACCAAGAGCGGGCAAAAAGAACGAAATGGAGTTGATGGTTTTTCTTATGGCCTGCAGTGAGAGCACTTGGCGCATCAGCAAGACGTCGGACACAATCAGATAGACGTAGGACATGAACCAGGAGGCGAAAAAGGGCAGAGAGGAGTAGACCGCATTGCTCTTCATATTCAACAGCAAGACGCCGTTCATGTAGGCTGGAATTTCCGCTTGCAGTGTCGATATGCCCCACGACTGTGAACAACGCACAATTAGGAAGGCCCAGAATGGCAGCGATGTTAGGATGGCGCGCCAAGGCACTGGAATTTTCGCCGAAGTCTGCGAGCCCTTCAGTTGCCTCTCCTCATTTCTCGACTGTTCAATGTAAGACAATTCCAACTCGGTTATGAATTTGGAGTCACGCGGCGTGTTTGCGCCGAACAACAACCAAAGAACGCACCAAACGATGCCCACGCCACACGAAATGTACGAAATGGCCGGCCAACCAGCACTGGAGGCAGCAACGGTGCCGCTTACGAACATCGCCACCACATTGCCGCAATCGAGGCCCGAGTTGGCGAGCGCGCCGAGCCGATTGCGTTCCTTCACTGGCGACCAGTTGGCCAAGTGCGCATGTATGCATGGGAACAGGCAGCCCTGAAAGAGCCCCATGCCGACACGTATCGCGCAATACACCTGCCAGCCACCCCAGGAGACACAAAATGGCGGCAATATGGCGAGCACGGCGGAACCAAGCGTCGAAATGAACATTGTTTTCTTGCAGCCAATTTGACGGCCAAGCCAACCGCCGAGAAATTGTGTCAGCAAGTAGCCCCAAAAGAAGCTGGAGAGTATGTAAGAGCGCTCCATCTCATTCCATTTATAAGTCTATTTGGGACAACAATTGATTACAGATCACATGTACATACAATTGAAGTTATACTCACTTTGAATTTCGCATTTGCATCGTTGGAATTCGTCATTGCCACCACGGCCACGCTGGCATTCAGTCTGGCCAAGTAGTTGACCACAATGACGAGAAACAACAGCAGTGTCTGCAAATGCCTTTGACCGAGCAGTGGTCCTAAAAGGAAAAAACACTTCATACTTAGTCCTCTTGCAAATCACCATTAAAATACTTCTGCTCATTTCTAGTCAACAGTTCCACATATTGCATTCTAAGCCACCCAACTGAAGGCAAATATTAAACATGTTGACATTTGGCCACTTGTATTAATATCAATAAATACATAAATACAATTATCATGCTATAAACATCTGCAATTGTTTGTTGGCAAAAAACAAAATTTCAAATGAGAAATATTTGACTTTTTTTTTATTTTACTAATTTTTATTAAACAGAAACATTTTAATTCAATTCTTTTTCAATAATTAAATTGCAAATACATTTCTTTTAACATTTACCTTTATTAATTGACGCCGTCATTTCGTTCAACTCTGTTTTGCTTAGGACTTGTTCTGAGCGCTTTCAAATTCATACTGAGTATTTGAAACAAGATAAAAAGTCTTTGTTTTTCAGTTTAATCTGTTCGTCTGGTGAACTCTGATATATTATTGACGCCTTTTATAGATTTAATTAACTCTAGATAAAGAAGTTCGCTGACACTCGAATTAGGAATATTTAGGGTAAGGCGTCATACATTTACTGTTTCAGACTCCATGCCCCTTGACAGTAATGAGTTCTGATTATTTAAAAAAGTTCATAAAAGTTAATAATTTCGCTCGTACTGAGAAGAGTATCCAAAATGTGGCATAGTTGAAGTATGTTTCATTTATATTTTTTGTTTTCATCATTTTAGAATATATACAGCAATTAGTGTCTAAATAAAAACCAGTTTGCAAAAAGTACTAATGTTAAATAAAATATTAGTAAGAACTTGATCGAAATCACGATTATCCACCTGACATACATATATATAATGAATATTGTTCAGGTTATTTTATATATTTTATACATATATACATTTTTACATAAATGTGAAAAAACAACGTCTTTCACATAATAATTGCAACCAAATATAAATTAACACGCAAATAATTAATTTTGAATATTTTCGTTCATTTGAATTAACGAAAAATGATTTTTTATGGCTGGCAGTGCCGACCTTGCCGTGGGTAACTTTTAGAAACTTGGTGAATAGTGTGCGAGTGCAATGCAAAAACGTAAAACAACCAACAATCTTTTTGTCAGTGTTCATGACAGTCCCCGGAAGTGACAAAAGCAATTTGTTTTGGTCATGTGTGCCCATTAAGATTTTAACAGCACTGTTACTATACTCTTACTGCACTGTAAACCTGCTGTTCACACTCTTTTCTTAAACAGAATGTTAAGTTTAACAGAGCTACGTTGCGATCTTTTACTCTTAAAATTGGCAAATCACCAGACAGCGAGAATTCTGAATTGTTTTTCCAAGATTCTTTTTTGTTTTGTTTAGCTTTTTTCACAATTTTGCTGCTTGGTAAAAGAAAAGAATTGGCAGGTCGAAATGCTGCTATACCGTTAACTTCCACGCTAATAAAGCGCCTCTTTTGGCATAGAAATTAACCCCAGCTGGCTATCGACAGCCAGACGAACTTAATAAAAAATCCAATTGCAAATTCGTGCCAGCCTTTTGGTCCAAAAAACTGAGTTTCAATGAATTATTTCTAAAATTTAATAAAATTGTTCTCTTGGGGGCCATTCATTAATTACGTAAGACGATTTTTGGCTGTTTTTGACCCCTCCCCCCCCTACGTAAGTAAAAATGTAGTAGGCAGTATAGGAAAAATAGGCAAAAGTAAGACATGGTTGACCCCCCTCCCCCCCTAAACCATCTTACGTAATTAATGAACGGCCCCTTGTTAATGCAACTTCATAATGCACAAACGTTTTTCTAACTCTCTCTCTAAAGACTCTAAAATTGGACTAGTTCATAATGGGTTTTCCCGGCCAATAATTTAGATAAATTCGCTTTTTCGTTTGCTTTTATAAGAAGAAAAATTAACGAGTTAACGCCAACCTGCTTATTTAAGTGCTCACGGCCAACTTTGACCAGTTATCACTTTAGGGAACGTACCCAAATTACGTGACCCATTTTTGACTCTTCTTTAACCCCCTCACCCCCTCGGTGACCATCCGTAGTATATGTCAAGACCCCCTCCCTCCCTACTACTTTTCACGTAGTAGTTTATAAATATGGTTTAAGTAATTCTTTGCAAATAGAGAGTTAAAAAAGCACTGTATTTGAACATAGTTCAAAACATTTAAAAACTCAAATTCAATAGATGATGAAACGAAACTTTAATTTTAAATTTCGACATTCCGTGTTTTACTGTATACTTGGAAATAATAACTTAATTGAAATTGAATTACGTGGATGAGATTTTTGTAGAAAAATGGCCAGGAACAGCCAGGAAAATGGTTGATTTGGCAACACTATTCTGAGTATTCAGTAAGTACAGCAGCGTAAGGCTGGGAAAATATCGATTGTGACCATATTCGATATTTTCGATGTTTTTCACCTAAATATTCGATAATATCGACAAAATATCGCACTCTGGTTGTCTCATAGCCTAAGTGACGGTGCAACTCCAAACGACATGGAGCAAGCCAGTCCTTACAGCCTTTCTGAGTCAATTAACACCGCCAAATGTGGGGGAGTCACCAACATTGACTCGGCTCAAGTGGCTCGGCAACTCGAGCGACATTGGCCAGTCCAGTACTTTCGAGACATTTTCTAATAGCCCTCGACTGAGTCATTGCACCAATTGCATCGATTAATGACACATTTGCCTCTTTCGCCGACTTGGCGCCGAACGCACGAATGGGCAACGCTGCCATAACGGAAAAATAACGGAAAAAATCTTAAAATGCCGAATTACGACTGGATTGAGCACCTGGATCCACAGGTTCCGGAGTACAACAACAGAGTGACCTGCAAACATTGCAATTGTCGAATACGCTTCACTACAAAGTCGTTTAATGCCCATGCAAGTACCCAAAAGCATGTTTTTAATGAAAGGAATAATGATGATGTCGACAACGGAAAAAATAGAATATTATATATTTAGTAAATATTGGCATAAAAATATAGTATTCAAAATGGAATACTATATTTTGCGGGTGAAGTAACCTCTAAATACACGCCATGGCTGAGAACACTCTAGATGATATACGCCGTGTTGAACGCATTTGTTTACCACCCCAATGTGTGAACCCAACCAACAGTCTTTAAAACTGAAAATTTCAAACTTTTCGAAGCTTCTACGACTCGAGGAATAGGACCTTAACTCTTTCAGCCACGCTTTTATTGTTATGATAAAATAAATGAAACAAATGCGTATTTAGTTTAATTTTGGTTTAATTTTAAAGAAAAAAAACATTTTTCAAAAATTCAATTTAAGGCTTTCGAGTTATAATGTGGTTAGTTTACAATGAGCAAATCAAAAATATATATACGGTACATAATAAGCAAGATATATATATATTTACAGCGAGAATATATATTTAATTTATTGTTTATGAATAGTTACTTTTACATTATTTTTTGGCATGATTTCACACACAACATTAACCAACATTAACCAATCATTAATAATTAATAATAATTGATTTTGGACTTTATTCATAAAGTTATATTGACGAATTCGTATATTTAGTACATTTTGTTAGTACATTTAAGAAAACTAGTTAGCAAACACTTATAAAAGCGGGAACGATAGTGACAAAAGACTATCGATAGTGGCTCAGAGAGGTAAATATTCGATACCTCGATAGTGCCATCGATTGTTTCCCAGCTCTACAGCAGCGCCAATCAGAAATTTTTGAATTTCAAAATGCGACGAATACAAATTTCCGAGGTAGGAACATGAAGCAAATTCGTTATGAATCAAACAAACCATTGGGCACTAATATATATTTGTAATCCTTGCCAATTGTAGATTGAACTGATTGACATTTTGGGTTGCTCCGTTACGCGTTTGCAATTGGACCCGAACAAAATGGTGACGGTCTTGCAGAGCGAAAATGATGTTGCAACACCCGTGCCTATTGCACTTGAACTGATGTGCACAAGAAAATACGATACCGCAAACAAGTTGTTCAAGTGAGTTCTAACATTGGTGCTGTGTAAATTAAAAACGATAAAGCCACAGGACAACTGTCACTTTCAGACTGAAGTCTAGCTTTGGCGACAGAGCTTGTGTGCGAATCATTTTCTTTGTGAGAAAGTATCTATTGAATGAGAGTGAAGGGCGCGCCAACGACTTGGATGACGTCGAAGATGACGATGACACGCCTTGTACGTCACGTGAAGCCCTACGGCGGGAAGAGCGACGTCGTCAACGGAGGAACGCGTTGGCTCAACAGTTGTGCACCGTTCGTGCTGAGCGGCATTTGAACGACAGTCCGGAACACATTTTATACACTGTCGACGATGGCGACTCGCACACGGTCACAGTGGTTGATTTCTATGAGCGGTTCTTCAAGTCGTACGAATATGTGCTGCCGCACCTAATGCACTTGTATAATTTTTGCTATGGCAATTGGCTGCCATTACTCTCAATCGATGGCAATGCAGCCGCAACTACGCGTGGGTGAGTAAAATTGCAAAACAGAGCCAAATAAATGAAGATTGTGTTTGCATTTGAACCAAAACAGAGGCGATGGGAACCCGTTCGACGTATTTGCCAAGCTCTTTATGAAAAATCGTTATACAACCCGAGATTTCCTAGGCCTGTTGACCAAAAACTGTCTGCGGAGCGCAGAGTTTGCCAATGCCGTGAAGCGTCATGCCTTGCTGAAGATCTTCAAGTACGTGCGCACTATTTTCGAGTATATAACCTGCCTGGAGTACACGGCCTGGTTTTTCATACCGCGGCTGAATCAGTACAGGGATATAAGCAACGTGGTGCGTAAATCGAACAATTGTGAGTTTTCCTTCATTGTTTAATACACACACACACGCACAGGGACTAGACGATTTGAATTTCACTGAGATTAAGACTTGCATACAACTGCGGTCGGACCAAACACGATGCGGCGAACCAGGCGAGTTTTATATCTGGCGCGATGCCGAGCACGGCGTTAGAGATCTGCTGATGATAGCATTCCAATTGGCGCTCGCCTACAGCTGCCATCAGAACTTTGTTGTCCTGCGCAATTTAGCATCGGTAAGTGCTTAAAACAAGCTACGCCCGACGTTGACTTTGTGCAATTCTCTTCTCTTTCCAGCTTAGGGACTATCAGTGCTTGAAGTATGCAACGGCTGCCTACGTACAGCAAACTTATAAGGATAGTGATGTGGTAAGGCATTAAAAGAAAAGCAATTCTGACTTGTTTATGTCACGCTACGCTCTTTTCACACAGAAATGGACATGCCACAATTATCTGCAGCGTGTTGTTGACGTTGGCATACAATTAAATCTAAACACCTTCATTGAATATCCCGGCGGACTGCCACAGTCACCGCATAATGCAAATTGTGTCAGATGCAAACAGAATGCCACAGACGGCAATTGGTTGATCAACGTAGCCGCCGGCAGCGATTACAACATCGAAGCGCTCTTCGAGACAATTGAAGATGAACTGTGCGATCGCACATAATTAAGTTAAGTTTTGAAGCTGAGCTTCGATTTGTTTAAATCTGAATTTATCAACTGTTGTTGCTTTGTTTGTTTGATTTCAAACCTATTAAATTTCATGACCGTCATTTGAGTCACTAATGCCATAAATTGTTGCAAAATGTTTTATAGCTCGTTGCCCTAAGGCGGCGATTCTGCGCCGCGTAATTATTCGAATGCCAACCGCGCATGCGTGACATTTCTAAAATGATTTCAGCAGAGCTTCCTGCCGTTCGGTTCGGGTTGGCCTGGCTCGGCCAACTGCAGCGCAGCACGTACACGTACACGAAAAGGAAACGTCGCAGACAACGTCGTTGGGCGTCGTTAACGTCTTGGCCATCATCGTCATCACCGTCATAATCTTCGCTAGCAAAGCGCAAATGGCATTCGCAAAATGTTGTTTTTTGTTTGTTTATTTTTTTGTACAGGGAACGATCCAACACAGAATAGGAGCAGCCGTCAAGAACCACTTTTGGTTTCTATCTGATTGTGAATGAAACTCATGAAATTGCACGGTGCGCTTGTGAGACAATATTTTGTGGTTGTGGTTGTTGTTGTTGTTTGTTTGTTGTTATTTTCGCCAGCCTAGGCCTTTTGTGGCACAATAAGCAAAAAAGGTGAAACAGAAGAAACAATTTCGAGCAAATGAATTGGCCAAAATGAGCGCACTGCAAAGGGCCTGAAAAACCGGTTCACACTTTTGTGTACTTTTGGACACTGATGGATGTAAACTTGAACAGCAGAATGGACTTTATGCGGCAAATGAGGCACGCCATCAGCAGCAGCAGCAGCAACAACTAAACTAACATCAACAACAACAACAATGATTTGCCAAACAGGAAAAGTTGAAATTTCGCAAAGTCAAATCAGGCTAACCAAAAGCAGTAACAGCAACCAACAAGCAGCGCAACGACGACGCGTCGTAGCCGTCACCCAGATTATCAGGAAACTGGAGGAACCAGTTTTGGGGGCAACCTAAATATAGAATTTTTTCAGTGTTGCACTTATGGGCACGAATTTCTTTGTGGAGCACAACATTGAACACTTTTTGAAAAGTGGCTGTGCTTATAATTCTCAACGCGACACACACACACACACAAAGTAAAAGTGCAAAATTTTAGCAACAAAAATTGCAATTTATTTTTTCATCATTACAACGAAAAGTTCCACAACTTGTAAATATAAAATGTGTCATTTAATCGATATCAAAAATAGTATATTAATTTATTAATACATTTATTTAAATAATTGGGTTTTTTTTTGTAGTGGAAGTTTTCCAGAGCGGCAAATTACTTCAACTATGCGCTCTGCTGGCTTGTTTTCCTTTTTTATCTTATCAGCGAACGCATAAAAAACGAATTGCGAGCAGTTGAGCACGAGAACAACCAGCACCCCCACATGTGTACAACTCTCGCACTTGCACTTGCACTCACACGCGCTCACTCTCTCTTTCTCTGGCTGTTGACTGTCGTTGTGCGCTCACGCAACCTGTTGATGCTTTATGTTGCAACAGGTAAAACTGCATTCGTCTCACGCACGACTCACCCACCTTGCAGCCAGTCAAAACAAAGCCGATCGTGCAAACGAAGCGAACGATCATTAACGAAGACGAAGAAGCATTTGCCGATCGGTGTGCGGTGTGCTGCCTCGGCTTGATTGGACTTTAAATTCAGTTTCTTCATTCGTTTGTTTGCTACGCTCGCGCGCGGTTCTTCTTAGCTCGTAAACCATTTTTCCCCCAGTTCGCTCATACAGTAATAATAGTGCATTATTAAACGTTAAAAAAAACCAAACCAACAACAACTTTTAATTGTGAGTTGTAGAAAGTGTGAATTTTAGTATAATTAAAAGCATTTCTTGTGTGTGAAGTTTACTTTGTGAATTTAATTCGCCTTTAACCGTGTCATTAAAAGTTATTAGCCAAGTTTTTGTATGAAGCCGGTTCTGTTTACTTCTAAATATACTTTTTGTTGTTGTTCTCTGTTTTTTTGTATTGTTTCTTTTGTTGAGTTATTATTTGATTTGGCCTCAACCGTGAAATTCTTACTTATTGCGATTTTTTCTTTGGATTTTGATCAATGATTCATAAACTTGAGTCAAGTTTCAAGCCGTTACAGAAAGCTGAATCAGCAAAGCGATTCTTAATTTATTATTCAAATATTTAATATTTTACTTGGAGCGAAAATTTGCGTCGACAGTAATGAAATACAGTTATCATTAAATCATGCAAAATAAAACAGAAAATGTGTTTTTGCATAACAATTTTCATGTGCTTTCAGTTAAAACATTTACTATCACTGTTTTTTATCTTTGTAGTGAAGTCAAATATTATTCAAATGTGCAAATATTTAAGTGAAAGATAAAAGTAAAAATGCACTTTGTTTTTGTAGTTTCTCAGTAACTTTCAATTGTTTTTTCAAATATTTTTCGTTTACTTTTCATTGACTATTGAAGCTATAATTTAAATATACATAAGCCAAATGAGATGAGCTAAATAGTGTATTTTTTTTTTTTTTAATTTGGTTCAGTTAATAAAAAATTAGAATTGTGCCTAGAGTGGAATTTTTTTTTAAATATTTAATTATTTTATATTAAGCAAAAAATTCTTTGAAAAAGTTATGAAGAAAAAGTGAAAAAGAGTATTTTTCGTTATTTTAGTTCCGATTCAATGATAGAAAACAGAAACACAATAGGAAATTGCTAAACATAAGCGAGCCAAATACAAAATAAACCAGCCAGCAGACATAAACAATCAGAGGAAAAAAAAAAACAACAACAACAACAAGACAAGGCAATAAAACAAGCGAAAATACGGTAATACTTTCCTATAACGAACCTCTAGGCAATCAATTTCAGCCAAATTGTTTATAAAATTTAAAATAAAAAAATAAGAAAATATAATTTAACGATTTCTTAAAGTTGAGTATGAAAGAGCGACAAAATTCTGATCAATATGTCTGTCTGAGTTTTTAAATGGATTGAGAAATTTAGTTAAGGTTGTCGAATATGCAAATAGAGTCCATACGATTTTCGCTCTGCAAATTCTTCATAGGAAAGTTCGACTGTAATACTAAAAATTTAAATTCAAATGAAAAAAAGGAGCAAATGAAACGTTAAAAATCGCTGAGCGTGCACAAAATTAGGAAAAGAGCGAAAAGAGTTTCGCCATTGACGCTTCTATGTGTGCGTGTGTATCTGGCGTTGTAGCTTTGTAGCTTTTCTTTCGTCGGCAGAGTAAAATAAAATCTAAGAAAATCTTGCGGTCAATATTGATCGTCGGTCGTCGGTCGGCGGTGGGGTAACGCAGAACACGAAAGTATCTGCCGCGTCGTAATGTTCTAAATTTTCGAATTTTTCACGTTAATTTTTCTGAATTTTCTTCAGTTGAGAGAACATCGTCGCTTAGTTAACGTCGCAAAGAACTAGACTACTAAAAATCGAATCAAAAATACAAGAATCCCCAAAATAAGAAAAAAACGCAGGAGTATTTTAATGAGTAGAAAAAGTGTGTAATTTGTAAATTTTAACATTCTACAGTTTACATATGAACATTTTAAAGAAACATTAATATAAAAACGACATTTTGTTGTATTAAGTGAACTTTTGAATTAAACTTGCATATACTTTTTTAAAATCCTTGAAAAAAATAAATAAATTAGTAAAAAAAATACTCAAGTTTACTTTCTTTCTTTTTAGCCGAATCCTAGTGCTTGTGTTTTGTATATATTTGTTGTGAAAATTGTGTTGGATATCCAATTTGAAGGTTAAGCGCAATTCCTTACGAAACGAAATCGTGTTGAGTCGAAATTATAATATAAATTAAATAACGAAAAAAGAAACAACAAACGTACAACAAATTTAAAACAAAATAAGCAGAATCAAAGAAGAGAAAATTATTCAATAATACAAGGGAAATCATTTTTTGGCACGCAAACCGTGGATACAAACAAACAAGCCAAAACGCCAGAATATTATACTCGTTCTGGACCGATCTATTTAGAAAATTTTGTACGTTTGTCAGAACGGAACAGAGCGGCATAGCTCGGCGCGCACTGCAAATCTACAAAGATTTTTGTTGAAATCGTCAAGTAGCGAAATACAGTATATATACATATATACTTATATATAAATTTGAAAACTTTTCAAGGTGAGTTTATTTTTAGTATTTCGAAATGGCTGCGCGGATTTGTTTCCGAATTTTTTCATTCTTTTTCTATGTTTCATTTTTCTTTTTTTTTACGGTGTTGTATTTTGCGCCTTACTTTTGCGAAAAAATTGAGAAACGGTCAGAGGCATAGATACAAAGATACAATATCTATTTGGTTAGTTGGATACATACTGACTGAATCGTTGACAAATTGCGAAAGTATTTGTTCGAATCATTTTAGAAAGCAATACCCAAGCCTTTAGTTTATATACCAGCAATCTACAAAAACAATGAAATTAAAAAAAAACAGTTTTGTTTATTTGAAAATATTTTTAATTTTCAAATTCATACGTTATTATTATAGTATTTGAGCTTCAGCGTATTTTGTTGTTGTTGTTGTTTGTTCATTTACTTATTTGCTTTTTCATTGAGAGATGTATAATTTTTCATTTGCAACAACAACAGCGCCAACAACAACATCGTTTTGTAGCTACTTTTCAGCTTGATCTATTTTCGGCCTTATAGCTGTGTTGGCTCTCTGGCAGCACGCAGAATATTCACAATGCTCAATGAATTGATTCATTATTTTCTTGTTTGTAAATTTCACTGCCTCCGCTTTGATGTGGCAAACAGTGATGTAATATATATTCTACAGAAGCCTTCCTCACGCTCACGCAACGATCGACCATTCCTTTTAAACAATAATTCTGTCTGTTCCAAATACAAAATTTTGCTTCATTAAATAGAACATGAAAAATGATGCATTCAACTTAATTTTTTGATTCAATCATTGTTAAATTTATATACAAAAACAAACTGTTCTATAAATCAGATAAGATAGTTGCTCGCTACTTGTGTGAAATGACTGTTTTCTAATGTCAATGACAAGTTCTCAACTTTCATATACAAACGCAAGTAAACAATTAGTCGACACATAAATAACATTGAATAAATATCAATCAATATATAAAATTACATATATATGAAAGAGATCGAGTATCAAAGGCAGTCAGTCAGTCAGTTGCTCCGGCAATTGACTCATAAAAGTTCATTGATAAAAGGCCAACACGTCATTTCGACGTTCAACGCTTATCAGCGCACATACGACGTATACTTGTTATTGTTGAAAAAATTAGAAAAAAAAAACTGATATCTTTCGAATTCTTAGTGTGCGTTAAGACCTTACAATTAATTAGAAAAAATGTTTCTTTTTTTACTGAGAACAAGAAGCAGATAATACTTTGAACTGTTTAGCTTTGTAACAAAAACAAAGAAGGCATTACGTCAGCCTGTGATAAGAAGCCTTTCACCTTTTTGTTTGTTTTTATACAACTAAATGCTTCAATTTTTAACAAAATGCGACTTAACTTTTATTTGTTGGTTTTTGATTTGTCTGCTTGTACATTTCTGTTGATTTCAACTATTTCGAAACTACGAACGATTAACAAAAGTTAGATTTGTCTCATGCTGCTTGTCTCTGCGCAAAAGTATCTTAAGTTTGTGCTAATGAAGTCAGCGGCAGCACACACAGAGATTAGCATGCGTACGCATTAATTTATGCGCAAAATGAAAGAAAGAGCAGAAAAAAAAGATTGAAATTGGCGCAATAAATAAAACTGCGAGTGCCAAGTGTCAAACACAGCAGTCGAGCGGAAATAAACGCCAACAAATCGCGTATATGCACACTTATCTGCATACACAGACAGACATGCAGACACGCAGATACATATAAGCCAGACCAGCAGTAGAAAGATAGCCACTTTGGCTGACTTGTGCCGAGCCGAATGTAGGCAAAACAAGCCAAGGCATTGTAATTGGTCTATCTGTGTGTCTGTCTGTCTGGCTGTCTGTCTCGGTGTCTGTCGATCGTGTGAATGTCGTCAAATGAGCGGGAAAGTTTAAGCAAACAGCGCACAGCTCATTAGAATATTGCGCATGAGTGTTTGTGCCGTGAGTGTTTCTGCATAAAGTAAGTAGAAATAAAGAAGATGACTTCGTTGCAATTCTGTGTTTGTTTGTGTGCATTTTTTTTTCTACTCTTATCATTTTGTTCGAGCGCTGAAAATATTACATGCTCTAAAAAGTTTTAAGCAGCAAACAAACAAAGAAATGAACAAAAAAGAAAACCAAAAAATAAAAAAATAAATTGCATGTATGAGAAATGCATTGCATTGTTTTTGGTTTTTGTTTTTATTATAAAAATAAGATATTTTTATGGCAACAAACATGAGCAGAAATATTTTGCATATTTTACGAGCTTAACCTTCAAGAACTGTCATGGTTGATTGCTACTCATGAGTCAACTTTAGCAAATGATTTGGCATACAATTTTATTGCTTTTGTGTTTTCTTATCTCGTTATAATTCAGGCTTCATAAGTCATTGTTCGGTGTTTTTCGCAGAAATGATGGCACATTCTGTTGAAACAAACGTCAACCCATAATTATCACACACACACATACAACTCAGCCACACAGAAAGTGGCGCGACTGTGTGTGTGTGTGGTCGTCGCAAGGCACAATATTGTATGCTGTAATTAAGTATCTTTCACAACAGTCTCTCTTGAAACGACTTCGCCAGGCATACCGTTTTTCTTGTGCCAAATACCGCTGTCTGCGCCAAATGAGCTCACAATCAACATAAATCGTTTTGCAAACAAATCGTTCGTTTCTGCGCTTCAGCGTTCCTTCTTTACGTACCAATTCCCCTCGTCTAATGTTCGCAGTCAACAGCCGAACAAATCCCAAATCAAATTTAAACGTTCGTTCGTTCGTTCATTCATTGATTTCCAAGCGAACTGACGCTAAGCAAGACAACGTATCGCAGCGCAGCACAGTGCAACACAACGCATCTCAAACCAACAGGCGCGCACAGATACATTCATGTGCACATTCATGGCGTCTGTCATTAATTTGCTTTAGCGTAAATTGCAACAACTTTTTGGCCGATCATTTTGCAGAACATGCACCCGCATAGAATGAATCAGGACGTTTGCGACAGACAAACATTCGGCTAAGCCATTCATTTCCATAGTATCTTCATTAGAGATCTTCATAATTTCTTTGGTTTTCTGTTATACTTACCCTACTTCAGTAACAACATTTGTCGTTACGTTGCACACTGAAATGTCGCCTGTGGCCATTATGAGATACTCATTCGTTTTATTGGCGCTTTTCCTCCGTCGTTCATTTCATTTTGGCATGAGATTTGTGCATGACCTCATTTCGGTATTCTTTTCTTTGCTTTTTTATTTTATTTAATTTTCTTTTTCGATTTTTTCAAGCCTTCTCTCTTACTTTTAATAGCTGCAGTCACATTTTATTGCATTTACACACATTTTATGTTCTTAAGCATTAAATATATTTGTACATACAAACATACATGCATACAGATATGTTTGTATAAAGAGAACGTTTGGCGTGATTCGTTTTCTATTGCCTAAACAATTCGTCGACGGTCACGCACATGTTCTCGTTTAGACGATGAACTTTTATTGTGCGCGAATAAAAATCAACATGAATTTTGCAAGCAACATAAAAATGTTTCTTCTATGTCTGTCTGTCAGACCGTCTGCCGGTCGATCATAACTATTAATTCAAGCAAGACATCTTACCAAATGTGCAGTTCAATTACATTTATGACCTTGCCTACTTATTCTTTGCGGTATTTATATCGGCAAGTTTCACTTTTATACACTTTTTGTATATAAACAACTTTCATTGGCGAAAAATAATGAAATGCAAACTTCAAAAAACCGCAAATAAAAACTCTTACGCAATGATTTTAACTAAAAGTAAACACGTCTCGCACAATGACATAACAGATACTTAAACTCTCGTTGCCAGCAGAGAAAAAAACTGAGGGAGAAAACAAATGAAGGCAAAAAACAAAAAAAAACTCGCCCACATTGGCAAAAAAATTCGGTTTATTGTTTAATGTTGTAAATTATAGTAAACAAAATAAGATCTGCAAGGCAGCCATGACTCAATGCAACATATGAAATCAGCGCTGAGACACTTTAATATATTGAGCAATTACAATGAGCTGACAAAATCAGCATTGCCATTAACCGACCGACAGACAGACAGACAGAAAACCCAATCCAATGAGCCAAACTTCAAGTGTCGGATTGTAAAGATCGTTAGTGCTGTGGTTTCCTTTTGTTGTTGCTATTGTTTTGTTGGTAAAAAACCCGCATTGATGTAAACAAAAACAATGAGTTGACGGATTTGTAATTTGTTAACCAAACTCAGAGATACGAGTTTAAAAAGATGCTGGCCCAATTCAGCTCAGTTTCGTTGCGTTGGGTTGCGATTGATACAGACATGTGAACACTTTCGTTGGTTTATATTTTTAGTTAGAAACATTTGTGCGCATAAATCATACAGACGATAATCTCTTTTGAAAGAATGTTTTGCTTACATTTATTTTTGGATTGCCATCGATTTTATTAAATAATTTTTATTTGAAATTCTCTTTATTTTCTGATTTAGTCAAGCGATTTTTCGGCTTGTACGTCAATAAACTAATTGTATATTCGTTTTAATGTACAAGTTTATAAAAGTTTGAAATTAATGACAAAAATTTTCCCGCTTCGATATTTAATATTAATTGCCTGGCAGTCATTTTATAGCGAATACATTTGTGTGATATTAAAAAAAGAAATATTTGACATTTCGTCATGGTCGCATGTTATTTCATTTCATATTTCGCGCGTCAAAAGATATTTTATCTTGGTTGTAGCAAATTTAGATCCAAGCCAAAAACTTGCTGCTCTGCTCAGCTGTCAATGCCAAGCAAACTTATCGCATAACATGAGAGCGAGCAACTTATTCGTTGGAAATTAATAAACTTACTACATGTATCTGAGCATATATCAAACATACACGAAAATAATTCAATTTATTCGTTTGCTTTACGCCAAAGAAGTAATTTGAACGTAGGTGAAGGTCAACGGTGCCTTCTTCAGTACATTGAGATACGAAAAAAATTTCATATCTAGACAAAGCAACATTGTAGTTGATTGCCAAATAACTTGAAAACATTGCCTTGGGCCTTAAATCGTGCGCACTTTAATAAATTCTTACGCAAAGAAAATTAATAAAAAAAAATAAAACCATGTGTTTTACAGCATTTTATGTATGAAAACTGCTTAAAAGATATTCATACATAGTTTTAATTAAGATGAAATTTGTGCATAGTTGCCAAGCACAATGGCCTTTTCTCAGTTTTACTTATTTATTGCTTTTTTTTATTTAAAAAGATAAATTTATGTTGAGCAAAGTTTAATATTTGAAACACCCACGCACTTGGCAGTAAAAAAATAAAAATTAAAATTAAATAAAGATACTTTTATGACGGGAATTTCTTATTAAAAAATTTGTGTCTAAGGAAAAGTAATTTCTTGTGCTTTTCTTGATATGCAATAAGAAAGTTACAACTAATTTGTTGCTTCTGCATTTGTTGTTATTTTGAATGTAATTAAAATACACTAAAATGCTGCAGCTCAACTCTTTACAGTGTACAAGCGTAGGCAGTGCGGGGTTGGGGGCTGTGAACTGATTTATGTTGACGTCTTCGGTTTCGGTTTCATTCCATTTAAAAGTCATTTATACATGTTTCTAATGCGCAAAGTCAACACCAGCAGCTTTTGACACTTGCTATTTGTATTTTTCAAAATCGGCGCTTTTTGTTTGTTGTTTTTTTTTTTTTGTGTGTTTGTTGCTGTTGTTGTTGCCGTCTTGAGCATTTATAAATAGTTTTGATATTTTGTTTCATTTTTTTTATTTTTGCGTACATATGTACGTACATGTTGTTGTTGGTTGTTTTTGTTTTTGATAGAGAAAATTTGTACACAGAAAATTTAAATGTTTTTAGCATATATATTTTGAAATGTTGATCTATTATGCGTCCCATGTTTGTTAGCTGTCGTCTGTTGCAGTTGTTGTTGCAACATCAGCCTTCGTGGCAGACACTCGCCACTGCGTGTTACGCAAATGACAAATTATAACAGTCGCCGCCGTGGCATCAAAATCTTATTAACCATTTCAAATATTCTTTCTCAACAACGAAATTCAAAATTAAATTTTTCACTTTGTATCTTATACTTACTAATTGAATACAACTTTTATGCTTACAACATTAAAATCACGACATTACAAACTGGCAGGCAAACACTCAAACAAACAAATACAGAAACAAGAAAACCTCCAAAGTATTTAAAATGTTGATAAAATCTTTGAAAATGAAATTTTCATCTATTTAAGTACGCCCGAACAATGAAAATGTTATAAATTTGATTTAGAGCCTTTGCCATTGTGTTTTACCAACAAGCAATTGTAAGCAAAAGCCAGCACTTTGTCAACTTAATTGCTGCACTTTGTAAAATGTCACAAAAATACTGTTTTCCCCAACAGCATATGGGAACTTCAACTTACAGTTGCTGCCGCCACTGTCATTGCCTCTGCCGCCGCTGCTGCCGCTGATGCTGCCATTGCCTTTGCATTTGCCACTGGTGATGTTGCCTGTGTTATCTTCAGACAGCATGAAATTTATAAGCACATTTATTGTGCGGGGTGCTTGAATGCGCAACAAGTATTTCCTATTAAGTTTGAGGTTGAGTAGAGTTAAGTTCAGTATCATGTTCACTTTCAAATCTGACAACTGAAGAATGGTTCAGTTTATTAACTCACCATACTTTTTAAAAGCCTTGATTGTATGGAATACTTACAATATGTTTAAGTAATATCCGAATCAATACGGTAATTCTGAGCTGGTCATTACTGACTTATAAATTCAAAGGCAAATATTGACACTTGCAGTGAACATTTACTAAAAGTAAATAAACCAAATCAGATATCCTTCATTTAGTGAAACCAACGGAGGGATCATAATTTTATAAAGTCAGAAATATTGATAATTTGCTTCTACAAACGGCGATAAAGTGTTTGGTGTGCTGAAAATTTATTATACAAGCGAGAAATTTCGGTACTGATTGACTAAAAGCAATATTTGTATGCGAAATTTTAACTCAAGCTTTGTGGAAAAAATCTATATATTTTTAAGAGACGAACAAACGTCATTGATTTGCATATAAACAGTATTTGCATACACACGGTTTGTTTTTTATCCGATATTCGAGTATATTCTCAACCTAACTGTTGTGATTTTAGGTGGCTTATGATGGTCAAAAAATTATAAATTATTCTGGACAGTAAAAAAATTATTAATAAATGATGAATGTAAAATAAATTGACCACAAAAATGCGACTAACAAGAGATATAAACTACATTAAACACACAACAATGCTCAATAAATATAACAAATAGAAAAACACATATTGCGGTCGCTTTGAATGGTCATAAGTCTGGATAACAAAAAAGGCGAATCAGAATCATTCATTCAGCTTCATTGAATTGAATCCAAAACAAATAATTAGTTTGTTATGCGATTGGATTTTGCTATTGTTTTCATTTAATGTTACGCCTTTCTTTGATTTATGTATTTTTTGTGTGAGTATTTGTACATTAATATTTTGTTCATATGACACAAAAACAAAAAATAAAATAAAAATAAATAAAAATTATTAATATTAAATATTGGTTTAAATATTTTGTTTTTGTTTGTGTTTTGTTAACCGCAAATGAATAAATACGATTTTCAACTTTATTTACTTTTTTGAAACGTTACCTCTCAATTGGATATTTCATTACTCACATTGTTTTATTTTTTTTTTTTTGCGTCGCATTATCAAAATACACAAAGTTTTTTCTTTATTATTATTAAATTTAAATATTAAATAAGTCATTTAACAAACAGTACTAAACGCATTCCATTCGAATGAGTCTCTTGAAGTCGCTTTTTCTTATTCTTATATGAGATATTACAGCGTTTTATATAATATTTAGGAAAAAGAAAGGGAAATTGTTAAGAGTTTTATTTGGAAACTAATTTAGTTATTCAGGTTTGATTTTGTTTACGTAAACTAACAATTTGGTCAATTTATATTTAGATCTTGTGAGTTTGGCAGACTTTGAGGTTCTTCTATTTATTAACTTTTGTTCTGTTCTTTAAATTTTCTTGGTTAGTCTAATTTGTGACGCAAATCAATTCCATCTTGAAGTTATAATCCACGCTTTGTTAAAGCAACGTACAATTTTTTGTGCGCTTTAGTTGAGTGGAGTTCGTATAAGGTACAAAAAAAATCTCCCCTGACTTAATCGCTTCACTATTAAATGTTGAACATGACTGAAGCGTGTAAAAGAACAAAGTTATTTTCTTTAATCTTTCTTTTTTTTTTGTATTTTTGCGTGCTTGTTGCATATTTTGCAAGCGTATTTTTTATTTTCTGTTGTTTTCTTTTTTTTTTCATAGTTGTTGTTGTTTTTATTGCTTGACAACGCCGCCTTACCCGCAGACACGAAACGATGTGGTAATGAACTTACCGCACGCTTGTCTGCATTTGCTTCTTATTTGAGTTAACAATTTTTTATTTATTTTTTCCGTTTTTGTTTTTCGTACGTTTGCTACGAGACTGTAAGACAGTCAAAAAGAGAACTGAAAGTTATTGACGCTAAAAGCAGAAAAACTGCAAAAAAAAAAAAAAAAGAACCAAAAAAGGAAAAATAAAAAATAGAAATAAATATTGTGTTAGTAAGAAGAAATCAAGTTGGGTAGATTTTTCATGTATGTATAAGTACGAGTGTGACAAATCGAACTGCCTGACTGCTTTGGCATGCTGTCTGACAGTCTGTGTTGCACTCGGAGCGATAGCTGAGATACTGCAACGCAGATACACACACACACACACAGAGACGTGCAATAAACAGAACTTTGCACTGTCACACTGGCAGACACGCTGGTTTATTGAAGTCACAAGCTTCAAGGCATTAAATTGGCTAAAGTGCAAAAATTCTTGTGGGCAGCTTTTCGTCGACATTGGCTGACAAACACTTTACTTGAAGCAAAGGCAAAGGCAAAAGTAAAGTGAAAACTTTATTTAAAAGCGCTGACAAGTGTCACTTAGACGGCGTAGCAGTTTTCGAAAAGTGAATACAGTAAATAAACATTCTGTAAATGCTTTTTACTCAAAGTCTTATTAACATTTAAGCAAACAAGATGCAGCGAAGTTTTTCGAAAAGTCCAAAGTGTGTAATACAATTGGACACACACATTTAGATACGCGCCTTAGCTCAAGTCGATGATAAGCAGAAAAAATCAGCGATTTGAGTGGTGAAAGAAACCAAATGCATGCATTAGAGAGCCAACATTTAGAGCAACCAACACAACAACCGCAACAACAACGGCAACTAAAACTCTGTCCAAGCTAGCAGCCACAAGCACGCGCACACATGACGTCACGTCATGGTGGCACGTCACGTCAAGTCACGTCACGTCACATGAAGTCGAGTCAGCGCTGCGTCGTAGTGAATCATTGTGCTGACAACTGGTCCGGGTAGGATCGCGTCGGTTCTAGTCGAGGCGACTGCATGTACCAATGTGAAGTAAAGTTGGTAAAAAGTTTGAAGAGTTTGTCTTTGCACACGTACATATGTATGTATCTATGCTCCTTCATATTCGAGTGTGTGTGTGATTGTGTGAGTATGGAAAATTTGCATAAATACGTAATCAACGCGCGCTTCTCTCGTAGTCAGCACCTTCCACGATTATTATTACTACTCATGTTCATATCTCCTCACCATGTTGCACTGACTTCAGACATACACACGTCGGCTGCGATTTCTTTGGCTTTTCTTTAGCTTCTTCTGCTTTTTCTTACAGTAAGCGCTTGTGGGTGAATGTCGCCTGCTTGACGCTCGCTCGATGGCGCGCTTCAACTTCACTTTTGTTTGACCCAAAAAAAAAAAAGAAAAAAAAAACAAAAAACAAAAACAAAAAAAATCTCAAGCAGTTTAAAAAGTTTTCTTAATGCCGTTTGAGTCGCTTCACTCGCATGCTGACTGCTTGTTTGATTGTGCTCGTAGTGCTTTGGTTGCCTCAGTTTTGTATTTTTTTTCTGTAGATTTTGTTGATGTTCCTCGAGTTGTTTTCATGTTGCCACAGGCTCAAGTGGTTTTTAATGAGCTGTTGCATATGCAGTTTATTTATTTGACGTTGAAATACGAAAGTGGCATCTGAAATATTTAAGCAATGCTATTATCGTCTGCAACTGCAATTGCTGCGTGGTAATTTTGGCATAATTAAAAAAAAAAAAAAAAGAAAAAAAGAAATGCAAATGTGAAGCACCAACATTTCTTTTTTTTCGTTGCTCTGTGTAGAATCAGTTGAGCAGCAGCAGCAGCAGGCAGTCTTAAGAAGCTTTTTAAATTTTTAGGTTTTCTTTCATGAATAAAACTTTGTTTTCAATATTGAAAATTTCACTTTACTTCAATAAGAAGACACAATTTATTTTCAATATCTTATAAATTCAATAAAGTAGACAAAAAAAATAAATAAATAAATAAATAAAGGAGGGCAAAAAATATTAGAAAAAAATTGCTACATAAAATTTGCCATTGAATGATCGCACAATAAAGAAGAAGTATGTATAAAAATATTATTTCTATAGAATAAGCACAAAATTGAACTCATTGTTGAGCGTGCGAAGCCAAAAATATGGCTTAAATGGCAAAAATTGAGTGTACATGACATCATCGCGCCAGACGAAAGCATGCAAGTGTGTGTGTGTGTTTGTGTGTGTTTGTGTGTGTCGATTGGCTGCGTTGCTCTGCTCTTAGAATGATGATGACGGTCCGCTACGCTTCGATTTGTCGGACGGTCGGTCGGTCGGTCATTCGCTTTAGGTCGTTGGTCGTTGCTAGTGATAAAAAATAACTGTTAATGACAATGTTCGGAAAAATCAATTTCGGCTTTTGGCTTTTTGAGTAAAAAAAAAAAAATGAAATATAAAACGAAACTTTTTTTTTTGCGGATTTTGTGCCCTTTTGTATACAAGTTATTTTTGTGAGGTTTCGCAGCCTTCGTTTAAATGTTACTTACCTATTGATTTTGCAACGAAGTTGCGCAGCACAAAAGGTACCCATAATAATAGCAACTTAATGAGATTTTTTTCTTCTTTTTTTGGTGCCACAGCGCCAACGAAAAATCGGATTAAGCACTCAATTACGGTCAACACGGATTACGCATGTGTGAAGCAAAATTTGTGTTCACAGTTGCAAAGAATAGAATTGTCATTGTTTGTCATAACGTAAAGCAAAGAGATGAAATTTTCCTACAAAGAACTTCTATAATTCAGATAATTTTGGACCGGTCAGTGTCCGGATCACTGGATTCTTCATTTTGTGCCTTAAGTTATATTATGAAAACAAATAACTTATCTTTCGGAAATTTAAAACTTGAAGAATATTATATACTTATATTACATATATATTTTTTTAAACCTCGATCTTAAATTTAATTGGTTTTAATGTACTATAACGAAAGAAAATTTAATACCATCAAAATTTGTTTTGGAATTACTGGAACATACGAATTTTCAAGTGCACAGATTATTGAAGTTCGTCTGAATATGCACACATCTTGGGGTAGCACGAATTTATTAGTTCCAATCAATGTGCTCTCGTTTAGACCTTTCCCCAGTAGGCGGACATCTCTTGTGGCCGGCCAAAATCACCGGGATCACTATAGGTGTTCGTTTACGGTTGCATACTCTGTACATATCAATACGCTGCCTCAACCAGAAGTTATGCCATAAATGCCATAAATCGAGGAAAGAAAAAAAGACATTTAAACAGCGCGAAAAAAAAAAAAAAATATTGATTTATTGCCTATGTTGAATTTGAAATGAAATTTTAATTAAAAACAACTGCAAAGCGTTCGAAGGCTGTACGAAGTGCAGCGAATGCGAGTGACAATCATTGCCTCTGCCGGCCGACGCGTCGGTTGTGTCGAACGTGCTGTGCGCGGTTTCGTAGCGCATAAATAAATTTAAATTTGCCAATTGTACGTAAGACTTATTAGCGATAATTTTCAGTCAGGCGCAAATATACATTTTTTTGCTCACAATTATTTATCGTATCGTTTGAGGCTAAAACTTGTCTTTTGTTGTTTTGTTGTTGTGATTTAGCATACAATGAAAATATGCTATCGAATCAGGAAATGCATTTTGGTTTCGGCTGGCGACTGTGGTGATTACTCATAAAGGAAGGCAGCGGTTGTCAAGTTTATGCATATATGTATGTATGTGTGTGTGTGTGTGCATGTATGACGTGTTTCTGGGCGCATGTTAAATGCTTTTATTTATTGATTACGGTAAACAAATCATGTGAAACTTGTTTGACTCATTGTATGAAACTTGAAATGTTTCAAAAGGTGTGCAGGCTTGCAAAAATCGTCAAACAATCATTTAACATTGATTGAACAACCTTACACAATCCGTTATTCATGACATTATTAGTCAATTCCTATTGCAGTTATGTACCTTTGCCGTAATGGAATCCGCATATGTTTTCATTAAGAGACTAATTAGCCAACTCGCACACACACACACAAACACAAACACATAAGCCATAATGGCAGCTGGCAACATTTGTCTGCCTTTTCTATATGGTATATTTTAATATTTTAATTAAATTATTTGTACGTTCATCTGTGGGTCGGCATTTTCTAGTGGTCTATCTGCCTGCCTCACTTAAAGACTCTAACAGAGTCAGCGTATGAATGCCATCCGCACTTTACGTTAATTAAACAGCACTATGTGACTCTGCCGGTACGTCTCTGCCGGCATGTGTGTGTGTGTGTGTGTTTGTTGAGTGAGCATGTGTATGACTATGAATGTTGCTGTCGTTTTAATAGCTTAATGTAGTTACTTCCACTTTGAGTGTCTTTCATGGCGTTTGTGATGGCGTAGTGTACATTTAGCCTGAATCCGACACTCATACGCACACGTGCACAAACATTGACACAGATACAGATACACTTACACACAGACAGACATGTGTCTTTGCTAATAAAAAACACAACACTCAGCAAAATTGTTATGCACTACGACGACATACAGAGCGCTACAACTATAAAAATGTTATTATACACACACATACATAGCGACACATATACATATAAAGGCATTATACAAATTATGAAGCTCATGTGCAAAAACGCAAGTAAACGCATTGAATTTTGTGCTTTTGCATGTGTGTGTGTGCCACTACGTAGGTGTGTAGTTAAATTTTATGCAAGCAACAACACCAAATGGCGCTGGCGTTAGACTGAAGGCAGAGCTCCTGTTAGTTGCCAATGTCAACGTCAGCAACACATGCGAAAAAAAGCGTCAGCTGGAAGAGAGCCTTGCTGGCTTTGTATAAACTCTTTCAGTTGCCTATGTGTATGTGTGTGTGTTAAACCATTTCAGTGTCGCCTTTACTTTTCATGAACACGTTTTGCAGTTGTTGTTGTTGTTGTTTTTGTCAATTATTTTTTACTTTTACACATTTGCAAAAGAAAATTTACGAAATGTGAAATAAAATGCAGCAATGGCAACAATAACAACAACAACAACAAGTGCAATGCCAACTAACCTTGTTCTGTAACCAACATGCCAATGGCCAAAATGCTCGCTTGCTTGTACTACAACGTTCTCAACGTTCTCAACTCGCAACGAGTAATGTCCTTTACGGTTTAGTTCGAGTTTGGTTGGGCTTGGTTGGGTTTGGTTTTGTAGTTGGTTGGTTGGCTGGCTTCCGTTTTGTGCATTGGCGCGCACATTTTTGCATACAAAAGTGTGCTTGAGCTTTTAGCTCTGAGAATTTATTTGGCACCAAAATCCTAAATGATCGTGTTGCTGCGTTACGTGTGCTGTGTGGGTAGTCAGAGCGTGTGTGGGTGTGTGTGTGTGTGTACGAATTTTGTGGTTTTCGACTAACACACATTTGCACAAGTGTGCATGTCCTCTCCCGACATATTCATGGCTATGTCTCTATTAGTGTTGGCATAAATTTCAACTGAAGTTAACAATTAAACAAATACTGAAATAAGACGCAAAAGATAAAATAAATGAATGAGTTGAGATTCAGTGTAAATTAATAATTATAGAGTACAGACAGCAATTCATAGTTTAATAAAATTTTTACTTTTTTCCAGTTAATCAACACTGAGATAAGAAGAACAACAACAACGAAATGGCTCAACCACAATTGCTGCAAGTAAAACTCTCTCGTTTCGATGCCCAACCCTGGGGTTTCCGTTTGCAGGGCGGCGTCGACTTTGCAGCGCCTCTGTTGGTCCAAAAGGTTGGTACAAATATTAAAAAAAAAAAAGAATTAACTCAAGACTTACAACAAGGCGCCATAAACTAATTTTGATTTCAAAAATAAACTTGTTAAAATTATTTATTTTTTTATTTTAATTTATTTCTTTTTGTGGTATTTTTTTTTTAATTATACATATGTATTTGCCATTTTGCACACGGTACACGTTTTGGCACAGCGCATTATTTATAAACAAAATTGAACTTCTTGAGTTAATTTTGAACAAATTGTTAAACATTTAAAATTATATAGAAATAAAAAAACGAACGAACGAACGAAAAAGCAAACTAATATTTTAAGATAAAATATTTCACGCGCAAATCATTTAAACTATTTATGTATGACAATTCTGCGCGCTATAAATTATATTAGAATATTTCAGCGATACTATTGTACGCCTACCCAAAAAATCCATTAAATGTATCATTGTATAGCTGACTTACAGAGCACAAAATTATATGCAATAATATGTAAAATAACTTTGAAATGAATTCACTTTTGATTTCTTGTGTATCGAATATGACTCATCATCGTACAAGCCGTCGAGTTGCACTTAAAGTTCGTCATGGCTGAGTAGACTCCGATACAAATACAAACACCAACACACACACGCACACATGCGATATTATGAAGTGACCGACGTGTTATCGACTATGATGACCAAATGTGAGCTGAGAAAGGTTTCAATTTATACATTTTTTTATCGGCCTCATGATGACTCAGACACTCGTACAGATTGAGCCGAGTCTGAGTCTGAGCCTGTGTTTTACTAAATGGGTTAGTTTTTTTTTTATTTGTTTGTTATTTTTTTATTTTATAGAAATGTCAATGTCAGATTTATGTGTGTATGAATTTCAATGACGGCAGAAAATATTATATATTTTTTGAAGTGAAATGAAAAATAAAAATGTCAAACAATTCTGTTGTGATAGATTTTGGACATTTCACAGTTATTTATGACAGACGAATTAGTAAATCTTTTTGAGATAAACTCGCACAAAGGCATTGGTTTTTCTTTTTGTTATTGTTTTGTTTGTTAAACATAAAACAACGAAAACGCTCTAGAAAAGTATTTATTTATATTCATGCTTAATGTCGTTCAGATTGCCGTCGCTGCCTTTGTTGCTCTTGCTAAATACAATAATATTCAGCGACGGCAAGGCATTCATTAGCAGAGAGGCAAGGAACGGCGTATACTTTACTTACTTACACAACCACATATATATATATTTATTATAGTATGTGTGTATCTGTGTTGTCATAAGTATTTTGTTCGTGTTGATATTAAGAATGCGCAATTTCTCTTTACACAGCTGATGTTGATATATGTCAATGTCATTTAGTCGCTGCTGTCGTGAATATTTCTTTTCTCGTTTATGATATCAAAAAACGTATATATTGAAGTAAAAAAGTCGTTATAAAAAAGCCGCACTAGAAGAGATACGATTTGTGTAGCATCTTTATTCGAATTTTATGCTAATAAACAACAAACATTTTGCTCAAATGTTTTAATTAAAAAAACAAAAAACAGTAGTCAAATTATTATGTGTGAACTGTAATCAAATTAATCTTAATCTTAATAAAAATAACATAATATTTTATCACAATGACTAAATGACTTATATGCGTAAAATTATTTGACAAAAGAATATTTAATAAATATATTGACGGCGATGTAAACATTTGAATACTCTTTATGCCCAAACCGTACGAATGTTTCTTCCTAAAGCAAACATTAGGGTTACGCTTTTTAAGCCTCCGTTCGTGGTCATTTTAACGCATCTGTCCAGCTCTACAGCTCATATACTGAAGAAGTGTTAACGTATAATATGGCATACTGTGGTAAAGCAGACAATCAGAGTCACATACAAATACTTCTATATTAATTCAAAGGCGTTGCCTTGGTGGCAAATATTTCATTTTCAAAGAGCCATCATCAGATTTATTTATAACTTTGTGTGACATTCTTGAGCATTTTTCTTTATATTTCTTTTATTATTGTATATTTTTTGAATGATCTTTTTTCACAGTTTCTTTCTGTGCTATTGAAGAAACATGTATATAAATGAATAATAGAACAATAATGTTTTAAAAGCTTAACAATGTCTTAAACAATATTACGTATACTTGTTGGTCTCTTTATTTGTTCTGTAAATGCCTGATGGAAAACCAATTAACAATTCATAGCAAAGTATAACTGAAAAAAGGATTGAACGTCCGTTAAGGCAATGCGAGATTAAATATTTCAATCAATTAATTTGGGCTGTCAATTTTCGGCAGTGCATAAATTGTTAAAATATTTCAAAGCCAATTAGTGTGAATGCAACACGCGCAATTGTTCGGTCGCGCTAAAAGCCGTGCTTTAAACGGCAGCACGAACCGCAAATGTTGGCGCCAATTAGTCTGCCAGACAATCGAACAATGTTGCAGTAATTGCCAACAACAGCAACAACAAAGCGAACTGCTGCCGTAGCAAATGGCAACATTTTATTACATTCAACGAGACATTGTTTGCAGCCGCAACAACAAAATTGCATTAGTGTCACATTAGTTGAACAGTTAGCAGACGGCAGCAGGCAACAGGCGACTGGCAACTTTGTTACGCTCAGCTTCTTGTTTGCAGCACTAACATTAAAGCTTACATTTATTTTTTATCACTATTTTTTTGTTAATGTTTTTCTCGGCTTAGTTGGCAATTAGTTCGGCTATGAAACATGTCATTCAAATGCGTAAATCTGCTTTTGTTTGCATAAAATGTGTGATAAAATAAATCAATAAATTAATAAACAAGTAAAGCGAATATTGAGCGAAGACTCATGCATTTTAAAGCGCATTTAATTTTACTTTTCATGCAAACAAAAATGATTTTGGAAAAATTAGCACTTAAAATTATGCAACGCTTTTTGAAGGCAATCAATTTGCTGCAAGGAGAAGCAAAGCCTTCTTAGGCAAAAGATCGTGAGTACCATTAAAAACGGAGAGCAACTGAATTTCTATGCAGATACTTTTTGTTTTTAATAAAATTTTACATTTAAAAAGCGCAACTTTTAAATATCAAAATTGCAAACAAGTTCTGAAAATAGTAAAAGAAATGTGCTTCAATGCTGTTAATTTGTAACTTTAATTTAATTTGCTGTTATTCTGTTTTCATAATTACTCTTAAGTCTTAATTGTGAGCAGGAAAGTTTATGCGCCCGCACCTTTTCTTGCTTAAGTCGGCTCGGACTTGGACTCGAACGAACAGCTTCGTCGACAGTTGTATAAAAATAAGCTACTCATCCGCTTAAATCGGATTAATTTATGATTTCTCTGTTGAGTTGACTTTCTCTCTTCAATGTTTGTTGTAGCTGTTTTTTTTACTCCTTCGTACTATATTTGTTTGTGTTTTGTTGTTCTTTACCTTTTTTTCTGCTGTCAGAGTCCTTTAGTGCTGTTGCTATTGGTTGTGCTGACTGCATACATTTTTTGTGATTGTATTTTTTTTTTTTTTTGATGACTGAAAGGATATACGGACAAATACATACAATTGTACTTATACACACACACACACACACATATAAATTGTATTTCATTATCAAGTGCAGGGTCGAAAGCATCGAATACGCAACAACAACATTGTGTGAGTTGGTCAGAGAAAAAAAAAAGAAGGCGAAAAAAACACGTACAAATAATGGCACAAATAACACAAAAGCGTAAATTTGGTTTTAGCAGGAAAAAAAAAGTCGTGCAAGCAAACATAAAACGAGCCAAAAGTCAACTGAAGGTAACAGGAATATCAAATCTGGCAGTTATTAGGCAGCTAAAGTCTAGACTTTATGTAGAGCAGCGACAGCAGCAACAACAACAACAGCGGCAGCAGCAGCAGGCAAAGGGTAGCAGTGTCTATCGTAGTCGGGGCAACGGTTGAAGTGCTCGGATTAAGCCTCGTTTGCCGTTGTTGCTCCTGTTGTCGTCATCGTCATCGTCATCATCCACTTCCTCACCGTCGTCGTCGTGCTCATCCTCAACGTCCTTTCGTTCGTGCATTAATGTAAATCTGTTTTTCATGTTGGACTTCACTCTTCTTTTTTAAGCTTTATTTGTGTCCTCTTTCTTTTTTTAATACTAGAAACTGGCGCCATTATTAATTATATTTTGCTGACTATAGAAATTTATTATTATTTTTTTAATTTGCTTTCTGAATTCTGTCTTGATTTATGTCTGAGTGTATGAAGATAATTTAATTAGCAAGCCTTGAATACATACATGTTTAAAATGTGTGTGTGTGTAATTTAATTTGCATATGATATGCATTTTACGACCGTAACTGAAGAAAGTTCAAAGCGTGCGTCTTGTCGTATCAGAGAATTGTATTTGTAAACCGCAAGTCAATTTTAAATTCTGCGGTCTTGCATGCTTAATGACAAGTCAGAACGCGTCAAGATCTCTTGATGAATATCTTTATTGTTTGTATTTTGTGTCGAAATAGATTTGTTGTTGTTTTTTTGTTGACAATGTCATCGAATGCGGTTGGTCTCAATTTAGTGAGGCATTTTATTAATTGCGTAATGCGATTCAATGTCATTGTTGTTGTGTAATCAAATGTGAAATTTCAAAAAAAAAAAAAGCGATAATAAAAACCACAATATATTCGCACGACGTTACACTTGAGTGCGAGAACAAGTTGCTGTCACTTGCATTTGGTTTAATATGCGCAGATTGACGCCGCTTTGATGTTGATGATGATGTCGATGACGATGATGATGTTGTTGTTGTTGCTGACAAGCATGATTTGACATGTGCTCGCTCGCATGCATATTGATATGTGCACATTTATGTTGAGTAAATCAATTATGTATCAATGCTTACATTGCGCAATCAATCGAAATTGTTTTAATTAAAAAACAAAAGAAAAAAGTACGCAATTTGGCTTTTGTGTGAATTTCTGCCATGGCGCAATATTTCACTTGACTGCTCAAGTGTTATGCAATACAAGTCGTGATAGACATTAGTCAATGTTGCCAACTAATGCATTGATTAGCTTAAAGTGTGCATTCGTACGTTTAGCTGTTTAATTAAATTAGTTTGCACTTTCTTGTGATTCATCTTCGCAACTAACAAATTGACAATGGGAAAGGGTGCAAAGCACACAAAAAACGGCAGGAACGCTGCGGCTTCACGTCCTCAGTCTCGACAGTGATTAAGTGCCGTCTGCATGACAGATGTGTACGAGTGTCAACGGCACATTTGATTGATTATCAATTTATCGTATCGAATTAAGCACAGGAGTGCGCTTTGCAGTCCATTGTGCAAATGTAAGCTCAAAACGGAAGCTGTGCGCCAAAGCACAGGAGCCAGTCAGCCAAGGCAAAGGTTGAGCTGCTCAGCAGACAACGCCGTTCTTTTGTGTCTTTTGTGCTTTTTACAGAAGTTTCCGTTTTGCTGGTTTCCTGTCACACACTTTTGCATTATCAATTTTTCCAATTCGTTTCCGTTTTTGTGTTTGTGCTTGTTTTTGTTTGCTGTTGTTTCTGTTTTCGGTCGTGTTTGTTTACCAACATTTTGGCTATTTTATGCTTTTCTGCCTTTCTGGCAAATATCCTTTGTCCAAGCATGCATTCTGCTTGTCTTTGGCAACCGTTAAAGTTCACTTCCATTTGAATGAGCTCAGCGACTATGCACATGCACTCATGCCTAAGTCCGTGTGTTCCTCTATAAGCATGTCTTAGTTAAATTTATCCTTGATGCTTCACTTGTGTCCTCGTATCTCAATACGACACAATCAACAACAACAACAACAACAGCAACGGCAAGCAGATATTCATGCCTTGTGAATGCACATGCATACAAGTGCTACTTTATGCTCGCTTCATTCGCATTTCTCTCAGTTGAGTCTTCTCAATTGCTTCGAGTCTTTTTGCGATTACAGTCAGCAACAGGAAATTGTACTAATGTCGTACTACATCCTTTTCCAAACTGACGACATGCGCTAGCGTAAATAAATTCTGACTACCAATGTCTGTTCTCTTCTTTTTTTTTCATCTTTTTGGAGCTTACATGCCCTTCGTCCAACCGACCGACCGAGCGACCGATTGCACGCCCACCAACATCGTTGCTTGTCTGCTGAGTCGGCGAAGTCGAAGTCTTGCTTTTGCCGCGTACGTTTAAATAACACAAGTTATCCTTAATCCGAGCGTTCAGCATATTTCACTCAATTGTGGCTGCTTTAGTTGGCGCTGTAGCTCTGCACAAACACAAATACAAGCTCAAACAGAAACACACAAATATGGATTTATTTCTGCTTTTTATAGTTATTTTTTTTACGTAATCTTCTTTTGTTGTTTGCTCTGCGTGCATGTGTGGCGCAGTAAGTAAGTATAAATCCTTCAATGCACAAAATTCTCATTTCACTGCACATTGCAAAAAGTGCAGTAAAGATGCTCTGACGCACACTCACACACAGACACACAAACACATTCAACTGGCTGCAGTGGCAGAGCGATCTGTGAGCAGTCATAAATTCAAGCATTTTTTGTTATTGTATTATTACGCTTTCTGCTATTGGCAAAACATAGTAAACTATTGGTTCCACTCACTTTCTCTCTCTCTGTCTCTCTTGATAAATACATATATGAGAAAAAGATAAACTGTCTTGTGCAAATAATAAATATTTGTTGAAAGTTCTTTGCGTAATTTTATGCGAAATGTAACAAAAGCAAAACTGTTGAATTTTATTTGTTTAGCTTCGATTTTTAATAACAACAAAGCGGCAATTTAAGGTAAAGATTCGTCCTTTTTAATTGACTACAAGGTGTGTTGATTATATATGTATATGATCTTATAGGTAATGGAAGTTTCTCAAAGTTGCGTTGCAGTCTTGTGTCCACTGAAAATGCTCTTCAATATTGGCGTTTATGGTCATAAAGAAATTTTGCAAACCTTCAACAGCATTTCTCATTTCTCGTTAACATTTCTCATCATCAAATTTTTGTTTACCATTGAATGTTAAAAGGTTTAATTATAACTCTGCCATTGGCATCGTCTTTGTTCTGGCGCTGCGTGATTTCGGCTCTGCCAACGTTTCGGCGGCAATAAGTTATCAAATGTATCTGAAACAGTTCGAATTTTAGTTTTTTATTGTATTACTTTGATTGTGCCGAATGGCTTTGAAGTGTGTGGGTGAGTCATATTGAAAGTATTTACATGCAAATACCGGTTTGTTATATAAACGAGTTAACAGCTTTAATACACCATTAACACACACTCACACTCACACACACACAGACACAACTCCATACTTCTTCAGTGGCAGCTTAATTGTTTCTTAGATGCCGAAAACTTCTAAGCTTACTGTAAAAATAGATTCACCTTTCCTCTGTGCATATAAGCATAACGTCAAGTCGAGTGACCAAAACGTGCTTTTCTACCCAAAGTGTTTCAACACAATTTTCGGGGCCAACAAATAAACAAACAAACAAATAAGTAAACAAACAAACAAACAAATGAACCAACACCCAACACCAACACCAACGCCAACACTTTTGCTTGCATGCACACCAACAAAAAGGCAGACTCACTGACAGTCAGACAGACAGACAGTTAGACAGACGAGTAGAAATGGAACTCCGGCGCATGGCTCATGGCTGATGGCATTGCCAACGTTGAGCTTCTGCCTGGGCAGGATATTTTTGCACAAATTGCGTGTGCGAGCGTAATCGAAATAAATTATGGGCTACACCGGATCTATTCGACTTTATCCTATCTCGGTTGTGCTTCACTGGCATACCGATGCTCCAACAAACAAGCGGGCGAGCAAGCGTTGTAAGCGTTGTAAGCGTCGCGCACATCATCATCTTGAGCTTTAGTGCTTTGTGATAATTGGACACGTGCATGTGTATTGGTTTGCTTGCGCATAAACCATTCCCTCTGTGTGCGTGTGAGTGTGTATGAATCACAACAACAACTTTCAGTGCTTAAGGCCAGTTATTGTTTTCATTGTTGATGGATGTTGGTTTGCGGTGCGCGCATTTCTTAATTTTTTTGTTGGCCTCGTTTAAATGAACCTGAAAAAGGGATTAGCCTCTCTACAACACTCTAACCAACTCTACTCTACTCTAGTTAAATCTACTGGTGGTGTGCCGGTGAGCTGTGCTGTGCTGTGTTAGTTTTGTTCATGCATTAATTGACTCGCCGAGTTCTCTTGTGCATTAAGTGCCATAAAGGCGGCAATGCTTCATTGTCTTTGCGCTCAGAAATCTTTGTTCTGCACATGATAAATTTTAAGCCAATTAGTGAAGTAATTTTAAGCTTTTATTCGCTCTATTAGCACAATGCTATCAGCTCAATTAATTTGCTTTGCCATTGCCATTGCCGTTGCCATTGGTCGAAATGTCTAAGCTGTAATGCGTTCTAAGCGTGATATGA
The DNA here is from genome assembly GCA_034638295.1 of Phortica okadai. Lineage (NCBI taxonomy): Eukaryota > Metazoa > Arthropoda > Insecta > Diptera > Drosophilidae > Phortica > Phortica okadai. The sequence goes on along the minus strand of CM067851.1, from coordinate 12,055,565 downwards.
ATGACAGACGGACAGACGGTCAGACAGACAACGTCATAGCATAGCCTCGAGGCGAAATGACGCATGTGTTAGGCAAATAAACGGCAATATCCTCTTGGCTTTGAATAAAGAAAACATTTATACGATATTATTTATTATTATTGCCATTCCGGTATTTTGCTGCTCGTTGTCGAGATATTTCGTGCATCTGTGATATATTTACTGGAAATGATGATATTCATTCAGCCTATCAGTCTGTGTGCGTGACTATCTTTTATCCGAACATTCAAGCACACACTCACACTCATAGACATAGACACCCACTCACGCACAGTTACACCCACGCATGTGTACATATGCTATCAATGTCAGTCATTGTTTTTCGTCCTCAAGGCTCTTTTATTCTCTTCTTTTCCCATTTCTTTTCTTTTCCTTTTTCATCTTCTCTTGCTATCACACACACCAAGACTCACGCATTAGTTTGAAGGATATGTCATTGATTTTCGTACTCACTCTTCTTGTTTTTTCAAACGGCCGTAGGACATTTGGCACAACCTGCCAGGACATGTTCTCAACGGTCACAATATTTTATTATATGCTTATTTATTGTGCGCATTTGTGTATTTTCGCTTAACAAAACTTACTTACTTACAATTTGGCACTTTTTTATGGCCATTTTAGTTGAAATTGAGACATTTGTTTGATTTAATGCCCAACTTGAACAACAACAAATGACAAAATCTTTACGTGTGTAACGTGTAATAAATTCTTCATTTTTATGCTTTTGATTTAATATAGTTTGTTTATATATAATTCAGCGCAGCATTCCGAACAATTATGCTCATTTGTGGGAAAAAAATCAACTTTGTTAATCAAAACAAACGACATAATCCAAATTGAATGAACTGTGCTGTGCCTAAAGCGGATCAGCGCATTTTCCAGCTCTCCTTTTTGCTTGCTAAAAAAACAAACAACAAAAAATTCAAAAAGATTACACATTTTGCGCGTTTTCAACATTTCGGCAGCGCTCTTCTCTTAGGCACAAAAGTATAGAATTTTCAGCTCAGCAAATAAACGGGCATAAAAAATTGCCTATAAATGTTTGACGCAGACGGACATGCGTTAATAGAGAACGCACATGTTGCGTGAAATCGGCTCAGGTGTGAGCTTAATGTTGAACCTTTGTTTTTGTTTTGCTTTGCTTTGCTTTTTTTCGCGCCCATGTTTATTTCCCCACACTATTCATGTTTCTGTGGCCGCCAGCAAAAGCACGTGGAGCAATACAAAGGGATGTGTGTGGTGAATTTCACTGCAGTTGAGTGTAAAGAGAAGATTAGGTGGCCTTTCTACAGGCATGCTTACCTTCCTTTTTCCACTCACCTTTGCTTTTTTAGGCGTTTGTACATTTTTTTGTTAGCATCAACACAGCGGTCGATTTGGGTCGGTCTGTAAAATTTACAGTTTCATAGTTTTGCTTGTTGTTGTTGCTTGCAATGTGAAATGTTATTACATTTTTGGCCCACTCGCACACAAACACACACGTGAGTGAAAACAGCGCAGGTATTCTGTACAAAAAAAGGAAATATGTTTATTAAATTCTTGCAGTGTGCATTCAACATATTTTCTTTAGCATTTTTGTTGTTTTTTTATAGGTAACATTTCATTTTGTAGAAATATGCAAACAACATTTTTCGCTTCTAGAAAAACCAATTAAATTACTTCGTCATCAGGTAGCAACAGAGTGAGAAGAAGAAAAAAAAAACCCAAAACAGAACATTTTTCCATTCGGCAGACCATTAATTAAACTGTCTTCTGCCAATTGAAGCGAATTACATTATACAGTGCCACTTAAATGATTACCCTTGGACAGACGAAAGCAAATTGAAATAAGAAGTGATATGTAAGCCATGAAAAGGTACAAAACAAAAAAAAAAACAAAAAATGTCTTTAAATACTCAATTGCCGCTCAGTTGGCTTGAAGGCATACAAGGATGAAATAACATCGAAAAAAAAAATCTAAAATAAAAATACACAAATGAAAAAAATGGTAAAAGTTCCTTAGCAAAGTAGACTAGAAACCTTCAGAAAAAAACAAAAAAAAAATGATGGGCTTAGAAAAAAATTGACCCAAATGCATCAATTGACAAACGGTCAATCCGACAAGCGACATTCATGAACGCTTAGGAAACGCTTCGAACATTAATCTTGCTACGAGCAATTTGTCTCCTTTTCAAGCATGGCACGCACAAAGGCTGAACCGAATTTGTTCTTCAGTTCTTTGCACGTGTTGCACTCTCGGCCCAACTTCATTGCCAACTGCAATCGAGTTTCATTTTTCAGTTGAAATTTTCCACTCCGCTCTGAGCTGTGTCATTCATCGATTCATGCTGTGGCAGAATGACGAAACCTTAAAAATGTTTGCAGCATATTTCGTTGCTACGTTGCCTCAGCTCTGCTCAGCGCAGTGTGCTCGTATCGAAAGATTCGTTTTAATGTGCTTTATGTGAGCTCTTGAACAAGCTTCGTTGCCAATTAATTTTCAATTTGCTTTGAGAGGATTTTCATGTTGTCAACGATACTCGTGCTTATACCTATAAGTATTTTTAAGCGCATTTATTCATTGTCTTGGCGATCAATTTACGTTTCTCAAGTAGTTTAGTGGGCTATACTTATTTATTGTTTGACAAGTGTGTCTAACGTTTTTCTCTTTATGAGTGTGATGAGTTGATTGTTGCCGTTGGATTCAATTGATGATTGTTTCATATTAAAGTTGCACTTTTGGGGCTTTGTTGATAATCAAAAGAAAATCAATTCGTTAGACATAAACTTTTGTCAACAACAACGATTCTTAAATGTCATGTCGGCAAATTTCTTTAACGATTTGCCGTTTTTCAATACAAGACACGAACTTGTCGCTGTCCTAATTGCAATTTGTTTGATTGCAACTGCAATGCCGTCCTACAAGTCAGTCAGCGACGTTTCGTCGAAGTTGAAGTTGAAGAAATACGCTCGTGTCATTCCCCAAGGTTGTCTGCTACTTTTCTGTGTTTGTTTGTTGTTGGTGTTGTATTGATAGTGACGGCTCGTTATGTCCTTTTGTAGTTTGCGACAAGACAACGAGTGAACAATTCATTAATAGTCTTGATCATCCTCATCTTCTTCATCTTCATGGTTCATGTCTTTTGCGGCATTGTTGCAAAAAGCCGCTTGCAGCATGCTGCTTGTCGCATGTCAGCTGTTACTACTGCATCAAAGTATCGTATCTTTTATCTGCAATGGGCTTTTACTTGTTTATACTTCATTCATGAAATGCTCGCTCTTCTGTCTTGTTCTGTTCTGTTCTATCCCGGTCGCATCGGCTTCATTATGACAGCGTACAAGTAAATGCCATTTATTTAAGGGTGTGTGTTCTGTATGGAATTTGCGTCTTTACGGATATTTTTTGTTTCATTAAAATTGTCTTTTGTTCAAATGGAATGGCATGGCATGTTGGAATAATGAAATTTGAGTGTCATTATTCATTACCAAAAGACGAACAACCTCAACAAACAGTGGGAAAAGAAGAAGAAGAAGAAGCAGAAGAATGACAGCCCTCACTGATTGCAACATGGCTCAGAGAAAGATTTTGATTTCGTGCTCGTTGATGATTTCTTTCTACTTTACCTTCTTTCTTCGTTATACATTTCATTTATTGTTGTTGTGTGGTTGCTTGTTCGGTGTTTTGTGCTTTGTGTGTGCGCGTGTGTGTGTGTGTTGCACGCTGAGATTTTCTTGTTACGATTTCATGGCACTTCGTAAAAGTATTTGATGATGTACATTGTACATTGATTGATGATTCATTTTGTTTTATTGATTTTCAAAGAATTTAACTCATCTTTTAGTGTGTTATTTCTTTTTTTCTACTTTTCTTTTTTGATCAAATTATACAATAAATAATCAAAAAGCGCGGAAAAAAAGTCTATAAAAAAATTGATGAAAAAAAAATTAGGTTAGAAAAACCAAAATAAACGTACTTACTAAAATCAAATAAATGTTTATTTTAGCATTTTACTGTTAAATAAACAAAAATCGGAGAACATTTCTGAACTGATTTCGGCAGCCGCACAAGCAAGTGCCCAATTGGCTTTTGGTTAGTCGGTTAGTTGAGTAGTTCTGTTGGGCTTGGAAAACTTTAAATAAACATGAGCGAGTTGGCAGCGTATTTCAAACTTTGCACTCAAAATAATAAACTCGAGCACTGAAAACAGACAACATGGTGTGAGCAAACACACTCACACACACGCACGCAGAGTGGCACGCTGTGAGCGAACTGATTGCAGTAAAATGAGCACGTAAATTCCGCATTTATATAATGCTAAGCCAAGCGGCATGCAACACGTGCAACGATTGCTGCGCTCATGTTGCCGCATATGAAAATAGAAATTTTCCAAAATGCGATAAACAACAACAACAATCAACAAAAAATGGGACGTAGTAAAACAAAGAGCAATAGAGATGTGTGTGAGTGTGTGTGTGCGTGTAATTATTTACCTTTGCTGCATGCTGCATAATTATGGGAAAAACATGAGCTTCACGCGTGTGAGCGGTGCGGCGAGACTGTTGGAAATATGTGTGTGTGTGTGCGTGTGTGCTTGGTCTTTTGAATGTCACACAGGTTGAAGGTTTTGTTTTGGGTTTTTTTTCTCTTTTTTTTGTGGAAAAACCGAAATCGAAAAATATTCCACAAACGTGTGTTCAACATATGAAGCTGAAATTCTGTTTTTAACTCAGATCCGACATTTCTTTCGCTTCATTACTGAATTTTCACCCTTTTTGCATACACTTCGCTTTGTAGGTAATTAAACAAGGAAAAAAGAAAGAAAGAAAACTGTCTAAGCCAAAATCTCTGTCGCTGACAAGCTTGACAGCGTAAATGATTTCAACTTCATTTGAATTTCTCTTTCTATATTACTCAAAAATGTATATGAATTTGACATTGTGCGACAAGCAGATGAGATGGGAGGTGAAAGAGAGAAAAAAGCATACCGCATAATTCAGTTGAGACACCGCTAATTAAACATTTTGGCTGAACCCTTGCCGTGCGTAAATGGCAACTGACAGTCAGACAGTTAGACGGACGGATAAACCGACGTAAAGCAAACGAACGAAGTACGAAGAACGACAAACGTCGAATAATGAAAAGCAGAACACACAAAAATATGAGTGGAAGTGTGCGCTAAGCTACCAAAAATGCGTTTAAGGCGAAAAATTAAGTTTAAAAACAAAAAAAAAAAATATTTAAATCAGAAAAGAAAAATCAACAACAAATCCCAAACCAACACCGCAAAATACTTCGCACGCAGACAAAGTCAGCCAGCAATCACAGTTTGACAGAGTCGGCTGAAGCGCCCAGAACGCCCACTTCCCCCCAACACCCTCTCGCGGCGTCAACGCATGCCAGACAAGCCACGCATCAAATGCAAGCATCATAACGTAAACAACAACAAGAACAACAGTACAATAATAACACAACAACAGCCAAAAAGAGAGCAGAAAACAATGTCGACAACAACAAACAACAACAACAATAACACCTTTAACCCACAAATACCATCACACCACGTACGCTGAACAAAGCCATCCAGACTTGCCTCCGGCCGCCCCTTAACTGCTCCGCTATGGTGTGCTGTGCTGAGCGCCGTCGTTGTTGTTGCTGTTCGTGTTGTTGTGATGATGTTGTTAATGAAAAAAATCTCATCACCCTTTTTTGAGCTTTCCATTATTAAGGCGAAATATACACCCGCGCTTTGCTAAGACCGCCCGCGCCACTTGCCGTTACAACCCCCTTTCTGAACGCCCGCTGCGTGCACACAAACAATGAAGCGTAATTTCACAAAATTTACATTCCTTAATTAATCTTGTTTGCGTTGCGGCAGCAGCAACAGCAGCGACGACGGCAGAGGCGGCAGCAGCGGCAGAGAAGTCACGGATTTGAACTTGCTGCGTATCTGTGCGCGCTTATTTCTGCGCTTGAGTGTGTGTTTGTGTGTGTGAGTGTGTGTGTGTGTGGAGGATGCTAAACAAAAATTATTTACCGTGTGCGTGTTCATTCCAAATCGCAGTAAGAAAATTGCTTCTGCCGTGCAAAGCGACAGAATGAACTTGCTAAAATTGTATCTTCTCTATATTTATACTGTAGTGTCTGTTTGTTTGTTGTTGTTGTTGCCCCTAAAGGCAAAAATCATACTAATGATATTCAACGCAATGACACTTGAACGCCTGTCAACGTATCCTGTTGGCACATTGTCACGCTGCTCTGTGTCTTATTAACCCACATCCTGTTACACACACACACACACACATACACACATTCACATATACATACATATACTACAGGCACCAGCGACTTCATCAGAGGCATCAGTTTGACGCCTAATGAACCCTTTAGCACGCACTTCACTTTTATTAATAGCGACGATACGTGGCACACAAATCTACTTGACTTTATGTTGTTTAATTAGTTCGAAAGCCTGAAGATGAGATTGAAGTGCTCCTCGAAAATAGTTCTCATATACTTACACATATTATTTTCGGCGCTTTTGTTTGTGGAAAACAAATAAATTATACTTCCTTTTAAATGAAGCGCGCTGAAGGCGATAAATTCCAATAAAAAGTTTGATTTATTTGATATATTAGTGCTTTGTGCAATCTTCTAATGATCGCAATGAAAAAGTTCATTCATAATTTAACACATTCAATGTGGCAGTCGTTGTTATTGGCATTCTTTGTATTCATTATTCATTTAAAAGGACCCAAGAACAAAAACTTCGAATTCCTTCAGCATGTGTCACGAAATATGAGCTGCCTGGCCAAGGCATGCATTGACCCTGCTCAATGGCTTGAGTAAATGGCCAAATGCATTTGTCTCAGTGCGTATTTTTATTGCACATGAGCTTGCATTGCATTCATCTTCGAATGTGCACGCCTACGCCTTTTATGCGCGATTATTGTCTGTCTGTCATTGTGCAGCTGCAACGTAATGGGGCAAGACCACCGCCGGAGCGAGTGACAACAGCTGCGGTGGCATCATTTGTAACCAGAGGACATGCCCGCTCAACTGACAGTCGCGCTATTAATGCATTTGTTTGCCTCTAAGCGTAATTCGAGGCATTGCAGAGTGTCGGCGTGGAATGTTTATTAGGCATGAAATTTAGCTGCAAAAATGAATAGCAAATGAATATTTATTTTTGATTCTGAAATAGTTTTTCAAAATTTATGCATTTCACAACAGACTGAGCACAATACAAAGTGCTAAAACAATGCGGCATGTCTGTTGTTTTTGTCAAAATCAATAGTCGTTTAAACATTTTCATATTATTGTTTAACTTGCTGCAATGTTGATTTTGCGAATGTTTTAATTTGTTGCCATTTCGTTTTACGCTTATGAATATGCAAAATTTCTATAAATTTATTTAGCTTGAATCGCACAAAACTGCGCTTAAGCACTTCACTTCACTTCGTTTTTCGTTTGTTATTTTGAAAGTACATATTTCACAATAAAAAAAGGCGCCATGATGTACAAAAGGGCGCGCCGCTGACCAAAGCGACTCGAAGCCGACAACGTTGATTGCAATCATAATTTATAAATGCTGCTGACAGCGTCCTTTGTGTCCTGACACACTCGCTTACTCGCTCGCTCGCTCACTCACTCACTTACTGACGCAATGCATTTGTTGTTGGCTGCTGGCTTTTAGTTATTTTTGCCCTTTTCCGTTTGTTTTTTTGCCGCTTGGCACATTCTTTTTTCGTTTTGGTTTTCTGTGTCGGCGTGTTACTGCACTTACACAAATACAGTGGAATCTCTTCAGCTTCAACCACGCTTACTCGCAGTCCTCTCTAAGCAGAAGAAATTACTCATTCTTTCCCAACATACCCTGCAGTTAATTCGACGCTATGGCTCGAATTGAGTATGATTTCATGTTTCCTATCGCTCTGTAACTTAATCTTCAAATAAAGCGAACAAACTTTGTGATTTCTATTAATGGAAATTCTGCCTTTAAGACTCTTTATCTCAAAGTAATGAAATTTGAATATTTCGGGTCTTCCATTATGATATTACTTGGAGTATCTACCGAAGTATTGATAGTTCTAAACTGACCTTCATATATACATATGTCGAGGTCTACTTTAAGCCAAATTCTGCTTGCAGTTCGAGTTATAGAGCCGCAACTGTACATATTTTTATATATGTATGTATATATTTTAAAACTTTGTTTGGTTGTTTTAGTATCTCAACGCCAGTTGAGTCACTAACGATGAGTAAAATGTTTCGTTACGATTTGTTGGCTTTTACTTTGTTTTCCAACTTGTGACAAACGAAGTCGCGTTTTTTCACGTAAAATTCAAATTTTCATCAACTGTTTTTCGATTAATAGCTTTTTGTTTTTTTGTTTTTGTCAACGACAACAACTCATAATCGATTCAAAGTGAATGTGACGGCTTAAAAAGTTTTGTTACTTCAACCAAATGTTTTTTAAATACAATTTTTTTTCTTTACCCAAAACTTCAGACATTTGTATGGACTTTATTGAAAAAACAAAATGTTGTTATCATTTATGTGTATTTTTCTTTTTTCTTTTTGGTAGAAAAATGCTCTTTTATCCTTGTAACGGCTTAAGCACAGACTTGTTCACAGTGTGGGGGGTCGTATGAGTGATTTTTTTTCGAATTCATATTCATTGCTGCCTTTACCAGAAATCACTCGGAAGCGGTTTTTTACAGCAAACCAATTGGCATTGTTTGCTCATAGTAATCCAGTGTAGAGTCCGGATTTTCTATTCCTTTGCTTATTTTTGTGTTTCAACGTTTTTTCACTGTAGTCTTGTTTTGCATGGCCGCTCGACTATTTGCTTGAAAACAAACAAAAAAGCGCCGAGTCAAACCTAAGCTAAGAGCTTATAAAATGTTTGCATTCACATGCAGATAAAAACCACACACACACATATACACACATTTGTCTGAGCGCAACTAATAGATTTTTGGGTTTAATGTGATTTTTATAGCGTATCGTTTTAGTAGAAGAAGCACTTACAAGCCAAGCTAAGCACTTTTTGTTGTTGTTTGTACTTTTACAGTATTTATTTAAAATTCCATGTCGGCAAATGGCAACTTTTCATACATGCATCCTTCAGTTGAATATAAAAATCTCTGCATTGTTGTTGTTGCTGTTGAAAACGCTGCAAGTGTTGCAAGGCGTTTTGCAACAACATTTGCTTTATTTTCAATATAAGCTCTTCATAATTTCACGCAAATTGACTTAAAATCACACACGGCCTATTTGAAGCCGATAAGCAATTGTGTAGTCATTTGTTGTTTGTTGCAACATAAATTCAATTTATTTACAATAACAACAGCCAAAAGATAACCAATTCAATTTACCAACATGCATAAATAAATATTTTCTAAGATGCGCCAAGAATTTAAGGCATCGACAAATGCTTTGCTAATGCACTTTGTGTATCTATGTCTGTTTCTGTGTGTGTATGTGTGTGTATGTGTGTGTGTGGGAAATTGAATTTGCCGACACATACACAAGGAAAACTCATTGCAAAGACTTGTTCAATTGGATTAGAAATATGCATTTACGTATGTAGAAAATAGTCTGAGCTTTGTGCTCGTTCTAAACTCTAATAAAGAAACATTTCGTTCTTGAATATCATGTAAAAATTGTAAGGCTTTAATTGCTTTCTCACTCGCCTATGTATCATTTTCAATTAAAAGCTTCAACAAGGCGCATGAAAATCTCAAAATTATTAGATAACAACATTTCAATTAAGCAATCAAATTTATACACTTTATGTTTGCGCTTTTTGTGTATCTTAGAAACATATGTTTTTGTGCATATGAGTATCTTCTATAGAGATGACAGGTGGGGTGCGCTTTTAATAAAATGTTGCAATTTACACGAATTCAACGTCTGCACTGCAAAGATAAGACAAGACGCATACACACGCACATTGTGGCATCATTTTCACACAAAGTAAATCATATTTTGCCTTTATGAGCGGCCATAAAGGTCCTGCAGTTGCACACACATACATATATAGTAGCTGAGGAACAATACACAAAAGTCGCATTAACATTGTAAATGTCGGCGAAATAGAACAAACATGGCGCGATTGTTGTTGGTTGGCGCAACGCACATGTGTAGAGAAGAAAATAACACACGCAAAATATACAATACAAGACGCACACATGCACAGAAGCTGTATACGACGGCCGTGGTCTCAATTACCATCACAATGACCGACACAATAGACTTACTGGGCCTTTCTATATACATACACAACTTACATACATATATGGATATGAATGTCCGTTTTGTTGTACCCTTTTGTCTTGGCGGGCTTATAGCTTGGGCATGAGAATATTGTTTTTAGGCTTGACAGCGCTTTGAGTGTGTGTGCGTGTGTGGTTTTCCTTTGTTTAAGTGAATGTGTTAGCAAAAGGTTTTCATTATTGTTTCCTTGCTTATGTTTGTGAAGGTGATTCATATTGAAAACAATCTTCACGCAACTCAAATTCAACTTGTATTTCTCTACAACACAAACGCCAACCCACGCATGACTTTATTAAATTGAAATATTTTCTCCAAAGTCCTTTGTTCTTTCGGGCTTGTTTTTTTTTTTTTTTTTTTTTGTTGTGTACATTTGTGCAATTTATCAATCAAACGCTCAATTGACAGTCGATACACTCATAATTCATTCAAAAACAAATTTGTTGTCAATCGTCACACAAATCGCCAACGTCTAACAAGACTTCATGTCACTTGTTGTTTGCGTTGCTTGTTTTTCCTTTTTTGTATTTTTGCCATCGTTGTTGTTTCTGTGTTCGACGCCCACAAAGCAAACGTGCTGCGACTGTGTGTCTGTGTAAGGCGAACCGGGTTGACAACGCTCAGGTGCTCATAAAATTGTCAAAATGTCAATACTGTTTATTGGCAAAGGAAAGGAAAGCAAAGCAAAGCAAAGCGAAACGAAACGAAACGAACTCGCCCGAGGCGTGGAAAATCCGCACTTCAAAGGTATACAAAAACACAAGAGCCAAAAGTTTATATTAAATATGTTTAAAAACCAATAAGGCTAAATTTTCAAAATGGTATAAGAAGTTTTAGCCGAAAAAAGATAAACCAAACCTTGAAAGTTTGTAAATACAGTTGCGCTCAAAAAAATAGTGGTGCTCACAACGTAATATTTCCAGTTGGTTGATAGAGTAGCACTCAATAGAGCTAAGAAGTATTTTATATTCTTAACTCTTAGTTGAGATCTGGAGACTTTCCTGAATTCGTTCATGACTTTTCACACAGCTGTAGTTGCAGGGCATCTTTAATCTTGGAAGATGTTGCTTAAATCATGTTTGCAGATTCGGTCAATGGGTTAAAGCTCGCCACCAGAATTTTAACGTGGCTGCCTTGTAAAGTATTAATAGGACCCTCAAACACCATGAGTACAATTTTTCTCAGTTTAGATTATTAAAGGCAGATCGGGAAACATGAGCCCGCTTATTTTTTTGACCGCAACTGTATGTGTGTGTGTGAGTATGCCTATGACAGATTTTGATTTTATCGTGTAGCATTATTTGTCGCTGGGACACCTCAAAGCCATTTCAATTTGTATGAGCGAACAAAGTGAACATGTCAACAGCACACGCCGTGAATGAACCAACGATTGAGCGAGCGAACCAACGAACGAACGAACGAGCGAGTGAGCGAGCGAGTGAACTCAGCTGGACGTGAGTTTGTGTGCTTTGTGCAAAACTTTGTAAATATTACAAAACTTCTGTCTGCCATGCCAGCGCACCAATGAAATATTTAGGCATATAGACATGTGTCTATACATACATGCATGAATGTGTATCGTTGGTGGCTCTATATCAACTCGATATGTATGTATGTATCTATGCATTTGCAATGCATGTGCATGTGTGTGTGTGTGTGTGCACACTGTTTTGCAAATGTAGCCACAGACTGATAAACAGACAATTTGCCAAAGTGGTTACGTGCAGTAAATTCGGTTTTGTACACCTGGGCTTCGGTCTCGACCCGGCCCCGGCCCCGGCCCCGGCCCCGGCCCCGGCCCCGGACTCGGCTTGGGCTTTGGCTTCGGCTCAACTTGAGGTTGAGCTTGGGTTCTGGTTGGACTTTGGTTTTTTAGACGCAATTTTGTCAAATGGGAATTGTTTACGGCAAAATGATGTCGGTGCGTTCTACAAAATATTGAACTTGATTTCGATTAAAAAAAATAAGTGTAAATAAATATTGACCTCTTTCCACATAAAATTCACATTGTAAACTTGTAAGAAACATGCTTGTTTCCTTCCTTTGTTTTTTGTATTTATTTATTTATTAATTAATTCAAGCGCATTGCAACTATTTTTGGTTATTTTTATTAGTGTTGTTGTTGTTTGTTTGCTAAATTGTTGTTGTTGTTGTTGTCATGCAACATAAAATGCTCACGTTGGCTTTGACTTTAACGATTTTAATCGTGAAAATTTATGTGCTTCTGCACAATTACTCTTGGGTTTTCGCGCACACGCTGGAATACCGAAAAAATAAATCCTAACAAACGCGACTGAGCGTAAACCAAGAAAAAAACCTACTTTATATGCTTTTGCTTTGTTGGCAATGTAACCAAAAAGTAACAAAAGCAAGCCAAACAACAAAAAGAGAGAAAAAATGGCATAAATAAAAAATGCGTTACTGCAAAAGTGCAGTGGAAAATTGTTAAAATGCAAATGGAAATTTGTCGCGGCAGCTTGGCGCAAATTCGCATGTGGTCAGTAACAATGAAACTGATTCATAATTTTTGCAGTGCATATAATAAATTCATTTGCTGATGCCATTGTCGGATAGGCCGCTGTGTAGATGGGCATGGGACTCCGCTCGACTCAGCTCAGCTCAGCTCAGATCGAGTTGCCTCAGCCCGTTGGCAGTCACGCCGATTCATGGATTTGTGTTTGTCTTTCGTTTTTTTTTTTTTTTTTTGGTTGTTGTATTATTTTGACTTTGTTGTCTGTGGGCGCGCTTGCTGGTCTTTTCTGGCCAGACATGTGTGTGTGTGTGCGGCTGCTGCTGCTGGGCTCCTGGGCTGTTGTTGATAGCGCCAGTTGGGTTCATGCAATGCGCCGTAGGCAATTTCAGCGCACGTCATGATTTATGGCAAATGCAATTGAGTTGTTTGAAGCGCAGCGGCGGCGTCATCGTCTGGTAGCAATTTTATTACGATCTGTACACTGTTTAAGCTAAAAATAAAAAAATAGAACAACAACCTACTGATTTATAAACTTTAACAATGTTCGTATACTTAATATTTGTTTTTCTTTTTCGCTTGAATTTCAGGTCAATGCCGGCAGCTTGTCCGAACAGGCTGGCCTCCAGCCTGGCGATGCTGTGCTCAAGATCAACGACGTTGATGTCTTCAATCTACGTCACAAGGATGCTCAGGATATTGTTGTGCGCTCCGGCAATAATTTTGTCATTACCGTGCAGCGGTAAGTCTCGAAATGTGCTCTTCAATTGTCGCAAGTACTAATGATTGTTCTCATACACAGCGGTGGCTCCACCTGGCGTCCACATGTTACGCCCACCGGCAATCTGCCCCAACCCAACTCACCGTATTTGCAGACAGTGACGAAAACTTCTCTAGCTCACAAACAACAAGAGAGCCAACATATTGGCTGTGGCTACAACAACTCGGCGCGTCCATTTGTAAGTAATTCCATCCAACAACCGCAAAAAGCTACTCATACACACTCACACGCCCACCCAAGCATGTACGTACGCACGCACATGCGGAAACAGAGAAGTCATTTGGCCGGTTACCGTCAGTGCTGACGATGATGACAATGATGATGATGACGATGACGATGCGAACATAGCAAGTTGTCGTGCGCAGAAGAGACCACATCATTTTGGGATTTTAGGAAACAAGTGTCTAATTTACTTCTTCCATACAAAGCAACGCACACATACACTCATACCCATACACATTCACATACATTTTCACATATTCAAAATATCGTGCTGGCGTTTGGTGAACTTATTTTATACAACATCATTTATAATATTCATATTGTTTGTTGTCTGTTCTATTCTCATTCTGTCTGTCTGCCTGTCTGTGTGTCTTTCTGTCCGTCCGTTCGTCTGCCCATGCTCAACTTGGAATGTGTAAAGTTTTAATGTCAGACCCTTAAATAATGTCTAGTCTTATGTGTGCCATTTCAACTAAGATGATATTGCAGCTGATACCCATGTTGATGATGATGACTATGATGATGACCAATGATGCTCTATGCTCATGTATCGTCCATGGCTTTCTGTCCATGGCACATTTGCGTTTATTGTCTGTTGGATTTTACATTCACAAACATTTTGTTTGACAACATTTGCATTTATAGTTTGAAAAGTGTCAGCATGAGTAATGAATATGAAGGAGCATCATTTTTGTCTACAATCCATAGTAGAAAAGTATAATGAATTAAGTCTGAAATGGGTCACACACACACACACACACACACACACACATAGACAGCGTGTTGTTCGGGTTATATTATGCCATGAATAATAATATTGTATAATTTGTGTAATGTTGCCTTTTCATGCAAAAAAGGAAAAAAAGCGAAAAAAAAAATGATATTTTATTTGAATAAAGACAGCAAATGTGTTCGAAAAGTTGTTACCGCTGACACTTGAAGGGCAGAAGGAAAGCATGTTATTGCCATGCATAAAAAAGACATTTATGCTAAAAAATAAAAAGTAAAAAAAAAGTATAACGAAAAAGAAAATAAGTGGAATTAAATTAAATGAAAATATTTGCGATTAAACTGCTTCACAGTCACTTGTGACCTATTTGTGTAAGCAGTTTATGAGCGCAGTGTCTTTATTATGTTTTTCTTTTGTGTAGGTATGTGTGTGTGTGTGATTGTTTTTAGTATTTTTACGACAAGGAAAAATGTGAAACATTTGTTTTGTGCAGCCTGCTGTTTTCCTCTTTCACTTGAATTGTTTTCTTATTTTGTATGTTTGTTTGTTTGTGTGTTTTTAGGCCAACGGCGGCGATGGCAGCGTGAAGAGCATCGTCAATAAACAATACAACACCCCGGTTGGCATTTACAGCGACGAATCTATTGCGGAAACTCTCTCGGCCCAGGCGGAGGTTTTGGCTGGCGGTGTCCTTGGGTAAGTTACAGAAACAGACTAAACACTGAACTGAACTGAACCGAGCCGAGTCGAACTGACGGTAAACCAAATACAAAAAAAAAAAAAACAAAAACACCAACAACAAAAGAAACAAATAAAACGACAGCTGACAGCATCAAATTGCGTTGTATGAAAGAAAATGAAGTAGAAGAAGAAGACGCGCAATACAATTGAAATGTTTTCAGTTGCGGCGTCAAATGTTGGTTTTTCATTCATATAAAAAGTTCCAAGCAATGCGAAGGCTCAAAAAGTTTTATTCTACATTGTTGCCTCTTTTACTTTTTCTTTTTGCCAGTGTGGTTGTTCTCGCTGTAGTCTTTTTATACCCTGTACACACACTGTGTATCAGGGTATATTAAGTTTGTTTGAGACGGTTTGTATGTAACGCATAGAAGGAGGGGAGGGGGACCCTATAAAGTATATATATTCTTGATCAGGATGACAAGACGAATTGATATAGCCCTGTCTGTCCGTCCGTCCGTCCGTCCGTCCGTCCGTCCGTCCGTCCGTCCGTCCGTCCGTCCTCACCAATGGTTCTCGAAAACTATAAGAGCTAGAGACTTGAAATTTGGTGGATAGACTCGTGAGGTCAAACGCTAGATCAAGTTTGAAGGATTTTTTGCCACGCCCACTCCTTCCCGCCCATCGAGCACCACCCATTTTTTCAAAAGGCTGTAGCTCGAAAACCTGATGAGTTAGAAACATGAAAATGAGTATGTAGACTCAGTATGCATAGCTCTACAAAACTGCATACCACATTTTTTCCCCCTCCCCTTCGTTTCCCCTCAAAAAGTTGTTTTCTTAAAATTGCTGTATCTCCTAAACTATAATAGATACAATGCTGAAATTTTGTATGCAAACTCAGTAAACATACCTTTTTAAAACTGCATACCACAAACTTTCATTTTTAACGCTGTGTGACAACGCAAAGACAAACAAGTTGAAATTTGGCATAAATTGCGCTTTGAACACTGCTTTATCCTATTTGTACCAAAAACCGTACTTAACACTGCGAAAACTATTAAAGCTAGAGACTTGAAATTTGGAAGATAGACTCGTGTGGTCGAACACTAGATCAAGTTTAAAGGAATTTTTGCCTTGCCCATTCCTTCCCGCCCATCGAGCACAACAAAAGGTAATTTTTTCTTAAAATTGCTGTATATCCTAAAGTATAAAGAATACAATGCTGAAATATATATATGCAAACTCAGATAACATACCTTTTTAAAACTGCATACAACAAACTACCACTTTCCCCGCAAAGACCAACACACTAAAATTTTGCAGCAATGCTTTGTAACAAAATCCGTACTAAAGCGCCATCTAATGGCAACATTGCACTGTGAGCCCTGCCTCACTATTAGCAAATACTCAAACCATATCGTGGTACACTGCTTTTGCTGTCGGCGAATGTTTAACGTGTTATCAACATAGGTGTGTATACAGGGTATTATATAGTTGAGAATACTCAACTATACCGCCCTTACTGGTTTTATTGTTATTTTGTGCTAAGTGCAGTTTTTCCGTCCATCGCTGTGTGAGCCATTTCGTAAATGATAGCGGCGTTCGCCGTGTTTCCGTTTCCGGCGGCAACCGCATGCCTTAGCAAGTTGATGTCGGTTTGTCTGAATGTTTTACAAGTTACACGCGAATCCCACTCGAGCGTTTTCGTGCTTAATTTCTTCTGGGACGTTCTTTTCGCTCTACACATTGTAACTGTCTCTCTTTCACTCTTGCGCTAAGACATTTACATTGCAAAAACAATATATATAAGTAAACGATTACAGCTGTTTTATATTAGTGAGGCAAGCGAACGAATCAAAAAATCGTTTGTAGTGCAAAAAGCTGTTTCCTATATTAGTTTTCTTGAAACAAAAAAAAAAAAATCTAAACAATAACATAATATTTGAACTTACAGTTATTCCAATTAATTTTCGATTGGCAAATAATTTTGAACTGATACTCAATTGACTTTCATCAAACGAAAAATTAGTTTTGCGAATTTCAAAACATTTGTGCTTATGTCTTCTTGTGTCTTTCACGAACAAACGGCATTTCAATATTATTGTGAAAAGTTTTACGAAATGCATTTTTGTAGAAAAAACTATAGCACGCTTATAGTTGCTGCTTCGAAAAAGGTAAACAGAAGCATGCTACACAATTTTATATAATTGTCACGTTCAAAGTATGCAACGAAAATTATAACTCTATGAGAAATTTTTTTTTCAAGTTCTATTGTTTTTTTTTTTTTTTTTTTTTTTTTTTTATCTTTATTATTCTTAAGATATACGAGGTTATTAGTGTTCCTCTTTATACTCTTATTATCTGTTAATTCAGCCCAAAAGGGCGCGCCGGCTAGCTGATAGTCTAGCTTTATCTTTTATAGACATAAAACAATTAACAATTAACAACAAACAATAAATAATTAACAATAACAATAACAATATCACAAATAACAATCACAGTTGATAACATCAAGACCTTCGAGTCCTTGGACGTCGCGTCATCAGTTCTCTCGGTTGTCGCCTTTTTAATCTCATTGGAGGGGCTTCTCTTGCCAGAACCCTCGCCAGTCTATTTCTATGGCTCACAAGCCTGTCATTGTATCGACTAGAATGCTTATTCAAGTTCTATTGTGACAAAATGGCGTCATTTTGGCTTAAAAATATTATTTAAAAAAGCTTAATAAATAATTCAATTCGTGTTCTACATTTTTATCAATTTTAAATCATTTGGCTGAATTCCTGATTTATGTTTTTAATAATAAAAATATAATGTCTCTTGTTTTCATTTTACAGAGTTAACTTCAAGAAGAACGAAAAGGAATACCAAGCCGACAAGTCGGAAGTGTTGAAATTCCTGCGCGAGGAGGAAACTGGTCCCTCGACTCCAGGTAAAAGCGAATGTTACTTTGCATTAGCGCAGTTACTTCTTATTCTGAATGATGGCCAAAATCCATTTGTTGTAGATTGCATTAACGATTGATTTAATCGAATTAGAAATACAGTTTATTTTTATATGCATTGAAAGAAATTACGTGTCTTTACACAACAGCGCTAGAAGTATTTTAGATACACTATACATGTTTACTTGAAACTGTGCCAACTGTGCAAATCTTATAGGGAAACAACAGAAACAGAATGTTTTTTTAAAAATTACACCAAAGACCTTGAAAACATTTACAGTTGTAGTATTGTAGCTAGAATATTTACATTTGAGGTATTTCATTATGTGGGCGGGAAATATACACGAGGCGATAAACAATAGGAAAAATATTTCAGAATTGCTTTAATAGTTTTTAACATACTTTTTCTTTTTGATTAGATTTACAGCAAAGAAATATTGACTTTCGATTTCTACAAATGAAAACGAATTTTTAAAAACTTTTACAACATTTTTACACTTATAAGAAAACAAAAGTATTCGAGTTGAAACTTCCTTAATTTTCTGTCATATCTTTAATTTTATACAAATTCAAGAATTCCTAACATTCTTGAACTTCATAAAATGTTGTTTCTAACCCAATTAGTTATTTAAGTATGCATGTTGTTTTAATGCCAAAGAGAATTCGAAGACATAAACGAATGTTTAAAAAGAACGAATTCTAATTTTATTCTTTCTTCAATCTGTGTGTTCATCATGTTTCTATGTCTTTTCCAACCTGTGCTATGCGTCATCCTCATTGCCAAATATCAACAAATGTTATCAAATGGCGACCAATGAATAAAAACAAAAATGAAACAGTGTATGATAATCATAATCAATACCAAGAGTCAGCACAACAACAACAACAACAACAACATCAACAACAACAACAATATCAACAACAACAACACCAACACCCTCATCAACATCCTCATCAACACTCGCATCAGCAACAACAACATCAACAGCAACAACAATACCAGCAACAGCAACAATATCAGCAACAACAATCCGCTACCAGACACGTTAGCGCGCCTATCAATTCACCAAAACCCCCAAGCACTGGTGGACTCCCAACTGGCCAGAACATTTGCCAAGAGTGTGAACGTCTCATTACGTAAGTGGCGTGCACATATACATATACGTATATATGTATGTATGTACGTATGTTTATTGCATATTGAAATTTTTCGCATAAATTAATTGATTGATGAAATAATTAATTAACAAGATTGTATATAAATGTGTGTCTGTGTGTATGAGAATGTGTATGTGCATAAATTGCAAATAACAAGCCTGCATATTAGTTACTTATAACTGTATTTTAAAACACAAAAAAAAAAAACAAAAAAAAAAGAACACCAAAAACAATATGATAGGTCGCTTGTATGTTAGGTTGCAGTTGGCAGGACTTTAGGCACACATACATGCATAGCTGAGTTATGAACATAACAAACTTTAGTTAAATTTGCTAACTTTAATTTACATTATTATCTGTTCGACCAATTGATGGACGCTTCGTCAAAAATGAATATGAAACCATTCGAACATAATGCAGAACCGCACAGTCCGGCGAATTTCTATTGGACGCAGAGTCATGCGATTGGCGGCAACGAGCGACGTACGCCTCTGCCGCCACAATTCCAGCAACAGCAACAGCCGCAGCAACAACAACAACAACCGCAGCCACAACAACGTCCGGACGAACGTGTCGGCAGCGCATTGCAACAGAACACGCTCGCGCCGACGGCGCCACATCGACCCAGTCTGCCAGTGACGGCAGGTGGGAGCGCAGCAGGAGAAGGTGAAGCTTCGTCGGCCGGTCAGCCCGATCCGCGCGTCATTGTTATGCCCATTTGTCCGGCTCTGCAAGGGCCCGAGTACAAGGCGGAAATGGATGCGGCTGCTGCTGCGTTGGCCAGCGATGAACACGGTGCACGTCCATTATCCGCCAGCGGACATCCGGCATGTCAGTTGTGCGGCGTGGGCATTGTGTAAGGATTTGTTCGATGATTGTTTCTACTTTCTGTCGTTCGTTCGTTCTTTCATTTTATTTTTTCTTTTTTATTTGCACTTTTATTTTCTGTGTGTGTTTTTGTTTATACTCTGTAAATATCGGCGTTATTACACGTATTTTTTATGCAAATTATTTGTATTTAAAAGCAAAAATGAAGTGACGACACCTTCACAACAACAACAACAAACACGTATACATGCACAGAGTCAATTATTTCGATTTATGGATTTTTTATGCAAAATCAAACAAAAAATCGAAACAAATTGTGGAATTTGATTATTGTTTAAATTAAAATTCGAACACTCCGCCAGAATGCGTTAATGTTTTGCATATTTACACATTATTGTTGAACAAAATAAGTACAGCAGCACTTTACTAATCCAGACACTCATGAATTCGGTCGTTCCAGTCAATTGGATAACTAAGTTAGCTGCATATTTTACTTTTTCTATCAAATGAATACTCTTTGCCTCTTAAAACATTTTTAAAACTAATTAGTTGTCATTAAAAAACCTACAGCACATGTTACTGGATAAGTAATCCGAAGGATTCAACTGCCCGCTTTCGAATTGTCCGAATTATTGTAGTTCCACTGTACAATGGAATGTAATAATTTGCATAACTTAATTGGTTTCAATGCCCACAATAATTTATATGCTCAACGTCTAAGCCTCTGCAAGTGTTATTTGTGTCAATATAAAATCTCAATTGTGCAATTTGTCACTTACAAATTTCGTGCAATTTTAAGCTCAAGTCATTGAAGAAGAAGATATATCTTGCTGCCTTTCATATTGAAAGCTTAATTTATTTGTTACTTTTACTTGATAGCAAAGTGCGAACTTGAGAAAAAGTTACAAATGAAATTCTACACATCAATTAACGTGACCAATAAAGCAAATAAACGAAATCGAAATGATTTGTCTTGAAATCATTTCAGATTCAAGTGTCAAATGATAGTCAACTACTGATGAAGATCATTTAAATAAACTAAAGAAACAAAAATATTACTTATTATTGTAAATTAATGAGAAGAGTATAAAATTTTAATCTGAAATTCTCAGATTATTTGAGATTTGTTTCTATTTACAAAAGCAACACTAACTCAACACAAACGCTTTCTTTGAAAAGTCCTAAGCATGTCAGAGCATTTGCACTTTATGTACATACACAAGTGTCTTTTAAAAACAACAACGACAACAGCAACAATAGAAATGCCAATTTATTCGAGAAAACTAATAATTATTTTGTTATTTGCATTTTAAAGCGGCGTCTTTGTGCGCATCAAGGACAAGAACCTCCACGTTGAGTGCTTCAAGTGCGCCACCTGCGGCACCTCGCTGAAGAACCAGGGCTACTACAACTTCAACAACAAGCTGTACTGCGACATACATGCCAAGCTGGCTGCACAGCAGAATCCGCCCGCAGGCACCGATGGCTATGTGCCGGTGCCAATTAAGCCGTGAGTATCAAACGGTTAACAAGGGAATTAACAATAACAAAAGAAAACGAAAACACGAAAACAAGAACAAAAACAAGCAAACATCAAATAAAAATAAATAAATACATGGAAATACATGTAGAAATATTTCCATATCGAAAAATTGTGTAAAGTCAACTTGACGAGGCGTCATGAGGCATTTTCAAATATGCGTTTTTATTATGCAATTCGTGTATGTTTTTCATATGTTTATTTATTTTTTAATTATTTTTACATTGTTCTGATCGCATTGCATACTCAATTTGTCTGGGCAAACATGCGAAAATATGGTTGACATATTGGCCAACGTCTGTGTAAAGGACAACGTGTCACGACAACAACGACAACGCCAACAACAACAGCGCCGTTGGCTGTGCCCAGTTGAGCATATCAATTTGCTCGATTTACGAAATAACAACATAAATAAAAGCAAACATTTTTCTGCTGAAATTGCAATAAAGCGCTGATTGCCGACATTTTCATTTGCCGGCATCGTCGCCATCGCCGTCGCCGTCGTGCTCGTGCAGCGTCACGGGCATGCACATGGACATGGGCATGGACATTCGGCATGCAAACTATTTCGGCCATTTGTCACTTCCAATTATGCATGTCAGCAAAGGCGCACAAAAAAATGGTGGCCAAGTGAAAAAAATAAAAACAAAAGCGAAAAAAGGCAATATTGAAAGCGATATGAACGAAACGTGCAATGCATTAAACCATGAAAACAAAAACAAATAAAATTATTTATAAAAATCTCAACACATGTGGACAATTTGTGCCTCTACTTTTGTGTGTGTGTATGAGTGCGACTTCCGTTTCCGTTTAAATTTAATTAAGCTTGTCGTTCAGCATTTTCAACTGTTAAATTGTGCAGCGATTGCATTTTATATAAGTTTTCTTGCTGTCAAAGCAAATCAAAAAAAAAAAAAAAATGTCATTTTAGATTTTTTTTGTTTAAATTTATTTTTAGTTCCTAAGGCTGATTCATGCATTTGTAGATTTAGTTCTCTACACCATTTTTTTGTTCTGCTCTTGTTATAGGAACACCAAGTTGAGCGCCACGACTATTTCGTCGGCCTTGAATGCTCATGGTTACAACAATGGCGTCTCCAATGGCAATTCGACACCAACACCGGCACCGGTAAGTTTACCAATGAACGTTTGTCAAAGTTATGCTAACTCGTGCCCATACAAACACACACGCATCTACAAACATACACACACCGATACGCATAGAAATGATGCGAGAGTTAAATAAATAAATAAACACTTAAACAAATGCACAAGCAAACAAAGACTGTGAAAAAATGCAAGTCAATTATAAAATTTAAAAATATTAAAACATAAAAAGATAAAAAATATCGTAAAACGGAGTAAAATAATCACGGTAATGGCAACTCAACGTAATGAGCAACCAAAGTGAACACGTAACGACGAAGAAGAAGAAGCGTTGATGCTGTGCACTAATGACAGTTTAAAATGCAGACAGCATGCAAAGCACAGCAACAGCAACACAGCGTGGAAAGAGTGAAGAAAACAAGAAGAAGCACAAACACAAGAACAACAATAAGAACAACAACAACGTGCGCTTGCCTGCCAAAAAGTTAATGCATTTGTTTTTGGCTTTTTTACAGTAGAAATTTCTCCTTTTTTTTTGCGCTTTCGGTAACGTGTGTGTTTGTGTGTGTGTGTGCGTGTGGTTGAGTAGTATGTTTTTTTTTGTTTGCATACTTTTTATTAGTTGTGTTAATAAAATATTTATGTTTTTGTGTTCAAAATGTGCTCGTGCTTTTTTGTAAGGCAAAACGCATTAATATGTGTAATTAAATATTAAAAAAAAATCAGTATACTTTACATAATTTATTAAAAAAAATAAAAAAAATTAAAATTACCAAAACAATTTGATTACATTGGCAAATATGCGTGCGTAATAAACTGATTCAATTGGCAATTATCTGCGCGCAGTCATTGCAGCATGAGTAACAGACACCAACAATAAAAAAAAAATAAAAATCAAAAATAAAAACAGTGCGAATACTTTCCGCTTGAATAGTTTTATAAAATCTAGAGCGAATTTTTTTGCGCTGATTTTGTTTTACTTTTATTTTTGTATCTGATTTTTTGTTCGAATTCAGTATTTTTTCGAAGTTAGTTTTTTTCGAACAAATTTTTTTTATTTCGAAATTTGTTTTTTTTTTTCGAACTGCACAAAAAATTTGCTGACGCTGTGCTAAAAATACATATTATAGTTAAGTGCACTTTTTTAACGGTTGATTTTTTGTGTTTATTTTTTTTTTTTTCTTCTTTAATGCTATAAAAAACTTACAGCTGTGCATTGCAACCCTTTTGCTCAGCAAATGCAAAATGATAACAAAAAAAAAAAAAAACTAGAAACTAAAAAAAGAGAAACCAAAAAATAAATATAAAAATACAATAACAAAAACAACAAGTACAAGTACAAGAACAAGAACAACAAAAAAGTGCTTAGTATGGTTGATTGTAAAAAGAATACGCCGCACTTTATTTTTCTGCATACGATTTCAACATGAGCACTCAACAATTTGCGGCAGACTTTTATTTTAGTTTTCGTTAACTCGCCGTGTTCGAATGGTGTCCGCAAACGAACGTGCAAAATGCGGACACTTTAGCGACTAAAAAAATCGACAAAGCAGCAACAAAAGAACAACAAAAACAAGAAAAAATAAAAAAAATCGAACAATCCTTTGGGCAACGATCGTTTTTTTAGATTTCATTTTTGAGAGACATTAAATTTGCAAAATTGTGCACAAGTGAATTTGTTCAAGTTGTGTTGCACGAACAATTGAAAAGAATAAAAAATACATACATATTTATTTAAATATAGCCAAGTAGCTGTTATTGAGTTACACATTACATAATCGGCCAAAGCAAATAAAGCAATTTTTGGAATACTCGAGCGGCAAAAGGAAACAAATCATGCCAGCGCCACTTAATGTCACTTATATTGCCAAATAACAACATTTAATAATCTAATTTTCAAGCATTTAACCTTGACCTAGAACCCTTTGTCAACTGCACAAATATTACGTATACGCCAGACGTCTCGTCTCGTCACAGCACAGCACAGCACACTTTGAACATTTCGTTAATTATAACCTTAATTTTTTTTGTGTTTTTCTTACTAATTTCATTTCATTGTTTTGGAATATTTGTTGCCCGTTCCGCTTTCAACGCTTTGCTGCTATAATTTTATGTATTAACAAATTAGCATGAGCCCATGAGCAACAACAATAACAACAGCAGTCAGACAGACTTTTCGCTGCCGCCGCCACCCTCGCCTACGCAACTTTTGCAATTTCAAACGGAATACGAATTGCAAGAGGCAAACACAACACAACAACAACAATTACAACAAACACACCAGCAGTCACCCTACCTGGAACAGCATACACGCACAAACAGTAGTCTATCCACGGTCTCGAGTGGCTCGAATACCTCTTCATCGGGCGTTGGCGGTTGTGGCGTCGGCGCCATCGATGTTGCATTCACGCATAATAATAATAAAAATAGCGCATCGACATCATCGACCATGTCCTTGGACCGTTATGCCAATTCACCAATGCATTCACGTCAGGCATCGGCATCGTCAACATCATTGGATGTCGGCAATGGCAGCAGCGGCAGCGGCAGCAACAGTAGCGCCTTGAGCCTTGGCAACTTTGCATTGCCGCCGCCTCCGCCACCACCGCCACCAATGCCCGCCGATGCGGCAGACATATTGCACACACAAAATCAGAGGCATAAATTACCACACCAACAACAACAACCGCACCAACAATCAGCCATTGCTCGTCATCAGCAACAGCAACAAAATGAGAATGACATGAATACACAGAATAAGAATAATAATGCTTACAGTAATTTGCTTAAAGAGTATTCCAATAAGTTGCTGTCACAAAAACAACAACAACAACAACATCAAACAAGCAATAATAATCACAGTGAAACAGATTCAACAAAAGCAACAACAGCAAACACATTAACACAAACACAAAACAACATTAACAACATTAACAACAATCGAGCATTCAATGGCACTGCAAAACCATTTGGCAACACATTGAATACAAAAACATCAATGCCAACAACAACAACAGCTACAGCTACAGCGACAACAACAGCCAAACAAGCCACAACGACATTGGAACCAACACATGTTGCTGCTGTCTCAGCGACACTTGCTAATCAATTGAAATTTAATCCATGTCAGGTTGCAAATCCCATAGCAATAACAACAAACACACCAAAGGCAACAACAACAGCAGCAGCACCATTTGTAAAAACTAATAATATTGATAACAACAACATCATCGGGAATATGTCGGATGAGCAATCGATTTATGGTCAAATCAATGCCGGCAATGCGGCGAACACAGCTCAGTCAGTGACGTCCGGCGGCGGCGGCGATCAGCCGTTCGAGTACGTCACGTTGACAGGGAATGTGATTCGCAGCGTTGTGCCGCCGGGTAAGGGTGTCAATCTCAACTACAAGGTAAGTGCCGACGCATGCTAATGCCGCTCTAGTGCAAAAATACGCGCGACAGCACGTCATGTTCTTTATGTGTTTACTTGTTGTTGCCTTTTATGTACCGTTGTACTTATTAGAATGCAGTTCGCTTATGGTTGTTGTTAAATAATTAATAATGAATTGATTTTGATTATCATTGCAAGGTTAACCAAGGCTTCACACGTCCCTATGGCGCCGCCGCTGGTCCACCAGCAGGCGCACCAAGGTCGCCGGTCTCCTATCCGCCACAAGGTCAGCAGCAGCAATGGGGCGCTCCTCAGCAGCAGCAGCAGGCACCACGGCCCGCTGGCAATCCCTATGCGACCTTGCCAAGAAGCAACGT
Source organism: Phortica okadai (assembly GCA_034638295.1). NCBI lineage: Eukaryota > Metazoa > Arthropoda > Insecta > Diptera > Drosophilidae > Phortica > Phortica okadai. Next base: position 12,029,043 of record CM067851.1, on the reverse strand, counting down.
TGGCCAACAAGGTAAGGATGACGATGATTACTTATCAGAAGGTGAATGGGTTTAGTTGTTAACATTTTCTGTTTCTCTTTTTTTAAATACATATATATATTTTTTTTATTATTATTTGAGTTAGTAATGAAAATAATTTAAAGTGATATTTTACAAAATAGAAGGCAAAAAAAAAAACAAAACTTTTTGTTGATAAAAATTAAAACAATTTATCATAAAATATAAGGGAATCGTTGAGATTTTTCATATATTTTTTCTTGATTGAATTTAATTGTTGTCAATGGAAACGGCAAAAAAACAACAAAGCGATTATATTATAAGTATTAACATGTTGTTGTAAATTCTCAAAGCGATTTCCAAAGTTAATAATGTATTTTTTCTAAATAAATTTTTGAATATAAACGAAAAATGCGCTAACATCAAACAACGAAACTCAGAGTAAAAGAAACAAACCGAAATTAGATCAAAACCAGAAAATGTTTTCGCTTCGCGCAAAATTTACTAAAAAACTTTTTTTAAAGACAATAACATTTCATGACAACCATTTGGCAAATGCTTAACAAAATCTACCATGAGGAATTTTCGGATCAAACACAAAAGTTTATCTTGAATATTGAAACATGTACATATATACATAATTGTATTATATATAATTGTATACAAATTTGTATGTGTAGGTCGCAACAACTACAACAACAATAAAAACCTACACAACTACACGCACCAATCTAGCAATAGTTATGCACAACAACAACAACAACAGTATAGAAAATCATACCCAACCGGACCCAATGTAAAGTATGCAACTTTACCTGCTTCCAACTCCTCTTACAATTATAATAATAATAATAACAACAACACCATCAATTACAACAACAACAGCAATTACAATAATCGAGGTAAAATAATGTTTTAGTGCTTTTGTTGAAAGTTTCAAAAGTTTTGCTTTATTAGCTTGCTTACTCAAGCAGCTTGAGGGGGAAAGGGAAAGTGGGTGAAGCAAAAAATCAAGCAAAATCAAATTACAAAACTTTATAAAATTATATAAGCAAAAGTTTACACACACGAGGAGCCTTCAATTTTCTTGTTTTTTATTTTTTTAAATTTTTTGAACACTGCGGCAATTATTTGATATTACGTATACGTAAAGTTAATTCAGCATTTCAGTATACAAAAATTGGTTGTATTAAAAAGCATATTGAGTGTTTTCCAATATTGATACAGTAAATTTATTAATTTGCCATGGACTTACATACACACACACGCACACCCACACACATACACATATATATGGTGTGTGCAGAAAGATGTCGAAAGCCACAATCGGCATACACATGGCACAAGCACGCATTGTAAATTTTATGCATAAAAGACTTCATACAAAAATGTTTTACATTCATTGTGTCAGACAGGAAATGAAAGACGATGTCGACAGCCACAGAACCAGCAGCAATAACAACAACAACGCTCATAAAAGCAATGCTTTAATGGCAACTACAACAAAGTAGAGCGGAAGTCATGATATGAAATATCGAAAGTATACGAACAAAAAATTCTTCAATCATTTACAGCAACAAAATTCTTTGTGGTTGCAAAGCAAATATTAAAAACTTTCATGCTCTAAATAATAATAAAAAAAAAATCGAATAATTTTCATCCTTTTCAATCAACGATTTAAGGAATATAAAAATAAAATTTAGACAATGAAACAAGCAAAGCTTTAAATTAAGGTATTTTTTTTTTTTGCACATTATAATCATTTTTATAAGTGGAGATTTAAAAGTGTGCATCAATTAAAAATGCAATTAATGAACGCTGCTGCAATGCGCCTCATTAAGAGGGATTAATTAAGTGCATAATGCGTAGCTGAGCGCCAACGCAGTCGCTGTGAAAGTCAATAAGTACGAAAAACAAAAAAATAAAATAATAATAACGCAAACAAAAAACGAACAAATAAAGTCTGAAAAAAGCATAAAAAAAAAAATATACTTGAAATTCACATTTAAATAAAATGCATTGCGTTTGTGTTGTTTTTTCCTTTTGTTAATTTTATGACTACGCAAAGCCAACACAGCTGGCCACGAAGCCAAGCCAATCAACCGACCGCAGACCACATTAAAATTTAAGTGGCCAACATCAGCGCCCAAAAACATAAAATAAATCTTCATTTGTAACGCAACCCAGTCTTTCGCCTTTGCCTTTGCATTTAAGCACAAACTGAAATCATTTCGGCAAATCAATCTCGAAAGCGGAGCAAAAATCACGCACAACCGCAACAATCATTGAGCAACATTCCGCAACTGAGTTGCAAAAAAAATCAAATAAGAAAGAATGAAAAAATCATGTCTTCCGTTAAATATAAAAACAAATGTTTTAGTTGTTGTTGTTGTTGAGTAAAACCCAAACAAAGAACAAATGTTTACACGTCACGAACACAAGTAAGGAACAGTCTTGCACACACGATCGTACTGTCGAATAAAACAAATACACATACACAATCAACGAACGCACAAGAATGTAAACGATAGAAGATAAATTGCCACTCATTATTATACAACGGAAACCCAAAACATTTGCGTCCATGTGTTTGTGTGGTTACGTGAGTGTGTGTGTGGGTCTGTGTGCAACGAATACTTTGTGTAAGGTTGAGACTTACCAGACTAAAGCGAATTTACCATGTATATATTACAAACTTTAATGTTGTGATGGCTTACTTTAGCGGTATTTTAAATTTTGTTGTTGTTCTTTTTCATAACAAAAATTTTAGAGTTTAAGTTTGGTTACCAAAAAGAGGAATTGATTGATTTGTGATGACAATTTGTAAATTATTTTTTATAATTCCGAAATGTTGTTGTTATATTGTTAAAACAGCTTAAATTGTATTGGCAGTCATCAGTTTGTGTAAGAATTAATTGTATTTGTTTTTTTTTAAAGACGAACCCATGAATACCTTCAAAAATCTTTACTAATCTTCTGTTTTTGTCACTTGGTTGTCCTTTTTTATTTTAATTACCTTTTATCCATGTCCTAATGTATTACCTTTTATCTTACATATTTGATCTCTTACTTCTTTTAGGTTACCAATACTCGTATTAAATAATATCCCAACCAAAAACACATATTTCACCTCACGCGTGCAAAATATCAAAGAACGGTGAATGTTTCTCTTGCCATGCTGCAAATATATCTCTTCATAGTCGCGTACAAAATAAACAATTAAACAATTTATTTCATTTATTACTATACGTAATTGGTTTCTGTAATTTAATAAACAACAATTTTTAAATAAAATTTATTCTGCTCGCCAATGTGGCACAGTTTATAAAATATACTTTTTATACATATACAAACAATATTTGTAACATACACAAAAATGTGTACAAATCCTTAGCTAAACGCTTATATTTAACAAATGTTTTAACAACTTTCTATCAGTTACAGAAAGCGACTCTGTCACAATTTACTAATTTGATTTATTCAATTATTAATTTACAAATATTTTACTTATAAACATTGCATGCCCTCTGTCTATCCAACATGAGCCTTGGCTACAAGTTTCGAATTATACAAGTACGAATATTTTTATATGACAAAATATTTGTTACATGAATTGAAATATGCTCGAAAATCCTGAAAAAAATCCATTTTATTTTATAATTTTTACATTTTTCAATTTGTATGAAAACGAAAAAAGGTAACGCGAAAAATTACTGCCAATACAAAATTATGCATAATAAAATACAATGACAACCTGTCATCGCCACTTTTAACGAACATAGTGTCGTAAAAGGTAACGGCGTTGATGAGGGCGACGCATGTGAACGTTCGACGAACACGTGTGTACACAAATTGATTGCAATAAAAAAACCGTCTATGTATTGTTTGATGTATGTAGATACAGGTATCTTTCTAGGGTTGTGGTTACATGTACAACTGTATTGTAGTCATGTCACGGCGATTGTTGTTATGGAAATAAGAAGTAAAAATATTGTATGCCATACTAAAACATAAAATGTTGTAAATTCAGCACGGACATTGAAATATTCTTCACTTAATTTTGAAACGTGACAATAACTTTGCTGACAGGATTTAGCCATGTTGGCTTAACCAAGTATGAGGTTGAACGTTTTGAGTCAGATCTATTTTTTATTGCATTTAAGACTTTAGTCAAAATGAGTTTAGAGTTTGTTGGCTATTTATTAAATTGACAAGTTTTTTTTTAGTAATATCAAGTATACGCCGCAGTGTCTCAAATAATTTCAGACTGTTTTGTATGTTGACATTTTTTGTTTCTTTTTAATGAACTCTCATAAACACTTTTCCAACTAAATGCTTTTCTAAAACAAATAAAACACAAAGATTTGGGGTCCGGTTCTTCATACCAAACAGAATATTACTACAATGGCTTCGAAGCAGCTTAGTACACTGTTTGAACCCGTTTTGAATCATATCCGAACTGCGAAATAATCCTCAATACTTTGCTTAGCTGTAGATTGTTAATGCAATTTGTCGCCGCTTCCGATGGAAAACTAACATGCGAATGTCTTTTATTTCTTTCTTTTTCTTACAATTTTGCGTTGAAACAAATTAACCCAATTATAAAATATACTAATGCAAAATAAAATCATTACATACACCATAAAAAAAAAAAACAATTAAAAAAAAAAAATTGGTTGCACAAACTCAAATTCTTCTGTTGATTACCTGAAAAAAAAACTTCGTTTCACTTTCTTCGGTCAATTTCGTTTGTTTACGCCCTCAAAATTTATTTTCGGCCCCTTACAATCCTGCTCAAAATCTAACACAATTAGAACAACAAAATGCTGATAACGACGAAAGCTTGCAGCCGCAGTATGCGGAAGAGTGCTATGAGGAGGACGTCGAACTCGCTGCTGTCCATCGAACGAATCGTTCAAACTTTGCCTGGCCACCGCCTAAGGATGAGGATCACGAAGCGCCAACTGCAGCCCCGCTTTATATACCACCGCCAGAGACACAACATGTTGTATCTAGGCCAGTGCAACAGGTGCCACCATTGCCACCGGGAAATTCAAAGCGCTTAGACCCACCCCCAATTGCAGCACAACAGCAACAACAAATTGAGCAACAACAGCAATTCCAACAACAACAAGTTCAATATCAACAAGCTAATGAAGATGTTGCTCAACAACAGTGGCAAAGCCGTTCTGCGCCGCAATTAACGACAACATTGCAGACGCAGGAGCAGGAATCAAGCTCGGAAAGCTACACCTCGACTTCCACTACAACAACCACAACATCCGAAGAATATCAGCGAATGTACGCCGCTCAAGTCCAAGCTTATCAGATGCAGCAAGCTTACGAGCAATCTGGTTCGGAGTTGGACTATCAAGTTGATTATCAATTGCAAGAGGATCAGTCATATCTCAGCTCCACTGATTATTTGTCTGGACGTCGCAGTGCTCAAGAGTGTGTTGACTCTTTAGTCGCACCGTTAAGCACATATAAGCTTATAGATATGGTAAGAGAGGTCACACCCAGTCCTGTTCCAAATCCTGTCGGAAGCAGTCAAGGCCCTAGACATGTCGCATTCGTTGATGAGCCTGAAGTGAAAGAGGTGCCAAAATTACAATCAGAATTGGAAACCATTGCGGAAGCAAGCGTGGAGACAAACGGTAATTGGCAAAATGTATCACTTAGTCAATCATCTGAAGTTTTCATTGAGGACGCCGCCGAAGATGAAGAGCGTTTAATCGTTGACAGTCGAAGAGAAATACTTGAAAGTCAACGCATATTTCAGCCAACCCCTGAGATTAAAATAGAAATACCACCAGTTCGTCAAATTCCGCCAACTAAAATCCCTAATCCCATACCAAAGGAGTGGATAAATCCTATGATTAATGTACTAACTACAGCTCCAGAAGTCCCATTTCACCTAGTTGAATGTCCATTTCCGAAACCATGTGATAGTAACTTTGAAGCTGAAGCTTCTTCACATCTAGAGCATCCAAGGCCAGTGGTGCCACAACAGGCTTTGGTCTCTCAACCAAAAACGGAAATACAACCACTTGAGTTGACACAAATTTTGCGAGAATCACCTCCTCGGGGCACTCTTCTTTCAAAAGCTATGGCAACAGCACCTGAATTTGAAATGCGCTTTGCTCCACCCGGGCCCCAACCCATACCACTTCCAGAGGAAACTGAACCGTATATGCCACCACCTATTGAAATGAAGCCTTATTTGCGCGAGGACTTCCGCCCTAAGTCTCCGTTTGTAAGTGCGCTAACTGTTGCTCCCGAAAAACCTTTCGAGGGTAACTTTGAACGTGATGTGCCCATACATCTGCTCGATTTACCAACTCCAAAAGAACACCTGAGCATGTCTGATGCACTCTGCACTGCTTCTGATCGTGCATATACACCTCTTAACCCTGAAAATGCAATGCTTGTGTTTGAGGAGGCAGAAAAGGCCAAAGAAAAGAAAAAACATGAATTTCAGGTACTTACTCACGAAGAGGAACTGGGCATAACTCCTGTCATAGAGCCAGTGGAATCAGTAGAGTACTATACCACAGAACAAAGGCGCGGGTCTCAGCGAAAATCTTCAGCATTCGCGGCCATGCAAGCATTCCAACCGTCGCGCGAACCTCTTTCTTCCAAAACTCCGCGTAATTCTGTAGTATCCTTTACCAAAGAACAACAAACTGACCTTGAATATCAAAAATATTGCAAAGCACAAGAAAGAAATCAAAAACGACTCGACTACTTTCACAAAAAGGAAGAAGAAATTCAACAGCAACAACAAATTCAAGAGACAAACACTGAAACTCACACACGCCAGGAGCCCTTTTTAGCTTCCTATACCAACGAAACTACTTCCTCTAACTCCTCTTCCACAGTCCAACAGTTGCCCAATATCACCACAACTACCTCAACTTATGCCTCCAACTCAGCTCAGGCTTCAAGGTTATCCTTCTCCGCTGCTTCCGCTTCTGCTACTGAATGTGGCACTACAACTGTAAATAATTCAGCAAAAACCACATCAACCAAAATCGATGCACGTGAATTGATCGAAGAAACAGCTGAAGAGCTGGAACACTCCGAAGTTTTATTTCCGCCTCCATCCCCGCTTAGCCATTTGAAAGGTAAAACCGTGCAGTCCGGTCTTCACAAAGCAGATACAATACCGAAATATCAACGCAACTGGACTGTACTACCCACGCAAAGTCCTATACGCACTCCAGAGCCACAAGAACTTCGGGAGAATATACCACTTGCTTTTGTAGACGCGCCCAAAGCACCTAGTACTGCTGTTAGCGCCGACACGACCAACACTGTATATAAACCAGTCGCACAAATATCTACTGGGCTGAGCACCACCACACAAAAAACGTCCACGGCAACTGCAAGTGCAGCCCGTGGCTCAGTATCAAGCACCGCCTCAGTTGAGCGGAGACAACAAACACAACTACCAACAGTGCCCATTATAATCGAAGATCGTTCAGGTCCAGTAACTATGGCTTTTCAATCACTAGATGAATACGACCGACCGGATCAGTCACAGACACCAACTCGTCCATACACGCCATCGCTGATCAACAAGCCGGCGCCGATTGTACCATTTTATCAGACAGCTGAAAAGCTCTGCTTTGACGAGTGTCCGGCGTCACATGCACGAGCTTACGACCGTCGATCAGCATCACCGTTCCCAGATCGTGCCCGTTCACCAGCACCCGGACCACCACCCAACCCGTTGTCTTCGATACGTGCGCCACGTATGAAAGAGCCAGAGTCGAATCTGTTGACGCCTCGAGTTCAGCAAGGATCTATCACCACCGGACAGAGTTATTTAGGCGCACAGCAGTTACAACAACAACAGCAAGGACAAGTGCTCTCACACTCGGAGCTGAGCACGCAATCGGGAAGTCAGAGTTACACTCAAAATCCAGAGACAATAACTGAACGAAAAGTGGGTGATCTTACAGTTCAGCGACGCGAACAGGAATCACGGCTCGAAGAACAAAAGCAACGACAGTTGCAGAGCGAAACAAAAACACAAATCGGTAATACTCAAATCGAACGAAGGCGTAAAGTAACAGAGGAGTACGAGCATAAGCAAAGTGCTAAAACCATTGAAATACGCACAGGCTCCCAGTCGGAGTCTACGGAACGTCGTGAATCATATGGCCGGACTGGTTTCGTTGCTAATCAGGCAAGGCGTCTTTCGGGCTTAGAACAGGAAATAACCAATCTGACTTCGCAGTCACAGGCAATTAGCGCCCGAGCAGCTCAAATGGGTGAAACGACATTTCCTCAGCTCAAATCACCAACCTTTCAATCTAAGTTTCCGCTTAAACCAGTACTTTCTCCTCACGATGAATCTGCGGCCCCGAACTGTATCTTTCCTCCGCCCGCTTCTAGCAAATTGGTTGGTCCGCCGCCAGGCTTCCAAAAGCAATGTCAGAAATTGCAACAACAAAATCTACAATCTACCATGCCAACTGGTTATTCAGCATCTACAGTGTCAACGCAACAACAGAAATCGTTAAGTGCATACACAGCAACTTCGCTCTCATCGACTTCATCAACAGCGCAAGCCAGTCTAACAAAAGCTTCTGCTCTTACCACTACTAATAATAATCAAGCTTACGCAGCGGCAAGCAGCTGCAGGCAGCAAGCGCTGTCACAGTCACAGCCTCAGCCTATAACAAGGCCAACAGCCTCTGCCGGCAGCCGCAGCAGCAGCATCAGCAATGGAAATACAATTAACAGAATTAATGGTAACAACGGCTATCGGCCAAATGCTTCTGCTGCAGGTCTAACGGGTCTTAAGCCAACGCTGCCAACTGCTACAGCTGCACCAAAGCCAGTGTCAGCGCCTGCTCCCGCGCCCGCTCCTAGCGCAGTAGTTCCGCCAAATATAAGCGACAACAAATCTAATGTTGATGGTTCCGCAGGTGCCGGCGGTAAAGGAGGCGCATTCGGTGCAACTTCAGCACCCAAGCGTGGACGTGGCGTTTTCAACAATGCTGTCGGACCCGGTGTACGCGTCCCATTGTGCAACAGCTGCAATGTGCAGATCAGGTGAAATATTGAAACCCAAACCAAACGTGTTTTTCGTTGTGTTTATGGTTCTTATTTGTTTCGCATCCCCAAACTTATGTGTAAGCCTTTTGTTTAATATTAAGACGGCCTATTAATCTAACAGAAACCTAACTAATATGTTTTGCATGATTTTGGCTAACCTTTTTGTGCGTCTTTGTGTTCGTTACTTTGCAGATATGCCTCCCAAGCTCAATAACACTAATCCAAATGCTACCTTAGCCCGTAAGCCCCAAGTACACTCCGCTTACCAATCGCAAGCTGACTTGAATGGCGGCGACGATCCCACCTCAATGTTGGCGGACTCTATTGGCAAAATAAACATGGGCGAAAAGACAAATAACTTCATGCAAGAAGCTGGCAAAATAATTTCAAACATGCTTGAGGCACGCTTGACCAACAATGCCTGCCAACCACCGCTCTCTAACAGTGGCAGCACCTTGAGTCTGCGTAGCAACAGCAGTTCAAACTTAAGCAAGAGTCCGATGATCGTACGAAAACGTCTGGACTTGGACGATTTTAAGAACATCGATCCCTCTCAGCCCGTTGCACTACAACCTGTCGTAGCATTGCATTCAAGTCAGCCTGAAAGTGATCATGTTGCAGGCGGTCAAAAAGTGCAATTACCACCACATACACGCGTTGAAAACACGCTTACAGCGGAACTGCCAACACAGCACCCAATGAGCAAAATCCTTGATCTATGTGATAACAAGCAAAAGGAACTCTCAACGCCAGTCACGCCACCAACGCCTAAAGCCTTGGAACCAGTAACATTCCGAAACAAAGATGCCAACGTCAACAGACGTAACAATGCAGCTGGTGGTGAAAGTACACGGTCCACACATGCCGCCGACAGACGCTCATATATTGAGCCAAACACTGCCCAACCTAATGAAAATCAACAAAATGCGCCCATATTCAGTCTCAGCGTGAAGGCACTCGGCGGTGCAAAGACTGATCCAAATGCGCCAATGTCGCCCGAGAACGAGAAAGCCGTAAGTCAGTTGCTCAAGGATGGTAAGCGACCCGTTTGCTGTCAGTGCGAGAAAGAGATCACTTCGTAAGTAGGCCGCTTGTGCGCATGCCATTTTTAATGTTTCCCACGTTTACTGCTTTTGTTGTTAATGCGCTTATATAATATAAATATAATTTCGGTTTACATGATCGCAGGGGTCCCTTCATTACCGCTCTGGGTCGTATCTGGTGTCCGGATCACTTCATTTGTGTAAACGCAAACTGTCGCCGCCCATTGCAGGATATTGGCTTTGTTGAGGAGAAGGGTGATCTCTACTGCGAGTACTGTTTCGAAAAGTACTTGGCGCCCACATGCAGCAGATGTAGTGGTAAAATCAAGGTTAGTTTCTATATTACTCTGTCTTAAGGACGTTGAGACTTACATATGTCATTGCTTGTTCCATTTTAAGGGTGACTGCTTGAACGCTATTGGCAAACACTTCCATCCGGAGTGTTTCACTTGCGCACAGTGCGGCAAGATCTTTGGCAATACTCCCTTCTTCCTAGAGGACGGTAATGCATACTGTGAAGCCGATTGGAATGAGCTCTTTACAACGAAATGTTACGCTTGCGGTTTTCCCGTCGAAGCTGGTGACAGATGGGTTGAGGCACTGAACCACAACTATCATAGCCAATGCTTCAATTGCACAGTAAGCGATTTGACTGTTAAATAATTCTGGAAAGAGTTTAATCGCAAATTTTTTTTCAGTACTGCAAACAAAACCTCGAGGGCCAGAGCTTCTACAACAAAGGTGGTCGTCCCTTCTGCAAGAATCATGCGCGCTAAGGTCTAACTGACCTATAGTGTGTTTTCGTTTTTGATTTTGCTGGACATCAGGGAACACGCATAACACTAACCAACATAAATCAAAATGAAAGAGTCGACGTTTCTAAATAAATTTAACGCATATGCTAGCTTATTATAATTATTTAAAACACTTTATTAATTCTTTATTTTAACTTAATGAGAGACATCAGTACACTGAATACAAACGCAAACGCAAATGCATAAAGGAAAAGGATTTCTAAATATCTTTAAAGCAAACGAAACGAATTCGACACAGCAAATTATTTTCTCCGTTAACTTTATGAACGCATATTTACATGTATAAAATATTAAATTCTAACATGCTACGTGCACAAACACATCATATATATTCATCAAATACCTAAACTATCGATAATTATTGGATTTATTCACATTATATTTTGTTTGTAATTAAGTTGCTTATCGCCCAATTCAAATATTTCGAAATTTTCAAAACGATATTTTAAATAAACTTTCTGAATTTAGTTGCATACGATTGTACATTAATTAATGTTATAATTAAAAACTGAGTCATATGTAAAATCCAATTTGTTTTCAGCTCAATAAATACTTGAAATCTTTAACGCGTTAAATAATTTCTTGTTTTTTTTTGTTTGCTTAATAAATAATACCACACGCTGGGTATAAGAGCTTCGGAATACAGGGTGCAACGGTCAAAGAACAAACATTTTACAAAGAAGCCTAAAAGCATGCCATAAAATATTATATTACGTTCATTCCCCAGCAGTTCTTCGATCTACTCGTAGTACAGAAATAAGGTCGGAACTAGTTTGAATGTAAATACTACTAGTGCCAGCTCAATCTACTCTCAATGCTTTCAACTGGTGAGATTTACTAGGGGATGTCATAGGTAGGGGTCAATTGTCACAATTCTACCACTTTCGTCTAGTTACCGAACTAGTTCTGCCGTGCCACTTTAGGGTATACGAAAAAAAGAAAATGAAACCGTCTTAAGTGACTGAGTAATTGTTTTTTTTTTTATTATTAATTATTAATTGGTTATTTAAATAACTATATTTTTTATTGTTAATAACAATTAAATTCCGGTTGCGCTGGGGTTTGAACCTCTTACCTTCGGTTCCATAGTCCAACACACTAAACTCAGAGCTACAACAGGCGACATAGAAACATTTGATATTTGATATATTTTATTTATTTGAAATATTTTTTTCAGACTGGTGCTCTTATGCATAGTCTCTGTCTGGTTCAAATACTAGACCTAAATTCACTAGTTGAAAACTAGTTGCCAAATAACGAAAATGGGTCAATCCGACATATTGGTTTCTAAACTGGTGTGATAAAGCGCCATCTTTGACTAGTTCTTGTACTATTTTCGAATTCGACAGTTGGGCACTAGTTTGCTAATAGAACTAAGCTATCGAAAAGGGGATAGACACAACGAGAACTGCTAGGTAATTAAAATTTTTTGTTAGAAAACTGTTTGGAATTATCGCGCCGATCTGGAGGTATGGGTACCAAATCTGGGGACTCACTTGTGACAGCCAGATCAAGAGAGTTCAGGTGGCACAAAACCGAATTATGCGAATGATTACCGGTTGCGAATGGTATATTCGGAACACAATGTTGCACAAAGATTTGAAGATGGCAACAGTCTTCGATGAGATAAACAAGCACTCGAGCCGGTACAATGATAGGCTTGTGAGTCATAAAAATAGACTGGCGAGGGTTCTAGCAAGAGAAGCCCCTCCAATTAGATTGAAAAGGCGACAGCCGAAAGAACTGATGACGCGACGTCCAAGGACTCGAAGACTGAGATTGTAATTTGTAATTGTTAACTGTGATGTGTATTGTTGTTAATTCTTTATTGTTATTATTTGTTTTATATTGATCTGTTAAAGCTAGCCTAAGAGCTAGCCAGCGCGCCCTACTGGGCTGAATCAACAGAAACAAAGACTATAAAGAGGTATTTTGACTACCCCGTATGTCTTAATAATGAAATAGAAAAAAAAAAAAAGAAAACTGTTTGGAGACTTTTAAAATTGATTTTTTTTTGTCCTTGTTTTTTATACCCTGTACCTTATGGTACAAGGGTATATTAGTTTTGTCAACATCGACAATGTATGTAACACCCAGAAGGAGACATCTCCGACTATAGAAAGTATATATATTCTTGATCAGCTCGACAAGACGAGTTGATATAGCCATGTCCGTCTGTCCGACCGTCTGTCCGTCCGTCTGTCCGTCTGTATGAACGCCTAGATCTCGGAAACTATAAAAGATAGAACCAAAAGCTCTTCGCAATTCGATTTTGTGATTCATTACGCAGATCAAGTTTATTCTGTTTTCCCTTTTTTTAACTTCGTTTAGGGGTGAAGGGCAAATGACTGGAGCAACCTCGGGAAAAAAAATTTACAAAAGTCGTATTATCTCGGTTGTCTTTTGTGATAGGATCACCAAATTTGAAATGTATATAGCTGAAACGAGTCCCAAGAAGATACATAAAAAAAATGGGCGTAGCCACGCCCCTTGATAATACAAACTTAAAACGCTTATATCTCTAGTAACATAAAACCTACAAGAATGAAATTTTGCTTGTATGCTATTGAGATTGAATATAACATGATTCAATTACAAAATGGGCGTTGCCACGCCCACATATAGAAAAACGTTGTATCTCTGGAACCAATTGGTCTAAAGGTGTAAAGAAAGGTATGTGTGATATTTAATGGAAACAAAATTTATTTTGATGAAAAAGTGGGCGGGGCCACGCTTCAAAAATTCTTTACTAATTGTAGGTACAGGGTATGTCGGAGTCGATTACTGTCGACTCCAATCCTTACTGGTTTTATAACTTATTTCGGCGGAAACATAAATAGTTCGTATTGAATTAAAAATAACAAACAGAAAATATGTGACATATGTGAAAAAAGGCACAATATGGAAGAAATTTGAGGTTTAGGTGCAATAAGTTCGAAAAAGGACATAAATGTGACCAAAACGACATTGTAGTGCAGTACTGGCACGCTCTCTAGAAAATGATCAGGATTAAAGTGCCTTATGTGCCGTGTTCAGCTGCGTAGTATAGGCGATCTTAACAGTTGAATCGCCGAACAATAAACGCAAGATGCAAGAAATCACCGTTTTGCGAAGGCTGCCCCCAAAATTTTTTAATCTTGCTACATTTACACTTTACTATACATTTACTTCACAAAATCATCTAGGGACCCCCGCTTTAAAAATAGATTTATTTTTTTCAGCACTAAAGTGTCGTATGTGCTGTGTGCAAGTGTCGAACATATGCGGTGAGAATTATCTCTCTCTCAGCTCGCACGACGCTGGTTGTCTAACAAAACACTATTTACATTGAGATATTCTTCTAATATACACTCAGAAAAACGTTTGCAAGATTAATTTAGTTTCCGCAAAGCCAAGAATGACAGACTTTATTTTTTTTTCAACTTTTGGCTTACTTGTTTTTTTTTTTGACCTCTCAATTTAACTCTCCATGCCAATTTCATGTTCTGAAATTGAGACACGTATTTAATTGTTTCATTTTGTTATCCTTGCATTTTACGCTTCGCTTTTACAGCGATGTCCTTTTCAAATTGAGTGCCCGCAAAGCCAACTTTGACAAAGGGAAAACAACTTTGATTTTATCCGCATTTTTTCACAGTTTTGTATCCTTCTCGGTGCTGTTTTTTTTTTGTTTTGCACAAATCCAAAACGAAAATCAATATAAACGCAACGAAAGCAATTTCATGCTCAAACGATTTTTGTTGTTTTTATTTGCCATTTGATACTTTTTGCAGGCATTTTTTTGTAAAACTCAATGAACAAAACAAAAAAAAAAAAAAACTGAATAAATAAATCCCAAAAAAACAAATTTAAACCAAATGTGAAAGTTTTGCTCATTCTGGTGTTAATCGATGCGCTTGCATACATTCAATTTTCGTGCTTTCATCCTTCGGTTTTAGCTGTTGCCGCAAAAATTTACGCTAGATTAGGCAGCGTAGGCGTTAAAAGCCTTTAACTGGAGCAAAATAAAGTAAACAGAGCAAAAATAACGAAAAATGAAGTGTGAAAAGTTCCTCCGGTACCAATAAACGCGTTAAGCGTTCGTGCGGTCAGTAAGTGGAATGCTTTGATTTGTTTTATTTATTTCAACATTTTTATTTGATTAATTTTTGTTTTGTTTTCATTTTTTATAGTTTTACAATTAATCTTAATAAATTATTCAATTAGCTTTACAAATAATAATATGTTCACATTAATGCTGCACTTACATTTATTTATTTTACACAAAGGATGCTTTATTTTTAATTGTAACACAAAACAAAAAAATAAAATAATAAAAAATAACACAAAATGAATAGAAATAATAACACTGAAAACTGTACAGTTTCCACTGAGAAACTTTTGCATTTGACATGTCAAATAGTTCCTTTTATGATATTTTTACTTTTACTTTTCTAGTGCTGCCAATCAGTTCATTTCGCTCATTTCGCTTGGTAATCAATGCGCTGAAACATTTTTATATTTACAATCCATAGTTCACCTTCATAAAGTTGTGCTTATGTTGTCTTTATTCAATATTTTTAATTTATTATTATTTTTTTTTATTTATTTATTTATTTTTTTTTTTTTTTGGAATATTTAATACTTTCTATATGAATGTATGTACGTATATATTTATATATGATCTTTGTTTTTTTGTTTTTTTTTTTCTTTACAAAAATAAACTCAACACATTCAATTACAACAAACATCTTAACAACTAACAACATACGCTAAGTCAAAGAGAGTGAGTTTGAAAACTTTGCGCGACAAGTTGACGGGAAACAAAAACTAATAGAAATAAATATATTTTGGTGTTTATCAGCGTAGGTAAATGTGCGCGAGATAATAATGATAATAAAGTTGCTACACGCTTAGTTAAGCACTAGTCTTAGTTAGTTGGTTGATTGATTGATTTATTGGTTAATTGTCTGCTTAAGCCGCATCGCCGCCGCTTTATAAATGCGCCAAAATATCGATTTGGTCCGTTGTCGTGGAGTTCATACGCGCCCCGTTTGTTGCGTCAACATTCGACTGGGATATTGTAACAATAGTAACAAGATCCTTGGCTTTGGCGGTCTGGCTATTATCCTTAATATTTGTGGCATTGGTTTTACTAGCAGTCGTCGCAGTCGTCGTCATTGCCCTTTGGCACTCCGTTGCCGACTCGCTGTCGTTGCGATTGTGATTGCTTGTCTCAATCTCGACAATGGCCGATGTAAGCAACGTGTTCGCTTGCAAAGAACAATAGTCGGGCAATAATTGCTCGGCACCGGATGGCTCGGGTATGTCTTCATTGGCCAGAAGTCGTCCCGATGGCGCTGTCTCAATCGTACGCTCGCTGCAAACCGTCGATGGCGTGCCGTGACGCGAACGATAACTCGGCGGCAGACTATACTCGGAGCCACCGATGCTGCTGCCGCGCAACGTTGTCAAGGGCGCTCTGTAAAATGGAAATGGAGAACAGAAAACAGAAAAATGAGAACAAAGACATATGCAACTTAATAAACGGATTATTTTATTTGTTGGTTAAGAGTTTAAACTTTAAATAAGATATTCAATTTTGTTTGCTTTTAAGTTACCGCATTTGGTAAACACCTTTAAGCCACAAGCAGGCAAATATGATGGCAAGCACAAATTTGCATTTGGTTACGCTTCACTGCAGTACCTACAAGTGCTATCATAGGCATTTGTGCATACAAATATTCACACACACACACACACACACACACACACATATCCATATCCCTATGTAAGTATAAAGCAAGCTTGCCAGGGCACTTGTCTAGCGAAAATGTAAATGTAAATGCAAGGATATGCAAAATTTGTTGACTGCCGCTTTTGGCAAAACAACACAAAATTGACAACTGCAGAGACAGTTACAGATATAGATACTTAGAACGCTCATATCTATCTCTAGCTACTCTTCTGGGACTTAAGTTAACACATCCACACATACACATACTCACTTACTTAGCCATACAAGGCAACCAGTAGTAGTCAAACAGTCAAGTTAGCCAACCAACAGAGACAACATAATCAAAGACAATTCACACTTCAGTCACTTTTTGGGTTTGCAGATACAAGCACACACACACACACACACAATTCTTAGCTCAAGTATTGCAGTAACTGCGGTCTGTGTAAGCTCTTTTCCACCAACATATGCATTTAGGCCTTTGTTCTGGTCAGAGACAATACAGTTCCTTAATTGAAAGCAAACTTTGCATAGTCAAATCTTTCAAATTCAAATTTTAAACAACTTTATCTATATAAAGAAGTAATTTGTATGTAAAATTGCATTTAATAGTCTAACAGAGGAAACAGTAAAATGGTCTCTGACAAAAACAAGCCTCATGTCTCATTTAATTGACTTTTCCTGTTTGCTTAGCCGCTGCTGCGCCTAATCCTTGAAGCCTTCACTACTTCTCGATGCCAGGCGACCAAATCACTTGAAAGAAAACTATACGTTGTTTTATGCAAATTTTCTGGCCTTTTCTTTTGTTATTGCTTATGTAGTTGAAAGTATTGAAATACATATTTTGATTAAATAAAATATTTTGTCTTGCCTAAGAAAAATATGCTGACATATATACAGGATAGGCACACAGGTTTACTTTACTCAATTGTTTCATCCAGACATACAAAAAATCCTTCAAAAAGTGTATAAAAATTGAGAAGTTTGAAGTTATTTCACAATTAAATCGTTTTAATTTCCTTAATTCATGACATTTGCACGCCAACAACAATTTGATGAACATTTAGGGCAAGTTCCTTTATTGAAGATAACAAAGTATCTGTCAGTCTATAAAACAGTCAGCCAGTCAGTCAGACAGTTGGTCGGCAACGAAACGAACTCGATATTTATTTCATAGCTATAAAAAGTAAACTTTTCTAATTAGGACCCATTATGCGATCAAAGCAGCAATTATACTAAAAAGTTGTCTACTCTGGTTAGCCGTCCTTGGCCTGACAATGAAATGATAATGGCAGCGGGCGACTCGAAAGCCACTCACTGGGAGGTGACGACGTCATCATTGTTGTAGCGCTTGTCATTGATGGTGTTGTTGTTGGTGGTGGGGCTGCCTTTCAAATTGTTTCAAATTGCTAGCGATTGTATGTAAGTAAATGTAGCCACGTCTAAGTGGTTTCGGGTCTAAAGGACTTGTACGCTCACTCCAACTTGCGCTCGCGCTGCGTAATTCGAGCAGCGTTTACGCCTCTAAGTGGGAGTCATGAAAATCTGCGTGTACTTAAACTCCATACAAATGCATATTTAAAATGGTCACATTGCGTAGGAAATTGAATTGACTGTGCAAGTGGCAGGCGGGCCGACAGACAAGCGACCAAGCTGAGGAACTGACAGGCACACCGGCTGGCAACTGTTCAAGTTGTGTCAGAAGTAAAGTCAAGTCAAGTGAAGTGAAATGTTGATGAACGGAGCGGTTTGACAATTGTCTTGTGCGAAAGTTTGTCAATTTCGTGTTCATTTGCCAAATTTAGCGTAGGAAGGAACACATTAAATTTGTATAAGATGTTGCTCACTCGAAAAATATTAAACTGACAAAGCATTTGATAATGATTCAAATGCTTGGTAAATATTTCATGAACATTTGCGTAAAAAATTTCACTTTAGGTTATTGTGTTTTTCAACATACAAACATATAATAACAAAGAATTAAACTAACTTGGCGCATTAGTGCAAAATTTTAAATTTAATACAGAAAGCCGCAACTATGAGAAATTTACATAAAGTGAAAACCAACGAAAATAAGTCCAACAAGGAAAATATAATAAATAAATAAAAATACAATAAATAAGAAGCAAGCAAATTTGGCAGCAGGATAAACTTTTGCCTTTGCATAGAAGCGGCGAAACTTTTGCGAGGCGATGTGTCAATGTTAACACCACGAAAGCCGCAACGCACGAAGCCAAACCGAGCTCGAAATTAGAGGCTTGGGTGTCTGAGAGAGAGAGTGAGATAGCAACACAATGGACCAGAGGCAAAAAAAAACTTTGTGGTTTTTTGTGTTGCTGAAAGTTTTCAAATAATTTGTGGAAATGCAATCTTGTTATTGTATTTTTCAGCCAAAAACGCACAACAAACATAATATTTAATGATTTAAGCCTTGCGAATGAAAACTGAAATTTTCAATTTATATAAATTCGATGTTTCTAACGTAGTTAAAAGTAATATTTGTTGAAGCAAATGTGATTTGACTCACCTGAGCAAACTGCCGGCATGAGATCGATATGTGGGCGGCGGTGAGTTGCCGCGTACGACGCCATTTTGTCGATCGCGGTCCAACAGCAAAAGTCTGAAAGCCAAAGTAGATGTAATGAAAGTAAAGTTCAATTAAACCATTATTATTAAAATGCAATAAAACAGCAACAACAAGCACAAAATAGTTGAAATTTAATAGTTCACGAACACGCAAGCGGATGTAGCAAAGTGCATATGGTCACTTAGTCAGGAGCAAAGCACGCGTTGTGCTGAGCAGACACACACGCACACACGCACACACTGTCGCAGGACACATGCACAGGACATGCAAACCGCAAATTGTGGTTGACCACACATGTTAGTGACTACGAAAAAAGTTGTATAGCCGTGACACTGTTTAAGTTCTTTTTTCGATTTTATTTTTCCTTTTTTTAATTGCAATTGAGCGCACGACATGAAGGCTCAAACACGAATAGTGCCAAATGTGCTTCCATGTTCAAGTATTGTTCTTTGTTGCTTGCTTTGCTTTGCTTTTGGTTCGAGTACATTATAATTTATGCGCTTACATGCTTACTCACTCACACACTCACTTAGTCATTGACTTACCTCAGCCGATACTCCTGCATGCTGGCCTGATAGGAAGGCGGCGGCGGTCGGTGCTGGAACTCTGGATAGAGCAGACCATGCGGCGTGCCACCGCCACGACTGCACGGCCGTCGGCCGCAACGACCCAAATCGACACTCGAACCCAAGCCAAGGCACGTCTGGCCACCAGGTGCAGTCATACGCCATGCAGCGCCGCTTACAGTGACCAGGACCACGCCAACGCCTGCAAATGATATTTTTATGCAATTCGATTATTTATATACATACACATACATACGTACGTATGCAAGTAAGGACAACGGCAAGACTGATTTAATTAATATGCAAACAAACAAAAATAGCTGCAACCCTTAAGCATTGCCACCCTTAAAAACGCTTTGTGCTTCTTCTTGCCATACTAACTTCCAGACGGACTTGTGTACTTTCACTTTCCGTACACATGTCGCTTATGTCATGCTTGTCAGCGGCGGCAATTTCATCTCTGAGTAAGGCACTTGTTGACACCAACCAAATATGACATGAGTAGGAAAATAATGTTTGTTTCTTGTTTTAAATAAATTTGCTTTTAACGCTCTGCGAACAATTGACAGCCAAAGTTGATGACTTCGGCCAAAGTTTTCAGACGTTGTCTTTACAAGACAACCGACCGACCGACCGACCGAGCGACCGACCATGTCATGTCGTTCATGTTTGACAATCATTTTTTAACCGCTACATCAGCAAACAAAACAATTACAAAAAAGAAAAAAAAAACGAAGTAATTGTCTACAACAAACGAATCGTAGTTGAATCGCCGCCAGCAGCACGGCTGTCCTATAATTATGTCGTCTACTGTACTTGAATGGCGCATTTCATTAGCGAAATGTTTTTGCCTTCGCTTTTTATTTTTTTTTTGTTTGTCTTACAAATTCAAACGACAAAAAAAACAACAACAAGCTGAAAATCATTTTCATGAGCAATTTACGCGCAAAAGTTTACGTATAAATTTTTAGTTTTAGTTTGACTTTGAGCAACAACAGCGACGACGACAGCGACGACAACAAAAAGTGTCACAGTTATAAAGCAACATTTTCAGCCGACTCATGCGCTCTACAGCCCACAGTGTTGTTGTAGTTGTTGTTGTTGTGTTTGAGTCACAATTGTTATAAAATGATGTAAAATGTTGTTGCCATGCATTTCGCTAATCGAGTAGGAAAGTGGCGCAATGTCATGCTTCGAGTAGCGAAATTAAATGTGTCGCGTTGTTTTTATTGTTGTTGTTGTTGTTGTGTTGTGTTGTGTTGTGTTGTGTTGTGTTGAAGATCGCATCGGCAACGCAAATGCTTAAATAATCAAAGAAGCGTTCGTTCATTCGTGCACATTTGTAAACTTATTTCACATTTAATTTGTCCTCACATGTAATAAAATAATTTAATGAAAGTATTTCAACAGAAGCAAACTCTAAGATACATGGGATTAAACTGTGTGAAGGGCTAAATGAATAATAAATTAGATTTTGGCTACGGAGCAAATAAATTGTGCTCTTGAGACTTTGTTAATAACACAACAATGGCATGAATATTTAATACAAATTGAGCTGCTTGCTGAATTATTAATTTTATTTGTATTTAAAATACATCAACATTTCTTGTTTGCTCTGAAGAATATTATGTATTTTACAATTATTCTGCAATGATTACACCGACAAGGAAATAATGCTCTTCCATTTGATTAATTATGTTAATTCTTGCCCAATGAGTTAATCAAATTCTGTCAGCGTTAGTTCATCAATCATACAACACATCACAAAAGTCATAACTCACACACACACACACACACACACGCCTAAGCTGGAAACGGAAGTAAATAAACAAACCCATTTGGCATACAAACTGTTTACTCATAATTTGTTTGCACAACTAACTGGGTCAACGGTCGTAGCCCAGTTGCCATACGCACATAACAAATATCTCACTGCTTGTCACTGCGTTGTCTAAGTGAGATGCGCCAACGACAAGTTAAAGTAACCTAGAGTAACCCAAAACAAACGTCGTCATGTACTCATTGTACATTGTGTTGTACAACAACAATTGTAGTCAGGCAAACAACGAAGGCAAACAAATAATAATCATTGCGAGCGATAATTGGCGCAAATGTTGTACTTACGCAAACAACATTGACGACTCATTGTATCGACGATAATGCATAAACTTGTAGTTTTTCAAGCCATAAATAAAATGTAATTTTCACGCTGCTTTGTGTTAATTGGCAGATGTGCACGATGATGATTGTCACTCTGCGCGGCACAAGATTGTGTAAGCGGAAACGCCCCAAAAAAAATTAGTGAGGAATTGCATTCGGTAGTGCTTGACTTCGACATACCCTCTACCATCAACTTGCAACGACTCTAATAGGGCGTCGCCACGCCCACTTTTCAATAGAAATAGATTTCATTTCCAGACAATATCATAGATATCAATTCATACTCCTCTGGACCAACTGATTCCAGAGATGTAACGTTTTTCTATATTGACTATGTATGTATATGTGGGCGTGGCTTTTTATTATACTCCATCCTAATACCAAACATGCAAAGTTTCCTTCTTGTGGGATTTATTGTTTCAGAGATATAATCTTGTTGGACTTCAAGTCAGCTGTATAAGCTCCCAATTTGACGTTCCTAACTCAAAAGACAAACGAGAAAATATGAAATACGACTTGTGCACTCTTGTACCATAGAGTATTCTTGTACCATACGGCAGAGGCTATAGAAATGAGTCGAAGTAGCCAAAAGAAGACGAGAAAAATAGGATTTTTTTTTAAATAATAACGCATTAGCTCACCAATCATTAATAGTGCAGCTGTCAAGTGCGATGCCGGCGGCCCCGCCAGACCAGTGGCGCCCAAGGCAACGCCGCCGAGCGCACAAGCGAAGCCGCCAAAAGCGACCACAGCAATGAGCGCCCGCAGCGGCGGCCCGGCGAACCATTGACCGCAGCAGCCTTTGCCAGAACGTTCCGAGGGCGATCTGCAAGAGATACAAAGATACACATAAATAAAGCATATATAAAGTACACATTATAGATTATATGAAAGTGTGAAAACAAGAATTATTTTGGCTTGCGTACAATTTAAGCAAAAACGCTGTGCTTCAATTATTGTTTATTTATTTTAGATTTTCTTTCTTTCTTTTTGGTTTTTATTTGACAGTCAACAAAAGTTAGCCTTGACAATGAAGCAGGTGTGCAGCGCTGAAAAGAAAGTTGTAAACAATATTCGAGCTGAGTGCGCAAGTGTGTGTGTATGAGCTGTCACAAGCTGGCCAAGCAAGTAGCATAAGGCAGATACAAGATACAACGACGACGACGACGCGATACCGAGAATGTCGCATGCTGCGCAGTGTTGCTCCTAAATAACAGAACAATAGAAAGCAACGTGCCACCAAAGGACAGCAGGCCAACAGGACAACAGCCAGAACATGTGCAAGCGTGCAAATTGGCGAAAACATTTGACACTCTCCTCGCTGCGCAACAACAACGAGGACTTGTGACCATTGCTCGTTGTTGTTATTGTCTGTCTGTCTGTCTGTCTGTCTGCCCGCCTTTGCGTCTAGGGAAATTTTGCAAAACAAGGCAATTGTTGGCGTTTATGATTTATGACCTTTAATGCCCAAATTGTACATGTGTGTGTGTTTGTGTGTTGCGTAACGTAAAGGATAACAAATATGCACAGAAAATTCATTAAATTTATACTTTTTCTGTGAAGTTATTCGGCTTTTGTTTTGTATGGCAAGGGGTGAAGGAGAGCTTGCGTTAAATTTCACAAAACAATTAGACGCAAAAGTATTTATAATCTCTTTCAGCTGTGCGCAAAGCAACTGAGATAAGAAGAAGTTTATACATGTGTATTGTATCTATGTGAGTGCGTGTTTGTGTGTGTGCGTGTTTGTGTTTTGTATTGAAATTCATTGTGTCTCGTTTGCGACATTCAAAGGATGTCAGAGCGTTTGTGCGTCGCTCGTCTCTTGTTGTTTGTCAACGGCGTAATTCAAGGCAAAATGATAAATTGTTCGAAAATTACGTGCACAAAATGCGTCTTTGGTGCTCTTTTATCCTTTTTCTTTTATATTGGTTAGCTTTCAAAATTTATGTTTAATAATTTGCCGCTGTCACCATGACTATTTAAACGGATTGTTGAAGTTTTATTGTGCGCTATTAAAATGTCTAAGAAATTCTGACAAACAACATAGATACATTTATATCTGCACTCTGTGTGCGTGCGTGTGTGTGTGTGTAGGCATTAATTTTTTAAGCATTCCAGTTGGCATGACAATGTATAAAAGCAAAGCTTGCGCAAACGAACAAAGCAAATTCGTCGCAGAAACATGAATCGCAAAGAACCAAGCAACCAACTATGAATGAATGCATGAATGAATGAGAGGATGTTGAAACACGTTCAAAGCAAAGGAAGTCACAGTAATGCAAAGGGCAACGAAACAAAACAAAACATGAACTTGCTACCTGAGTGAGTGAGTGAGTGAGTGACTTTTTTCTAATAGTTTATGCGTATTTCATTTTATCGCATGTTGTAACAAAATTCATTTATGCACCAACAGCTCTCGAACAGCGCACAAATGTCGTCTGATGGGGGCCCAAAAAGAGAGAGGGAGCGGGGGGGCAAACAATGAACATTGAACGTGTCTGAACAACAAAATGATTGATTAACAAAATTACATTGTGCGCCTCATGCAATTAGAATGCTTAGAACATTTTCAAACGTTGTGTCAGTTGTGTTTTTATGTGCGGAGTAAAACAACAACAATAACAACAATTACACTTATGTGCATACATCATCAGCTGATTTTCCAAACATGTTATGCAACTCCAAATTGCTTGCTATGAAAATTCAATTAGCGCTTTTCTCGCATTGTTTGTGTATGCGTGCGTGTGTGTGTGTGTGTATGCGTTAATTGTTAGAATCATTTAAAAATGACTGAACACTAATTGTATCGAAAATTGTGAAAATTGTTGTAATAAAAGCGAGTGAAACTCATGTGCGAATATTGAGCATTGAGTAAATATTAATTATGCGTTGAAGTTTTGAAATGCAACTCATAAGCGATGAATGACGAACGCACATGTGTTTCAGACAGCAAACGATGTTATATAAATTTTCATTTCAGTTTACCTTCAAGTTGTTCAACAAATGGAGAAACCAATATAAATTTATATATTTACCAATAAACATGTATGTATGTATGTATTTTTTCTTCATAAGTAGTTCAGGGGCAGTGAATATTAAAGCGCCTTTAACAAGTTTTTAATGTTGTTAGAATACTTATTAATGTTTGTATGTAAGTGAAGACTGTCTGTCAGTCTGTCAGTCAACGTGCACGCCCGTTCAGCCAACCGACCGCTTCGCCGGCCACCAGTCAGGCACAAACAGCTTCGTGGGCATTAGTCAGGTGCGATGTGCGATGCTTTATGGACAGCTTTTTTCATAATTATCGCATTTTTTAATTACAGGCATTGACACAGTTATTAAAATTAATCAAACGCAAATAAATACAAGCAATTCCAGCAATGTACAAGTGTGTGTGTAAGTATTTATTGTATAAATCGATATATTTTAATTTGTTCCAATAAAAAACTTTCATTTTCGCATTTATTTATTTTGCATACATGTTCATGTGTGTGTGAGTGTGTGTATGTGTTTGTTGCACAATCAATTGATCTATCAACTGAAATTGAGGTGCATTTCTTTACATATGAAAATTGAATAAATGTTGCTGAAATGTATCTGAAGAGAAGTTGTGCTTTGAAACGTAAAACGATTGTCATTAACATGCGAATGCACAATTTGCAATTGATTAAACAATTTGCAAAGCGCAACTTCATTTGTGCAACCATGTGGCATTGTTGGCATGTTGTTGTACGCCCCAGCTCTCACTCCGAGTAATAAGTACATATCGTATATTGATCGATCCGCTGTATTGGTGTGGCTATGGCGAACTAATGAGAGCTCTCTACGATGTCGATTATAATGTGGTTATTAAAATTATACAGCGAACAAACATGGCAAGCAATTTTAATTAATTCACTTACTTATTATATATTTTAAGTGTTTTCATTGGCATTAAGCCAAGGCACAATACATAAGCATAAGCACAGATGAGTGTACTTAAGGCACTTGCTGCTCTCCGCGCCCCGCCCCGCCCCTCATCAGCCCACACTCGATCAACACAACACAGCACACCACACACTGTCAGCGCTACGAACGTTGCCACAGAAGATTGATTAACTTTTTATGGCCGAATCAATGGACTTGCCTGCCATTTTTGTTGCAGGCGCCGCGAACTAAAGTTTTATGTTGTTGTTGTTGTTTTTTTTAGCAACTTTATTGATGGCAATTTCATTATTTATCTTTTTTTTCTTTTTCTTTTATTTCTTGATTGCAAACAAACCGAAACTGTGGCGGACGATGGTCATTATAGCCGGCAGTTGATGTCCGGCAATAAAGTAATGTGCTGCAGCACAGACATGTCGACATTTGGTCTAGAAGAAGAGCGCATGAAGAACTGTATGTGATTTTAATGAACGTATTTTGAGCACTAATCAAAGTTTAATGTGCAAAATGTGGGCGGCAATACAAGATGTGCCAAAACCGCCCAATTTGCGCAGAGAGAACGAGACAATTTGATATATTCGATTGCACATTTGCTGAAAACATTAAATTAAAAATAAAAATGAAGCAAATTCAAAACCACAAAGAATCGTTGCAATTAATGTCAATAAAAAGAGGGCGAGAAATTTATACATTTTTTAATATTGGCGCCAAACTCTCGAATGTCGCGGCAAGTTGCAAATTGGCAGCGTTTCTGTGTGAAAATCAACATGAATGCTGAGAGTCAAAAGGAGATAAAACCGATTGCAATTTTATAGACAACAATAAAATGAAAGCATTAAATTCATAAAATGATGGCAGCAGTTTGAGCATTAATGCGCTTCTTCTTCTAATTATAACGCGCATTTTATGTAATTAAATAAGAAAATTTAAAAACAGCAAAGAAAAAGAAAGACATAAAAAATACAAAAACTAATTAAGTTCAAGAAATGAAGAAAAAACAAAACCAAAAAGAAAAAATATACTGTAATAAAATGAAAGCGAATTTGTGTTAACTGAATTAACATAAATATTTTATTTATATTTATCTTTTTTTTTTTTGTTTTGATTTTTATACACAACTCATTTGTGCGTTTTTGTGTTTTGCTTTGCTTTGCTTCGGTTACGTTACACCGACAATTATGTATTTTTGGCGTGAGTTATGTAATAAGCCGCTTTTTTAATGAAAATAAAAATATTATGTCAAAAAGAAAGCACATGCTTTTGATCTTAAAGCCTTGAAAAAGTTTGATGGTTCTAAGGGAAAGACAAGTTTGAAAACTTTTAATACTGGTTCGCTTCTTGGCTATTTTGGCCTTAATTGCTTATTAAGATGTCTGCAATAGTTATATGCTAAAGACATTAAAATACAAGTTTATTAGTTGTTATTAAAAAATGCTGTAGAATTGAAGATTCTTCAAAATAACAATAAATTTAACTTTGTATTGTTGTATTGAACAGCTTGGGCACTTGGAGCAATTAGAAGGCAATTTTGTGCTTTTGGATCGTGCGGGTAGTCTATTTTAGTATTACTCACATTTGTATTTTGAAACTTTAAAATTGATTTTGAAATCTTAAGTTTAAGTACGCAAAAGAACACTAAAATAGATCAGATTTGTAAGTTTCACAAACTATAATCCGTTAGCGCTGATTTCGGGACACTCCATCGGGAAATTATGAGTTAATATAGCAAACTTTCAATAAGACAACTTTGTTTTTGTGTTAATAAAATTTCTCTGCTCAGTAACTTAGCTGCAATATATTTTTTTTATCTAATTTTTACTGCAATAAAAGAAAATAAAAAAGTAGAAAAAGTGCAATGTTTGAGTGTATTCAAACAATTGCGAATTAAAACCAAATTTCCCCCCTTTTTGTTTTTTGCTTATGGTTGGTTCACATTGTGTGAAACAAAGTTCGAGTCTAAGCCAGCAATTTGTGCGATAAAAAAGGCTGACAGAAACACGGCTCTAATAATACGAAACCGGGCCGACTTCAATGGCGCATGGCCTCAACAGGGCTCAAATTAAACGAAACAATTTCCAACTTTCAATCAAATTCGAAGCGTGTAATTATATCGAGTACTGCTTTGTATTGTCTCTTCGTGCCCTTTTCCGCAAAACTCTCTTTGCCGATGCCGTTGCCGATGCCGTTGCATTGTAATTGCTAATTGTATTTTTGGCTTTCTGTTGCCACTTGAATCTCTGTTGCTTCTGTCGCGCCGTTTTGGTCAGTGCGGGCATGGAATTTGATTTGATGTTGGTAGTAAGTGAAACAGTTTGTTACAACAATGCTATGATCATAAACAAGTATATGTATATTGTCAAAATACAATAACAAGAAAAAGAAGGAGAAGTAATGGAAACATTCAAGCAAATCTCACTTGTGGCTATCAAAACCACACTCGGGTTCTTAGTGCTGTCGCTGGCGGTTTATAATTTTCAGTGAAATTGTCTTGGCAGCGTTGTTGTGAGCCACATTGAGTGTGAATGTGTTCACTTAAAACTCGGCTGGGGGGCATGGGGGTGGAGTGTAGAGCAAACCGAGCGACAACAACAACAACAAATGGCATTCACCCATTCAGAGTAAAATCATATAAAAATGAAAGCACTCATACGAAAACAATAAAAGCAGAAAGAGCGAAAAAAACAAAAACAACTGAAACAGAAGTAACAACAGTAGCAGAAAACCAACAACAACAATGGCAGAGTGAGTGAGTGAGTGAGACAGCGAGTTGATGAAATTGTCAGCTAGAAGAAAGAGTGCAAAACTCAAAAGAAAAGTAACACTTTTATGTGTCTACGTTTGTGTGTATCTGTCTATCTGTGTGGCTGTGTGTGTGTGTGTGTGTATACGTAAGCATTTATAACTGACCTACAAACATGGCGCTGCGCTTCGCAGTTGTTAACTTGAATCTCTTGCTTTCTGTCTGACTTTCAGTCCGTCCGTCCGTCCGTCTGTCCGTTCGTGCCACTATTTATTTATTTTGTTGCTGTTGCTTGTCTCCCAGTCACACTGACAGACAAACTAATG